>OX457088.1:52846171-54046171 GCA_949752835.1 Empis stercorea | reverse complement strand
ATAATGTCAAAGAGCCATTATGATTCCAACATTAATCATTTCTTGAACGTTCGTTCTTCGTTGGTTTAATAATGCAGTAAATTCTGATATCAATCTAAGAAATGTTATAACAACTCAGAAAATTTTAACACACTTAGAATGTTCAGAAGACTTAAAACGCTAAATGACATATACATAAAAGCTTTAACACATTTTGTTAAATTCATTTTAACCCTTTCAAAGCTCACAACCTTTAAAATATATTTAAATCTATTCACTTAATTTGATTCCAAAAAGTAATAAAAATTTCAATTATTTTTTTTTCATTGAAAAACAAACTAATTTAATCTGAAAATGATTGTATGTACGTGTCTGTGTCTCCCGTATAATACTATAGATGGCGGGTAAAATCCGTCTACAATAATATTTGTATAAAAATTTATATTACTATAAATTTTAAAATAAAGTTTTTTGATAAGAAAAACGTAAACAAAACAAAATTTGTAATGTGTAGATTAAAAAAAAAACTGGGAAAGTTGACATTACTAATAATCTTTCATATTAGTAATAAATACTTTATATGTATACTTAAAACTTAATTGGATTTTAGTAGACGTAAATTGAAATTCTTATAACATTTTTTACACTGAAAAAATTAAGTATAATGAACAAAATTTTAGTATTTTACCGGAAAAATTAAAAGATTTCGTTTACATTTTTTAATTCTCTGTAAATTTTGTCATTTGCACTCGTAAAAAAAAAAAATGTAAAATAATTCAGGTGTATATTTATTTATAATTTAATTCTAATAAATGTTAATTGAAATTTTTTTTTACTTTACGGACGCCAATAAAAAAAATATTATTTACGTCTTTGTTATTATTAAATTTTGTTGTTTACTTTTAAATTTTATTTATATTTTTGTTTACATTATGCCTGGTAAATAAATTTGACAAAATATAATTTTGTATATATATAATATTCACGCCATCTATAGTTTTTCTATTATGCCTGGTTTTTGTATATAAAATTTTTTATATTAATTTTCTATTATAAAATCATACTTTTTTTTAACTGAGTACTTAGCTTTACGTAAAAAAAAGGATGAATTATTTTTTTTCAAATAAATTATTTACAATTGCCGCGTTCAGCAGACAAAATTTATCGAGCACTGCAAAGAGCCGCACTAGATAGAGCAGCAAAAATTATATTGCCGTTCAGTAGAATTTTTCGATAAATATCCCTAAAAACCCCCTCTCTATTCAATATTCCTCTAAAAAAAAAAAAATGGATTCCTCTAAAAAAAAATTGCTGCTCTATGTAGCCTAAAATATTTCTGCTCGATAAAACTCGACCGCTCGAGCTCTAGCGCTCGAAAAATCAACCGTTCAGTAGAAAATTTGCTCGAGCGCTCGATGCGCTCGATCCTGCTGAACGGGCCAATTGTCAAGCAATATTTTTTAGGAATATCAAAAAGTTCCTATAATTTTTCTGAATGCCAACTAGTACTAGATGCTATAAATTTTTGTCTGTCTTTCGTTAGGCCAATTTGAACATACTATCTCGTTCTATTTTGCCTAAAAAAATATGAGTTTCGCCATTGTTTAAACCAGGCATTATAAAAAAAAAAAATATTTGATACAAAATTATCATAAATTTAAAAAAAAAATATCTAAATTGGATTGAACCAAAAAAAAATTAATTAGTAATTTGTTTTTGACTGCATTTTTATATTAATATTTGATAAAATCAATCGGAAAGTAAACAAAAAATTTGTTTTTTTATCAAATAATAAAATTTATCGATTGATTTTATCAAATATTAAAATAATAATAAATTTGAAAACTTTCTAAAAATTTGGAAGAATAAAATAAAAAGTGTTTGATTAATTGACATTATTAAATGAAAGAAGTGTTTTTACTTATTTTTCTATATTTAAACTAAACATTAGAACATAATTTTAATAGTTCACTTTATCTAAATCAATAATTTGAATCAATATTATTATTATTTTAAAAATTATTCGCTGATCGTGTTAAGTGACATTTGTTGATAAAAGCTTTTTCCTGTTTATTTATGGACTATGAATAATTTAATTGCATTATTATTATAAAATGTAAATAAAAATTATGCAGGTAAAGTGAATGTTATAATAGTATAATTTTATTTTTAGATAGAAATTGTGATTTAATTTAATTATAGGTGGGAGGTAGGAGTAATTAATTTTATTATATGATTAAATCGCTTAATTTGAATAATTTGAAAAGTTAAAATTTATTAATGAAAATCTATTTTCTTGTTATAAAAAAAAGTTTTCAAATTAAGTTAATCATTTATTTAAATAATAAATTTTCTTATTTTAGATTTTTTTTTTTTATACAAATTCTGGTTTACAGATAAATTAGAAAAATTTTAAATTAAAATTTATAGTCATATTGATTTTTTCTCAAATAAATTAAATCATTATTTAAATTAAATGTTAAAATTTATGTCGCGTTCTAAGCATTTTTATAGTTTTCTCAGTAAATGTAATTATTATTTAGAATCTATAAATGATAATATCCAATAAATGAAATTTATTCTAGTACCTACTGTTCGTTAATTCTAAACAGTTCTGGACTGTCGTCGAGTTTTTATGTTTCTTGCGAAAAATAAAAAATAAAATTAATAAAGAAAATTTATTTGATTTCTCAAAAAAAAAATACTTTCAGGACAGGACTTTTTTTTTTTTTATAACTTTTTTCCAAAAAAGTAATCATTTTCAACAAATCCATAAATTTTAATAAGAAAGTATTATAAATAGAAGTAGATAAATTTCAGAAAGTAAAATTTACAATATTTTTTTTCATAAATTACAAGCCAAATGTCAATTGGCCACAAAAAAGATGAAATAAAAAATATAAACTTGTTGGCCCTGAGAAATATTTAGGATGAAAAAAATATTAGTTCAGTTCAGGATATTCCTAAAAAGAACCTGAGTAGTTTTGATTGAAGAGTTCAGAAAGTATAATAATTTAATTTTGATAAAAAAAACATTCCTTCTATCAAACGAACAGCAATTTTATTTGATAAATTAATTAATTGAAAATTTAATTGAATAATTTCTAATTTATTTCTATAATTTAATGCTAAATACTATAAATTATATTCAAGAATTATTTCAAATATTTCATTATTAAATGTGATTATAAATATAATTTACTTTTAATGAATTAGAAAAATATATTTAATAAATTTATTAATAATTTAAATTCATTTTTATTGATATGCATAATTGATTTTACTAAACGAATTAGCAACAATATAAAATGTTAACCAAAAATTATATACTTTTTATATTTGTTTGAATTTTCACACTTAAATATTTCTTTTAAGAAGCAAACATTACTTAAAATTTTATAAAAGTAAATCTATTTATAATAATGTAACTACATACCGTATAAAAAAAATATAGTGTGAAAATTTAATCAATTGATGAGTAACAAGATTGCAATTTTCTACAATTTTATACTTCAATTTTAAATATTTTTTTGTATAAATTTCACTGATTATTTTCTTACGTATATACTCGTAGAATATCTTAAATTACTATAAATTTTATAACTATTTTTGTTACTATATCATCGTCCATATTTTAATTTTTTCAATCAAAATATACTAGGAAATAGATAGTAAGGGAAACCTTGATCACCTGTTGAAAATTCAATTCATTTTTATCTTAACTTCCTCAACGACTCACTGCACACAGGCATACACATTAATGCTCTGTTGCATTTGATCATTAGAATAGTTTTATAGACTATAAATTTTTTTTAAATTGAATTTGGAATGATTTTTTTTTGGGAAATTTTAACAAATATTTAACGAAAGTTTAACCGTAATACGATCTCCATGAAACGCATAACTATCATAGTTAAAATAAATGTCGGTAAGGTTTAACATTTAATGGATGATATTCACTGCCCAATCCCTGCAGTAACTTTTGCTTAGTGTGATCTTGCTAAGTTTACTATAGTAAAATTTCTTCCAATTGACGAATTAACTATACCAATTTACTTTTGTTCCTTCCGAGCTTTCACTTCTTCACCGACGATATGTATTGTTACTATTAATCTAAATATTAAAATGTGTTATTAACTAAATGTTTAATGAAAGTTTGTGAAAAACATAATTACTTTTACTGACACTTTTAACTATCATTTAAATGAACACAAACTGCTAAGTATATAAATTATAATTAATTTGAATATTGTAAAAATGTCAATTAATATAATTTCATATTCAAATTTTCTGATTTTCTATTGATAATAATATTATATTAAAAATAAGTTTCGTAGCCACTTAACTAAAGCTTTAATTTTGTTTAAATCAATTACCACAATTGTCTAGGTATTTTTTAGTAGTATTATAAAATCTACAACAATAATTTTCTATACTTTTTATTACTTAAAATTCCCCAACTGTCAAATTCTTTATAAATTAAATTCTATAAATTATTTTAATTAAATTATTTTCCATAACAAAATTATTATATACACCTCTAGTTACTTAAAATCATGAAAATAAAAAACTTCTTAAATTAAAATTTATCATTATTTATACTAAAACGCTTTCTGTCAAATTAACTGATTCACATATAAGATATAAGATTGTCTTTTAATTGATTAAAAACGTTTTTTCTTTCGCTTCCGGAAGACAAATAATATATTTTATGTATATAACATAATATAAGCGATTTAATGATGTAAAATTATATACTAAATTTCACATAAGAATGAATTTTAAATTTAAGTATTTATGTAAATTATTTTATTTATTTATATGTCAGTTTTTATATGAACAATTTATGTTATATATGTATAACAACAATTTTTATACCTTACTCAATATTTTTGACGATAAACATAAAATTCTACATAATTTAAATGTTTAACATGTGAATTAAAAAAATGTTTGTATTTAAACTTGAAATGAAGAATATTTCCCAGAACAATTTAGTTAAATTCTGTGATATATTAAATTTAATTTTTTGTTTTTTTTCTTCTTTTAAATAAAATTATATTCAATAATTTTATGAAATCTCTTTACCAGAAAGTGGGAGTGTGATTGTGAATGATTTAAAATAAGGAAGAATTTATATATATTTTTTAAACAGAGATTTAATTAAATTGTGTTTATACAGAATATAATAAATTTTACACTGTAAAAGTGAGAACAAATAACTCATAGTTGAAAGAATTTCAGTCATTGGAATAGAATTAGAAAATATTTACATAATTGAAAAAGACTATTGGACTTAAATGCCTATTCGAAAGTAAAATCAGTGTCTAAAAATAGAAATGAAAAGAAATACTAGTAACAAAAAGTAAATAGAAAATTTAAATAGAATCTAGGATAGTAAATATAAGTAACATATTTTCAATTTGGGTGGTTATTACAATCGGAGGGTGTTCCATATATAAGTATACACTTACAAAGTGTTTCCTTAGCTGAGCTTCTGTTCTATTTTATTTATGATACTCTCAGAACAAAAAAAAAGGACCATAAAAATTATTCTTTTTGTGGTTTATTTGTTATCAATCATTCAAATCTCTTGATTTTATATATTCCTTTTTCTGAAAAATTATTGTTTTTAAGGTTCAAATGCAATGATTTAGGGTACTAAAACTCGGATATGTCTAATTATAATTTCTCATAGTCCTATATCAGTACTAGTACTATAGCAAAGATTTAATTTACATTATTTAAATTATCTTTGATACTAAATTTACATAATCTTTCCAACAGTTTATTGAATTAACTCAATTTTCAATTATAATCTTCGACTCATTAAAATTATTTAATGAAATTTTTGTCCAAAATAATTTTAAAAAAATAACATAAATCATTTAATATTAACAAACCACATACTGAAAATATTAATTCAGCAGTTTTTTTAATGACGAACTTTTAAAAGCTCCACACACTTTGATTTTTATAACATAATAATTTTTTACAGTGTATAATAAAAACCAAAACGAATATAAATTTACATTTATAAAAATTTCAAATCCTTTAGGAATTAAAATGATAGGTTAACCAAAGATTTGTGACAGTTTCATTATACACACACACACACACAAAAAAAAACAAATTAAACCAAGATGAGAATAAAATTATGATGAGTACTTGGAAAAAAAAAATATATATTTTCCAGACCACAAGAAAACATCAAGATAATTAATACTATAATTTTTTTTTTCCCCTATTTTAGCATAAAATTACGAACATAATAATTTTCTATGCTGTCACATCAGAATAAATTTATATAATAATATTTTCTGTGTGTCAGAGCTTTTTCCAAATCTTGTTAAATGCAAATATTTTTTTTTTTTTAAAAAAATATTTTTGGGAGAAATTTTTTAAAAATATGATTGAATAATTCGCTGTTGAATACCATTAACAGCACAAGATTTTTTTTTTTTTGTAAATTTCTTTCTTTAGTGAAAATGATGAAATAATTTATAAGATTTATTACGATAATTATATTTATATGTAAGATTATGTTTAACAACAGTTTTTCCCAGGTATACATAAGATTTTAATATTAAATATTTAATGACTTAAACATCTGGTCGAACAGATTTTCATTTAAATTTGAATATAAAATTTTTGGTTATAGTGTTGTTAAAGCATTGTAATATTTTACTCTTAAGGGATTTTTATCTTAATTTACACAGATTTTCCATGTGTATAATAATTTTTTTTTTAAGTATTCATTTGATTCCAGTATAGTGGAAAAAATTATCGTAATATGTTATATATACTTCTTTATGGTTAAGAGTCCCAGAAGAAATTTATATAAAAATTAATTTTTTAGTCCTTTTATACTTATCCTACTTGGTATATTATATAAATTAAAGCCCAGCAGAATGAAAATTAAGGTTAAACTGGATAACTTTTATTAATATATGTAGAAAAGAAAGTTTTTTAAAAACTTTTTTTGGTCACGTTTAATATAAAAGTTTTCTTGTACTTAAGTAAAACTTATATAAAACTACTGATTCAATTTGTGTTTGGTATACAAAGAAATCAATTAAAATCTAATAATTATAAAAATAAGATGAAAATATATAAAAGTTTATTACATAAATATTATTAATAAGATTGGTCAGGAGTTGATTTAGGTTGATGTGCTAAAGACTGAGAAGAACTAATTAGAATTAGAGCCATCGAAAGTATAGTATACAAGTACAACGGACAACATTAATGTGAGGAGAAGAGTTTGTCTCTCCTTACAAACCAACCAACCAAAACTTTATTTAACTTTTTATTTCTTGCTAATCAAATTCACTTAAAAGTTTTATCAATAGCAAATTTTCACACATTAATATTAATTAACATTTTTTTTTTTCTCTTACTCTAATTTATTTAATGCCAATCTGTGTTTACCAAAAAAAATTTTTACACTAATCCGAAAATTATTGCTAATAAAATTTATTATTTAGTCAGACTAATAAATAAACTGTCTACAAACCATAATTTTTTTTTTTAATAATTAGTTTTGTGATTATAATTTTCTTTTTACTATTTGGTAATTTCGAAAATTCCATGCTCGTAATATCAAAATTTATTGAACTTTGTTCATAGAATATAGAAATTAATGTATTTTTTTATAATGTCTGGCGGGGCAAAATTAACAACTTTTACTTACACAAAACATTTTAATGATAATTAAGAATTAAGTCATTTTGAAAATTTATTTATTAAAAAAATTTTTCTCGGATGAAATGTTCGTTTAACACTAGAAATTTTTTTCTAATTTTAATATTTTTATAATTTCAGGTTAATTTTTTTTTTTTTTTGAAAACGTTTACCAATATTTTAGTTTTTTGTGTCTCATATTCATTTACAACATTTTTTGAAGTCTGATAGAATTACGAAATTTTTAACATTTTTAGTTTTATTTGACTGGTTAATTAAATTTTACTTCACATTTAAGATAACATTATAGAATTTTATTAAGGAAAAATAGGCCACACAGGACGATAGTGGATTAGGTGTAGATAGTTGGATGGAAGGTAAACTGATTCACTGAAATTTTATCATTATTATTTATTTAGTTAATTCTATTTGGTATTTATATAAATTGAATTTTACATCATTTTAATTTACAGAGTTCTGGTTAATCGTTAATTTATCCTTTATTTGACTGCAGTGAACGTACTGAAATTATATTTATAACAAATTTGAAATGAAAAAAATTGAAAAACTGAATTAAATATAAATATTAAAATTAGTAAACATAAAATTAAAGAAATTTCACTTAAAATAATTGTTTGACTTTTGTGGATGTTCTATACCAAAATGGTGCATGAAATATTTAATTATCAATTATCATGCAAATTTTTCTATACTATTTTATAAATATATCTATCTAAAAAAAAGTTTATGTGGACAAACATTTTTTTTTGCACTTTAAAATCTACTTAAAAAAAAAAAACAAAATTTAAAGTTTTTACTATAAATTTATTTTTTTGATATAAGAAACTATGGTATAAAACAAAATATACCAAAACTTTCAATTTAAATTAATGAACCCAATATAAATTATTAATAATGAACAAAAACAAAAATTATGTACAATAATATTTCACGACAAACAAGTACAAAACGTATATTCACTAAATAGCCAACAAGAAGTACATTTTAACCAAAAACTAAGCGTAATTCTGTTTAGTTTGATTTCTTTCTAGTTATTGATTGACATTGACTTTGAAATTTATTATATATAGTATATTTTATATTTTGTCAACGTTTTGAAAGTAAACATAAAATAAATAAAAAAAAACTATAATAAATAAAATTAAGTAAATATTTATTTATTATATAGTGTAAATTAGATTTTAATATTTTGTTTACATTTTTACTTCCAGTAATAAAGTAAAATTTCCTTGAAACATTTAATATATTATATTTAATATTCCACACGAAATAAATTTTATTATGTATATACTATATATTATATACAATAGTATGTATATTAAATTTGTGCTAAATAATAATAATTTTTGATAATTACTTTTATTTTATTTTTTTTTGTTAATATTTTGATTATCATTTAATTTCAGGCATAAAATTGAACTCAAACATTTCACAAAGCAAAAAAAAAAATATATCGCAAATATTGTAAATAATTTTTAGAGTTAAATTTCCAAAAAAAAAAAAATTTTATAAATAAAAAGTGTGACAATAAAAGACTATATTTAAAATTATTAAAAATTAATTTTTTTTTTATAGTTAATTTTAGTATAAATTATTAAATTATTATTAATTTTTTGTTTGTGTGTATAAGTTTAATTATAATAATATTAATTTAAAATAAAAAAAAAGTAAAAATGGATTTGAAACATTCAAATACAAATATATTAGCTGCATCCACCGAAACATATTTACAAGCTAGTCGTTCAACAGATTTAATAAAACCAATTGGTTCCGAAGATAAATTGGATAAATCAGGTAATTTATTTAAATAAATAAATAAATTTTTAATATATTTTATTATATTTTCCAATCCAATTATACATATATTATTTTTCCCAATTACATATATTTTTTTTATTATATAGAATTTAAAGTGTACAAGAGAAGATGGGCTGTACTAATATTATTTGCATTTTATTCAGCATCAAATTCAATGCAATGGATACAATACAGTATTATAAATAATATTATAACTAAGTAAGTAAAATTTACTTAAATATCAAAAATATAAAAATTAAAATAACACTATTATGAACTATATAAACTACACAAAAGTACTGTCCACATTTTTTTTTTTGCAAGTAATACATTTAATGTATATGTTACGGTGAATTCGATTAATCTGGTTATTATACATAATTACCGGAGATTATGCAAACCCACATACAATATTGGGGAATTTAATAAATTTTAATAAATTTATCATATATTCCGGACAAGGGCATAATAGTCTCCTCCTGTGCCCATTCAAAGACACCCTAATATAAATAAACCGTTCCGGGTTTAGTAAATTTTATTGCCAACTTCCATGTAGTTAGTTTAAATTTAAATGGTTTATTTATATTTGGGAGTCTTTGATAAGTGAAATTATGTATTCGATAATTTTCTTTATTAAAGTCAACAATGGGCACAGGAGGAGACTATTATGCCCTTGTCCAGAATATATGATAAATTTCTTATTTTATTATTTCATTTATCAAATCCACCAATGGGCACTGGAGATTATTCATAATCTCCGGTAAATTTGATAAATTTATCACATTCTCCAACACTTTCGGTAAATTTACATAATCGCCGGTAATTATATGAATTCACCTATTAATCGAATTCACCGTAACATATATAATGCATTACGAGTAACATATCTAGACATCAACTTCATACAGTGAACAATTATTTATTACTAAGTAATAAAATTAAACAACATTAACTTCACTCCATTCTGAGGCCAATAGTACACTAAATATTTCAAACGATTATTCGGTATATAAAAAATTTCATTACTTGTTTACACTATTAAAAGCTTTTGATTGTAGTAAACAAAAAAAATTATTATTGAATATTACTCGTGTAAGAAGCTTTAATATTTCATTCAACTGTTAGTTAAATTAATTACACTACTAAAGTGAACTTGTGAAGATAGAAAATGTCTTGACTGATTTAGATCCATCTTCTTCACTGTAACAATTTGTACTATGAAAATCTCTCAAATCGCTACTTTGCGATTATGTTTAGTTCACTTTTAATTAGTTTTTATGTCAAGTTAAAAATTATTTAATAATGTTAATAATTTATTTCCATTTTGATCTATATTTTTTTCTCTGTTATTCATAAATCGTAATTAAAAAAAAATATATTATGAATATAAACAAAACTGTTTTAATGACATGCTGTAATTATCCTGAAAGCATAAAACATAATCTTTTAATCCATATAAATGTTTTTTGTAATACCTTTTTAGTCATTAAAATTCTAATAAAATTCACTTTTTGTCTATATACCGAAAAGGGATGTTATAAATTTATATATGTAATCCTGTCAATATATTCCAAATATTTTGTTATGGTATAGGTGGAATATTTGGAAGAACTTTGGTTATATAGTTACATTATGAAATTTCAATCAATATTCAGAAAATACAATTTTTTTTTATAAATATGCGGATTTGTTTTATATTATGTTAAAGTTTTGAAAGCAAAATTTTTAAATTTAAAGCACTGATTTAATTTAAATGTAATTAAATATGAAATATATTTACTTGTAAACTCAAATTTTCTCAAAGGATAATTTTAATTTGTAAATTGTATTTATGTTTTCTTTGATTTGAAAATATTAAAATTATATTAATGAAGATTTAATTTAATTTAATTTAAATATGAAGAAGAAAAATATTATGTGTAAAAAATCTGCGTATCATAAAGTAGAAATGTAATTGAATTTATATAATATAAAAAATAATTTAAAAAACTTTTTATATTTTCGTAAAATTGAAATAATTTCGAATTAAAATCTTTGATCCTCTATACATTAAGTATATTAGTTTTTTATGCTCCAACATTAATATTTAAAATTACTATTCTTCTTCAAAGAAATTTTAATTTTACCTAAATTGTTCCAATACTTCACAAAATATTGCAATATTTCAAATCAATTCTTTATCATTTATTATAAGGAAAAATGTTTAGTCAATATTTTTGAGTTAGTTTTCTTGATCGAAATTCAAATTCTTCTGTAATTATGACAAAGATAAAATTCTTCTGATAAACACACGAAGAAATATACTTTTAAAAAATTGCAGCATAAATTTTTTTGGGAATGAATGTTATCTGCTGACTAAAGTTTTGAGATTTTTGAATTATTTATAAAAACAAATCTTGTAGCGTATTTAAAAGGAGATACACTTTGAATTTTTAATATGATTTTATAATTTTTTATGTAAAAATAAATAAAATTTATATTTTAAAAAAAAATTTATAGAAATTTTTGGTATTTTTCTAAAAAAGAAAATTATATACAAAATATCCACAAAAAATGAAAATTTCATATACCAAAAAAAATGTTTTTCTTTAAATATTTTTTTTTTTAAAGAGAAAAGAAGAAAATTTTATTTTTATATTATTTTTTTTTTGTTGGTATTAAATTTTTCCCTAGGCAGGAAAATATGAATAATAATATTTAAGGAAAATATTTTTGTATTGTATATAACATAAAAATTTTTACATAAAAATGCATTCAAATTTGATTTTACATTTAAAGGAAAAATTCTTTATGCTACCAGCAAAAAAAAAAACATGTTGGAAATTTTTAAAATATAATTTTTTTCCATGCATAATAAGTATATGGCTAAGAAAAATATACATAATATTTATAATAAAGTTATTAAATATGGGCAAAGAAAATTTACAACCCATATTTTACCCACAGCATTATAGATATTTTATTCATAATTTGTAATACATATGATTTTAGTTAGAAAGGACGAAATTCCTTAAATACTGTTGTCAGAATTTATTCGACCAGTGAAAGAAGTTTATTTGTCTCCCAAATTTGACTAGAATGATGGTCATGGTATCCAGCCGAAATATACATAGTTACTATATATTTTACCTAGATTCCTAGTTCTACAATAAACTAGATCATCTAGTTAAAATCTAGCTCACAACACTATAGTTAGTATCGAATCTAGTGAAATTTAATTTGTAAATTATACTTAATAGTGACACGTAAGAGCTTAAACCTTTTATTGTTCAAGGGTATATTAGTATTTCCATATTAGAGTAAATTCCGAAACAGAAGGTTTCTCATTGTACTTATTACTTGTATTTCAGTCATACTATTCAGTCAAAGACCACATAAGTATTTTTAAGAATTTTCGCTGTGCTTTTCCGGCCAGAATTTTCTGCCTTCACTGTTCACAACTGCTTGTCCAATAAATCCAACATAAATTAATTCTGGATCAACTCTGAAAATACTTTACGTTGGTTCTGTATTCACTATTCTTTCAGTCAAGTATTTCTATAATCGTTATCCTTCATCGTTCTCTAAGCATTTCCATAGTGTTTGCTTAACAATCTTCACTATATTCCGTACAGAAAACGTCACATTGTACGATTGCTTGTAATTGAAATTATTTATAACAAGATTTTCAATATTAAATTATCGCTAAAATGAACAAGATTTCACTTCAATTTTTTTTCTTATTAAAAGTTTTTAAATAGCATATCACTCTCTAAATTTTTTTTTAAAAAAAATTCTTGCAAGGATGCAAAATTATTCATTATTGGTAACCATTTTTAAAGAGCAAAACTATATATTTCATTTTATATATCAAAAAAATTATAATTCTCATCTAATATATTTTCCCTATGTATATATATTATAGATATTATGGAGTAAGTGGAGCATGGGTTGACTGGACGTCTATGATTTATATGATACTTTATATACCGTTAATATTTCCAGGCAGTTGGTTTTTAGATAAAATGGTACGTAAAACTATTTTTCTCTATGATTTATTATATAAGAAACATATAAACAAGGAAAAGTTATGAGAAAATTAATATGAAAAGTTTTCATAATTGAATTGTCTGTTCTTTTCTGATATTATATTTACCAAAAAAATGATTATATCCTTTTTAATTAGAACAAAATTCATAAATTTAATAAAAAATTTAGTTATTAAGAAAAAATATCCTTTAAAAAATAAATCATTATAAGGATATTATCTAACAAGTTGGCAAAATTATGTAAACAAACAAATCTGTTACATATATACTTATCTTTTAAATTTTATACAGGGTCTTAGGATAACAGCTTTAGTTGGTGTAATAGGAACATGTACGGGTGCATGGATAAAAGTATTTTCAGTTGATCCAGAATTATTTTATGTTGGATTTATTGGACAAGCAGTTGTAGCCTTTTCACAGGTTTAGATCAGACTTTAATTATATACATTAAAATTATTAAATATAAATTAAAAAAAAAAAAAAAAAATGTCCTACAGGTCTGCATTTTATCATTACCAGCTCGTGTAGCTGCTGTTTGGTTTGGTCCAGATCAAGTTTCATCAGCGTGTAGTGTTGGTGTCTTTGGTAATCAGGTAAACATTCATAAAAAATTTTATTATAAATTTAAATTTTATTATAAATTAAAAATCTCTAGAAAATATATTGAAAATTTTTTGAATTGGAAAAATTAAGAGACCAAAAATTTATATAATGAAAAAATATTATCATTTAATGAATAAATTTATTATAATAATTTCTTTATTATTCATTTTTTTTTTTTTGCAAAATTGTAATTGGATTTTTACCACAATTTTTCAATTCACATTTTTAAATTTGAGCTGTAAAAATTGGTGAACGAACATAAAAAGTATATATATAATTTTTATTGTGTGTGTTCCAAGATAAATTATAGAACACATGAATAAATTTTATTACCACACAGCATAAATTTATAATAAAAAGGTGCAAAATGGACGAATAATTTTATGTATATTTAGTACCAGAGGTTATAGTTATATTTCACTTTTTGATTATAAATTAAGTTATAAATTTTTTTATATAGTTAATTTAAAATAATAAATTTTACTATATATGTTATATTTCTCTGCAAAAAAATATTCTGTACATAAAAAATAATCTGAATTCCTACTTAAAATTAATTTATTTTATATATTTAACGTTTGAATAAATTCACACTCTCTGAGGAAGTATATAATAATTTACATAGTAAATTTAAATATTATTTTTATGAAACATAATTAACTATAAACGTTTATATTATAGTCTGGTTGTCTAGCCAAATTGTGGATTGAATTTGTATGGTAATTTTTTACTATTTAGAAATTCACACGATTCGCCACTTCTCAATCAAATATAAATACGATTATTATAATCATAATAATTTTTAGATTTAGAAATTTACTAATAGAAATTATTTGATTTAAATATTTTAATTTTATTTCAAGGCAATATAATATATAAATTAATAAATTATATGCATTATTATACTAGAGTTGAATGGGGGAGGTCAATGGAAAATTCACTGATTTTATTAATCTTATTTTCATTATCTAATATAAAATATTTGTGTTATTAAATTATGGCAATGTGATAGGAAAGCTTGTAGTTTTCTTAAAGTTGTGGTTAATTGATTTTTTTTGTTATTATATACTAATTTATTTTTTGAGATTTTTCTCTTTTTCTCGGATCATTATCTACCAGTAAACTAATTAAATGTGAAAAAAAAAATGAAAAGTTAAATATGTTTACCTAAACACTAAATTCGAAAAAGTCTAAAATTTACTTAAGTGATGAACAAAAAATATTTTTTACAATTTACTACAAAAACTTATGTCGAAAGTCAAGAATATTTTATCCACATTTAAGGATGAGAGCTTTGTATTCTTCTTTATATTCTTCTAAAGGTTCTTCTAAATAATTCTTACCAATCCCTTAATTGATTTAAAAGGTTGCCAAAGCGTTCGAAACTCACCATACTCTAACCAACCAATGACTGAAACTAATTCTGCTTAGTGTTTCAAGTATGATAATAAAAAAATTACGCGATTTAAGGTATTTTACTATTCCACATTGAACTTTTTGAAAAACTTCCAAAGTTGTAATAATTATTGTCATTTCTGAGTGAAGAGGCTTTAAAAATTACAAAAAAAATCTCAGAAAACCATGAATTATGAAAAATATGAATTTAGTCCTTTTTTAATGTTTAATATAGAAAATTCAAAATTCTTTATTGTATTTGACATAAATTAAAATATTGATTTTTATTGTTTTAATTGTTCAAATTTTCTAAAATAGAAAAAAATCCTTTTTCATTCATTTAAAATTTTCAAAATGTAAAAAGTTTTGTTTCTTTGTTAACCTCAATAAGATCCAGCCTTTTACTGACACCGAAATAAAACTGTAGATGCAAAAATATCATATAAACTTTTATAATAAAGAAATAACAAAATTGTTTTTTCACATTTTTATTCTAAATTTAATAAATCACAGATAAAAAAAATTATACTACAAATCCCTTTATTCAAAGAATACGAGTAACAACGATCCTTTACTGAAACTTTTGTATATTTTTTTAATGTTAGCGAAAAAATGTTTAAATATAATTCCGCATTGTCTAGAATTCCTGGGCAAATCTTGTATAATATCTCGTCAAATTTATGGAAAGTATAATATAATAATGATAAGAAATATCAGGCAAGTCTTCAGAGTACAAACAAGTCAGACAAGCCTTTATATTATATAATGGAAGAAGAGTTAGCAGGCGAAAAGCAATCTGGAAAAACCAAACCTGCGGTCAGAAATTAAGAGAATTGCGTAAATAGAGTAAGGTGGATGGACATCAGGAATTGTGGCAATGTATATAGAAAAACACAAAATTGATCCGGAATTTTCTATAGTTTATAGTAGTACGTAAAATGCCTAGACAATTACGAAGTTAAATTTATTATCATAATAATTTTAGCCATTATACAAAATGCCCAAGAAATCTATTAAATCCACGAATTATACATTTTGCAGCTAACACATATACAGGAGAAATTAAGGATCAAAAATAAAATAATAGTGTCATAGTTGACTAGGAATCAAAACTTCAAATTGTTAGGAAAAAAAGTATAAACAATTTAAGCTATTGTTTAAATTTCCCATTAAAAATTTACCAATACAAATATTTTCTTCTTGTTGTTCTTGAATTTACCACCCCCTTCCGCCCATACTCTTGCCATCCTACAGTAAAATATCAAGTATAATCCTTTCAAAGAAATAAAAATCCTTCAACTATACTACAAATTATAAACACACAAACAATTTAAAAGTTAACCTTTATATAACCATTAAAAAAGGACATGATTTGTTATTATTATATTTTAAGTGGTTCTTTGCTGTATCCTTGGAGAATACTCATACAGTTTTTTTTAAAATTTTTCAATAGCTTTAAAGAAAGAACGTGTCAACAGCTTTTTGTTCCTTATATAAAAAAATATAACTTTTCAGAAGAAGAAGAAAATGAATCTAAATCTAAATGAAAATCTGAAAATCTACTCTTTTTTGTATTATAACATATTATTTCCGTTTTCATTTTCTTCATTTTTATCAACAACAAAAAATTCTAAATCCTTCGCGTAAATTTAATAATAATACCAACAAAAAGGATGAATTTTCCAATTGTTAATGTATAAGTAAATATGAACAGAGAAGGGGAAAATTATATCCTGTATATACATATTCTAATTTGATATAATTTCCTTATCACAAGGATCATAAAATCATGTAATTTTATGTAAAGGATATATGAATATATATGTATATATTTTTATTAGCGCTTGTTGAGACAAATTTTCTTATTTTCTAATGTCAAGAAAATGATTTTTTCTTCGTTAAGCATAAAAGAAAATTATTATAAGCATATAAATTTACATACAGAAAAAAAAAATGGAAAATAAATTTTGAAATGATGTGAAATGATTTTTATTATGATTGTATTAAATTTTCGTGTAATTTATTTATTTTTCTCGGTGTTAATTTTAATGTGGCTTGCGCGAAATTTATGAATTATTTCACCAAAAAAAAAAAGAAGAATTTATGAGTTTGGAAAATAGTATAGGAAAATAGTAGATAAATTTATTAGTTAGTAAATTAGATTGATAAATAAATCACAAATTTAAAATAGAAATTATAATTTATTTATAAATTTAATGAGCATCAACAGCAACAGCTCAGCTATACAGGATCGATTTTTTTTTTTGGGTAGTAAAATTGAAGTGAGTTGCAAGTGTAAGTTTTTAATTTCGACATAATTTTAGTATACCAATCCAACAATTTAAGTTCACTTTGAAGTAAAATTTTGAATTTAAATTTTATAGAATACTTTACAGAAATTCTATTTTCGAAATTAAAATCCTTGTTCAAATTTTAAACGATTTTTCTTACCTTAACTTGTAAAGCAAAATTTTCAACAAAACTAAAATTATATAGTAAATTACCTTTTTACTCAAATTCTTAAAATAGAATAATTTTACTATATTTAAACAGCAAAAAAAAAAGGATATTCCTTCTGGCAAACACGACGTTAGCTATTTGACTTTACAAAACAGAAATATCCAAAAGAGCTTTTATAAAAAAAGTAAAACAACTTTAGTTAATTTAAGTATTTCTATATTAGTAAAAAAAAAAATGCTTTATTTATATTTTTTCAATTTTATTAATGAACATTTTTCTTTTCGGTATCCTTTTGTATCCTGTATTTATGTATTGTATTGTAAATTTATGATGGTTTTTGCATTCAAAATAAATTTATATGATGGAAAAATAACGTTAAGGATAAATCAAGAATTTTGTGTGGTGGTATACACACTATATATTTTTTTTTTGAAAATGCCACAAAATGAAATTTGCTGAATAAATGAAAAAAAAAAAAAAATTTGTTGACGCAAGTTGGAAATTTACAAAAGTTTTTCATACAAAGTCTTTTTTTTTTTTAAATTTTGTATTAATTCTATTTGTGGACAAAAAAGGATATTCACTAGAATAGTTAGAAGAAATTTATATTTCAAAGGGAAATATTTGTCTTGAATTTTAATTAATGAAAGTTTTGTCTTAAAATTTCTCAATTGCTGCATATTTTCTTTTAAATAAATTGAATTTTCAAATAATTGAATTAAGATTAATTAGTCATAATTAAATTTTAGAAATCTATAAATTATTATTGAAATATATTTGGTAATCAAATTATATTCGAATTTTATCGTAGCTCTGGACAACAACTTATTTTTTTTTTTTCAATCTAACAAAATTTCCACCTTTTTTATGTTCGGTAGTAAAAAAAGTTTATCTAAAAACGAAATTTACTATAAATTTTATCTGAATTTTTTTTCTATTCAGTTTTTGGTAAAAAAAAAATTTCTATTGAAATTTTATGTAAATTTTATAGTATTTTTTTTTTAGATACGGAGGATTATGTGATTTTTTTGTGACCAAAATTTAATGCTTTTCTATTAACACTTTTTTCTATTCAATATCTTTTTTTTTTATTTTTCAAAAGATTTTATGGTATTCAAAAAATAGAAATCTGTGTGTTTTTTTTTTGTGTGTAAAATAGCATCGCAATACATAATAGAAGAAATCTCCATATTCTACTTTTCATTTAACACGTCCACAAAATCATAAAAGAGTTACTATAAATTGAAACTTTTTCATAAAAATACTGTAATTAAATTAACTTGCTTTGATATTGAGGTATTTTTTTTGTTTGTTTGTTGAAAAATTGAAGGATTAAACTTTTATATAGAAAGTTTTTAATCCCAACTACCCAAATAAAATTAAAAAATCATTTATATTTTAAGATAATTATGGCAAAAAAAAAATCAGGAATAAATTTTAACTCCCTCTTTGCAGACTTTTTTCAAGTTTTTTTGCTAATTTTTCAATTTTGTTTGAATAGTTTTGTTACAACTAAAATTTCGCGTCGATTAGATACCAAATTTGTCTATATTGGAGAATTTTGATTTCTTTCCTTCCACAATTCAAAATTTCTTCAAATTAAACTTCAAAAACTGACATAAAAGCAAAAGCCCACTTAAGTTGTGCATGGTTAAATTACGATTTTGTCAAGACTTTACCTGGCTTTTCGTTGACTTTTAAAATTACTTAAGCCATCAAAAGTCTTCCATGGTTAGCCCTTTAGATAATAAAATAATAACGCCATCTATATATACAAATTTTTTAAAATTATTTCATATTTATAAATTTATGTACTCAATTTTTTCAAATTATGCTATCAGAAATTTATCTACATGGTATAATATATTACATAATATTAAATATAATAATTTAAAAAGTACATATCCCATAAAGACAGATAGACAAAAGCACTAAATGCTTTACAGAAATTAACTTTGATTATCCTTGTTTAATATTTCATTATATTTTCATGCATATAATGATTATAGGCTACACACATACATAAATTAAATTATAATAAAAACACTTCATTTTCATATTATTCTAAAATTGATTAATTATATTAAAATACTATATTATTGGATTTCATTTTATAAATCACGATTTTGCAAAATAATAATCAATCATTTGCTGTATAAAAAAAAATATGAAATTTATCAAAATATTTGAGAGATAAAATTTATTATAACCCAAAATACCACAAAGTTTCTCGATAAACTTATTTATTTTAAGTGTTACAAATAAAATACATATTATGCCAAATATTATTAATGAAAATTATTTTCGATAAATTTGCAAATTACATTTTAACGAAAATGTGCAAAAGTTGCAAAAAAACCTTTAGAATTTCAATAGCAGAGAAAGAAAAGGAACAAGAAGGATATTATAAAAAAAAACTGCCTTACAAAACCAAAATAATTTTTAGGGTGATTTTCGAATTGAATATAATATAAGAACCATGAAAATTTATTGAATTTTGTACAAATTGGTTTTTGTTGTTGTTACAAACAATTTTTTTAAAAAGGATCATGGTATTTTTTTTTTTTTGTTACTATTCATTTAATGTGCATATTTAACTGAATCAATTACAGAATTATTGTCCTGTGAATACTGAATATTTAAAGTCTATACCCAGGAGGTAAAAAAAAATCGAATATTTTTAGCTTGTTTTTGTTACAGTGAAGTTCAGAGAAAATTAATTGAATTTTGAAGGGAAATGAAAGTATTCTAGAATTTTAAATATTTCCATTAATTATGTTAGATGAATTTTTGTAGATCAATTTCAACCATGTTCTTCAATTTATTCCGATCACCTTATGATTAACAATTTATCTTGTTTTTCGTGTCACTTAAAAAATGAAATTGAATAATATTTTATAGAAGACTCCAGTTATCTCTGACGATCACAATTTAATTTTGTCTTGCCATTTAAATGAGGATGAAATACAAAATTTTGGTTCCTTTTTAAATACGTATAACTATGTAAATGTAATTAGCTTAGTTATAGTCGTAAAATAGACCACTTACTGTGTCAAATATATATTTAATAAATGAAAGAAGGTTAGGTAGAAAGATATCGATAATATAAAGAAAATTTCAAAAATTTATGTACACAAAGAAAATGGAGAATTTCGATAAGCAATGAAATGTAACAAAATTTAATTATCTGAAAATAATTTAAAATTTAATCTCTAAGAAATCATTCCAATTTCCACAAATCGTCTATCACGAACTTTAGGAAAAATCATTATATATAAAATCAGTATAAAAAAACATTTAAAAAACGATTTTCAAACTAAAAATTTCAGGCGATTTGCAAAAATGAAAATATAATAAAAAATATTTTTTATTTCCATTTTGGCTCTCAATGAATTTTTAAATAATCTTTAAAATGTACCAAAAAAAACACAAATCCTAAAAAAATATATTAATGCTATTAACATAAAAAAAAAACGGAAAAAGTCGTAAACTGTTAATGGACGAAAAAAAAACACAAAATTTTAATATCAAGATTTAAAAATTTCCTTGTTTTTTGTTTTATTTCTTAATGGGTGAAAATTCTTTATTTTTTCAACACGTTTGAGGATTTTTTTTAGAACATTACATAAAAAAATATTAAATTAAGAAAATTCTTTAAAATTTAAACTTAAATTTTAAATTTTACCCTGAGATGAAAAGATAAATAAATTTATTTTATCATGAATCAGAAAAGATTTTGTTTCAAATGATTAATTAATTTAATTTAAGAGTAAAATATTTTACCTTTTACGTAAAATACAATTAAAGACACAACTTCTGAAAGACTTTCTTTTTTTTTTTGGGGGAATTTATCATTTCCATTAGCAAATAAGTTAAATGAATAATTACTCCGAAGAAATTGATCTACACTCCAATGGAAGGTGAATTTAATGAAGGTAGAAAATTTATATATAGATTAAGTAATGAATTTCGATTGTCAGATTAATTCTAAAATATTTAATGCAGTAATAAATTAATTATACTTATTTTGTTTAATTATGAAATTTGTCTTAAAAGAAATTAGTCTCCCAAATTTTAACTCCTTAATTGGCAGATAACTTTTAAAAAAATTTTAATATCATTTATACGAAATCCATTAAATAAATTAATCCGAAATGTAATTATTTCTTGGTCACGCAATATTTTTACATAATTAATAATTAAGTTTATAAAACCAATATAATATAATTATAATATTTTATACTAAAAGTTTCTTCAATTGAAATCAAATCAGAATTGAAAAACAATTTCTCTAGCTTACCTTTTACTACAATAACTGATGAATTCAGTTAGTTTTAATTATAAAAATAAATTATTTAATTAATATAATTAATGCTTAAGACTTGATGGAACTCAGACCAACTCTTTTCAATATTTGTGAAATCTCTGAATCCCATAGTATGCCAACATTTTATACTATATCCACCATATTATTTCAACATGAAAAATTTTGGATTGATAAGCAATCAACGTATATAGAAAGAAATATTATCCCATTATTAGTTTCAATTTATAATTATCGCCAGGCCGCATAAATGGCAAAACGAAAGAAATTTTCTGTGTTTTTGGAAAATATTACCATTATTACCATTTTTTCTAAGACCAGTCATTTTGACCAGTGTCGGTATAAATAGGTATAGTAAAATTTTCGGTATATCTAGTGTTAAGAAAGTGTTAAACCGCATAATAAATTCTCCTAATAGAAGATTAAAAGCATAAGAAAAAGCCCTTTGACTTTTCATCTAATGTTTTGTTATTTTTATGTTATAATCCAAAAAAAAAAAAGAATATCCTTTAGTCTTTAAGGATATTTTTTACAGTATTTGAATATTAAGTAGTCTATCTTCATTATTATTACAATTCAGTCCTTAAGGGATTTTTGTTTTTAAAAGGAATAAGTAAAAGCATTTCGAAATTATGGTGTTTCCAAAAGTAATAACAGTTTCTGTTTTAGTTTTGAGAATTTATAAGAAATTTATGGTTTCCTGTTTCCTTTTATAGGATCGTATCTCTTATATTTACTTAATACTTTTAATCTTTTACAAATAATTCTTATATAGTATTTTATTAAAGTACTTATTGTTTAATTAGTATCACTAAAATGAATCAATTTTTGTTATATGTTCAAATCGGAAATTGTATACAGGAACTATCAGTTAATGTCATTATTAAATAATTATTGAAATAAATGTACATAATAATCTGAAGACTGAAGTATATGAATATTGAAAAGAAGGTATACAAACTTAAATATTTCAAAATTTAATTGAATTTTGCACACAAATTGTGTGTATTGATTTCAATAAAATTATGTAATATTTAATAGGACGACTACATGACACTACGAGCTTTATGGACATGAAAAGAGAAGTGAAAAATAATGGAACTATTGCATTGAATATTCCGAAACATATTGTTATTTAGTTTAAGTTGGAAGGAAATGAAATGGTTTTAAAGGAATATTTATGAATGGTATAATATATTTGGTATATAAAACGTAAATTATTTATTATTAATTTGATTGACGAATGGTAACTAATTCAGTATTTGAAACCCAAATTGAAGTTGTTTTTTTTGCTTCTTACTGAATTAGAACTCGGATCGGAACCTTCCATTTAGAAGGCAGATCTTTATTCTTTGACCGAGTCACTAAATTTCGATACATTGTAATTTTTACACTATCTTTATTTTCCATAGTATATTCTATGATTGATTCTCTGCATGGTTTTTGAAAGTATGTTTGTTCCTATTGCTGCATCAAATTTCAGTTTTCCAGGCCGGAATATTAAAGATAGGTACAAAATGGTAATGATATATTTCAATTAAGTTATTTGAATGGACCAATTTAACCATATTATGTCAATTTCAATCAATGGAAGTAGAACTGGCAATACATATAACACGTACACAAAATATTCACATTATAGTATTAACGATTTTTGTTTAAAAATCAATTAAACTGAAAAAATCAAGACCATTTGTTATGAAATTACTAAATAAATAAATTACAATTAAAAAAAACTATGGAAAAATCATTGTTTTATTGACTTACACTCAAATTAACTTAAATATTTCACAATTTTTTATTATCTTTTGTATAATTTTAAATATTTAAATGTTAAAGGATCGCTTGAAATCTGTTTGCTATTATACAAGTATTTAAATTACTTAAATCAATTGAACATAAATATCAACCGATTATAGTGAAAATTATTTTCAAAATTTCTCAATATTTTTTTTATATATATTTAAATAATAAAATTGTCGATTAACAGAGTCGATTACCAGTTTCGTATATTAAAATCATTTTTTAAATTATATTTTAAAATTATATTTTTCTAGGAAAAATTGTATACAAAATGAGGAAGAAAATTGTTTTTGTGTATTTTATCAACGATTAAGTTTGCTTTTTTCCATCTAATGATTCAATATTTAATCTTTTTTGTAGACTTAATAAAATTTCGGAAAATCATTTACTTTTAAAAGAAAATTTAATAAGAAAAAAGCATTAAATAAATTTTCTTTTTTTTTTTTAGTAAAGTCAAATTTTATTTTTTGGTAATGTCATGAAAAAGATTGGAAAAAAAAGTAATAGTCATTTTTATAAAATTATATATTAAAATTTAATTTAGTATAAACGAAATATTTTTAAATGAAAAAGTAAATTTTCAATAATAGTTTGATACAAAGTTGTGAAAATCACCATTTATCAATTTCAAACTTTTTTTGTATAAAAAAAAAAAATTAAAAATCGTTTAAAATTATATCAAAAATTGAACTAAAAAATAATGAAAATTTGTTGGATAATAATTCAACAGCAGTTTTGTATATTAAATATACAAATTAATGTTAATAATTTTTAGTAAAATCAAAACTGCTTCATAAAAAAGCTGAAATGTTCGCAATTGATGCAATTATTGAACATCAGATCCCCTTAAATTTAATTGCTACTAATTTCACCAATTAAATTCAAGAGAATCTACAAATTTATTTTAATCATTTTTTAGTGAAATTAGAAAATTTGCTAGAAAAATATTCAAAAATTTTTATTTATTTTCTTAAATTATATAAATTAAATTTTAATAAAAACCATCTGGTAAATTATAATAGAAAAAAACTGTCCAAAATTTATATTTAAACTTCAGTACGAACTTGCGCTATTTTTAACATGAAAAATGTACCCAATTTTCCGCAATTTTCCTATATACAAATCAATCAGCGCCTATTTTAATCGTTCTAAAAAATAAATAAGTCAACTTTATTTTATATTCATTCATCAATGTCCATTTTTAGGGCTTTTTTTTATGTTCTATAACAACTTTTCGCTATGTTGACCAGCAAAAGTTATTAATTTTCAAATAATCTTATATATTATAAATAGTTTTAAAGTTAGGCAAGCAATTTTGATACATAATCCTTATCATGATGCCTTGTATACGGTGTAGGTTTGATCATTTATCTTGCAATAAAAAAATATATCGAAAAACTAATAAATCACTGTAAAATATTTTCAATTTTCACATAAATATTGGAAAATGTCTTTGATATTTATGCTATTATACCATAAAACCATTGAACAAATTATTATTGGTCTTTTAAATTTAATCAAATGAAATTTTTCTCTGTTTTTTTTTTATACTTTAATCATTTTTAGATTTTATTAAAATTTAAATTTAAAAAAATTACTGCAATTTAAAATTTAAAGGACATAAAAGGATAAATTCAATTTTCTATAAATCTATTTGAAAAAGGATATAATTTTCTGGTATATATTATGTTCGAGTTTTATGCATAATGAATAAAAATAATCTTATTTTACTATGTATACAGAAGAATACTGATCTACATTTAAAAATTAATTTAATGTTTAAAGTATTGAAAAACTAATCGTTATCCTTATTATTCAAAATTTTAAATAGGATTATTTTGAAAATTTAAATTTTTATTAATAATATCAAGAGTTTAACATTTTCTAGGGATTTTCTTGTCAAATTAATTAAAATAATATCGAAATAATTTCATTAAAAAAAAATATAAAATATTGAAAGTTTCAAAATAAATTTTAATTCTATACAAAGAGAAATATTGGGTCCTTTAAAGTTTAAATCCTTTAAATTTATTTAAAAATTAAATTTTTTAAATTTATTCTACTAAACAATTCTCCGCAATTTCAGAAAAGCTTTAAATAAATTTAAATAAATAAATAAATGTTGTGATTATAATTTTATATACCAAAAATTTTATTTTTTATATACATAATTAAATTCTGAATTAATTTTGACTCCTTTTATTAAAGAAAGAAAATTTTCTAATAATTTTAAATTGTTAAACTTGAATTTCTTAGGTTATTTACAAATGTCAACTGTGGTACGACATTGATAACGGTTTTTTTAATTCCCAAAGTAAAAATATTTATAATTATTGAACAATTTTTGGGTTACAATGCCAAAGACAAGACAAAACTATGTGACAGTATGGAAAAAAGGTCAAATATTTATTTTATATATGGTCATGAATGAATAATTGTTATAAGGATTTTTTTTTTAATTTGAGGTTAAATGACATTATACATGAAATTTAATGACATGTTATACAAGACATAATGACAGCTTTTGTGGCAACAATATTATGTTAGAATCTAAAATATAAGAGAAATTTATATAAAAAAATATTATTTAGAATATTTATGGTTGATTAAAGTGGTTAGCAAATATTATTGTCAATTTAGAATTAGTAATTTTTGGAGTTAAATGATTATGGTTGACTTTATAAAAATATTGGACAATCATTAAATTGTTAAGAAACTGTAGGGTATTGAAAATTTGATAAAATGAAAGGATATTATACAATTGGCAAGTAGATATTAGTCATTTTATGTTTTAAATTAGTCTTTTCGTCTCATTACAAATCAAATTCGTTTGATTGGAAGTCAAATTCGTTTGTGCAAATCAAATTCATCTTAATTAGTTTATGTTACAATTTAATAAATAATTAAAAGGATTGTATAATGTAAAAAAAATTAATTATTTATGTAGAAATCTGCACGTGTATCGGGGACACGTGTATGTTTAGTTATTAAATTCTCCAAAAACTAATTTGAATGGTAAAATTATTTCTAAAAATACTAATTTGTAACAGAAAAGGACTATTTTGCCTTCCCAATACTATATACATATTATACAGGACTTTATAAGCTTTAATATTAAAATTTAAATTTATTATATTTTAATTTACAATTTACAAATTGTTTAGAAACAAATATTGACAGGCCTATACGGTATATAATTTTAAAGCAATATAATCTAAAAATATCATTAATATTTAGAATAATAATTTCTATACAATTTAAATATTAAAATAATTTATATCCTTGAAAATATTTAAATAACACTTCAATTTTACACTTTAATTACTAAAATGATCAAAATAATTTCATGTAAAACCAAAATAACCGCACAAAAAACAAGAATTTCACACTCAAGTGATTATAATACATTATTACTTAAAAAATTAACATAATGACGAAAAGTTAAGTTGAATGGAAGTAAAAATTTATATTATGTAATCTAAAAATATAAATTATTTATAACAAATTTTTTATTTCAATATCCTTGAATTTAATATCCTGCTTAAGAATTTTAGTATTTTTTATTCAATTCAAGGACTTATTAAAAATCCTTGATATATTAAGTTCATTTATTTTAAACAAAAATTTAATTAATTACGAATAAATTTTAATTAAAACCATTTTTTCTTATCATTATGTTTTTTTTTTTTAGCTTGGTGTTGCTATTGGATTTGTTCTACCACCAATGTTAGTTGGCAATCATGAAAATTTAGAATTTATTGGTAATGATTTAAAATTAATGTTTTATATGGTAGCTGGTGTAACATCAGTTCTAGTTGTTCTAATGATATTCTGTAAGTATAGAAATTCTTAATGTCAAATCATATAATTTCCTTTCCTTTATGGGAAAATTTTTCCATTTTAAAATATGTATAAAATTATGAATAAAAACATCTTATGAGTATTTTTTTCTTGACTTCATTAGTTTTCCAGGATCATCCACCAACACCACCATCAGCTGCACAAGAAGCATCACAAGCACCTGATAATAATTCACAATTTTTACAATCACTTAAAAATCTTGTATTAAATCGTAATTATATGTTGCTATTAACATCGTATGGTATGAATGTTGGTGTATTTTATGCTATTTCAACACTTTTAAATCCTGTAAGTATTTATTATATTAATTTTTTTGGTTATCATTATATAATTGATATAAATCAATATAGGACTATTTTATACCCCAAATATTTCTCAGTGCCAACAAGTTTATATAATTTTTATTTCCCCTTTTTTTGTGTCCAATTGACATTATTTGGCTGAAAATTAATGAATAAAATATTGTAAATACTTTCTGTAATTTATGGGCGCCTGATACTTTCTTTATTCATTATTGATTAAATTATCTTTGCTTACTACACTACCACACGTACAATAAGTTAATAATTATTTGTTTCTTTATTAAAAAAAGGAAAAAATTTATCAATAATTTGAAAATGTTAAAGAAAATTACACCAATTAGTCCATGAAACTCTTTTTTGATGAATCAAATATGTCAGGCAAAATTTCACCTACACAAATTTTATTTATATTTTGTCCCACAAAAAATGTTTAGTTCAGGATAGATAGTCCAGTGTTGTTTAGTTATGATCAACGAACAGCCCTAATATTGCAAATGATCTGCTTCTGTTACTTACTCTGTCAATATAACTAATATAATACCAAAATACTACAATTTTTATATCACAATTGATCATTTGTAGTAATTAAATGAAATCTAAATTACTTTGACTCTTTCCAAATAATAATTTAACATGTTAAGATCATATAAATAATATCAAAAATTTACAAATTTCTACCCATTTTAAAGTCTACTAATAGACACACCATCTCAAGGACTACATATCCTTCTTGGGTAGATGGATTTTCAATTTGGTCATTTTTGAGAATATTTTCTTAATTTCAAATTTCAAATTTAGTGACGTACCAAAAACGGTGCAGTGCATTTTCGACCGAGGAATTTTCGCCCGAATCGGACTGTCAATACCGGGATTCGATCATACTGGGATCGAACCTATACAAATTAACGATTCGGGCGAAAATTCACTGCACCACCAAAAACCAAATTCATTAATTAAAAACTAAAATTTGATTTTATTATTTTAATTCTGTATATAGGTTGTTTTACAATATTATCCTGGCCATGAAGTTGATACAGGACGTATTGGACTTTGCATTGTATTAGCTGGTATGGTTGGCTCAGTAGTTTCTGGTATTTGCTTGGACAAAACTCATCGTTTTAAGTGAGTATCAAAAAAATAATATATTTCCTTGAAATTTTTGAAGTTTCCTTGAAATTTTTGAAAATTATAATAACAAAACTTTATACCACCCCCCCCCCCCCCATATACCAAAACAAATTTCATGTTTTACTTTTTGGATTATCCATGATAATTTATTATTTTGTTTGTCTTTTTTACTTTACATATATAAACGAATCTAAAAACTTTTATTTCAACGTTTATATTTTTTTTTTTTCGTGCCATGTTAAGAAAAGGAAATTTGTTTATTTTAGGTACAACAGGTAGAAAATTGTTTTTCTTTTACGTATTTGGGGGAAAAAAAAAACTTGAGAAAAAAGTTTTTTAAATTTTTTAAAAATTTTTGTAATGATATATTATTTTCGTACCTTAAAGCAACTTCGACAAAATTTTATATACATTATGTACTCAAATTCAGGAAGAAATAAAAATATAATACATTATATGGATTCACTTTAGTGCTTACTACACTATATAGATAGAAAACTTTAAAATCGTTTATGTACTTGGTTGGATTTCATAATTAATTTAATTAATGTTTTTAAAATTATACTTTCTTCTCTTCATTATTAAAGTCTGAATATTTTTAAATTTTCCTTTTCTTCTTCTTTGGCTGAACAGCCCAATATGAGCCTAGCTTATCTGGTAGTTTTTTCTGATATTCTTTTTCAAATTGGGACTTAATTAAATTAAGACTTAAGTAATTTTCAGTCTATAATTTACTTCTGATATTTATGTTCCATACACAAAATTAAATATTGAAATCACTATTAAGAATCTTAATAAAGAATTAACTAAATCTTAAGAATTGACTAAATTACAGCATTGAGAAGATGGATCACTTTTTGTCAACTTTTTAGAAATAACTTTTTCAGTACATTTTAGATGAAAAATTTATGTTTACGACAAACATAAAAATTTTATATATACGTGACTTTAAATAATTTAAAAAATCGAAACAATTTATTATAGAATATTCATATATACTTACAGTGGGGGGTCCATGTATAAGTAGTCAAATAAATTGGATTATAATATAATATTTAATAAATCTATTTTCTAAGAAAAAAAATTATCCTTCTTGGGTGGTTGGGAATTTATTTATTATTTTCACCTTTACACACGTTTTCACCTAACGAAATAAGAATTCGAATTAATAAATATTTATGTTCATTTCATGTACATAATAAAATTTATAATAATGGATGATATAATTTCATTTGACTAAAATTACATATTTCTGTAATATAAATCCTTATACGTAAAACGAGTATAATTCATTAATTTTAATTATTTGTTAGCATATAATAAATATTCTTATATTTTACTAATTTATAGAAAATAATAAACATAAAATTATGGTATTAAATAACTTAATATAAATTTAGATTAATGAATTGTAATATCTTTAAAAAGAAGCTTTTAATTATGTGAAAATGGAAAATATGATATACATAAGAAAAAATCAAAACATTATTAAAATTTATATATACAAAAAAAAAACGATTATCTCGTCTATAAATCTCACTCCATAAATTCTGCCTGTTTTATGACAGATTATCGATGCTTCACCATTGTTGTATAAGGATTTCAGGTTTCCAAGAGTTTATACAATTTAATTTTGATGACAGTAAATTTATTGATTAAAATGGATTTATAACTTTAACGATTACAATATTTACTATACCAAAAAATTAGAGTATCTTTCATCAGGTTTGAAATCGAAGAATGAGCAATTATGACAAAAAAATACATAATTTTATTTGCAATTTATTGTTCATTTAATTACGGCATAAATTTCGTGAACTATACGCTTTAGTGCTTTTACTGTTTCGGTTACGTATGGTAGGGAAAGGAGATTGATTTTTAAAGGGATGTTTTCGGATATTTACATATAGAAATTTTCCTTCTTTAAAATTATGTTAACTTTAATTTAAGTTCATATTTATTTGTCTTAAAATTAAATTTTAAAAATTTAAAACCTTAATTAGCATCAAATTTTCTTTGCAAATAAGAAATAAAAATTAATGACTTTCAAAATAGTAAAAGGATAATTGATTTCTTCTTCATAAAATTTGTCGTTTTGTTAAAATGAATAAAGTTTTCTAAATAGATTAAACCATTTTAAAAAAAATGGTTTAGGACCAATAATTTTTGACCAACAAAAAGGACAAATATTTGACCAACAAAATATCTGTGGAATTACAAAGTAGGTTAAATTATTTTGGACACCCTCTAGAGACATTTTCTAATTGGAAAAGTTTCTAAACTTTTAAAACTATAAATCAAAAATCAAAGTCCTTTAAAAAGTAAAGATTTCTCTTCTCCCAAGAAGGAAAAATAAGTAAAACTTCAATTGGAAATAGCATTAATTTAAATTATAAATTCATTTCTATTTGTAGGAAAATTTCATCCGTAAAACTATTTCCACAATTTAAAATATTTACATTTTTTTTATTTCTTAACTTAAAAAATGGTTTTATTTTATCACAAAACTCTGTGAATTTTATGTAAATCATTTAAATTTTGCAATAAAGCTTTCTTTCACGCTCTTCAACTGGAAAATATGTTTGTTAAGGAAGGACGAAAAACAAATAAGGTTAAAAATCACAATAAAAAGTTTACCAGAATATTTATTTTGTTGTAAATTAACTTTCAAGCGAAATTATAGTAAATTAGAAATTCTATATTATGTGTGTGAATTTGAAATATATCTTGTACAGGGGGTTTGTTTAGAGATAATATATATATATAAATGTATAAGAAATATATAATTAACATAGACATTTTTACATTAGCCCGAATAAAGTATCTCTGGATTTTAGTATATTAGACTTATTTGGGTTATATTAGGCGAACTTTACCATCACTATACAAATTATTATTTTCAAGCTATGCTGCCAAATAAAATATCCATAGACTAACTGACGTATTTAAAATTATTGAGCAAGATTTTTATATTATTCAATTAAAATAGAGATTTTAAAATATAATTTAAAATTTACTTGTGAATTACAATTGTAATTTCACATAGAAAATTCATTTGGTTGTCAGAAAAATGTAATAGAAAAAATATATTAAAACCATAAATAGAAGCTCGTAAAACGAAATTGTGTTAAAGAGTGGAAAATTTTAAAAAAATCAACACAAAAATCAAAAATTAATAAAAAAAAATTAAAGATTTTAAGGATATTTGTATAAGATTATTGTGAAGAAAACTTTCAAGAAGCACTAAAATTGAATTTCATACCAGTATCATCCAAAAACTATCACTTAACTTCAATTATATAAAATTTTCTGTTGACAGTAGTTGGCCATTAACTTCTAATCCGAACTGAGTCCTAAATTTGTTAGTGACATTTTTAGAAAATGTTCATTTTTTTTATTGTTATATGTATTTTTATATTTCCTTATTATTTATTTGCTGCATCCTTTTTCCTGTTTTTATTTTTTGTAAACTATACAACACAAAAAAACACTCAAAATATCACTTACAAAACAAAAAAAAAAATACTTATACATTTTTATGAAATTTTCTTTTTATATAAATAGGAAATTTCTTTTCTATATTTTATATTTGAAGAGAACACTTTTTAAGGATCTACTCTACTATAACAAAAAATATATAGGAAATTATTATCCAAATATTTTTTTTTTCACCCATTTTAACATTTTTATTCATTATTTTTATTAAAAATTTTCCACTTTTTCTTTTGTCCACATTTTTTTTTTGTATGTATATAATAGAGAAACAACTTTGGCTGTGTATGCATTTTCAATGGTTGGTATGTGGATCTTTACTTTCACACTTGACACAGGACATATAGCTGTTGTCTATATCACAGCATCACTTTTAGGGTAAGTACTTTCAAATTGAGTATATTTTTTTTTACTTTATATTATTACAGTTGTTGTTTTTTTAAAGAGGAAATGGATTTTAAAAATGTTTTTACCCTAAATTTTTTTTTTAATATTATTATACATAGCACTATTGCTTTTTAGGTTAGGATATTTTCAGACAATTCATTTTTACATAACAAAATTATGCTACTTTGAAAAATGTTTAACTATTATTAATATATGACCATGATTAAAATATTTAAAAATGTTGTTTGATAAACGAGGATATTAAAATTTAATGCACTTGTATACAAATTTATGTTACAAAAATTCAGAATACTAATTTTAGTATTTTGTATAGACTATAATAGTCAGTAACATACATAAATCAGTGATAATCAAAATGAATGGATAGGATACACTCTCCTATTCCATTATGCAGTTACAATTTTTCTTAATAATGAAATTTATCAAATTATTCATCGACAAAATACGGAATTTTGTGTCAAAAGAAATACGGTCAGAATTTATAAGGAATACCAGGCAAAATTAGAAAAATTAAAGTTAAAAAAAAAAAATTGAACTGAAACTGAAATATGTTCCCCCAAGGACATTTAAAAATTAGAAATGATTTCATTTAAAAAAGCAGGAAATTTCAGTCAAAATAGGATAAGATATTTAAGTTATACTTCTACAAAAAGTTACTAAAACAAATTGTTTAGTGCAATTTTTATTTGCCTGATTTCCTTGAAGTTATTCATTTTGATGAAATTTTTATCATTAATTTACTACATAACAAATGAAACATAACTTCTTCAAATAATTTAGTTTGAATTAATTAATTAATATGAGAATTAAGCAATTGAAATTTTTAGATAGAATTGAAATAATATGAAATTTTATATGTAAAAACTTTCTTCAATTCATTTTTCCTATTTTCATCAATATTTTTTAGAAGTATTTTTAAATTTTCCACTCTTTTTATATATATAAAGATTCTTTATGACTGGATATTTACCAGTTGGTTTTGAATTTGCTGCTGAATTAACATATCCAGAACCAGAAGGTACATCGGCTGGTTTATTAAATGCTGCTGCTCAGGTATTTGGTATACTATTTACAATGTTATATTCAGAAATATTAGATGAATTTGGTGATATACCAGCTAATATTACAATGTCTATAATGTTATGTGCTGGTACAATAATTACAGCTATTATTAAATCAGATTTAAGAAGACAATCTGCTCATACGATACAAAATCATGCTTAAATATAAATTTTTACTATAATAAGTTACGTTAAATTTTATTAATTATAATTAATTTTTTTTTTTAAGTTCAAAAGTCAATTTTTAAATAATTTAAGTCGAAATTTTTCTAATTATTTATTTACATATCATCATAAAAAAAAAGGAAAATATTAAATTTAAATAAGTTTGTTAAAAGTTCTTTTTTTTTTTTGTTTTGGGATTTTAAATTTTAATATTTGATTTTCTTATTTGTATAATATTAAATTTTTAGGACGATAAAATTGTTTATTTTTTTATTATTATTATTATTTTAAGATAAAAACTTTTAAAATTTGTAATTAATTAAAATTTAATATATTAAATTAGAAAGCAATATTAAGACAATTATGATAGTAAAAGTTTATGCTCAAAATTGTTGTTTTAATTTGAATTAAAGTAATAAAAAAATTGAATATTAAGAAAAAAATAAGGGAGAATTTAATATTTTAATAAATGATTTAATTATAAAAATCCTCCTGGACAAATTATATATATATATATATCACTATAATGTATAAGGACTCAAAATAAATTAGAAAAATTCAAAATTACTCAAAATTTTCAAATGTATATAAATAATTAGTAGAGATTTGTTTTTGGTATAAAAAGGATATATCATAAAAAAAAAAAAATTAAACCACCTATAAAAATATTTTACCTGCATGATTTATTATAATATATAAATAAGTGTATGTGGAGTTAATTCCCTCCACCAAAATTTTAGAAATTAAAATGTGATCCATATTTTCAATGTGCAACTAAAAAAAAATTTAAAAAACATAATTAAAATATCAAAATTAAATTATATATATGCAAAATAATGTAAATTAAAAATTTGAATCCAAAAAAAATTCATAATGATTAATATAGAAATTAAAATAGATTAATTAGTTGTGACGACGGTAAAATAATTATGGACTGGTGTATTATTGTGATCAATTTTGAAATATCCTTTGCAAATAGGGTAAATTTCGATTATACTGGAATTACAAATAAATATGTAGTACAACGATAGATTTTGTTTCCAATTACAGTCAATCACTTTTTATGATATTGTCTATTTCATTCATTTTCATTGTCTATTTCATTCCATGCCTCGATTTGAATCTTTTTTTAATTTAAATATTTTATTCCAACTAAAAAACTTTATTTAAATTTCGTTCTCTTTTAATTTTCTAAAATTTAATTTCAATAATTTTTGAATCTCCTTTTTTTGGAATCAAATACTTATTAGCTAATTAACCACAATTATTTGTTAATATTTGTGGTTAATTTATATACAAGAAATTTTTAGAATTAATTAAATATTGTAACATAAGTAATTTCCTGGGGAGAAATATTTCTTCATAATTAAAGTAAATTCATTTTGAAGCCAAAAAATTCCTTTTTGAAGTTGAATTTAATGAATTTTTCATTTATTATATTTTCTATATTTTTTGTATTTATAGTGATCCTTTCATGCCTTACAGGCGTAGTACTAACTAGTAGAAATATGAATTATATATTCATCATTTTCGCTGTAGATTTAGTTATTTATCTACAAAGAAGTTGGAAAGAAATCTTAAATTTTTAAATAAAAATTTTGTCACGGATTTCATTTAAAAATTTTGTAAACAAATTCCATAAATCATTTTCAAATCATTTTATTATGTAATAAAATGATTTTATAAATCATCAATCATTTTTTAAATATAGGAGTAATTTATTTTAATCTCAATTTAAAATCAATTTAAAACTAAATTAAATATGTTTTAAATTTCAAAATTTTACAGAAAATAAGCAAAATTGAAAGTAAAAACATTTTTGATATATATTTTAATCCTGGTAAATTAAAGAAAAAATGGAAAAATAAATTCACTTACAAGTAAAATATTGAAAAGGAAAATTAAATTATAAAATTCAATATTTAAGTATTTTCCATTTTCTAAAAATAACTAAAGAAATTTATACAATATATTTTTTAATAAAATGATTTTAAATTATTATTTTTTTTGGTATATAAAAATGTCCTTTTCATAAAAACACATCATAACCAAAAAGGAAAACAGAGTTTTATTCAATTTTATTTTATTTTTTAATATATAATTTGTATTGTCAATTTGATAAATGTTTAAACAAAAATAAAATTTCTTTATTCAAATTGAATGAAAGGATATTATAGTAAAAAATGTTTTTATAAATATAGAAAATTTCATTTTTCGCTTATGCCTTTTCTGTTCTTCTCGATATAATAAATATAATAAATAAAATATATTATAAATTTTATTATATCAATGAAAAAGGATATGAAAATAAAGTTTTTGCAATTTGAAAAATATTTCTATATTTGAAAATTCTCCAGAGACATGAAAAAATAATGAAAATATTTTATTTAAATAAAATTATTTGAAAATGTTTGAAAGCTGGTTTAAAATTCGGTCAAAATTGTTCACTATTTTGTAATAAACCATTAAATAAAAATAAATGTGAACATATTTAGTGACATCTTTTGACTATTTAATAGAAAGTAGTGACATCTTTTGACTGTTTGTTTAATAATAGATTTTATTGTAAAACAATTATTATCCGTCGTCCTGTTTAACTTATTCAAATGCTTTTTTACTAATCATAAATTGAAATTGAAAATAATTTTATAGATGTATACCAATATAATATTATAAAATTACTAAAAAAAATAATATTTAAAAGAATATAAATAAAATAAAAATGTGAAATTTGAAATGAAAATTACAAAATTATATTATTATAAAAAAGCGTTTATAGACAATATAAAATATTTATATACTAAAAAAGTACTTGAAGATGAAAATGAATAGCTTTAGATAATAATAATTTCAAAATTATAAATTATAAAGTCAAAAATAACAAATTTAATATACCATAAAAAAAATGTTAACAAAAATTTAAAATATATTTTATTGAAATTTCAAAATATATATTTATAAAAAAAAATTTACATAAAGAAAATTGTTGTAAAAAAAAATATATTAGAAAAAATCTAAAAATTTTAATTATATAATTAACTGATGAGTGTAATTCAAATTAATAAGTATATTTTTAAAAAATTCATTATGCATAAAAAAAGCTTAAATAAATATTTGAAAAAAAATCATTGCCAGTCAACAAATTTACACTCTATCTTTTATCCCAGCTTTAATTAGTGCATGCCAAGTTAGGTAAATAGAAATTCTAAAAAAAAATATGTATCATAGTGGCTGTTAATTAAAAATAACAATTTAACCATATTTAAAATATAAAACTATTTGCTAGAAACTATTATATTTGAAGTCAGGGAATTTTGTTCTTAAAAAATTATTAGTGTGAAATATTGAAAAAGTTTTTGAAAACCAAATAAGTAATTACTATACTATTAATTGTTAGTAAATGATGAAATATTTCATATAACTTTTAATATTTCAAATATCTTACTAAATTTTACTATACTATATAGTTCAAATGATTTAGTTTTAGACTAATTTAATATCAATTTGATAACAAGTAATTGCAATTATTCGAGACACAAATTGAAAGTTTCAATTAAAAATATGAAATGCCGAAACAAATTTAGACAAAATGTTCAAAACTTTAAAATTTGATTTTACATTTTCTATATATAGTAATTTTCTAATTACGAAATTTCTAATTATTGTTAAATTTCATTTTTCTTATAATTTACTATTTAAAACAAAATGTTTCTTCTAATTTACTATTTAAAAGGTTAAATACTATTTTTATGTAAGAAAATCAATAAATTTATATTCTTTACAAATAATATTTTCAATTATGTAATTGAAATACATACGAGTATATCCTTTTTTTCATTGCAACCCAGGAACTTTAATCAAAAGTTATTGCTTTTATTGTTTAACACAAAAAAAAAATATATTCATAAATAAATAATCAATAAAAGAATATTTCCAAGAATAATCTATCAATAAATTCATTATTATTGACCTATAAAACATTTTGTTAGTTGATGAACACAGAGATGCCAATAATCAGATATTTTAAAATGCCATAAAGTACAAAAATTTTAGATACCATCAGGCAATTAATAGTTAAATTCTTATAATTTCATAAAAAACAATATTATTGGGTGGTTTTTTCATTATAATTGCGGTTTAAGAATAGGAAATAATAATTAATGAAATTAAATTAGAATACTAAGTAAAGTAGAAGACACTATACAAAAGTTTTATATTACTCATATTGCTTGTACCTAAATTAGCAGATCTAACAGAAATTTATAAATTTTAAAAGTGATTCAAATAAATCTTTTCACATTTTTAGTCAAAATGTCAATGTTACGAGTAAAAAAATTAAATTAAATTCAAGTATTCAAATGGAAAATATTGATCTAATCAATCTGAATAAAATATAAAAGTAAAGGCACTAAGTTTGTTTGTTCAAATCTAGCAGAGCTTTATAAGTAACAATTTTATCATAAAAAAACTATTAGAACGTTCTTAGTATAGAATAATAAAGTAACACTACTAAAATCTAGTTAAATTAATCGTAAAGTTACCTTTTTTTTAAATTTTGCTGTGAAATTTATATACTTGAAAATTATGATTAATAATGAAGCTTTTTAATATTTAATTTTGTATGTCTAGTCGAGTATATTAAATTTGTTTTATAGTCTGGTATAAGTTTGTTTTATATACATATATGAGACGATTTTCCGATGGTGGCAGCAACATTTTGCATGCCGCAGACACCTTTTCTTGCATACCAATTTATATTTATGCTGAAATTTCCATTTCAGTTTACCTTCTTATACATTTATCAATATTTTTCGATATTACTGAATTAAAATAAATTTTATATTATTTATTTATTTTAATATCTTTGTACTCCTATTTAAATTTTTGCAAAATTAATTTTTTTATACAATCTTTTTGTATGCGCAGCGACATTTTACATGAAGTTGGTATGTGCCTAATTCCCAAAAACTGTCACAGCTCTAATTTCTGAATTACGACGATTGCTTGAAATAATATCGTCATTTATATATATATGTAAAACAAAGCTTTAAGTGTGAATAATATAGTATTTACGTTACGCTTGAATTAATTGAAATTATATAGTAATAATATAATAACTAAAATTTGTTCCAATTATATAATATTAAATTTGTTAAGTGCCAAAATATAAAATAACTTTATTATATATAGTTATAGTTTAAAAAATCAATTATCTTTTCATAATAATTCTCTTTAATATTTTATTGATCATATTTTATAATTCATTTTTGTTAAAAATTTCTTGTTAAAATTTTAAAATTATCAATTTTTTTTTTTTTGCAATATATTTTCGTTATATTATTCATTTGTAATTAGTATGTATTTACAAAATCAAAAAATTTTTGTCTATAACAAAAATATTAACAAAACCATAAGGCATAAATTTATATACAATATAAATCACCCCTCCAAAATTCCCACCCAATAAAATAAAATTAAAACAACAATGATTATAATGACAATAATAATACAAAAAATTATACTATAAATAAAAATTTTAGAAATAAGAAAAAATAATATTATAGTAAGCAAAATCAAAAGCTTAAAATTTATGTGCACATTTAAAAATATAGAAACCCGAAAATGGTCTAACAAAAAAAAATAATAAATAATATTGATTAAAAAAATTTATAAGTGCTATACATAAAATTAATTAACACATATTATATTTAAAGCAACGTATCACACCAGTTTTAGTGTTAATAACTTTTTAGAATATATATTTATATAAATTTGTGTAAAATTATAAATGTGTACCTTAGTAAAAGTTCAAAATAATATTTTAGAAAAAATAATGTATAATAAAATAAAAAGAATAAAAAAAAAAAATTTAAAATTAAATGAAATTTTATTGGCGCAAGAAAAATAATGCTAAAAAATAATATAAAATATAAATTTTCAATTTATTGATTTTCAAAGTGCGAAATATCTTGAAAAAGGATTGAAAATTAAATTTTTCAATAAAATAAAGAAGAGTATATCAATAAAATTACATAATAAAAAATAATATTTCGTCAGTAGAATACTTAATTGTTACATATGTGATCAAATAATAAATAATATCATTATAAAATATTCTGTTAAGGGAAGTGAAGATAAACTCAGCAGCGTCCATTATGATGTTGACTTTATTATATTATAACACAGAAAGGAGCTTTCATAATACAAATAAAATGGCTTTAGATTCGCAGTAGAGTTTTTTTTGAATTCTTAAAAATTTGATATAGTAAACAAAATGTCAATTATAATATGATTTTTTTAATGTTAAATATTACTAAAAAATCAATTTAAAATTATTATATTAAATATAAAATCCATATTTGTTGAGATATAAAGTCATTAATAGATTTATATTAATGTGAACCCTGGAAATGGTAAATTATAATCCAGATCACATTGGTTGTATTGTACATGTGCACGAGTCTATAAAGCATTATACTGACTCATGGATTTTTGAATGCTATTATACTGACACTATAAAATAATTGAAGTATGTAAATAACCCTTAAAAAATAGTTTAATTTTTAAATTATTCAAATTTTAATTAGTTCATTACTTATTTACCATTATTTTTTAATCAATATTTTCAGAGCATTGATAGTAGCTTCAATTTTTTAAATTTCCAATGCTATATCTTATTCTCCTTAATCATTTGTCAAAGTTCTGGCTACATCAAAGCTGTAATAATTATTGAATTTTAATGGTTTTGATAAAAAACTGAAATATTTTGAAAAAACTTAAATATTTTGCTAGGAATTTTCTATGTTTTGCATTTGTAACACTGAAAATATTTGATAGACGAATTAAATTATGTATTACAATTTCCATTTTTATTGTGCAAATATTATACTATATAGTATATACACTTTTATGTGACTAATGTGCTGTTTATTTAGTGATAAAAAAATAAAAATTTAAATAGAAAAATACTTTTATGGAATTTGAAAAGATTTATAATATTATAAAAATTCTCTCATATCATTTGACTGGAAAATTGTAATAAAAATTATATATACATATTATAAATTATCACTAAAAATTTCTATAAAAAATAACAGAAAAAATATTTTGTAGCATTTATTTATGTAATATTGAAAAAGCTAAACATTAAAAAGTCAAAACATATTTTATGAAATCATGTTAAAAAAAATATATAGTAAAATAAAATATATAGAAAAAATTATATTTATGTAAAATGTGAAATTCAAAATGAATTAAAATAAATAAAATATATATGAAAAAAAAAAATGAATGTTATTATTTACAAAATATATTTAAAATGCAAAATAATTTATAATAATAAATGTTAATTGTAATTTAAAATAAAACAAATATTGCCAAATATTATAAAGAAAAAAATTAGTTAAATTAAAAATAAAATAATAAATAAACAATTTAAAATCATTTTTTTATATTTTTTAATTATCTTGAATTTCAGTCATCATCTATGAAGAGATTAAAGTTGATGGTATATAATAAAGTGGTAATATAATTAATCAAATTGAGCCAAAAGTCCGAAAAATTAACCATAACATAATTGTATAATTAATTAGTCAAAAAAATTTAATTTTTATAGGACTACATTCTACAGTACTTCATACAACATTGAAGTATTTCAAACATTGTGGTATTGAAAGTTTAATTTGCAGTTTAAAAGCCATTCTTATCACTATAATCCGTAAAAATACTACAACTCCTTGCAATTAAATAGAACATTCCCATTTTCAACAAAAATTTAAAGTCTCATTTAAGATGTAAAGCCCCATTTAGCATTTTGCTGTAGTCCGATAATAGGGCTATTCTATAAATTTTAAGTATTATTAAAATTTGATTAAAGAAATGGAAAATGTTTATGGTAGATTTTAGAAATAATGTATTAAGTAGTAATATATATCAGTGTTCTTCTATAGTGATACACTAAATTACTAGTGAGTTAAACCTTTTACAGGAGTAATTTATAGTCAATGTATCTTTGTATTTTTATAGTCTTTGTACTTTGTTTTACGGTTGAGTTGATTTAATCATTTTAAATATTGACTTTAAAGATTTCATTACATGATTATTTTAGATTAAATTATTGATGTACTTATTATATTTAATTAAGGTAACAACATTATGCAAAAGATGACTTGTGAAAGTCAATTTTAACTGAAATAATATTAAAGTAATTCTTTCAAAATTTCATAAATAACCTACATTTATATATACTTAAGCTTAATATTAACAAAATATAGTAACAATATAAAAGTATTAAACTTAATTAATAATTAGTTTTCTAATCAGAATATGATTGACAGATTAATTATTCATCGCAAGGCCAAATTTTTAGCAAATTGACCAAATTTTTAGCAAATTAATTTTTTTTTGTTAAAGTAATTTCCAGTATTTTTAAATTTTTTAAACTTGTTCCCAAATTATTTGTTTGTTACCAACAACTAGTAATTATTGCGTAATATGATTAATCCTTAAAAGTGGCAGTCACAGTCATCACTTTATTTCGCTAGGTCTTATTCCACCATATTAAATGTTGAAATTATACTTCTATTAAATATGATAAATATTTAACTATACCAAATGAAATTTATACTATGATGATATACTACAACGAAAGGAAAATATAAATTTTTATAATTTCACAAGTCATCTTTGTCATCTTCTTGTCATTTTTCGATAAATCCCATAATTGATATAGATTTAGATATAATCATATTGTTGATTTCAAAAAAATATTCTAATTAAAAAAAACTATTATGTACATAATTATTCTTCTTCAATTTCTTCACTTTATCTGATATACCATAATTTGTTCAAAGTTGAAGGTCGCTTATATTATTGCTAAAGTAAACACATAACTAAAATTCTAAAAGAAAAAAATAAGCTTTAACGAAATTTTTGTAAGCAAAACTATTTAGACACCTTGAAAAGTTACTTATCCAGAATTTTAACAATATTTTATATACATATTAATAATAACCAAAAATGGGGGATAGTAAATTAATCATTGAACATATATCACTTACCTCACAGGGCATATTAGTCTTTTTACAATTAAAAAATAGGAAAGATTTCGAAACGAGGCCAATTTAACCTACTGCAAAAGTAAGAATTTCAAATTTCAAATTCATTATACATATTTATATATACGTTCTTCGATGCACTCAAGGAAATTAGTATATCCTTTTAAAAACATTACAAAATTTGCTATAAATAAAGTATTTATTATAATACTATTCAACATTTCTTTCCTTATATACAAAAAGTTGAATTAAAAAAAAATGATTATATTCATCTCTACGATAACGAAATCGATTTTTATCTAATGATTATTTTACGAAATAAATTTCACATTTGTTATAATTATTTTACCTGAAATATAGATCTTAATATATGTACATATAATAGAGCTATTCCTATATAATACATGGTATATTTATATTATATCGTAAACTAAATTAAAAAAAAAAAATAATGTCTTCATTAAAAACTTTAAAGCTATGGGGATTAATTTATTTCAAAATGTTAAAATCTAATAAGAAATGAAAATAATAATTGGATAGTAAGTTTACGTTATAAGTAATGAAATATATAATCTGAAACATGATAAAATTGAAGAAAGAGATAGAATTAACAGAAGCATATTGTAAAAATAGATAATATCGATTAATTTTCATTAGCAAAATTGTATTAAGCGAAATTGTTAATAGTTAAGCGAAATTGTCATCATTTTTTGGAATTATAGATATTTACTACCTGTAGCAAAACTGTAGACACTCTAGCTAGAACCTAGATAAAATGGTTAAACTTAATCTATATTAAAAACATAATATTTGCGAAATAAATCTAAGGATAATTAAATTTTCTTTTACACAAAAAAAAAGATTGATTGCAGCTAATAAGATTCTTTCAAAAAGTAATTTAAATGAACTAGCTAATATTTCTAAATGTGTTGCTGTAAATTCATAACAAAATTAAATTAAACACAAGATAATAATTAAAATTAATTGAATATTATATTTTCAAATTAAATTAAACAATTTTCAAAGAATTTAATTTAAATATTGTTTTATAAACAATAAATTATAAATAATTTAATTTTAAATTTAATTTTGATTATGTAAAACATGTAAAACGAAAAAAGTAATTATAATATTACCTATTATTTAAATATTTTTATTATTAACTATATATTTATTAAATTAATCATAATAAATTTATAAAGTCAGTAAAAAAATTAATTATTAAAATGTATATAATCATATTTCTCTTTTATACGTAATAATAAATAAAGCATTAAATACATAAAATATTAAAATTTAATAATTTACTTTACTCAATCATTTACATAATAAAATATGTATATTCCAAAAACAAATAAATTAAATCACAAAATTTCTACCAAAGTGAAATTTACTATATTACAAAACCATATATAGTCAGTATAATAAAATATGCATAATTTTTGATTCTATTAAACAAATAAGCTTCGTTTCACAGAACTTTTAAAATATATTTATTTTAAATATTAATAATATTTCATTTTGATATTTCATGTCTATAATTTAATTTAAACTACAAAACGATTATAAATTTTCATTTTATTGCATATTTGATGGTAATTTTAGTTTAATTTATACTATAATTATGTAAAGTTTCATATTTAATGTTGAATATTTTGTGGTTCAATTATCTATTTTAAAAAAAAATAATGTGCATTTTGAAATTTAATTTTATAATTTTTATATTATTATTTTTTTTAGGTTAAATTGCGGTTTAAACCCAATGGATGATCATTTAGAGCTTTTTACATTATTGTATGGTTAAGTAAGGACGTGGGAGTGAAAGGAAATATATATTTTGTACATATATGAATTTATATACCTTCATTAATGAGTACAATGAAGAATAGTATAGCTAAAGCCAGTGCATATTCAAATACAAGATAAATGATGCTTATATAATTGGATTTGAATTCCGAACTTTTTTCGAGTTGAAAGGCAGGCTTCAGTGGTTCTAACCACTGCATCACATTAGCTATGTAACTTTTAATTTAATGTTATAATTTACCAATTTTTCTATCAGTTATTAATATAATTTCAAGAAATCAACAAAATTCTCTGATTGATTATTTCCTTCTTTATATTGGCTTTACAGACCACTTATGAGTATGACCGTTATCCGAATTATCTTCCAGAATTTTCTTGAATTTTCTTTCATTCGTATCTTGCCTCCAGTTTACTATATTATTCCATTTCCATTAGAGGTCTGCCACTAGAGGTAAGAGGAATTATAGAAGAATTAATATTTAAAAATATGAAGAAAAGAGAATTATAAAAATAATCTAAATTACTTTTAAATCATAAATATATGCAAAATTTTATTTGACATGTCATTTATATATTATAATTATTTTATCATTTCTCATTTCTCTTGTAAAATTTTATGATTATAAATAATGATAAATTCATACGAGTATAATAATAAAACTATTATAGAAATTTTTTTAATGATTGAAATGAAATCATGAGGAAAATTATGTATGATTAGTTGCTTGAGATAAATTGATTTCAAAATAAATTCTGATTACCATTAATGCAAGGATGAATAAACTTATCCATATACAAGTATAAGACCATTATATAATTAAATCATATTCATAATTAAATTCCTATTGATTTTATTCAAAACTTTCAATTAATTATACAATAAAATGTTTGAATTGAATATTTAATATACAATTTTCATTTCGAAAATAATCACAAGCAAAATATATAATCAATTAATAAAAATAAATGATTAAATTAAAATAAATCAATTGAAAAATGGTGGATTGGTGATCAAAATTTCATTTAATTCAAATAAAATGCGATTAATTTTGGGAAAAATATTTAATATTTGCAATGAAATATTTAAATTATTACATAAATTCATAAATACACACCATAATATATATTTTTTATTAACATATATATAAAAATAATCACTTATCAAATATTGTCAACAATTTATGAATAATATTTAATCAAAGAATTTGTAAATTCTGAATTGTTTTGACTGAAAATATAATATGTACTTGTATATTATTTTGCAAAATCATAAGAATGACTTATATACAAAATGATTGTAGAATGAAAATTAAATATTTATTCAATTACCAACAAACAAACATAAATACCTTGAATATAAATTTTGCCGATAACCCGATAACATAATCATATAAAGTCGTGTCTGACCAACACAAAACAAAAAATATCTGTCCTCCTAAGTGGTTTAAGATTAAAGTCAAGTTCATAAAAATTAAATAAATTTGTTCTAATTAACATTTTTATTATTATACCCTAATTTTTTGGAATCTATCAGAGCTGATAACGCTTATTTATTTCAACTCTATAATAATAATAATAATTGACTTGAAATAAATAATTATATCATAATTTTAATATTACTATATGTATATGTAAATTATTTTAATATAAAATTGTAAATGAAATTTAATTAGCAATTTAGATTACGTTTTTAGTTAATAGTTTAAAATAAATTAAAATTGGAAAATAAATTACATAGATCATTCTATTTAAATTTAATAAAATAATTAGTAATTATTTTATATATATATAACATTTCCAGTTCAAAATGGTTTCTATTCAAAATCAGTTTTGATGTGGAAAAATCCTGTATGCAGATTGTTAATAAAAACATTCAAGACTCAATTTAATTATGTCCAATACCAATTAATTGAACGAAATGAAATTAAGCTCATAATTTATAAATTCTCATCAATAAAAAATTGAAATTGAAATTATAATTTTCAATTTACTTAAAAATTCATCATTAAGTTTCAATATAGAAAATTAAAAAACTGAATGCAATATGTATTGTAGATGTAAATATATATATTAATATTTTCTCATAAATAATAAAATCTAAAGAAAAGTAAATTATAACTTTATACAATATAAATAATAATAAATCATTGGCAAATGTTTATAAGATTTGAAGCCAAAAAATAATAAAGAAAAATTTAATAATGAAGTTCATAACTATATAACTATTTTGGAAAATTCAAAATATTACCTAAAGGCAGATAATTTAATATAAAATATTGAACATGAATTCATAATATACTTATTTTATTGTATATTTAAATCATCAATATTGAAAGATTACGAGATACTAAAAGTTTAATTAAATTTTCATGGTTATAAATTATAGATTATAAGGAAAAATTTGTAGTTGATAGGAGTAATTAATGAATAGATGACAAATTTTAGTGAAATTTTAGCATTTAATTATATTTGATGAACAATTTAATTTTTAAATAAACATTTATAATGGATATCAAATTCACTTAATGAAGTAATTAATTATATCATTTCCAATCAACCGAATATTAGGAGCAAAAGAAAATTTTTGATTGTCCTTTTTTATCCTTTAAACAATTTTAAAAGCAAATTTACTTTTTCTTATCCTGAATTTTATTAGATATTTTCATGATCTAAAAAAAAAAGCAATGCAAACACAAAGTATAAAAAAATATCCTAAGGGGGTCTGACAAAAATGTTAAAGAATCTACTTAACATTCAAATAATGTAAGAATACTGAAAGGAATAAAATGATTTCAGAATGCTAGATAGAATATATAAATAATATTTAAGATAATTTCAGTTTTAAATTTTAAATAATTTTCGTAAACAAATTTTTTACCAAGGTTTTACCAACAAATTTACCACTGAATTTTTAACTTCATTATGTAAAATTAAGATTATGTAAGGCGTGAGTCAAAAGTTTTGGCACTATTTTCAAGAACCATATTTAGGCAATAGAGATTTTATTTTAAAAATCAAATAATAGAATTAATTAATTTTATTTATAAATAATAGCAAACTATATTGACATCACACTTAATGGACCATTATCTTCGATTTTACGTAACGTAGATATAATATTTGAAATCATATCTTGGAAGATCGATTCATCCACTTTATTTAATTTTCTCTTTTATTCTTCTAAATAATGGTTTTTCGTTTTTGTTTCCCAATCTTTATCACAAATTAAACGATTTTCAGGAGTTGTACCAAAGTTAGCACTGAAGAAAAAATTGTTTCCACTCAAATTATTCTTCGCAAAAGTGAAATATTTTTCGTCATCCACGAAAATTATAAATTTATTGTTTGAAAAATATTTAAGCCGAAGTGCACGGCATCATTTTGGTATTTTTTCCAACTGTTTCGCACTGTATTTAGGTGTTTTCTTTCGTTTTCGTTTTAAGAAGTTATTTTTCTTAAGAACTCGACAAACTACAGATTACAAAACACAAAATTTTCTTGACAATCGTCTTGTTGCTTGTCCATTCTCATCCTTAGCACTTCACAGTAGTTTTTGCGCCTGAGTTTGATTAAGTGAATTTTGCCGGCCATATTTTTTCTTATTTTGTTGTTTTTTTCCATCAGGACAATCCTTTAATACACGATATATTGTCCTTCGTGATATTATTGGTTTGTCTGTAAATGTTTTGAAAATTACATTAGTAATTTTTCCAAATAAATTGGACACACACTTACGCATATCTAACTTGTAAGACATTTTGAACGCAAAAATAATAGAAATTTCTTTGCAATATAAACCTATAAGTACCGTTAAACGTAAAGTGTAAACAAATTCATATTATCTCTTTTTTCTTTTTTAGTTAATTGGCAATTTTGTTAATTTCATAATTTTTTTTAGGAAATTTAATATTAATTAATATTGTGAATATAGGTTTACGAGTATATGATATATGTATAAAAGGTAAAGTGGATCGAGTGGAGTCCATATCTCCGGTGTTGTATGTCCGTTTGTGGCTAGCTGATGTAGTTGTGGACAACATGAGTGAATTGCACATTGTGTACTACACACTTATAACCAAAAATGTTGAAATACTTTTAATATTTTTTTGTAATTTGTTCAAAATATATTCAACTTAGATGACAATTTAATTTTTTTTAAAGAAATTTTCCATTTTTATTGATATCAAAAACATTCAATTATTCATTTAATTACCACTTTAGTTTACTTTCCAAATTGAACTCTTTCTTTCTAAATAAAATATAGCTACATATATAAATCCAAACTACAAATTGAAATTGAAGCCAATATATTGATTATTTACCAAGAGTCTACACATAAAATTTTAATATTATTTCAAAAGAAAACCGATTTCCTTGATGAAAAAAAGAGAAAATAGTTTTAAGATCAAATGAAAATTTTATTATTTTTGATATAGAAAACTTTTTTAAACCTTTTTTTTTTCAATTCAATTCAATCTTTTGAATAATAGTTTCGAAGGAAATTATTTAAAGATCTAAAAATAATATAAAAAAGGATAAATGAAATTGAGTATAAAAGATTTTGTGGTTATGTTTTTGGTATATTATCCTTTTTAGATTGTGTAAGAAAATTTTAAACTTTTGATAATTTTCATTCATTTTAGATTATTTAAAAATTACAAATTTATTGCAGAACGATTAATTTTTAATCAATTTGAATATTATTATTTCACAAATTAAGTGCATAGATTTTATGTGGGAAAAGTTTTATATTTATTGGATAAAGTTTGGAATTACAAAACTAATATAATAGTTAATTTTATAATTTTCTAAATTATGAAAATAATTGTGAAGTGAAAGAATAATTATTTACTTTATTAAAAATTAGTCTATAAGTTAAATTTACTTCGAAGAGAAATTGATTACTTTTAATATAATTGAAGAATCATTTTACTGCAATGCAATAATTATTTGAAATTTCTTCAACATTATTGAACAACAAAAATAATAATGACTCTTAAATTTCATTATTTGATTAGTGTCCTATTTTAAATTTTACACAAATTTAATTATTAATAATTTTCTTTAGATTTTCCAAGAATCTAAAATTTGTCTTTATAGTAAGAATTAATTAAAATATTTAATTAATTTTTTTAATGAATCTGCCAAAATGAGATTTCTAAAAGTCAGCTGTTAATTAGGGAAGTTAAAATATGAATGGGGGTTTTCTATTAAACTAATTTAAGAATTGGTATATACAAATAAATAAGTATATCTAATTATGTATATATACATTAATTAATGCCATTACATTGAAATTATGTTGAAAATGTATTAAATTATTATTTAAATTGAAATTAATTACATAATCCTATAACATAAATTCCTTGAAATTCTTGTACCTTTATTAAATTTAGAGTTCATTTAGAGACTAAGGAAATTTGTCTCATTAAGAAATAAATTTTATTGCTAATGGAAATGCTAAAATCTTAAAAGAATGTCATTAATTTTATGTATACAAAAAGGTATAAAATAATTAATCATTGCACCTTTTTTTTCTCTTACTCAGTGTATAAATTCAAATTTTACATTATTGGCTGATAGGATATTTTTATATATTTTTCGTTTCTAATATTCAAATTACAAAATTGAAAATAATCAACTTTTCTTTATCATGCGAAATTGTGAATGGTTTTTAATGATGAAATAAACAAATAACTTTTTCATACAATTAAGAAAAAATATAAAATATGTTCTTTTAATACTGGATTTACTTTTTCTAACATAAAATTGTCCTTTTTAGTTTATGGCTTTTATTCATTTTTATATCGTACTAAAGATATTTTTAGATGTATATTGATACATTTTGGAAAACGATTCTTTAAATATCAAAAAGAGGATATAAAAATATTCTATTTTATTATTATTTTCTTTCAAGGTCATGGAAAATTTTATATTTTTTAACTTCTATTTAAAATATTTTATTTTTATAGTTTACTTGTTTTGTGTTTTAATGTAAAACCGTCATTAATGGACAAAATACATGACAGTCCTTGGAAATGGTATTAAATTTTATTAACTTTAAAGATAGACAAATTATCTTATAATTATAGTCTCTTTGCTTTAAGATGATTCAAATATTTTAAATTTTAATTCCTCAATTGATTTTCTTATATACTATAGTTTAAGATTTCGAATAAATTTCAAGTTTCAAATTAATAATTTAACAATTTTGTTCTTAATGAATTGTAATTTAATTATAATATCTTAAAAGATATTTTATTAATTAATTATATATGTATATTTCAATATTTCATTTAATCAATTTTTATTTATATCTACATTACCAGCAATCAGAGAAATTGATCAGTAATATCAGAAATTTTCATATAGACATATTTAACTGAAAGTCTATAGAGAGTTAACTTATAAGAACATAAAAGAACTCTTCTTCATTTTTTTACATTTATATAGTTCCTTCGTAATTGATTTAATGAAAATTGTTTTCAACAAAAGATCGCAAATTGGTCTCCCAATAAGTTTTTTCATTATTTCATTAATCCTGCACAGAAATATTGAGAAAATCACATTAAAAAAAAATCTAGTTTTTCTAATATACAAAATTTTCCAAGTTTCACCACAATTTTTATAGGTACATAAATAGAAATTTGTAAATTCATCAATAATTTTTTTGTATTGAGAAAATAAATAAATTAGGAAATGAAGAACAGGGAAAATTAGAAGTGAAAATTGTTTCTAATTATAGAAAATTATTATTATTGTCAACAGTTCTTTTTTGATTTTTAAAGCATTACTCTATGCAAATATTTTTAATTAAATTATTTTAATTTGTACAATTTTATTTTACATTACTTTTAATTAAATCTGTTTTCTTTTCGTATATTCTAAATGTGAAGATTAAATTGGAAATACCGAATATATGAATTTATCTGAGAAATATCTTTTATTTATACTAAATTAAACAGAACAGCGATACAAAATTCCAATATTATTTATTGTTACTTTATGAATTTCAAGGAATTTTCATTTTTTCCATTTTTTTCCATCACAAAAACATCAAATTTTATAATTTGCATCAGGTAAGATGATATAAATTTAAAGAAAACACATAAAATGTAAATTTTATTTTCTAAATAGTATAATAATTTTCATTTTATATTTTATTCAATTTATTTTCGTTATGGTGGTTTAAATTTCCTGTCGTGACATTAAAAAGATAATTGGGTAAAAAAAAAACACAAACGAAAATCTGTCTCGACAAACAAAATCATTTCCCAGCATATTATAATTCACATTTATATCCTTTTACATATAAATTACGTGATTTTATGATCCTTGATAAGAAAATTGTATCAAATTACATGATTGTATGATTGTACAACAAAATTCGTTTGAAATAAATTCTAAAATTTTTCGCGAAGTATATATTTATGTGAATGATAAAAAAGAAGGATATTAGAGAATATTATGAAGAGATTTCATTTATTTTATATGAACTGATAATAAAATGCAATAGTAAATTTTATTCTTGGAAAAATCATCAAGGATATATATAGAAGATTAAAGTTAAAAATAATAATAATAATAACGAATCGTGTTATTTCAATATGTCAGTTGGGTTTATCCTGGAAATTTAGTATCAGATATAATGTATGTACATTTATTATAGAGGATAGCGAAGATGATATTGTAGACAATATAGTGAACTATTTATATAAGTAAATATACCAAAATGAAGAATTATTATTATTTTTTGTAATTTATCTTTTCTTGTCGTCGTCAAAAGTTCTTTTATTTATTTTAAAATTTCTCTTCGTTTTATATATTTTTGAGGAATTTTAAAAGTAAATTTTAAAAGTTAAAATATAAAACAAAAAAAAAATGTTTACTTATGTGTTTTTTGGATTTATATTTTTGCAGAAAAATTCTAAATTACAACATTTCCTCAATTTTTTAGTTAGTATTATACAGAAAAACTGTATGTAGAATCATTCATTTTAATGTAAACAATTTTATTTTATTGTTCTACTAGATTTCAAAATAAATGTTTACTTAAATGACAAGTAGTAGTTTAACTATAATAGTTTAAGTGACTTGACAAGTATTGTTACTATTATTGTTATGTTGAAACTACTTGTACCAAAACAAAAAAAAAAAAAAACGTTTAAATTATAAATTAACTAATTTAAAACAATTTTTAACATTATGAATATTTAATAATTTTGAATTTTGTTATTATATTTGTAGGCTTTAAAGTTTAGAAAAATGTAAAAACTAGAAACTTCCTGCAAAGTAAGTCGTTTCATGTTAATAAAATATTCTGGTTTTGTGTAGAAAAACTATAGTTTTGGGCTCTAATATTACGCGTTACGCCAATGACTTATCTTTCACCATTTATATAATTTATGATAAATTTCAGTTCTATCACATATCATTAGCATAAATTTTTTTATTAATTTTTGAAATGGATAAGTGAGGATCCAGGAAATTCAATGACAAGAATTTCAGTCAAAAAAGGAATGGTGCAATTATAAAATTTCCAATTTAATTTTGTATGCATAAAATTTCATTTACAAAAAGAAATTTCATACACAAAAATTGTTTGACAGAGAAATTCTTACTTAGTTTTTGGACTCAAATGATTTTAAAAACAGCACTTGCACTTCAATCAACAAATTAAAGACAAAATTCAGAAAAGACATCTAAATTAAAAGTTTTGTAATCAAGCAAAACAAATACTAATCGTCAAATTTCAGTTTCACGTAACTTTTTGTGACTGAATTTGACTGAATTATAATTTATCTCTTCCTTGAAATGAATTATAATTTATCTCTTCCTTGACTTTCTTGAAATTCCTTCACCATGTCAAACTGAAATTCTTATCACTGAATTAAGTTAGCGTAATTGTGTTTCGTTTTGGTGCAATATCTATAGCCTTTCGAAAAAACTACAATATTTTTATAATACATATTGATAAAAGTTAAGTGTGAGTGGTGCAATAGAAATATACTATGTAGGACAATAATTAAAGAAACATTAAATATTGTTAAAAATAAATGCAACTTATAAATTTCTTCAAAAGTATTTCTTTAATTTTTTAATTTATATTCTAAAATCATCACTAAAGGATAATAATTTAAAGTTTCTAAAAGAAAAACTATATAAGAAAAATTATAAAAATTTTATCCTTTTGCAATTGCCACATCCGGTGAACAAATGAAAATCTGGAGAAATAAAACTTATACTCTATAGTACTATACCAAAAAAAAGTATAAAACTTATACTCTGCGGAAAATTTTAACAAGATTTAAAGAAAATTTATAACAGATTTATAAAAATGTGTGTCATCATCGTAATATAATTTTGTATTTATAATAAAATTTTATACAAACCAGATAAGAAAAATTTAACATTAAATAAATTTTAAGTAAAACTTACTTTATAATATTGTTTATAAATTTCAAATAAATTTTGATTTTAGCAATTTAAAATTTATTATTTTTCAAATTTTTATATTGCACATTCCATTAATCATAAAAAACTTTATAATAATATATAGTTCAGAGAAAAAATATATTTTAATAGGAAAATGTTTAATAATTGACATGAAAATCGTAATTTAGGAAATAAATTTAAATTCTATCATAGATAAAATTTTACTACATATTTCAAAATTTTATTTCATTCCAATAATGTCAATTTTAAAATGAAAATATATTTTTTCAAAAACTTTGTTAAATATTTTTTGTGGATTTGTTAATTAGAAAAATTTGTTGGATTAATTTACATATATATATATATATATTTTGTAGAATTTAGAAAAATCGTTAATTTTTTATGAAAATTTATCAAGATTTAAAGAATTGAATTTTTGTTAGTATTATACTATACGTCTACTTATATTAGAATTGAATACCACGTAAAGTTGAGACAGTTATCACTACTGCGGCCATAAATCGCCTATATTGTAGTACTCCTGATCGTTAGAGTACCTTAAGAAAAATTATATTTAAAATAAAATCTATGAGTATTTTGATTGGAAAGTAAAGGCCGGCGCAGAATTGGGGCTTTAATCGATAGCGTTAACTTAAAATAGTTTCAACATATGGAAATCAATGTAAGCGAACACAATACCAGCAGTTAATGCTAGGCGAAAAAAACACCAGCGCTGGCTTTCAACAAGTTGAAAAATTAACGCCAGCGCTAGACTATCTTAATATTGGTGAAAAATCAATTTTTTGGGAGCCAAAAACTTGGCAAAATACAAAATATAAAAGTTAAAGTTAACGCTATCGATTAAAGCCCCAATTCTGCGCCGGCCTTAACAGCAGATTTCAAAGCAAGCATTTAAGTTGACAAAGCTTCCTCAAAGTAGACATCTATAGATCCATTTAACAATAGCCAATTGACCATTATATGCAGATGACATGAATATACATATATAGAGAAATTAAATTATCATCTATTCTGCAGTTGGGAGAGCTTGGGTGTATGGGTGTATCGTGACTACTAAAGTTGTAGTTAGAGGCTATATTATCTCGTTTGTAAATTATATATATATTTTTAGAATGCAACATATTACTTTTGGGTTTAGGTATTAATTACTATTAAATGCCATTATTTGCCACTTTGTTGATGGTTAATTTAAATGCACTAAGTGGCATACCACTGAATATAATATAAATGGGATTACTTCTACTTTCAGATTTTGTTTAATTAATTTTAATTAAGATGTTAAAATTTACAGCAAAAAAAATATAATGTTAATCAGTTTTAATAACAAAATCTATTTTTTATAAAGTATACCATAAAAAATTTAATTTACGTAATAACATTTTCAATTTACATTTAATTTTCACTTATATACTACGTGTATATTTGAAAACTTTTTCTTTGGAAAACGAAAAAGTAAACGAGAAAATTGTGTCAGCAATAGAAAATTTATTGTAACATAAAAACCATAATAATATATGTTTTTCCGACATAAACTATATACCACAAAATCTTTAAAAAGAAAATATTTATGTTCCTTTTTTGCTATGTTGTTATTCATTATTCTTGTTTTCCGACTTCGATTTTTCCAAAATACACAAACTATTTTTTTGTTTTTGTGTGTAATCATGAATGTATAGTTCCTCCACCACATAAATTCACTTTTTACGAGTCCTTAAAATATCCTCTTTTTTTTCTAAAAAAAAAAAACTATTTCAAATTCTTGAAAACCATTTTAAATGGTAATTCAAAAGTTACAGAATAATTTTATCGTAGAAAAATTGCAATTTTAAAAGAGGTGATAGAAATTTTCGCACATAAATGTGTTTAAGGATGAAATAATACTAAAGTTAAAGGACAATGTCCACATATAGCTTTTTTTGATTTTATGGATTTTACTTTGTAATAATATCAGAGTTCAATTTTTAAATTAGATTTTTAAATTATACAAGTTTAACTTTTCAATAGAATTATATTTAAGTTTGCTATCTCAGATAATTTGATTTCCATGAAAATAACAAGAAATCTGATTTACAAAAGGAAAATAAATTTAAATACAAACTTTAAATGTGTAACAAGAAGTCAAAATTTTCTTTATTAAGTTATAATTATAAACACCCCCACCCCAAGAGAATTACATATATCACAATCACAAAAACCTAAAATAAGTGAAAAAAGTATTGTAACAAAAGGATCACACAGGTGCATAAATGACAAAAAACCTTAAAATTATGAATATTATCATACTATGATTTTGGAGTCATATAAAAAATTCGGTAAACATTTTTCAGGTCAAGTGATACTAATGAAAAGTTACTCTCTATGTGTAAACAATTATATGAAGACGAACAATAAATGAAATTAGGTTACCCCAGTAAAAGAAAATTATTTTCTATAAAGATAATTGAATTTATAATAATTAAATACATGTGGTAATAAAAAATTCCAAAGAAATTAAGGATTTATTGCTATTCAAAGAAAAATCAGTTATAGTAACGTTTTTTTGTCTGTCCAGTCGATTTCATTTTTTTTTTTTGGAAATGTTTACTTAATATTATACTTTTAATTACTATTCTATAGCACGATGTAGTTCTAGGTATTTTCTTTTAGAGGTCTGACATTTGATTATAATCATTGATTGACATTGATTATAATCCATAAGTTGACAGAGAATCATGATGGGGCCTTTATGATATTAGAAACCAACAAGGAAAATGTAATAAAGAGAAAATTATATCTGTTATATACCATTGTCAGATATTTAGTTCATTTTGAGGAGACACAGTTTTTGTGAGACTTTTTCAACCAATGTTGTTTGACAAAATGTCCAGGCCTATAGCCAGGAATTGAAAATCTGCCTTTTTGGATATATATATTATTATATTGATATAGCTTTGGATATATATATTATTATATTGATATAGTAACCAAAAATTGGTCGAAGATTTAGAATTATATTATTAGGACAATATATAGGTATAGAACTAATGGACGAAAATGAATTTGTAATATTAATTGGTGACACAAAAAATTAATTGAATTTTAAATTTTTATATCATCTGATATTTAAATTGTATATTAAATATTATTAATAAAATATCTAAAAATATATACGGTACATATAAATTTTTTCTTACATTTCACTAACAACAACTAAACTATGGTCAAAGTCAGGTGAAAAAGTTCTATTATTAAATAAAATATATTTTAGTTTTCTAAATATTTTTATAATATAAAACTAGAATTTCTCAGAAAAAAAAAACTTAAATAGGTTACCTAATAATTTGTTTTAAATTTTATTTAGTTTATATGTTTTTTAATGATCAAAATAATTTATAATCAAAGCAAACAAAAATTATAATTTTATTTATATATTTGGAATAAGATTTTATATGAGAAGAATTTTTTATGATTTTCTTTTTTTTTATGATTATAATTTCTCAATTTTATAATGCTTTAATGTTAAAAGAAATCAGAAATATCGTTTTAAATTTGAGTGGAAATTTCTACAGATAATTAAAATATAGTCTAAGATTCTGTAAATTTTAACAGGACGTGTATATATAGTCGAACAGTCTGTAAATTTGAACAGTTTGTAAATTCCCAAAATTTTTGTTACGTGTTTAAATTTAGTCAATAAAACCAGACTATTTGCAATTCAAAATAATCATTTTATATTTAAAATATTATTAGTCCTTTTGAATATCAAATTAGCCTTCTGTAAATAATATATTCGTTTTTTTATGGAAGTAAAATTCGTCTTTTTGTAAAAAATATTCATCTTCTCTTCTTAGTTTTACACTTTAATAATTAATAATAAAATTGGTGTATACAATCGTTTAATGAATAAATTGTAAAGTAACATTAAGAAAATGTATTTTGACTTCAATAAAGACGAATATGATTTACAAAAACATTTATTTTTAAAAAGATTAATTTAAAATGTAAAATGACTTGCATTTCTTTATCATAAACTTTAATAAATAGTTACATATATTTGAGTTTCTGGTAGTGGAAGGATCTCAGGAAAGATATTCGATGTCGGAAAATGAAACCACCGTGTCATAATTTCCCTATTAAATATTTTAGAGAGGACATACAATGGACTTCCCCATCCACAAATAAACTTAATGCTATGTAAACGTTTACATTTCAATAACTGATTTTAGTATATGTACATACAAAAAATTTCACATTACACAATTTTATATAAATTTACATTAAAATTCAACAAACCTTTAACATTTTTAACATTGTATTTTTCTTTTACGTTGTGAATAAATTATATTAGGAATGAATAACAAAATAAATTCCTTAAGTACACCCATGTGATTGATACTAAGTTGCTACTGTAACAAAGGGAAAATGTAAACTATGTTATATATATATTAAAAAAAAGGATTTGCAATAGGTATAAGATTAAACTGAACGGTGAACCATATAATAAAATGGGTTTTTGCAGATACTTTTTTCCTTTAAAAATATTTCGCAAAAATTGTGTTTTCTATTCAAGTGAAATTTAACAAGTACCTACTTAAATCTTAAAACTAATTTTTTTTATAATAATATTATAAATGATACTATCTTTAAATTTAATTGAATTTGAATCAAATTTCTTATAATTCGACTTTTAAATTAATTTTTTTGCATTACATATTTGAATTATGGACGTACAGAAAAATTTTAAGAGGTATACATGGAAAAACAGAATCATGAACATAGAAGTACATAGTCTTCACGTAAATAAATCAAAGAGTTAATTAATTTAATAAGTAGACAAAAAGTAGTTTATCATAGGCAGATAATACAAGAAGAGAAGTATTAATTAAGGTAAAATAATTGTCGAAAGGGTATGAGGAGAACGTCCTGGATGAAGAATCTGTAACTACTACCAAAATTATCAGAGAAATCACATTCCAGAGAAGAAACAGGTTTAATTATGTCAAACATCCAATGTGGAACCCCAAGAAGAATTTCCAGCAGTTCGTAAGTCACCTGTCGGTCGATCAAAAAACAAAGAACAAATTAAACAAATTATGAAGATTTGTTTTAATTTAATATTTACTATTAAAATAAATAACAATAAAAATTATATAATTCTAGCTAGACTAAATGATATGATTGATCCATTTCAAATTGAAAATTTATTGGTCCATCCATTGTTAGTTAGTAATTTCTTCTGTTCTTTAAATTTCCATGGTAATTGGTTGGAGGCTTGTAAAAAGATATATCTATTTAATAATTAGAAGGAAATTTAAGATTCAATTTAATAATAAAAAATATTGTGAAATTAGTCAAAATATTAAAATAAGGAAATTTAAATTACTTGTGGATGCCACACATCAATAATAAGTACCAACCGTAAACTATTTCCATTATTCCACACTTCATGTTCAAAACTATCATCAAAAATTAAAAATTTTCCTTCTTTCCATGTTCTGCATTTTTTTTTTTTTTTTTGAAAAAAATAAATTCAAATCATTTTTTAACATAAATATTTTTTTATTATTTCACCTTTCCTCATCCCATATACGAATTTTAGTACCATTTGGTACTATAAGACCTAAATGTCCCCTTATACGTAAATTAGTTGGTCCACAATGTGGTTTTATATGTGTACCAGAATCAAGTAAACTAAATTTAATTGATCCTTTATGACAAGAACGTGCAGCCGGAAATGTTTCAATTAAAGCACATGTAAATGGTGTTTTTATACAATTTTCGGTTATTTTTAGACCATTTTTGAAAAGATAAAAATATTTCCAAATACCAATATATGTTAAATTTTCATCATCATGCTTATAATATTTATTATAATTTAAATTTAAAACATTAACTGCTTCATCACGAATTTTCTCCCAATTAGATTCAAATAAATTAAATTCATTTATATAATAAGTTTCTTCTTTACTCCAAATTGGTTGTGATTTTAAATTTTTTATATATTCACTAGGTCGTTGTAATTCAGATAAGAAAATTTTTTTGTTAACACCTTTTCGAATTATTTCTCTAGCTTCCTGGGTACGATTCAGTGTTAATAGAGAAGTACTCAATATTGAATAAAATATATATAATTGAGTTTTATTTTCATTACTCTCTATTCCACGTTTTAAATAACGAACACCATTCTCTAGATCTTTATTTAATTGTACAAGTATATATCCATAGTGAACTAATGATAATCCGTTTAAAGGCCATCTTTTTAAATTTTCTTCAACAATTTCTTTAGCTGAGGAAAGCCTACAAAACTGAAAACATTTAATTTAAAAAAAAAAGGCAATTTTCTAACCATTCTTACCGATCTAAAGAAAAATATGTTATTGTTAATTCATTTCTAGTTTTTGGATCATTATCAAATCGTTTAATTAATTCCAAATGAATAGGAATTGATGATTCATAGTTATCTAAATAAATTAAAAAATTTAAATTAATTTTAATTATAAAAACAAATAAATAAAAAATATCACTTACAAATAGATCTCATACTCTCAATGCAACGATATGCAATAATTTCAAATTCTTTATCTTCTATTAATTCGTCAAGTGCTAGAAATCGTTTATATGCAACAATTACTTGTTCTCGTATATTTAATGATCCATTAATATTTGCTAAATTATTTAAAGCATTTGCTTTACCAAGTAATGCTGGAGGGGAATCAGGATATTTATTAGCCAAGGATTCATAAATTTTTAAGGCAGCTGTATAATTCTATATTCACACACATAAAAAATAAATAGAATATATATATATAAAAAAAAACAAAAACACATCATACAAAAAAACAAATATTAATGCAAATAACAAATATATGAGTTAATTAATTAATTTAATTGAGTTAAATTAATATTAAGGTCAATTCATGCAAGTCTTAATAGTAAATATTATCGATAACAAAAATTTGGTTAATTGGTTCAATTTGTGCAGAATTTAATGTCTTAAAAACTGTCCTCAAAAATACAATTTTTTTAAAGTAATCTTATTAGATAAGCAATACATAATTATTTACCAATAATTTAATTAATTTAAATTAGTAAGACATTTAAAAAAAAAAGTGCATTGAACAAATTGTTTTTTCTCCAACATTGAACACAAATTTATTGCGGATTTTCGGAAAATAATTTTCTATAAACAAAATTTAAATTTCGGAAATTTTTTTTATAGAAAATTATTTTCCGAAAATCCGCAATAAATTTGTCTTGAATGTTGAAGGAAAAAACAATTTTTAATTATATAATTATCGACAATCTCATTTTTCAACTTATTATAAGACTCTAATCGCGTGCATTGACTTTTTAATATAGTAAAATTAATAATTTTCTTACTAAACATATTTTATATATATATATATATATATAAAGAAAAATGCAGTTAAAAATCATTATTGCACACAAAATCTATAATTTATGTTAGTATTTTATTAATAATTAAATAAAACTAATAATGTGATATTCAATTTCCTAAAAATAAAACTTAATATTTAAGTGTGTGGGTGATTATTTAAAAAAAAAATTGAATATCAGATTAATAATTTTAATATATATTTTTGATATTTTTAATTAATTATATATTTTTTTTTTTTTAAAAAAAACGTCTTTTTTTTTTTTAATTTAATTTTAAATAAAAAATTCATATTACTTGGTATATGTGTTATTATTATAATAAAATAAATCACAATAAAATGCAACTTTTTGAGAAATTTTTTTTTTGCATTTTTATTTATATAATAAAATTAAAAATAAAATTTAAAATTTAATAGCTTTTTAATAATTCACTAATTTATGTTTTAAAAGAAAATAAATTTGAAAAAAAATAAATAAAAATAAATAAATAAATTGGCTTAAAAGCGAGGAAACTAAGATAATTTTATGTATAAAAAAAAAAATTTATTGGAAATCAAAATCCTAAATTTGTTTAAAAAGAAAAGAAAATATATGGAAATTATATAATTAAATGAAAATAATAAATTAAATGATTTTTAATGAAAAAAAAAAATTAATTATTTTACATTTTGCATCATTTCTTCATCGGCTCGTTTTAATTCAGATTTAATGAAATTATCCTCGTCATATGATTGTGCACCACCAGAACGAGATTTAATTTCTATAAACAAATAAAAACACATAAAAATTAGAGTATAATAAATTTAAATTAAAAAATTACAAAATAATTTTTTTTTAGATAATAGTAGGAACATTATTTGAAATTAAATATACAAAATTTGGCTATTTTAAAGATTTATGTAATTTAATTTTATCAAGATAAATTAATCATAGACAATTTAACAAATATATGCTTATAATTTTAATATTTAGCAAACAAGATTAAATATAATGGGACGAAAATAATTTATTCTAAAAAATATAAATAGTTTTTCTAATGGTAAATATTATAATACAAATGTAAATTAGTAAAATTTTATTTAAATTTTCAAAAATTAATTAAGAAATTTAAATTCATATATATATATATATATTATATATAAAATTAACTTAATATTTCCATTCATTTACTTGTCCATGTTGGATCTTCTTCTTCCTCCTCCTCTAATTCCTCCTCTTCACTATCAAAATTAACTGGTAATTTACCATATTTCTCTTCTAATCGTTTCATTAATTCATCATCACCATCATCAGATAATTGTTCACCATCATCATCATCATCATCATCACATTCTTCTTCTTCGACTTCTTCTTCATAAATTTCATCTTCATCATCTAAAATTTCATCATCATCACCACCTTCTTCAACATATTCATCAGAATCTATTAAACGTTCTGGTTGTGCTGTAGATGCTGCCAATTTAGCGGCAATAATTTTATCTTCTATAGCTTTATCTAATTTTTGTATTGAAGGTGGAAATTTTTTAAGATTTTTTTCTTCTAAATTTCTTAATTCAAATGATTTTATATTACTGCTACTACTATTTGGTTGATTATATCTATTTAAATTATCAATATTATAATTTGGTAAATCAAAAATTTGTGTTTTTTTATTATCATCAAATCTTGGTTTAAATTCAATTGTTGTTTTTGTTGTTTGTAATTTAACATCAACTTGTAATGATGGATCTTTTTCATATATTGGTAAATCATTGATTGGACGATACATAGCATTTAATTGTTCAAATGTTTCTGGTATATATTTTGTATCATCTTCACTTAATTGTGTTTTAATTATATTTTTAGTATCATTTATAATATTTTCTTCCTCTTCTTCAATTTCCTCCTCTTCAATTTCTTCCTCATAATAATCATGATCCGAATATATTTCTTCATCTTCATCACCATAATAATCTTTTTTTTTAAAGATCAAATTAGAAAAAATAATAATAATAATAATATTAAAACTTAGAAACATTTACTACCGCCATCAACAGGATGTTTTTCTTCATTTGTAAATAATTCAGTTGATTCATTTAGTTTTTCATTATTTGGTTGAATTTCATCAATTAACATTATTTCATCTGTAGATTGTCTTCCTTTTTTATATTAGAATATAATTTCATTAAAAAAAAAGTATTTTTCTTAAAATTTAAATTTTACAAATTATGTACATAACATTTATTCTGCAAATTTTTTTTGGTTATTATTAGCTAAGCATTAAATATAAAATTAACAAAATTTTTATTTTAATATTTATTTATTTTTTTTTCAAAATGAGAAAGTGCAAAAATTATATGAATTTCATATTTTCATGCCTAGTAGTAGTAGTAGTAGCTGCTCGTGCATGTTTTAATCATTTTTCACTTTGAGCATTAAAAATTATTATTTACAAAAAAAAACAACAACGACAAAAATTAATTTCTTTCCAGTATACAAAAAAAAATTAGAAAATTAGATTTTTTTTTGTACTTATGTTGATAAATGAATGACATAATTAAGCGAATCATTTTTTATATTGATAACAACAATTAAAATGATTAAAAAAAATTAAAATTCACATTAAAAAATAATAATAATTAATTAGATAAATAAATAAATAAAAAAAAAAAGAACAATACCAATCAAAATATAAGAATGAATTTAAATTATTTTTTTTTTGTCATAAACTCACTCGTAACATCATCATCCTGACGTTTTTTGATCAAAACAAGACGAGCTACTAATGCTAGTGCCAAACCAATGATGATTTTAACCGCAACTGGAAAATTTATTTATTTTTATACTAGTTTTTTTTTTTTTTAATTTAAATTTTTACTGTGAATAGTGTGAATATTTTTTAAGAGAAATTTTGCACTTTCTTCTTTTTACAATAATTTATTTCACAAAAAATACAAATATATTTTTATTTTTTTTAAGCAAATTTATACAATTTCGTTTTTTTCCAATTTTATTAGAATCTATTCTTTTAATCTATAATATAAGTTTTGTTTACCTATTCATTAATTTTACCTATTGTATTAATTAATTTAGTTAACAATTTTAACTTACCTTTTTTCATATATATGATGAAAATATTATTCATTTTACATTTAAATTTTTTTTTTAAATTACATTTTTTGGAATCTAAATAATATTTATATATATCGCCAAATTCAGTATATTATATTTTCAAAATATTAATTAAAATACTAAATCTGTAGACCAGGAAATTCGGAGAAAATAATTTATGAAATGGGAAATAATTTTAGTCAAAATAAGAAATGGGAAATAATTTTAGTAAAAAAATATGAATTTTAAATAAAAAAAATGATAAGAAAATTAATGTGGCTAATTTTGTGACTGAAATTCTATTAAATTTTTTGACTGAATATTATTTTAACTGAATATATATTATTATTTTAATAAAAAAAACTTACGTGGTGTTGAACTTGATTCTACAGAATCTTCTTCATTATTATTTTTTGATATTTCTTCAGCTTTTTTCTGTAATAAACGTAACTCTTCGGCATCGTTATCAACAATATTATCATCTAAAGATTCAAAAGTTCCATCATATTCTTCCTAAAATAAAAATATTATAAATTTATATTATTATTAAATTTTATTAAAAAAAATAATTTGGTTTCAATATAATATTAATAATATAATATTAATTGGTTAATAAAAGCAATAAACAAAATTGAGTATAGATTTTATATTTTTGGAATTGTAATTTCTTACACCTTCAATTTTTTGAATTCTTGTGAATTGTCATAAACTATTTCCATTTGTTGTGATTCTTTTAATGATTTTGATACTTTATTAAATGTGTCATATAATTCATCAACTTGTTCTTTTAAAATTTGTGTTGTTATTAAATTTCCAGATTTATTAATGTCAATTCTTTTTTCATTCATTTTATTTTTAATGTTATTAGTAATTTTCTATAAAAAAAAAATGCACAAAAAATATTAAACAAACAAAAATCTTATATAGCCATTAAATAAATAAATTAATAATTACATTAATAAATGAATAAAATTATGTATAATAATTTTTTTTTAAATATATACCTCATCAAATGGATCATCATCATCGTCGTCTTTGTTTTTATCATCATCATTATCATCGTCGTCATCATCATCATTTTTACTACCATTTTTATCATCTTCATTATCGTCGTTGTCATCATTATCGTCATTATCATCGTCGTCATCATCTTCTTCTACTTTTTGATTTTTGGTAGATTTTTCATTAAGTTGAGTTTCACGTTTTATTTTGGTAAAACTTGGCTCATCAATGTCATCTTTATCATTGTCATCCTACAAATTATACAAATAATTATTATTAATTTTTATATTAATTAAAAATATTTTTAGATATTTTTTATTGTATTACATCATCATCATTTTCAGCTGTTTCATCATCATCACCGTCATCATTATCGCCATTATTATCATCGTCGTCATCATCATCATCATCTTCAGCCTTTAATATTTTTATTATTTATAAATAATTAATAATAAAAATTATAATTATATATTACTGTTTCAGTATTTTCAACTGTTTTATTATCTTCCTCGTTTTCATCATCGTCATCATGATCATCGTCATCATTATCATCGTCATCATGACTATCATTTTTTCCATCAACATCATGTTCATCATCATCTTCATCATCATCGCCACCATGACTATCATTTTCATCTATCTACAAAATTAAAAATTTTATTATTGAAATATTTCCTTTAATATTATTTTATAGAGACGGGGAAATTTCTAGTTCACTGTCCACTACAAAGAAAATTATCATTTATTATTAGATACCAAATCAAATTCAAAGATAATGTCGTAAAGACGATTTGGAGATTGGACCTAAGTTGACATCGAGCATTTGAAAAGACTTTTACGGCATTTTTGGCCTACCGAAAATGTTGACATTCGCCTCGTCATAGCTCAATCGATTTCTGGCTCTATTCAAGCTTCCCACTTCCCACCACACCAAGGTAAGACTCCACGGGGGAGAAGAAGAATATAAATTATGTATATTTACCTCATCAAATGGTTCATCATGTAAATCATGCTCTTCAATTTCATGTGCAACAATATTATGATCATCATGATGTTCTTCTCTATGTTCATCAACCCATCCTTCAAAATATTCTGAAAAACGTGATTCCTGCAATGGTGTATCCACTAAAAAAAAAAAAGATTTCATAAAATACAATAATAATATTCATTGACACACAAAAATATAATTTACAATCTGATAATCCACGATTTTCCATTATTATTAAACCAACTAATCCAATTAATATTGCCATTAATGAAAAAAAGAATATTTTTGCACACCAATTTCCACCAGTACCATGATCACTTTGGACATGTATATGAACATCTTCGGTACCCATTTTTGTTGCATGTACACCATGATGAATAATTTCATCTTCTTCTGTAAGTTTTAAATAAAAATTATATATAATTAATTTTAGAAAAACATTTTTGTGATAATAATTTTTAATAATATTAAAATTATAGTTAGGAAAAAAATTGTTCGGGGTAGATATTACTACCTGATTGTAAGCTTGATTTACGTGAAAATAATAATTCACCTTCAGATTTTCGGTCAAGAGAATCTAATAAACAAAATTAATAAGTAAACAAAAAAAAAATAAATGTTAAGCTTTAAACAAAAATATTTACAAAGAAAAAAAAAATTATTAATATAATTAAAATATTAATAAGCTTTTTTTTTTTTGTTATTTAGAAAAAAAATTATACAATTATCTTAAAAAATAAATAATATATAAAATTCCAATAAAGACAATGACTTGCAGTCCGTAGTACATTAAAGATTTCTTTTTTGTGAAAGAAGAAGGATAAAATTTATTATATTATATTCTTTGTGTTTAGATTTTTATTCATAAGTGTATTTCTTTTTTTTTTATATATATATTATAGTAAATTTGGATCTTATCCAAAATTTTATATTTCGACCATAAAAATTACGAATTATTAAAATTAGAGAAATGAGTCGCCAAAAAAAAAACAAAAAGAAACGAATGTATCCATTATATGAAGACAAAATTATACCCTTTTTACCCTTTAATACCTCTTATCATTAAATATGTATAATTTAACACTAGCACTAAATTTTTTTTGAGATATACATATATATTTAAATAAAATGACCGGTCGACAAAATAAATTATAATTTGATCAATTAGTCTAACTAAATGACTAATGTAGCCAAAGCATCAAGTGAGTAATATGTAATTTTCAAAAAAAAATAAAGCAAAGCCTCAGAAAATTATATGTTAAGTTATTGTATAAATTTGAGGTTTGACCTGCAAATGCTTTTAGTAACAGCGTAACTTTACAAATAGTAGACTTACAGTGTTAATAAATATGTATTAATACTCGGTAAAATGACGAAATTTAAGGAACTACCCGAAACTATTGACCATTAAATTAGAAAAATTAGTAAAAAAAAAACATTGTTAATGTTTTAAGAATGTTATCATGTTAATGGGCAAAATGAATTGGTTAGTTTGGTATACTTATATAAGTATACCACAAATATCTCTTAATAGAGACCGGAATAACGATTTTAAATATTAGTCGTATTCATATATGTATTACATAAATCTGGAATTATCATAAGGTTATCATCAGAACATTTGAAATTAAATTTAAAGATAAAATCTTATAAGCAAATGTCTTATAATAACCCGTTGATACATTAAGTATAAATTATGTACTTGAGTATATAAAAATAAAGTAATTTTAACAAATTATATTGTGTGGAAAGCCAAAAAAAACAACTGAGTTTCAATTTATGAGAAAACTATAATTCAGAAAATATATGTCTTCGAAAAATTAAATTTTTATATATATATAGAATATAGATTATAAAATTTGAGATTATCAGAAATACATTTGAAATAATTATATATAGAAAAACATAACAATTAGTTTGCCGGTACTTTAATGAAAAAAAGCTTTCAGAGCTTTACTATACGAGTATAATTATATCTTATATCTTAGATAAAAAAGAAACATTCACATATATATACATAAATTTAATATTAGCCGGGAAGAGAATAAATTTCATGAGAAAATTAGTTGGAAATTTATTCTGTTTTATGTACATATAATCAAAATAATTTTTATTTTTTTAAATTAACATTCCAATTATATAAATTAATTATAAAAGAGTTTTAGTGCTCAAATTGTTATAGATTTTTTTAGTTATCTTATCAAAATAATTTATCAATAGTGCGTCAATTTTGAACCTATGTAGATCCTGCTTCGAGTAAATTATAAGTATACCAGTTTTCCAGACGTACTAATTTTATATGAATTCCAATTTTTTTTTTAATTTTGGATACTTTCTGTAAGAATATTCTAAAACCATTAACTAGAGTCTCGAACCATTGTTCGCATAATTCTATTTTTACTATTGTATCTCATAGCTGATTCAGTGATAGAACCAAAAATGAATTACACATATATTTAAATGCCATGAGTTAAACCAATAATAATTTATATTACAGCATGGTATAAAAACGTTAAACCACCATCGTTGCATTATAAAGTAACAAATATAGATAAGAAAAATTCCATAAAATAAGATAACACAATTAATTCGTTACTAACAAAAGAAGAAAGAATTTCTTAATAGAGAAAAATCAGCTGAATAAAATTTCTATTTCAAGCACCGAATCTTTTTTTTTTCTTTTATTAATTCCGTAAATAAACATAAGCTAGAAAAAAAAATTAATATACTTAAGATCACGTGAAAGTGAAAATAATAAACTATATTCGTAATAATAAATTTTCATATAAAAAATAATAATTTGTTTACTTTAATTTATAAAATTCATAATTTTCTTTTGAAATTATTAAATTCCAATAAAATTGACAAAATAAAAGTAATTAATTTTCTTTTTCTTTAACAAAAAAGAAAAAGAAAATTAAAATTATGAGAAAATTTATTTATAGTTTTTTTTTATACTTATTTTCAAAAAGTTATTATTAGAATTAAAATAAATAACCTCTTTTTCTCTTTTTATCCTTTCGTTTCCGTGGTTGGACATCACCAGACATCTTCACTAATTGATTTTTTAATTAATTATATTGAAAATACACTTTTTTATTTATTTATTATCAAACAATAATAAAATTCTTGTTCTTTTAAATTTTCAATTTGAATTTTATTTTTAAATGCTCCTGTTTATTTGAATTAAAAAAAAACTATTTTGAAGATTTGCAGCCTCTGTGTCTGTCGACAACTGCTGCTGCTGCTAATACATACTCTAATTTTACTACTACTGTTAAAATGACAGCCAAATAAAAATCAGAAAGAAAAATTAGAATAGTCGTTCAGTCACGACTTTTCAAAATAACCAATAAATATTACAGAGTAGATTTTATAAGCACAATTTGCTCTATTAATGAAATTATGGCTACAACTACAATATACATACATTACCCAAATGCAATATGGGAAAATATGAATCCTGCAAGTAGTAAGACATATTTGCTGGACTGGACTGTTGAGTTGAGGTGGTTGGCCGCGTGACTTCTGCCCCACGCGGTCAAAAGTTATTTTCTAAAATAGTTTAGGCCGCACGGTATAAAGTCAGTTTTCACCACAGACTGGACTTGAAAGGAGCAAAGTCAAAAGTCATTTTCTCAAATGACTTTCGGCCGCGCGGTGGAATTGAATTTTTTTGTGTAATTTAAGAGGAAAATCGAATGTATTTCGTAGTCTCTAAATCCGAGTGCGTTTTTCGTAAGAATGTATTTTCGTAGTCTCTAAATCCGAGTGCGTTTTTCGTCCACGGAATTGTACGAATTTTTGTTTTGATTATTAGTTTAAAACATAAATTAACGCTTATGGTGTAGATTTCTGTCAAATATTTGACATGCCCATATATTTTGTATGGTACGAGTGTCGATCTCGAGATATACAAACTATTTCATTTTATTGAACCATTATACTAACTAAATGAAAATTTAATCCAAAATTTAATTTAAAAAAAATGTATTTACTATATTTCGTCCATGTCATAAATTATAAAAGTATATGTATAAATAAAATAAAAATAAAATATTAAAACAAAAATATAGAATAAGAAAAATTTCTTTGAATAAGAAAATAATCATATCAGATCTTATTATTTTGCTTATTGGGATTGGGAAATTGAATGTTGAATCATTGCTGCCAATTTACAGGATTAAAAAAAAGTAACATTAAAAGAAAAAGAACAAAAACAGCTGAAAACAAGTGGAGTTTTACTCGGGTTCTCGTTCGTTTTTAATAAATAAAATTAAAGAATCTAGACTTTTTTCTTCTACTTTTCATTAAAATAAAAATAAAAATTTTATTACTTCATCAGTTCCTTTATTTTGCACATAAATTTAATTGATTTTGTTACAACAACAAAATAAAATAAAATTACAATGTAATTTTTTTTTATAGTCTACGAAAAAAAATGACAACCACTTAAACACAACCATACAAACTTTAAATATTTGATTATGATGTTATATATGTGTAACTCCATGTTGAAATCGAAATATTAATTAGAATTTCCTAGAGAAAAAAATATAAATTTCTTTTTAACAAAAAAAAAAAAGAATTAATTGTAAATTTGTATAAAAAAAGGAATGTATTAAAATCATTTAAATAAAATGACATCAATAATTGAATGTCCAGCGACACCGGATCGTATTGATCAATGTCCAGCAACACCAGAATTATTACCAATAAAATCACCAGCATCAACATCAGCTAGTTCTGATAATGATGATAATAATAATAATGATAATAATGCTACATCACGTTCAACAACATCACCACCACCAAATTGTGCAATTTGTTTGGGTAAATGTAAAAATAAATGTTTTACAGATTCATGTCTACATCAATTTTGTTTTAAATGTTTACTTGAATGGAGTAAGGTAAGTTTTTTTTTTTGTCTTATTTAACAATTAAAAATTATGAAAGTGCTATTGTTGAGAGTATATATTAATTTTTTTTTACTATAATTCTTTTAGGTTAAAGCAGAATGTCCACTTTGTAAGCAATCATTTAAATCAATTATACATAATGTTAAATCAATTGATCAATTTGAAGAATATTTGGTACAACAACCAATTCAAATTGAAAATTTTTATCCAAGTACAAGAATTTTACAATATCATTCGCATCATTCAACAACAGGCCAAAGGTAAATACCTATATATATTTTTTATTAAAGTTAATTAATGATTAATTTAAATTAGAAAATAAAAAGCTTTTCAATAATCATCAATTTTTTTTCTATGTTGGGATAAAGTTTGATAATCAATCGGAATCAAAATTATTTTTGTTCTTACTAATAGTTATATTTAATTGCCCGCGAGCTAAGAACTCGTTTTGAGTAAATTACAACGCTACTATTCTTCATATTTAATTGAATTTAAATGACTTCTTTTTTCATTGGAAAATGTTTAGGCATAAAAAATCTGTATTTTAAGTATTTTAAATTTACTTTTAATTTAATTATTTTCATTTAACAATTAAGATATAGAATCTATAAAAATCTACTTAGGGGTTTTCGGTCTACCTCTTAGGGGTTTTCCCGACATTTTATTGGAATTTAGGACCTATTAATTTTATATGGATTCCGAACCATAAATTCATCTGTTGCGGAGAAACTATATATGTATTGCAACCAGCTTTGTAGTGATTCAATTGTTGTCAGCAATTGGAATCGACCACTACTATTTTTCCTAGTCTTCAAATTTACATTTCTGTATATTTTATTATCGGTACTCATTTAAAGCTGAGTCAACTTAAAACCACAATTAATTACGCAAATACTTTACCATTATATCGATATAACACCTAATCTATTTGTTGTTTACTGGTCGAGTAATATTTTTGATTTTTTTTAAAATTATTTTTAAATATTTGGTTTTTCTACTTTCTTATCAGTATAATTATAAATATACATGTACATTATTTCGTTAATTTAATCTCTTAATTTATTTTGAAACATTTTTATTCTTACCATTTTTTTCATTAAACTGTCTTATAATAAGCAAAATGAAAATCTAATTATGTTAACATCCTGCTATATTAGGTGATGACTACATTTGAGCTTAATCAATTGCGAATAGTAAATATTTTCTCAGCATGAATAGAAAATTTTTGGAATCAAGCTAAGAATAATGTTAACTTGATTTTTATTCTTCATCTTTTTGAATAGACTACTAAATAATATCTGGATCTTGAGTTGCTGATTCTCACTGATTATTTCCCTTTAAAGTTTCTATTTACTTTAGTACTTCAGTGGGGCGTTCAGTTCAGTGGAGATTCTCGATTATTAATAATATTAGCTATATAATTATACTTTCTTTAACATAACTTTAATATATTAATGATCAATTCGAATATAAGTAGCTTCTATGCTTTTGAAATATTTATTTATTTATTAGCTTACGAAATTATACATAGGTATTTTTATTATTAATCATTTTAAAAGTAGAGTATAAAAGGATTTCCCATTTATATATTACAAATATTTTTAATCAATTTATATGTATTTATATATACATTTTTGTGAAAGATCTTATTGAATTCTTATTATTTGCATACATATAATATAATGTTTATTTTTGGAGTTTTTTCAATTATATTTTGTATCATTTAATTGCTTTTTAATGCTCAAGACCTGCCGGAACCGTATAATTACCTAAAAAACATTTCATTAATTTTTTGTTTTGTTTAATTTTCAGGAATAATCGTGGTTTTAGTGCAACTGTAGAAATACATAATACAAATATGGACTTAATAAATCGTGCTGAAGTTTTAGATCGTTTTCGTCAACGTTTTCCAGAAAATATGGTATCAAATTTATCATTGGCACAAGTATGGCGTCGTTATATTTATGATCGTCATTTATATGCATTACCACTTCCGGATATAACTGGTCGTTTTCGGGAATGTTCTGCTAGATTTTATAGGTACATATCATTAATATATCTACATATTAAACAATTATTATAAATATTAATTTTAAATTTAAATTTTACAGAGAAAATCCAGCCCAAGTACATCGTATTATGCCATGGTTAAATCGTGATCTTGTTACATTATTACGTAATACTGAACAACATGTTAGTTTAGTATTAAGTACAATTGGTGATTTAATAACAATATTTAATATAAGTTCAGCTGAATTTCGACGTCGTGTTACACCATATTTTGGTAATAATACATCACATTTTATACATGAATTATTAAATTTTGCACGTAGTCCATTTGATATGATCGGTTATGATCGTTCTGTACAATATACACAATATTATGAAGCAATTATTGTTAGTACATCATCAGATGATTCAGATTCAGAAGTTGTTAGTATATCACAAGTAGCTGGTAGAATATTTTCTAGAAGATTAGGTCGATCAAGTTTAGGTTTTACAATTGAAACAAGTGAACGTGATTCAACATTAAGAATATGTTTAGGCAATAATGGTAATAATAATAATAATAATCCAAATAATAATGCATCAACTTCTCAAACAACTGCTATTAATTTAACAACAAATAATAATAACAATGAACATGGTAATAATAATGATGGTATGTTACCGGGTACTAGTAGTAGTAGTAGTAGCACTACTGCTAATAATAATAATACAAATATATATTGGGGACAACCACAAGTTTTAGGTGAAACTCAAGTTATTGATATTGAACAAAATAGTGGAGGTGGTGGTGGTAGTAGTATTGGTGAGGTAGCATTAGATAATATATTACCAATAAATGCTGTATCATTAAGTAGTGATGAATGTGAATTTGTTTTAGAACAAAAACCACCACATTTACGTACACCAGAATTGGTTAGTTTAAATTCAGATTCAGATAGTGATGTTGTATTTGTTAGTGAACTTAAAACAACAACAACAACACAACAAAATAGTATTGGTCGTGATAAAAAGAATGTACAAAAAGGTATATTTACACCATCAACTAATATTAATCATGTAACTGATTCTGATGTTTCAATTGAATTGAATAATACTAATAATAATAATAATAATCTAAATACAAATATATTATCAAATTCATCATCTAATTATGAAATACAACAAAATTTAAAAAATGAATATAATAATGGTGCTTCTACGTCTACTGGATTAAATAATAGAAATAATAAAACTAATAATATTCCAATATCATTAAGACCACGTAAAATATCGAATGATAAAAAATATAGTCAACAACCAATACGTACATTATTAAGAAGACGAGGTGGCCGTGGCGTTAAAACAATATATGAATCAAGTTCTAGTAGTAGTGATGATGATTATTCAAATAAAACTGCTAATGATTATAATAGTGATATAACTTTACGTTATTGTAAAATAAATAATAAAAAGAAACGAAATAATAATAATAATAATAAAAATAGTCAAATAAAAAGTCGACGTCGTCATATAAATGAAAAAATTTTAAATATGAAAAGGACTTTACAACAACAAAAACGACATTCCATTAAACGTAAACGACATAATAATAACGATATTAATGACGATGATGATGATAATGATGATGATAGTGATTGTGAAAATAATAAAAAAATTAAAAAAGATTCAACAAAATCACCAATATTTCATAAATTAAATAAATTGCAAAATATAAAACGTAACAAATCAAAAATTAAATCAACAATTAGTAAATCGAAAAAACGTAAACATAATTATACATCATCATCAACAACAAATACATCATCATCATCTTCATCATCATCATCATCATCATCTGATTCAGAATCATCTAAAACTTATAATCAAGCAGCAGCATCATCATCGTCATCGTCATCATCATCATCTGATTCAAATTCAACAGATTTCTCGGATTCAGATATGGAACCATTAATAAAAATTGGTCGTTATAATAAAAAAACACAAACTACTACTATACCATCATCATATTCATCATCTGTATCATCAATAAATACAAATGTATCAACATCATCACCATCTAATACATCAACAAATACAACATTATCAACAAATTTTACTAATAATTCAATTGCTACAATTGAACCGCCATTAATATTTTCAAATAGAACAACAAATGAATGTACTACCACTACAACAACTACTACTAATACTTCTACTACTAGTAGTACTACTACTAGTACTACTACGACTAGTGCAAATCTTCAAAATGATGATGATAAATTTTGTAATGATGTATTTAATTATGATTTTTCACTTTCTGATTTGGAGGATAAATATTTTTAATTATTGTTAAATTACATAAATAAATTAAATATGATAACAGAATCAAATATTTATATAAACCTTGCAATTTATAACTTGAGAATGAATAATAATAATCACATAAAATTATTAATCTTTATTTATTAAGTTTATAAATAAATTTTAATTATCGCAATAATTTGAAAAAATATACAAATAAAAAATATCTCTGGCAAAAAAAACGAGTGTAAATTTAAGGCGATATTTTAAAACTACAAAGAAATATATATATATAACATAAATAATAATTTATTAATTTAACTTAAATAAAATTATACACATAAATAAAACAAAAACAACAAAAAAAAAAAAAACTTGATCCAAATAGAAATTTTTTAAAATTTTTTTTTTTTTTTTTTTTTATAAAAATTATATAAGTATTTTTACAAATATATTTTAAAATTAATTATTAGATAATTATGATGTTTCGACATCATCAATATAAAATCTACGATTATGAAATTTCTTTTTGATTTACAAATATAGTTTACAAAATAAGAAAATATTTCTTTTTCTTCTTTTAATTATTTAACTCATAAAATTTATATTATAAAAAAAAAAAATATTTAAGCTTTATATAAGATTAAAACTAAAAATTAAAAAATTTAAAAAATAATTAATAAAAAAAAAACAATTCTTTATAGATTTTAAGTTACACTTCAAAATATAAAATACAAAAATATAGAAACCTGTAAAAATATAAATGTGTTGAAATAAAGATTTCTATGTCTATATTAAATAATAATGTATAATTTAGATTAAAATAAAATAAATTCATGAACACATAATAAAAGTAGTAATAAAAAAAAGTAAATATGAAAATATGTCTCAATAATTATTATAATTTGTTGTAAATTAAAAAAATTAAACAAAATTTAACACAAAGATTTAATTTAAGACAAACAAACAAAACAAAAAAATCAATAATTTCAATATTTATGTTATAATTGAATTATAATTTTATTTTATTTTGCGACTTTAAAAATAACGTTTTTTTCTTCATTTAATTTTATTCCAATAAAAATAAATATTAATGAAAGATTTTTCAAATTATAATTGTACCGGTGATTATGAAAGTGGTCTAAGTCAAGAATCCAAAAAAATTCATATTTTGCTTATTTTGCGTAAAGAATACTCTAATATTGTGATCTGATGCACAATCATATTGACTTAGTTTTTGATTCGTTAATCAAAATCATACGTATTTTTCAATTTATCCAAACACAAATCTTTAAATATCTCGAAACGCAAAATATATGACTTAGACCACTTTGATAATCACCGGCACAATTATGTATATGTAGCTTGTAATTTATATAATTACGTTTTAGTTTGTTTTGTTTTTTTTACATTGAAAGTCTTAATTTTCAGTTCTTTCTCATGAGATACAGCCTCATATGTTACTCAGATTTTTTTATTATTGTATAATAATATATATAAAATGAAAATCCGTATCTGCATCGCACAAAGTTACATGAGAAGGAACCTTCATGAGAACGAACTGAAAATCAGCCATATAATTCTGTCTTAATTGTATCTATTTTTATTATAAAAAAAATTATACAGTCAATAAATTTATTTTTAATGTTTTCAACGAAAATGGTTTAGCATAATTATGAGAAGAAGAAAAATTATGATTTTATTTTTAAATTTGAGTAATTAGAAGTTTTAATGGTTCGATTTTGAAGAACTAATTTATATTTGCTTGCCAAACAATGTTCTATAGTTAAAATTGGAAATCTTAAAAATTATTTTATTAAAAATAATCAAATACATATACGGTATTCAATTTTACAAATTTTCTTTTGAAATTATTTAATGCTAAATAAAAGATTAAAATTTTCTTCTATATAAACCTTAATTTATTTTAGAATATATGCAAATATAGTAAATTTTATGCAAGGTCATGTTATTGTACAAAATTTAGTTTAAAAAGAAAAAAGAAAAATTATAGAAATATAAGATTATTTTTTCCCCGGAAATCTTTAAAATTCTATTCTATTCTAAAATTACATTTGAAATTTTTTTAGTATTATAATAATTTTTCTTCCTTATGTAAATATTTATTACCACCGTACTCTTTAATACACAATAATGAATATTCAAATATGCATTGTATTTTTATTTTTTTACAAAAGCATAAAAGAACAGTTTTTTACATATAAAAATACAATAACTTTTCTTCTATTTATTAATTTTTGTTCACAATTTCGAAATTATTTACAAAACAAATTTTTTTAAAAAACATAAATCTTTTTTTTTTCTTCAGTTTTTACTTTTGTGGAAAGAAAAAGTGTAATACTTTTCCTTTAAAGAAAAATATTTTCAAAATTACTTAATTTTATAATGCATACCAGCGTACCTAACAAAAATTATTTAAATTCTAAATTCTTGTAATTATTAGTATTACATTTTTTTAATAATTTTTAAATATAAGTAGTTAGATTTATTTATGCATATGTATGTTCCCTATTTATTGTAATTTTTTGAATAATGCATTACTTTTCAATCAATGTAAACCATTAATAAGTGTATATAATACTAGAACAAAGTAATCAGATTTCTCAAGTATTTAGTAATAAATTTATAATTAATTAATAATTACTCAGTCATAATTTTGCATTGTTATTTTCTTTAATATAGGTGCGTACAGCGTACTGAAAATCAGACCCTTACTTTCACTATTGTATACATACATACGTGCATAAGTAATTTTAAATTTAGATATACGAACGGACCGATTGATATATCATTTTTGAAACATCATGAATATTTCCTGTAATATCAGTGCATTAAGAATAGTTCCGGATCCCGGGTATTTCTCTAAATTTATAATTGTAAACTTCAAGTATTAGTTTATTTTATTTTATTGAATATATCTAACTCGAGTGCAACTGGGATTCAATCTGTCATGGAAAAATAATATTCGATAAATATCACATATTATTATGAAATTCGACGATTTTAAACCAGCAGCACTCATCATATTCTCTACCTGAAATGGTCCACCCTATTGTTGTATTGTAGATGATCTTTTTCACGAGCCTTTATCAAGACTTCAAGCCACTTTCGTGATTTTGACATATTTTGGACACTAAGTCCTGAACATTTGAACACCAAAACTCCTGAATAGAATTGTCAAAAAACGAAATAGGCTATAGCTATAGCAAAAAAGCTCGTGAAAAAAGGGTCATACGACTGAATTATGTTTGTCAACACACAACTAAATATGACCATGCAATGACTTCTTATTTTGATTACGTATTTTCTGTAGGGTAATTTTCGTGAGGTTTCGTTTAACAACAGGAAAAATGCAGTGCGCTTCGCTATGGCTTGCTACACCGCTACACGTCAATTTGTCATTTTTACCTGCAAAAGTTTTTTTTCTGACATTCCGTAAATAAATACAAAAAAAAATAATAAACAAAAAGAGTAAAGCCGCGCATTTATTATTTTTACATTATTTTTAATAATAAATAAAATTTTCATAATTATTTCAATTAATTTATGTTCATTATGGATAAAAGAAAAAAGAAAACTTCAGTAAATCAATATACAATTTATTTAAAAATGTTAGAAGATGATGAGATTTTTAGAACTGGAATTTTACCAGATAATTATGATATTTCATATATACTAAAAAAATGGAAACAATTATCTGATTCATTAAATTTATGTCCACAAGGTCCACAATTATCACCTGAAGAATGGAAGAAAGTATAAAAATTTTAATTACATATTATGAAAACATTTTATCAATTTCTATTTCTATATTACTACTTTCACCTCACCACCACCCAGAGATTAATGGATTGGAAACATACAACTAGATCAAAATTACGAAAAAGTTTAACAAAATCATTAAATAATGATAAACCAAAAATCCAAATAACAGCATTAGAAAAAAAAGCAATTGAATTATGGGGACCAGGTCCAACTGAAAATAATAATCAAATTTGTATTAAAAAAGAACCAAATCATATTATTTATAGTAATGATCCACTTAAATTACAACAAAAAAATGAATTTATAATTAAACCAATATCATCAGATCGTGTATCAAATTATGATGATGAACAAGTAATATATATAACACAAAATTTATTTAAATTATATATATTATTAAATATTATTATTATAAATTTATTTAATTTAAAGGACCATGATTATGTTGAGCCTAATAACAAACGTATTAAAGTTATAAATGAAGTTGTTGTACCTGATAAACAGGAAGATCCAATTGAACTTTATGTTGAAGAAAATGATAAAGATGTAAATGATAATAATGATTATGATCATTCAAATGATAAGAATCGTAAACGTAATTCAATTACAGAAATAGGTAAGTTTGTTATAAGCCATAAATTTTGATAAGATTTTTTTTAAAAAAAACAGCGGCTACGAAATTCAGAGAAAAGAATTTTAGACAGAAATGGGAATGATTATTCAGTCAAAAGATTAAAATGAATTTAAATCGAAAAAGTTTTTGAGTTGAAATATGATTTTTCAGTATGTATAACGATTCTTTGACTGAGATGCCTTTCCTAATCAGTTTGCGATTAGAGTGTCTGCAAAAGGAATTTCATTCAAAAAACTAAGAAAAAGTCTCAGTAAAAAATTGTTTGCCTGAAATTACTTTTTGAAAAAAATTTTATGGCTGAAATTCGGATCCAGTTTTAACTGAAATTCTTTTTGATTGAATTTTCGGTACCTTTTAAAAATATAATTTTATATTTTTATTTATTTGTAGAAAATCAATCAATTTCTATAATTGATATAAATAATATAGGACATCAATTAAAAAGATTAGCAGATATTAAAGAGGAAAAATTAAAATTTGAAATATCTAAATTTAAATTTAAAAATCCAGGTTTTAATTATGATATATGAAAAAAAATATTTATTTATTCGTAATTTTACAATTATTTTGGATTTTTCTTCTTATTTTAGATTCTAATTTAAAATTGTCAAATTTTATATTTAATTTGACGAAATTTATATTATAAGATAACAATTATATATTTATATATTATTTTTAGTTGTTGAAAGTATATATAAAAAATATAAAGAACATTTCTACCGAGTTAGGTATATATGAATTTTTGTAGTTTTAAATAAATAAAAATGTGGAAATTTTTATTTTAATTATTATTTGTTATTTAGGATTAATGAAAAAAATTTAAATCCAAATTTTATTATTAAGAACATTTTCTCATCATTTTTAGGCTGATTTTCAATTGAAGTGTATGAGTAGAGCGATTCATTAATACAAAGTTTTTCATTCAATCAAATAACTAGTTTAATTAATAGAAATATATGACTAAAATATATGATATGAATATATAACAAAGTCACAGATCATTTTTATCACTACTCATTTGGCTAACGACTGAAAATCGGCCTTTATATTTCAGTTAAGGCAAAGAGAGAAAGTGAGACATAAATATGTCAGTAAAATAAACATAATTGAAACAAAAAAACAAAAACTTCTTTATTAATATGAACAATTTAAGTATTAATTTTAGTTAAAATAATTATAATTACTTAATAAAAATTGTCGTATTGTTTAAAAAATAACTATCTATATTTTTTTTTTAAATCTGAAATGTTTCCCTTACTTTATAATCTGATATAGTATAAATTATTTTATATATCCTCATATATATTTTTAATAAAGAAAATAAACGTGAATATGAATGTATTAATTTTTTTTATATAGTTTTATTAATTTGTTTTATATAGCTTTATTCGAATTGTTATTATACAAATTTGATCATTAAGTTATGAAAATGATTTGTTGAGTCTTAGTCAACACAGATTTTATTTGATCCATTATGGTCTCCTCGTATGGTACAGGTTAAAACGCTTATTTTATGAAAGTTTACCCTAAAAATGAGCATTTCACCCAAGGGTATGGTTGAAACATTTTTGGTCCTTACGTAATAACAAATCTACTTTTTATTTAATTTATAATATGAATTTTATTTCCATAATTGCCAACGATTTTTTTATTAGTCCTTAACAGGAACAGCTTTTAAATATTATTAGATCAGGGCTTACTTCAATTGACGGATAAAATTACTTAAAATTATATAATTAAAACTTTTAAATCCCCGATCTTATAATTATAATTAGTATTTTGAAAAGGTATTTTGTAAGGTTTTTTCTCAATCTATTAGCTCCAGGCTGGCTACTATGTAATTCGGTTCGAATAAAATTTCATTCGTAAACGAACAATTCGTACTATGTAATCAAGTTTCGGAAATTTTGATATCCGTAAATCAAATGTCAGTGATGCCAATTTATATATGTATAAAACTTATTAATTTAATTATTATTAATTTAATTATTAATTTAAATTATTAAAATAAAAATTACAACTAAAAATTTCTAATTTTAAATCGTATTTGTATTTCTACTAAAATTTTAATTAAGTATTTAATAATTTTTTTTTTTCGAAAAATATCTAAAACGATGAACAAAATATATTTCAAAAATATGAAATATAAAAAAAATGACATTATTTGTTTAAAAACCATTTTGACTGAAACGTTCTTAAATATATGCTAATTTTTTACAAAAACATTTTTTTTTTTTTTCAAATTTTTGTTATGGAAATTTATATTAATAATATGCGTGACAATGAAATCTTTTATGTTTTTTTTTTAATATTTTTATAAGCAAGCAAATACAATGCTCATGCCGGCAACAAAATCATAAAAAAAAAAGAAGAAAAGAAAAGTATGTGCTAATGATTAAAAGCTATCCATCAATGCAAAAATATAGAGAAAAAAAAATTTATGTTGCTATATTATTGTAAAAACAAAAAAAAAACTTTAAAATTATTGATGACTTTAACATGAAACGAACGGACTCATGTCAATTTCGGTTGAATAGGGTGCGATATCAATTTCAAGATATCAAATGTTTTATTAATTATATCCACTGTTGTTGGTATATTTTACCGACAAAAATTTATGCAAACAAAAAAAATGTTGAATAATACTTTTTACTATCAAGATTATTTTACATTATACCTATTTAATATTTAGTAATGCATCAAACTAAAATATTAAATACAGTAAAGTTTAGTTAAATGTCTTAATATTTATCAAACGAAAAATTCTTTGGTAAATTTTGAGAATAAAAAAAAAATTAAGTAAAGTTTTTTTTATTTTTGATATATTTACACGTCCTGGTTAAATCTGAAATACGAAAAATATTATGTAAAATTTATTTAATAAACCATAATATATCATTTTTTAAGAATTTTAAATCTTATAAACCAAGCACACCTTTTGTAAAAGAATCAAATTTAATAAAGTTACTGACTTAACTCTATTGTTTTTCTCATATAAAATTTTCATAGAATTTGTAATATTTTTGATGAGTTAAATAGTTATTTGGAAAAAAGTATATTTGTAATATGAAAATATGAAAGAAAATTCTTTAATTTTAAAAATAAATTTTAAAATATATTAAAAATTTGTTATTTAATCAACAAATTAAATGTTGTATAGTTTAAAGACTCTACATATAAAATATGAAAAAAAAATATTTCGTGCTCGTATAATATTTAAAAATTATTCAGTCTTTCTTGAATATACATACAACTATTAAAATATACTCTTAAAAATATCAACTGGAAAAAACTATAGACATAATCATAGCATATAGATAGAGAAAAAAAATATATAAGTAAAAATTATATATAGATTTTTTTTTAATGAAATATAATCACGAAACACCATTCTGACAATTAACAAGAAGCTGATGCGGTTTTAAATTAATTTAAATTTTTAAAGTAAGTATTTTTTTTTTCTTCACCCTTTTTATAATTTAATGTATAGACTTAAATTATAATGTTAGACTATTAACAATAATTTTTCTCATATACATAATGGTAGTAAAAATATGATTTAGTTTTCTATTATATAGACAAAGAGGATATATATAAAAATTGATGAGGATTATACTCCATACTGTGTTGATAAGTATATGTGAGTTATAATACATAATTTATATTATATATGTACATATATAGTAACAGGTATAACAAAGATATGATACCTGCGCGATATTTAATTTACAATGTTCTGTTTATAAAAAAATTAAAATTTATATAAAAAAAAAAAAAATAAAAAAATTACAAAATTATTTATAAAATATTACAAATTTATTTATATTCATCTTTGCGTAATATGTTCAAGAGGCACAACCAATATCATAAATAATAAGAAAACGTCCTGGGGTTTATTTTATATTAAATAATCATTACTACACTATACACTGTTTAAAATTTTCGAAAGAAATTGGTTATATGAAAGTTATAATAGAGTAAATGGTTGTCGATGATAGGGATTCCTAAAGCTAATAATTTGTTTGTGTCTATAGTGTTAAGAGCTATATTATACTTGCAAATTTGCTTGCTTCGCGTAGTTAAAAGTTATATGCTTCTTACTCGAATGGACGAAATCTTGTTGGAGGAAAATAAAAAATCATTTTTCTTTAATTGGTGAAGAATAGAAACCAAAATTTTTTCAAGCCGAAATAATTAATAGGGGTAGGAAGATCTACTAATTTATTATTAGAAATAATTTTAAATAGTCTATAGACTTTAATAGACATATTATAGTCTTTGAGTAGTAAGTCAAATATTTTCTACTATTTTCTAAAATTAAATTTGCACAATTTTAAAACAGTGTATAAGTCTATATAATGTTTAAAAAAAAATATCACTAAGAATTATGTGCAGAGTTTTAAAATATATAATTTGTCATCATTAAATATTGTATGCTACAGTAAACCTTAATCTTCCTGAGAAATGAATTATAATTTTTAATATGTATTACATATTTTTGTTAGACATTCAATTTTAATATTATTATTGCATATCAAAATAACATATGTTCAGGTAGTAATTATAATTATGTTTTGCATAGTATTTTAATATTAAAATTTTAATAAATATAATTATAATTTCATTTTTTTTATTTATTTACATATTAATTATATATTTTTTTTATTTAAAATCATATCTTGGAATGATTTTATTGAATGTTGAAAGAAAATTATATAAATTTGATTATGGTGAAATGTATCAAAATAGTCAGTGGATATTATTGAATTTTAAATATCATATTAAATATTTTAGAATAAGTTTAAGAAGCTTCAGGTCATCCACCATCCAATATTTTTGTTTTTATTAATATCGAATTTAATTAAAGTTTTTTGAGGCCAGTTAACCCTTTAACGATTTTATCGAAATATTGAATTAAATATAGATTTTTCTTCAGTAAAATATATAAATCAAAATCAGATCGATTTTACGGTAGATTATAAACACAATGAAGAAGCTTTTGTTGAAGGATTTGCTTTAGTGAACTCTGGATTAAGACAGACCACGATCAAGGAATTAGTGTTCACTATAAATTCATCTTTCTCATCATTTTTTAGGCTACAATTATATACTCGGTCATTTTAGAAAGAATGGATTAGAACATCTTTGAAAATTTGTCAAATTTATTATCATTTGAGTATCATAATCAAATTATTTAAATTTTACTTAAAAATTAAGTCATTTATTAGTAACTGCAGTGCAGTGCATCATGTGAATTTTTGAAAAAAATATTATATTGTCACTAAGACAATTCTCATTTCGTTTTTTATATTATATATTTTACTATTTTAACAAACCCCTCCTCTAATTTATAAATATTATTTCACACTTAATTTTCAATTATTTCCTTCCATTTTCTTAATCTCTAGATAATAAACATTTTTTATATTTTATTTCCTTTAGGTGTTGTTACACACACAATAAAAAAATATCTCATGTAGGCGGAAAATAGATTTTAATCAAAAAAAAAAATTGTGGGAGACAATCTCAAAAGTTAGTTAACAAAAAATAAATAAATAAAAACTTACACCCATAGACACTAAAATATTAAGTTTTATGATATCTGTTAAGGATATTTATTTGTTTCATTTGGTAATATATATTTTCCAAAACACACCAAACTGAAAATTGAATAATAAAAAATTAATTTTCTATATAATATTCTTTAGGCAAAAGTTTTTTTATAAAGTATCTCTAAACCATATGCTTGACTCTATGTTTTAGGACAGAAAAAGTTATATGCCTTTGCATTTGTGGAAATTAATTTAATTTATATAAATTGAATTTCTATATAAATTAAAACTGTGTAAATTTATTTTTCGTTAGATTTTACGATAATTTCAATAAAAATTATTAACTTAAAGTTCAGTTTTTCACATTCTTGGTTGGTTGGATGGACATAGTATGGTGACCCCGAACTATTGATTTGGTGCTCCAACCTTTTTTTAAATCAGAAATCGTCGTGGCCCCTTGATTCCATGTAAATATGAAATGAAAAGTTATGAAAGCGAACTTTTGGGTATGATTAAACATATCATTGCGGCTAGTTGCCTAAATTCTTAAAAATAAAGGTTACCATGACCAAGAAGAGTACTGCAAAATTGAGTTAATAATTGAACTAACAATTTGAACTAACAATTTTTTCTAAAATTGAACTAACAATTTTAAAGTAAATATATTTAAAATTATTAAATCTCATATTAATTAAGTTCATATTAAGTATTTTAAATTCTTACAAAATTCGCTTTAATTATATATTAACAAAATCATGAGATAATTTTCAATTTAAAATTTCTATAATTAAGAATTAGAAAAAAATTTTTGATATGCGTAAACACGACTTTTATAAAAATTGATTTTTGAAGTATATATTTAAAAATTAGGCATTTACACTAATATTATGTTTTGTAGATTTTGAAGAAAAATTAAAATCTTTTGCAAAAATTAAATTTCTGAAGTTAAAAAGTAGATTTCTAAATATGAAATTTCACAGAATTTTTAATTTTATGTTATAATTTGTTTATTTTTCGTTAGTTTTTGACGTGCTCATTAAGAAATTTTGTGTAGTGTTTTTGTTATGGAAAATTATGCTAAAGGCAAAATTTCTTTTATTGCGGTATTTAAATAGTTAAAGAAATTCATTTAAATTTCAAGAGATTATAAATGTTTTTACAAAATATTTATGTCCCATATTATATGACATAAATAAAAATGTTTAAAATTTATTAGAGAATTTTTTAAATTATAAATTTTAAATGTTCTGATCAATTAGATAAATTATTATAAGAAATTAAATTAGTATTTAAATGGCTTTAATTTTAAATGTTTGTGAATTTAATTAACATTCGATTTTTTTCACAATTCACTTAATCAATTTTTATATTAATCTTTGGCAAATTTTTTTAAGGAATTATTCAAAATATAAGTGTGGATCGATATATAAGTTTTATTCGTATTAATAATATAATTAATTTACTTCAATTCAATTCATTTATTAATTTTAATCTATAATAATATTTATACAAAAGGAACTTATACTTAAAAATTATTTCCAAAAATGACTAAGGTAGTTATTCTTATTGTCCCAAAACGATAGTAAAACTTACTTAGTCATAGATCGCTTCTGTCTGTATCGTATTTTTCGTCGTATTATTGCAGTTATTGATGAATGTTTATATTCACACTATATAGGCGAATTTAGCCATTTCCATTGCAGAGGTTCATAGTATTCTGCTGTTAGTTTGTTACTGATATCAAAAAGCCACAGTATATCACTAAAAATCCTACTAGTGCTCCATAAGGGAGAATTTCTAAAGAGAATCTGAATAATACAAGTTGAATTAATTTTACCATCATATTCTGCAAATTACTTAAATCAAAATCCATATATTAACATAGTTCTAACAACATTCTTGATTGATTGCGTATTTGAAAATTACCTGAGTAGTGCTCAAAATAATCAAAAATTGTTGTTAATGACATCTCATTACATTAAGAAATATTTGAGACAATATTATTGATAGTCAAAATGTGTTAAGAAAAAAATATCGTGACACCACCTACAGGTTTCTTTAAAAGTGACAAATATTATTGCGTTGCGAAACACATAATTTTGGTTAAAACTATATTACATATATATTTAAATTTTCCATTTTCCTTTTAAATATATAACATCTAATATTAATTATATAAAAGTTTATTAACCTATCCAGCAGTTCCACCTAAATTTGATACTTCTTGTTATTCTATTTTTTTTTTTGCTATTATAATATTAATCAATATTTCACAGTCTTAACTCTTATTTTATGGGTGTAAACTGATTGATGCCGATCAAATTAGCACACAAAAAAAAAATTTGTTGTTTTTGCTAAAAATTATTTATATATATATATTTTTTGTTAGATTATTTATGTAAATAAGAATATTTATTTCAAATTGAATAAGGCTTTGTTGAAAGATTACAAATTAATTGTTTTGAAATTAAGTCTCCACTTATAAGTTCATAACAGATAATTTAGTTTTTCTAATATATATGTCAAAATTGAACGATAAATCAAATAGTTTTAGTATAATTTAGTAATAATAAATTTGAACAGTCAAATTCCATTTAAATGTTAAATGAAATATTTGAATTTTAAATAATTATGGTTCATTTTTGGACTATTATGATTATTGATTTCTGTTCTGTGTAATGACTAATAAATTTTAATTTTAATCGCATCAGGAAAGAAATTTTAATCGCATCAGGAAAGTGTTGTTTGGGCTGAGGGTCTCTTATTGATGTTCTAAGTTGATTCTATACTTTGAAATGAGTATTACTTACTAGTAACTACATTTTCAGTAATATAAAGAGCTTGGTTACGACTATTGGTTCAATTCACTATTCTATATTGGTCTCAAATAGTATTAAAAGTATACTAAAAATGTAACTAGAAGTACTCATAGTCAAACAACAAATGGTTTACTACGACTAAAAGCCATTAACATATTTTGTAATTAATAGTTTTCGTCACAACAGTGGAGCTTATGGTTCGAAAAGCCATATAAATTAGTAGGTATAGGCACATACCTACTTGCAACAGAATATCGGGAAAAAATGTAAGTGATGGTCTAAGCACACATCATCCTATATTGATCCAACTATAAGAATAAAGAAATCTTATTTTAGACATTATGCTTTTACCTTCCTCCATTACTAATTAGTATCCAGCAAATATTAATACTGGTTTTAGCCATATACAAATTTCAATAATTTCTCGAATTTCAGTAATGAATTTCTATAATTTGAAGAAATAGTTTTTCATAATTTCTATAAATATATTACAAAGCAAATTCTTAATATTGCTCATAAAATTAAATAGAAATGATGAATATAGTTAAGCATTTTTTTGAAAATCTTGAATAATTATCTGACTACGATTATAAATAATATACCAAAAATGTTATTTATCATTTTTGAGGCTAATAGGTTAATTACCATTACCAAAATTAAACAAAAAAAAATAAAAAGAAGCATAACGAAAAAAAAAGTCAGGTCAATGAAATATTTCTAAAAAAAAATTTAATATTAATTAGCACATTTTTTTTTCTAATTATAATATTAGTTTAAAAAAATTAGCTAATATTCTTAACACCATATCTAAAATAGTTTAAACAAAATAAATGGTTTTTGGGTATAGAGAAGATAGGGAGTTACCGAAAACCAGAAAAACATAGAAATATAAAAATATTATTCTTATTTTGTTGCTTTCTTGGGCTTGCTAACTAGTACTAGAATACTAAAAATTTCTTGCAAAAATATTTTGCCAATTTATTATTTATGTTTAAATAAATTTTAATAAATTTCTATTAACAGGTTTTTATTATAATTACCAAAAGTTTTATGGCAATTATATTTAATTATAATTTATAGAATTAGAAATATTTTTATAGATTCATAAAAGTAAAATATGTATTAGTATATATCACTAAATTAATTGTCATAAAATTATGTAGATTAATTTAGGCTCTTTAGGCGATATTTTAATTAAAAACAATTTTTTTAAGTTGAACAAAAATAATACATAATTATGGTAATAATATATTTAAATTATTCTGACATATAATTATAGTAATATTTTACTGTAAACATTTACGAGGAATCATTATATTATATTTTTATTATTCTCAATATTCTGTATATGGAGAATTTACAAAAAAATTCTTCATATTTTGTGGTACGATATGAAGTAAAGCTTCTAATTTGAAGGTTTGCTTAAATAATGGAATTTTGGATCCTAAAACATATTCTACATATATTGCAATTCAGATATTTTATAAACCCATATAAAATTTATAAAAAAACATTTATCTTAATGGTTTCTACATGGTGATCTGTCTTCTGGGTCATCAGTTATTAAGCTTTAAAATAAATTTAGAACATGATAAAATGTCTTTGTGTGTGGGTCATCCAGTCTCATTGTGAACTTATAAACTGAACCATAAATATCTCTGTGGGTCATAAGTGTCTTCGTGAAATTAAACTGAATCATATTAAACAAAAGAAATTTACAGAAACATTGACTTAACCCATTTTACCCCATAGTACCAATTTTGGCACAGAGTTTTAGATGTCCCTACTGCAAGCTATGAAATATATATTGGACTCAAACCACTAACATAATATTCTGTTAGATGTCCCCTACAACGTATATTGCGGGAATCCCAGATTTATTTATTTCAGGCAAACGGAATATTTTTTTCTTTTTGTATAATTTTCAATTGTGTAATGGAATTTGAAAAGTGTCTTTAAAAATAAAGTGTGGAATTTTTATTTGGTATAGTTGTGTGTATTTACTTTTGAAAAGTTCAAATAATCCTAAGGATATAATTAAAGACAAATAAAAGTTGATTTTGGTAATTTTTTTCTATTTTAATGTTTTCTTTAAAATTGTAATTTAAAAATTTTTTCTTTAAAATTGTTGCCGATTTTGTTTATTTTACTATTAAACTTTAATATTTTCATAAAAATTGATTTATTTCCGATAGGTTTTCCTTGGCATCTAATGGGTTAAGGGTTCTGAAAAATACACGGTTACTATACTGATCTGTCTCTTTGACAATAATTTAGCTAAAATAAACTTAAAATGTCAATTTATGTTTGTATATATATAAACTAAATCTAAATGACACTTTACACACGGACAATCTTAGTTAATTTAATTAAAATTTTAATGAAAATTTTTTCAATTTTTCATTGAATAATTTTGTGTATTATTTCAACTAAATTTGACTTTAAAACTTTGTCGGTTTACGTTTTAACTTGAAATCGAATGTTTACTTTAAAAACAAATTGAAGTCACATTCTAAATTAATTTAAAAATAATATTTCCCAGTAATTAATTCTTCAGGTTCAGGATCTACTTTTTCCATATCCTTTCTATTTTTATGGGAAAGAACATATTGCTGTCATTTTGACCTTAAAACTTTATTCTTAAAATTATAAAATTAATATAATTACATACAATAATTATGTGTCATGTTATTAAGTTAAATATAAATTCTATCTACCATAATTGGAAATAGTAAGTTTTTTTTTCTTTATTGGACTTTAAATTAATTAAAATTAAAATAATTCACAGAAATTTTTAATTTTTTGAAAGTGTTAAAATGTGGAATTTCTTTACAATTAAAGTATAAAAATATAAAACAATTTGAAAATTATTATTTTTACAAATTCGCGACTTCGAAAATACAAAAATTTTAAATTTAATGCATTTTTTTATATATTATTTTCGCATATTTTATTATATTTTGATTGTGAATATTTATGTATACCTACACACATTATTTTTTTTTAATGTTTTTACTTTTGTTGCTTATATACTTAAACTAAAACAGAGATTTTAGCTGTCAATGTTAATTGGTATACTGTTTTTTTTTATTGTGTCGACTTGCCATAAATGGTAAATCAGGATTTTTCTATATTGGTAAGTACATAATACCAAATAGATATACGGTATAATGAAATAGTATAGTAAGAAATTGAAAAATACACTTTGATTTTTATACTTGTCTACTAAAATAATTTATTTTAGTTAATAACGAAAAAAAAAACCAGCTAAAATTTTTTTTAGTATATTTTATATGGAAATTGGAAATATGCTTTTAATATTCATTTTTTTTTGTATATATTCCATTTGTCTTGCTTTGTTTATGTTTTCATAGATGAAACTTATTGGTATTGAATAAAATACCAATTTTACTATAGCAATTTTAATTTTAGTTCATCCTTCTAACCAATTAAGTTGTGCTGTTTGTGATCAATCAATCATAGTTTTAGCCCTTACTAAGGCAATTTAGGCATACCAGCTGCTTGCTACCAATTTCACTTTTAAATTAATCATAGTTTATACTTACATAATTTCACAAATGTCTCACCTCTTATATTAATTTTAAAGTTTTACTTTTTCCTGATTACTAAATTTCAATTATGCCCTGCCAATTATTGTGTCAATTTAGGACTTTGCTATAATCTCCTCAAATTAGCTCATTTAGTTTAATGTAGTATTAGCAATTCTAGTACAAATTCTAGTAATTGTACGAAAGAAAAAGGTTAATGAATTTTCATTGTTACTTACACAACCACGGAGTTTAGCTTGTACTATGTAGACTGCCTATAAAATACCACAAATTTCGATCGTAGTATATAAAAAAAACCCTGTAAAATCATATGCTTCCAAAGACTATGATTTTCTCAACATACTAACTAAATCCCTTAACAATTTTTATAAGACCAAAATATTGTTTAATTTGAAGACTATGAATTCAGAAGCTTTCTAAGATTATACAATGATCATATTTATATTATGCATATCATAAAACCATTCTACCAACATACTCTGTAAATTCCATATATACCTCAATTTTGTTTACTATAATAACATAAATTTTCGATATATATACTTTTGTATGTAGACACCAAAAATTTATTGACGTATAGTTTCATCAAAAGTTTTATTTTCTATATATATAATTGACTTTTGAATATACAAATCAATCTTTGTTTTTAGGAAGTTTTCAAAAAGTTTGTCGGCTTTTAGCTAAGAATGGGCATAAAGAATTATTTAACTATATTTTTCATTTTACCTAAATTTATAATATGCAAATATATTCAAATTCAATTATTTTAAATAATTATTAAATTATAAATATTTGAAAAGAATTACGAAAGAAAAAGGTTAATGAATTTTCATTGTTATACTTACACAACATATATATACATAGTTTCTTATGATTCCATCTTATAGTGTAATAATATTCATAATTGTGGTATTTATTTTCCTTAACCACAAAATAAACTAAGTAAATTTTTTATTTTTGCATGAAATCTTATATGTCTTTATTAACTTTAACTTATGTTTTCTTTATTATTATTCATTTTTTTTTTGTGGTTTTTAATTATTTAAATTTAAATATATATAATAATTAATATAACAAAATATGAACATAACAAAAAATTAATGAAATATCTTTTCTTTCTATAAAAAAAAATATCATAGAGTAATAAAATAATCGTGTGATAATATTTTTTAGTATACAAAAAAAAAAAAACAACAAACATAAAATTGTTACCACATAACATTTTTTTCTTTTACTTAAACAATTTTAAATTACTTACTGTAAATAAACTATAATAATTATTTATTAGTTACTAAATATTGAAATTTTTAGAATAGATTTAGAGGATAATGTAGAACTAATTATTATAATTTTTATAATGTAATTTCTATTTGGTGGTTAGGAATGAGTTAATGGCCTTCTAGTTGAAATATAGAAATCATATACAAGATTTTTGGTTCTAAATTTTTTTTTTTTTTTATAGAAATGTTAATTTGAGGAAATGTTATAGGAAAATTTTCATTTTCATGTCCTTTTTTCTGTTTGCATCAACAGAAAAGAAGAGGAAAATTTAGTATTTCCATTATATTTCAAAATTGGTAGAATTTTCAATTTAAAATTGGTATTTTTTCGATTTATAATTTAATAATTTTCGATTTGACCCAGGAAATGGTGTCATCTGTTATCTAATTTTATTAATTGACAATCAATGACAACCAATTTAGAAGATAATATGGTGTAGCTTGATATTGCCTTTTAGGTGAAAATATTGGTGAGTACGACAATTATGTCGATTTGCCTAATATTTTTACTGAAAAGTATACTTATAATTTTAAGGCAAATAATGTATACGACAATGTTTATTTATGTAAAAATGTTGTGATTTACTCTAATAATTAATCCTCCTATATGTATGTACCTGGTAGTGATTAGTTTTTCAAAAATTTAGGTTAATAAAGTCACAAAATCAACACAACTTTTAGAAGACAATGTTGTATACATGAAATAGAAGAAAACTTTAGCATAAATACACTTTATTAATATTAGGATACATATACGTTGGCATGAAACCTCAATCCAAAATATAAAAACTAACAATCAAACCCCCAAAATATTAAAATGTGGCCATAATTTATCCAATTTTTGGGAAATTGTTCGTTAGGAAAATTACTATTTGGGAGACTGTAATTAGGGGAATTAATTTTAGGGTAAACTATTCTAGGCAAATTGCTATTACAGAAATTGTTTTAAGGAAATGTTCCGGTTCCTTAATAATGTACATTACTCCAGATTAATTAAAATAAGGAAAAATTGTTTGCCATTAATATAATTTAATTACTATATTGATATTGACCATAGTAGATGCAAGAATTTGAACATAAATATTTTGCTACGATATTTCAATGTCCTAAAATAAAACAAAATCTGAAAAATTTTCAATTAATTCTAAAACCTAAAGTATATAAGACGAAATCTCTCATTACAATCATTTTACAATCTTTCCAATAAAACATTAAAATTGAAATCAATTTTTCAATTTCTTGATTATGGTATAGAAGACAGGATTTTTCATCGTCTTTCTTTTTTCGTATTTTTTTTTTTCTTCTTCTTCAAAATAACGAAATTGTAGCCAATTTCATTATTAAATGTATAACTCTTTGGTATATAAATAATTACATAGTAATTTATTTTCAATTTTAATTTAAACAACGAACGTCTTTATTTTCACTCAACTATAATAAAAAAACCAAACTCCTTTTTGTCCTTGCTAGCAATTATAGAGACCGAAAATAATATACATTAAAGATACAAAAAAAAAAAAAAAACTAAAATTTCTGTGGGTAAAAGATAGCCAATAATTATGTCATTAATTTAACACACAACATTAAGAATTCAATTTTATGTTTTGAGATATAAAATTTTTTTCGTAATTTAGTTTCGATTTTCAATTAAATTAAAAAAAAATATGTTTTAGTCTTATAATTATATTTTTTTTTTGTAACTTATAACTATTTAAAAAAGCAATTGAAAAATTTAAATAAATTTTCTATTTCAAGTTTATAAATTAAACTGACTCTACTACTAAAATTCAATTTTAGTTGATGAAGAAATTCACTTTCTAAAAATTATACAAAATTTAAAATTCAAGGATTTGTGTTGAAATATTTTTATTGATAATATTTTGACCTCTTGTGGTTTTTCTTTTCGGTGAACTATTTGCACCCTAAAATATTAAATTCTTTTTTGTAATTTTTAGTCGTAAATAATTTTATTTTTTTATAACTTTGTTTATTCATGTAAAAAAATGTTGTGAAATTTTTTTATATTTATTTTAGTATAGTAAACAAATCAGAAAATCTATATTATTAACGACTCTGTGAAGATGTGCAAATATTTTATCGAATTTAATGATTAATTTTTATTTTTATTATATACATAAAATTAAATAAATTTTAGATTTTTTGATTAAATTAAACGGAGTGGAAATATATTTTTTATATTTTTTTTCACTATTAAATCATCCTTAAAATCTGTCAACATATTAAAAATATCATCAATTTTAAATGTGCATGATGGGAAACAAAATATAAATATTTGTAATGATTTTTTAGATTAAATTAAAAAAGGAATAATTTGATTAGAAATAAAATAAGTGTAAAAATTGATATGGATATCCGTGAAGAAGAGTTCATTGTTTGTGAGAAAATTTTCAGATGGTATAAATTGAAATATTAGTGATTTTTCATTTCTTTAATATATAAATGTCAGTGATGGTTTTGAAATTTGGAAAAGAACTTCAGTAATAGAAGAAGTTAATACCAAATTTGCTTTTAATATTTTCAAATTTGTGAAGGAATTCTTTTGGAAAAGTTTCGATCTGTAAATGTGGATGTTGATGTCAATGATTGGTTTGAAAGGAGGAGAGTAGAGGTTCGAAAAATCCTTCAAGCACTGAGGACTCAAGAATTCGTTGTATGTATACCACACTTGGCTGAGGGCATGCTAATATTGAAAAATTGATGACTGATGGTTAGTTGCTATTGAAAGGACGAATCAAACTGCTCATGTAAAATGAGATTTTGAATTTAAATGGTAGGAAGATGGTATAAAAAGGCTATATTATATTAATTTAAGTTGAAATTGACGAGAAAATGAAGATAGGTTCTTAAAGATCAAAACCGTATTCTCAGCTTTGATATAAATGGAAATCCAAATCAGTTTTTTAACAGAACTAAATTATAGATGCTAAAATCTAAATTATTTTTGACATTTCTACTAATATATCGCGATACTTTAGAAAAGTTATGTAAAATATTCACAATTCTATAGCATAGAGGTCTTAATATACTGTAAATATTTTCATAGATTTATGACACAGACACTGTCAATAATAAAATATTCTTCTGTTATTACGAAAATAGAATTTTTTAAAGCCTATTTTTCTATATATTTTTAATCCTAAGAAATAATCAATTTTAATATATTTCATTTATCCTTTTTTCTATATATATATTACTTACCACACCTCAACTAATAATATTTTTATTTTATTAATCACAATATTTTTATGTGCATGTACTTAAAAAAGTTGGGTTTTTCATTATTGTACACAAAAAAAAAAAACTCTAAACATTATGACTTAAGTGGTCATAAACTCCAATATATAACAATATCCATCATGTCAGCTACAGACTGGCAGTTGTGACGGTAAAACCTTTCTTATGTTTAAGAACTTTTTTTTTTTTTTTTATTTTTGTTGTTCAGTCAAATGAAATTTCCTTTAATACTTTTTTAAAATTTTATAAGAAGGAAAAATAAAATAAAAAATTCATAATAAAAAAAACGCATAATAATTGTTGAGACTCTAAGATTTGGACTCGGAACATAAATGCAATTTCGATCATCATATAAGTGTAATTCGTTTTTTATAATATCGTTTTTTATTTAAAAAAAAAGTTTATTTTCAAAATAAAAATTTGGTAATTTGCTAAAAAAAATTGTTTGATTTAGTGTTTATAGTCTGAAATAATGTGCACTAAATTGTCAATTGATTTTCAAGAGAAATTATGAATCCAAATATAGCTAAAATTGTCATTTCATTTAATTACAATATATTTAGATCATAAATTAACAAAAGGATTCAAAGCTTAGCCACTTTAAATAAAATCAGAGAACAGTAGACCAAATGTTAGGTGGTAAAATGATTTTGAAGAGGATGTAAATATAGTAAAGATCCTTGAAAATGTATAAAATCCAGCACAGGCCAGATTTACTTTAAGAAATTCTATCTTTTCCCATAGTCTGAGTTCACTAAAAGGCTGTTGTTGTTGTGACAAATGATTAAGTAAGTAAGAGTTAATATTATGAACTTAAATTCTTAATTTTTTAATTTTTTAATTAATAAATTTAAGTTTAATTTTTTGAATAGTGAAAAAATGGTCAAGTCAGATGAGTCACAAATCAACAAATCTGTTACTGATTTACTAAGGATGATAGTCATCTCCTGAGCATCAACTTGCCACTACACATGTGTACGCGATTAAATTTTAAATCAAATTTGGTTAATTTGATCGACCAACCGAACATGATTGATCGAGAGACGTTAGAAAATATAAAAATGTACTTTTCGTCGATAGAAGTGTACAGTAGACTTTTCATGGTCTAAGTACATGGGAAATACTCCCTAATAGACAAGGACTTTGACAAATATAATGAGAGTTAATTCCATAATTATGAAATCGTTTTAGTTAAGGATATATGGTATGTTAACTTGGTCTACTCTAAAGCATAGCCTCGGACCTAAACATAAATTCGATATTGTACTAAAAATCAGTTACTGGTCTGAAAGAATTGATTTTTAATATTTAGTTCTTTGAATAAACCCCCTTACTTTTATACCAAATATTAATGATTTTTTTTTTATGTGTTGTAAAAGTATTTGCGTTGCATACTAAACGTTTTTTTTTTTTTTTTTTGTAATGTTGATGTTTTTTTTTTTATATGTTGGGGCCCAGACAAATAGTGCGTATACATATATGTTGGATTTAAATTAATAATAAGTTGAAATGAGCGGTCAACCCACATGCATTTTTCATTTTTAAAAAAAAAAAATTTATATTTATAAATTTTTATTTAACATGAAACATAGCTAAGCGTAATATGTTTTATACAGCATATAAATGTTTTACAAGTTTTTGAAATAATAAAAAAAAAAAAATATATGTATAAGATTTTGTTCTTTTCGTTTAGGGCATTTTATGTTCAAGTCAAATGGATGGACTTTTCGTTTTTTTAGTTAGGTATACTCTCGCTCTGATGGCCTGCGTAAAATGGTTAAATTCATCTGTTGCGGCGCATGAAATTTTTAATTCATACAAGTTTTCAAGTACCTTTATAAGTATATAATTTTTCAACTTCTTTTTTAATATATCATTTTGATAATTTTATGTAGAATTATGCTGAAATATGAAATGAAGAAGAAAAATATTCTTGGGAGTTTTTTAATATTCTTTTTTTGTTTCATGATTAGAATTTTAGAATATTGGGTCAATATAGAGGTAAAATGATTTATATGTTAACATTAAAAACTTATGAGGAATTCGATCCTTTATTTGCCGACTAACTTTTGATGTATACTCCTTTAAAAATCAAAACTGATCTTATATAATTTAATTAGTTGATTTAGTTAGATTTGGGTTAACTACTTAAATTTATAAAAATTGCGGCACAAGAATGCTTGGGGTTGAATTTGCATTCTTGTATATATGATAAGCATTCTTGTGTTGAGTGCGGAAATGAAAGCTCGGTTAACTTCGTATATCTATAAAAAATTAAAGTAAATTGTTATTAATATTTTGTAATTTACAACACATTTAAAATGTATAATTAATGTGTTCCTGAGAAAAATCCCATCACAAGTAGTTTAAGGATACTGTGTGACAGGATTTAGTATTTCAAATTTCTAATGTCTAGATTTGAGTATTTTGTCTTTTTAAGAACAATGTATTATAATTACAATATTATTCTAATTACAATAAATTTACGCGGAATATACTCTGTAATACTATAAATATAAAACTCTTCATTTAATTAGTAGGCATAGCTACTTAATTCATAATTAATAGACTTAACCAGTTAAGCGAGTAATTTATTTTCAAAAAATGTATTTTTGGGTGTGCGTAATTAAAATTGGCGATAACGTATATATATTCGTTAAATGCGCTTAACTGGCACTGCCCGACACAATTCATCTTAAGATTCTACATATTATGCAATCTTGATATAAAGTGTAAAGTGTAAACTACACTTTTACATGATGTTGTTTTAAGTTTTTACAAACATTTTGAATTTTCATATTTTCTTTTCAACCGGGACACGTCAAACGCACCATAGATGCACTTCTACTTGACGTATGTATATATACGTCAAACGCCTGGTTAAACTTAATTGGAATCTTAATTGGAAAATTTATTCAAATCAAACAAATTTTACAAAATTTTAAATTAAATATCAATAAAATATTTAACATTTTATAAACGAAACGATAAAAAATTTAACTAAATTAATTTATTCTTCCAAAAATTTAATTGCATTACACAATTTACAATGATCAAAATTCTATATATAAATAAACTAATAAACCTTCAACTCAAAATATATATTTATAAATTTGAAAAATATATTTAAAAAAAATAATTAATTTATATAAAATTTAATTAAAACCATATTTTAATAGTAAATTTCCACTTTTACAAGCTCAAAAAATCTAAATTTAATTTTATTACAAAAATACACTGAAAAAAAACTCCACATAACTAAAAAAAAAAATTAATTCAATTTAATATTATATTGTCAAAAACATATAATTTAAATGTTGCACCACAAAACATATAATTTAATAAATAATAAAAAAATAGTATAAATAATTTTCTGCATCCTGTAAAATGTATAAAGGAAAAATGTTGTGCAGACAAGTAAAGACCAGCCCTAAATTTTTTCAATAATAAATATTACTCCTATATTTAATTTCACATATAAATACAATGAAAAGAAGAAAAATCATTTGTTAAACAGGTGAAATTTTGTATATTTATTTTGGTATATACATAAAAAAACATCATAATAAATTGGTTATTATAATACCAAAAAAGTGTTTTGTGTCAAACAAAATAAACAACCCACAATATTATTATTTCATTAACATATATAACAAATTTTATTTGTTATATATTTTTTGTTGGTGGATGATTGCACCAAAACAAAATATTAAATAATATTTTCCTATTATATTTTATACCATCATTAACATCTTTTTTTTTTTTCCTAAAATAAATATAAAATTTTTTTGTTATATTTATACAGTAAAAGTTAACACTTCTTTCTGTTTAGTTATACAAAAGTTCATTTCACATCTGACGATGATGATGATGATGATAATAATGATGATGGTGACAATGAACTTTTCGCACCTTGAAATCGAAAGCATTCAACTTGAAGACCAAACACAATTGTATATGGATTAACATAAACAGCAGCACAACACAACAAAATGAATAATAATAATAATGATGGGTAAAAAAAAATAAAGCATTATGCATAATTTTGTACATTGGGGAGGTAATGTTTTGTTTTTTTTCTGTAGATAAATAGAAATTTTATAAATAATATATTGGTATATGTTTTTTTGTGTAGTTGGACTATTTGTATATAACTATATTATTTATTTACGTTTTTTTTTAGTCTTATTGTTGTTAATTTTCCAACCAGAAACATTATTTTTTTTTTTGCCATAAAAGTGCAAAAAAAAAAATTAGAATTGTTTGTAAAAGAAAATTAAAAATTATAGTATAAGTTTTGTGTAAAGTTTGTTTACAGAAATAAAAAAAATATGGTGAATATTAAGTAGGAAATTTCAAAAAAAAATGTTAAAGGTTCTATACACTGTATTTTATTATTTAATTATGACAACGAAATTCCATATTTCTTGCTAATTTTGATATTTTTTTTTCTAATTATAGTACAAAATCGAAATTATTTGGTTTAAAGTTATGTAAGGAATGTGTTACCTTCTAAGGATTTTACAAATGAAATAATAGAATTTATACCATCAGCATAGTAATCAGTAGGATATCGTGAGTTTAATAGTAAATAATAAATTACTACTATTGGTCTCAGACTTTAATATACTTTATGTATAGTGAATAAACTCATTTATTTCTTTTCTTATATTTTTCTTGCATTTTTCCTAACACTTAAAAACCCTTACCACTTGACATAAAATCAAGAAAAATAACGTATGAAATTTTTACTAACTATTATGAACAAAAGTTTGGCAACACAAAAGGATTAATTTTTGTTAACATTATTATTTTAATATTTGTAATTTGTTACCTTCTTTCTTCAATTTCCTTTAATTACTCTTGGGACTCTTGGGAGCATAGGGTATATCATCATAAATGATAGATTTTTCAATGATTTATCTCTTCAAATTGGGTATACCTGCACTACTAATTCTATATATGAAATCCGAAATAGAAACATTTTAATGAAATCCGAAACAGAAACAAGCTAATTACTTTGTAGTGACTATAGTGAGTCAATTGCTATGTCAGCAATATTGTTTTAGTTTCCAACATTTTTCGTACCCTTAAAATTCTATTTTCTTTTGTATTTGTATTTCTGATACTCATTTAAGGTTAGGTTCAATTTTAAACGATCTCGATTCCTCGGTCGGAAAATCAACGATTACATGCAACACAACAGTGCAATTGATACTAAGCGATCGTGTTATGTTAAAAAATTTAAATGAATTTAGCTATGGTAGTTAGTAATATGAGATAAAGTTTTGAGAAACAAGGTAATTTGTTATACTTATTTTAATAAAATTAGTCTCGCCGCACAAACTGTCAAATTTGTAGAAAATAAATTATACAAATAGACTATGCAATATGATCGTAACTAGAAACTAAAACTAATTAAGTATTTCTACATAAAATATCCATTCGTTGACAAGTAGTAGCATTTTGTCAAATTGGAAAAATTAATTAATTGATCTTAAGTTGAAATAAAGATAGAAAAATTTCTAAATTAAAATCTTTGACTATATAATATATGGACTGCTAATCGCTTATAATTTCCTTTGCTGTCAAAGAAAAAAATACTATTATGACTGGTAGCGCATAGCACCAGAGATGGCCAATAAAAGAACTAAAGTTATGGAATTCTGAATTAAATCCAGTAGAATTCTCAAGTAAAATCTATGGAATTCTCATAAATGAAAATGATTTAGTTGTTTTATTGGACGTCAAAAAGGCGAGCGTCGCCAAAGGCAATTCGGAATAGTTAGTTCCTTTTTTCGCCATATCTGGTGGTATGCGCATAGTCGGTCATAGCTACAGCAATGAAGTTGGTTACTAGGTAGCAGTCCATATATTATATAGTCAAAGATTAAAATATAAACTCAAAATTATAATCAAATTATAAAAATTTACTTAAACTATTATATTTATTTTATTTGCCAACATAGTTCTAATAGGGGGGGGTCGGGGTGGGGATTCTACAGGGTAGGCATTTGTATCCTAGGGTATAAATGTTGCAACTGTGGGAGTTCCTAGCCAAGTGCCTGCATTACCTCCTCGTGGTGGCCCCTGGAACTGTGTCCATATTAAACATGGACACGGACCGAATTTGCAGTGCGCGACCAAGCCAATGGTGTTACACGTACCGTGCCGAGGGCTGCGTGGCTGAGGGTGAGCTCAGTCGATAACGGTGTACTCCGGATACCAGGCGACCTCCGGTTTTAACCAGCCTTACCATGGTATCGGACCTCTGCCATGGTGGACTCTACTTTGTCGCGATACTCGTGGGAACAGATATGGAAATAAATAACAAACAACAACAACAAAAAATCAACAAAGGAACAACAAAGAAGACAACAGCAACGATTAAAAACAACGAAACGACAACAACTACATCAACAACAACATCAACAACAACGGCAATAACAAGCGCACCTATAGCATCTGCAACGAAAGAGGCCGCGTATGCAGGCTCCTTACTTGCTGATGCTATCGAGATGATAGAAAGAACAAGGCTAGGCGATACAGACAATGACGCCAGTGATATTGATATTGCTACGGAAGACGAGAGCGATTATTTAATGTCCTCTGACAACGACAACGTCACCGTGATTGACAATACGCCAACCTCCGACGCGGAAGACAAAGAAAGCAAAGCGTCAAGCGGTTCACAAGTGAAGCCCAGGAGGTTGTGTGGTGCGGCTAGGAAGAAGCTGAAGAGAATCATCTCCACAGGTATCCCGTACTATGAAGCAAGGGCTAAGTTGGACAAAGAGTACGAGGATATGTTAGCACGGAAAGCATCCGGCTCTCTGTGTATGAAACGTAATAGATCGGACGGTAGCACGCCACCGATGACTACAAAGAGGAACAAAGTTCATACACAGAGCAAGCTAACGTACAGCGAAGTTGCGAGTACTACCAAAGTAGGTATACTACCACGGCAATATCCTGTGCGGGCGCTCAGCGAAGAAGAGGCAAAAAAAGTTCAAAGGTCGATACTGAACGCCATGGACGAATTGCCCAGAGGCACCCATGTACGCTTCCTTGGATCGACACGCAAACCCGGATGGGTATCATTAAATTGCGCTGATGATGCTAGTAAGCAATGGCTGAAACAAACTATAAAAAAAATCAAGCCCTACAAAGAGGCGGATTTGATGTTAGTAGAAGGCAGAGATCTACCTGGTCACGCGGTTTGTTCTGGGTTCTTTCCGGATGAAGAGAATCTTCATGAGGAGAGGATCCTGGACCGACTGGACAGACAAAACGATGGCCTGCATACCCGGAATTGGAAGATTCTGAAGAGGACATCTAATGAGAAGGGCCACCGTTTGGTTCTCTCAATAGATGACGCATCTGCTAGAGTCATTCAAGGTATGGATTGCAGACCATGGTTCGGTCTAGACAAGATAGATCTCCGTCTAAGAATCCGTGCTGGTGGAATAAGTAGGAAAGAAGAAGAGATGGAAACATCAAAAGGTAAGGTACAGCAAGGTGAAGTGCAGGCGGCTCAGGGAGCTCCTGTGCCAACACCAGCTGTTTCAAGGATAAGGAAGGAAATAGGTGAGAAAAATGTAACAACACCCATGCCAGCGCTAGTAGAAGTGGTTAAGTCGGCATCGGAACCAGTACCCTCTACCAGCGGAGTGATCAAGAAAATGTTCAGGCCACCACTTAAGGCTGATAATAATAAAGAACACAGAGAAGAAAGACAGGATAGAGAGAGGCGGACGGACCATCGTAGGAGATCCCCTCGGAGAGAAGCGCCCAGAAGAAGGTCCAAATCCAAAGATAGGAAAGATGGTTGGAGAAGAGTGGAACACGGCAGGCCGGCACGATTGGATGCCTCCAGCCGTCACAGAAGAAGAGAGGCGTCTCGGAGCCCACCCAACCATAGACGTAGCAGGGCGGACTCTAGGAGTCCCCCGTCAAGAAGGAGATAAAAGATGTCCTGGAAGTGCATCCAGGCAAACCTGCAGCACGCCAAAGCTGCATCAGCAACACTCAGCTGCAGGTTTGTAAAAGAAGACGCTAACATAGCGCTCATCCAGGAACCCTGGCTTGCAAACGGTAAGATCTGTGGGCTAGGAGTGTCCGGAGGTAAGTTACTTTACGACAATACAAACTCGAGACCAAGAGCTTGTATTTTATTTAATAAAGAAACTAATTACGTTCCAATTACAGAATTCTGTCAACAGGACGTAGTAGCGGCAATAACTGAACCAAAAGGCGAGTTGGAGAACATCATAGTATGTTCTGCATACTTTGCTGCGGATCAACAATGCCCACCACCCGAATTAATAGGACTGCTACTTTTTGCAAAAAGGAAGAAAATGCAGCTATTGGTTGGATGTGACGCCAATGCTCATCATACAAATTGGGGTAGCACGGACATTAATATTAGGGGTGAGTCATTACTTGATTTTATTACTAGTTATAATCTCTCGGTAGCAAATTCGGGTAATGAACCAACATTCGTTAATAGAATAAGAAATGAGGTGCTAGACCTAACAATAACAACCCCTTTCTTAGCGAATAAGATAAGTAAGTGGCACGTCTCAGATGAGCCATCTTGTTCGGACCACAAACACATTAGGTTCGATATAGTAGGAGTAGGCCCCTTATCGATCACGTACCGCCCCAAAAAGAAAACTAACTGGTCGTCATTTAAAGCCGACGTAGGTAGTAAAATAGAGGCGATCCCGGACAAAATTAAAGATATTGAGGACCTAGAAGATGCTGCTATGATGATGAAAACGGCGATCATAGGAGCCTTTGAAGAAAACTGCACTATGCGCACAAAGCGCAGTAATAGACAGGTAAATTGGTGGAATAACAATCTCTCCGATCTTAGAACTAAGGTTAGGAGACTGTTCAATAAGGCGAAAAATAAGAGCCCACAAGAATGGGAAATTTACACGACGGCTCTCACGGAATACAATCGGGAGATTAGAAAAGCAAAAAAAGCCTCGTTTCAGACGTTTTGCGAACAAATAGACGAACTTCCTGTAGCAGCACGTATCCACAAGGTGTTAGCAAATGAAAAGCCAGGCGCCATAGGACTCCTCAAAGGGGAAAATGGTCGCTATGCCGAATCAAAAGCGGAAACTCTAAAAATACTTTTAGATTCACACTTCCCTGGAGCTGCAACACTAGAAAATGACAATAATGCTACCAGCATTTCCCAAAGAAAACCTCATAAAGAAGACTGGAAACTGGCAGCTAAGATCATCAGCCCAGAACGGGTCAAATGGGCAATCAACACTTTCAAACCCTTCAAATCAGCAGGACCAGATGAAATATTCCCGGCCCTCTTACAAGAAGGAGGAGAAAAACTAATACTAATACTAACAAGGCTTTTTAAAGCTAGCTTAGTGTTTGGTCACATACCAAAAGCATGGACACAGGTAAAAGTGGTATTCATACCTAAAGCAAACAAAAGGCTGAACGGCGACCCAAAAAATCTACGACCCATCAGCCTATCATCATTTGTATTGAAAACGCTAGAGAAAGTGATTGAGAGATACCTAAGAGACAAAATTCTGGCAAATAATCCCCTTCACAAAAATCAATACGCATACCAATCAGGTAAATCCACAGAGATGGCTCTTCTAAATCTAACGGAAAAGATTGAAAAATCACTAATGGCTAAGGAGACAGCTATAGTAGCCTTCATGGATATTGAAGGGGCTTTCAACAACACTTCTCATAGGTCAATGATAGAGGCATTGAGAAGTAGGGGAGTAAGCAACGCAATATGTAAATGGACAGAATCCATGTTAAAGAGCAGGATAATAGAACTCTCTCTGGGTGAAGAGAAGATGAAAGCAACAACCAATCGGGGATGTCCGCAAGGTGGAGTTCTATCGCCCCTTCTCTGGTCACTAGTAGTAGATAAACTACTAGATAAGCTGCAAAGAGCAGGCTTCGATTGTCAAGGATATGCAGATGATCTCGCAATAATCATCAGAGGCAAATTCATAAATATTCAATGTGATCTTCTACAGACCGCATGTAGAATAGTCCAAAAATGGTGTGAAAAGGAGGAGCTAAAAGTCAACCCTGATAAAACCATAATTGTCCCATTCAGCAATAAACACAATGTGGCCCAAATGAGGAAACCAATGCTGTTTGGGAAAGAAATAGAGTTTTCTGAAGAAGCAAAATTCCTAGGAGTGACACTGGACCGTAAGCTAAAATGGAACGTTCACCTAGAGAAAACTCTAAAAAAAGCGCAACTTTCACTGTGGACCTGCAGAAGGATCTGTGGAAAAACATGGGGGCTGCAACCAAAAATAGCCAACTGGATGTACCTGTCAATTGTACGGCCAGTTGTAACCTATGCTGCGGTGGTTTGGTGGCGGAAAGTATCCCAACTAAACATCAGGAAGAAACTCGAAAAATTACAAAGAGTAGCCTGCCTGAACATCACTGGAGCTATGCAGACAACACCAACGGTAGCGATGGAAGTACTGCTCAACTTGGCCCCTCTACATCTAGCAATTGAAGAGGAAGCCAAATTCGGAGCGCTGAGAATACAAGGATCTAGCAATACGGACACTCAGAAATTGAAAAATCACCCTGCAATCATCCAAGCAACAGGCAACATTCCGTATATAAACATGCCGAAGGATGATTGTAATATTATTTACGATTTCTACAAACCATTCAAGGTAATGTTTCCGGACAGGAACAACTGGGAAGCCACACGACCCTCGGAAACGGAGCTAGAATGGTATACAGACGGATCAAAAACAGAAGAAGGAGTTGGATCCGGTGTCTACGGTAAGAGGCCAAGGTGTAAAATATCAAAAAGCCTAGGTACCCTCGCAACAGTCTTCCAGGCAGAAGTTCATGCAATTCAATTATGCGCGGAAGAAAACATACGCAGAAGATACAAGAACAAGACGATAACAATCTTCTCGGACAGTCAAGCGGCTCTCAAAGCCCTGAACTCTAATCAGCTGAAATCGAAGCTAATAGGCGAATGTTTAAACACGCTAAAAGCTCTGGCAGCTAATAATAGGTTAATTCTTTCATGGATCCCGGCGCATGTTGGATTTGACGGAAACGAAGAGGCGGACCTATTAGCGAAAGAAGGCGCGAGTACACCACTCTTTGGTCCAGAACCGTTTTGTGGCGTACCACGATGCCTAACTAAACTACAAATTAAAACTAACACTTTTCTTTCTTTTTCAGATAGTTGGAGGAACAATGAAGGGCCTAGACACTCGAAGCTCTTCATACAGGGTCCATCGAAAAAGAAAGCAGCAGAGCTACTAATGTGCAGTAGAAGAAGAACCAGAACTCTGGTGGGCTTCCTAACTGGACACTGTGGACTCAGGAAACATCTGCACACATTAGGTCTAAGTCAAGAACGATTGTGCAGATTCTGTGAATATGAGGACGAAACAGCGGAGCATATACTGTGCGAATGTGAAGCCCTACTATATAAGAGGCTAATACATTTTGGCAGTTATACCATCTCCCCATCGGAATCATGGAATATCTCTTTGACAAGACTGTACAACTTCATTGTCAGTACTGGTCTATCAAACGAGTAAGAAGAAAAGGGTAGTTACAATAAGCCAACGGCTGCAGTAACCAGGCAGAACTCTGCCGACCCGAGCCTAAACCTAACCTAACCTAACCTAGTTCTAATTAATATTTAGCATATTTATATATTAGCACAATTTTAGTGTTAATTTTTTTTTGGAAATAATATTCCAATTACATTTCATTATAAATTATTCTTTAACAAAATAATTAAAGTTTTTGGTTTTTGTTTCTTAAATTTAAAACTTTATAAAAAAATCGTAAACCAAACCATCCATAAAAATTTTCTTCATAAAATTTATTGTTCTTTATTTATTTTTTTGTATATATTCCGACGATAAAGAATTTTCCTAATAAACTAAAACTTTTTATTCTGTCTTTTTACTAGCTATACATACTATATATATTTATGTAGCTAAATGTCACTGAATGGCCCCCAAAGCAATTAGTTAAGTGGTGAGGAATTTATTATCTAAGAAGTTTTTTTTTTTTTGTCTGTTGTATCTAATACCATAAATGAGTTTTTTTTTTTCATTGCGATTACTATTTGTGGTGTTATGAAGGTGTTATAGCATACCACCACTAGAAAAAAAAAATTACTATTTAAGATGCATTACTCGTTTTTTGTTCTTTACTTAGAAATTCTATCTCTATTTGGCATTTTGTGTATATATTTTCCAGGTGAAATTAAATACTATGTATATATACATTTTATTATTTCATGTGGTATTAAAAGAGTTTCAGAAAAGTGATAAAAAATAATTAGAATGTTTTTTTTTGTTTTTTCAATTTATTAGTTTAAGAAAAACCATCTGGTTCCCAATTTTCTTTAATTGTTAATAGATTATATATGGAATTTTTCTGATTATAATTAATATATATTAAAGTACCAGATGTTAATTTTGGACAGATTTGATATAATATAAAATAATAAAATATTCATTAAATTTCTATTCTCGTCTACGAATTTCAAATTTCAAAGTACACAAAAATTAGTTTAGTTAACCAATTTTTGGTGTTAACTTCACTCCTAGTTGATTTTTGCTAAAGCCACATAGCGTTAGCCTAGTTTCAAAGGGCCTCAACCCACATTTACCAAATTTTACAGGAGAGACAAATTACTTTATATCTATAATGTTTACTCCAATTTTTTTATACTATTTAAGCAATTTTGTTCTAGGGTTAGGGCCTTTTGCTTGTGAATTTTAAAATATTTGGTTTAAGGCCTTTTGTAAATCGGTAGTAACGGTAAAAATGATTATTTGACATACGCGAAAATTATCTACAGGGTGCAGAATAGCCAACTTTACAATATTAAATTTGACAATTTGACAAATTGTGGGTTGAGGCCGTTTGAAACTAGGCTAACGATAGACTTTTTAAGTCACTTACATCCCGTCTACACTGACCTATAACCTAATTTCACTTCAAAATTCCATATTCGAAGTAACTTTTGTAGTTATCCTCGGTTCTGATTGAATTTAAAATACAGCATTTTTACAAATCATTTTTACACATCATTTTTAGAATTAGTAGGGGGGCGGGTGTGTGTACTCCAACTTCTTTTAAACTCCACCCCAAGGTAGAAAATTGGTAATTTTAAATTTTCTGACAAACAAATTCGTTCTAATGAAAATTTTTAAACATTATAATTATTTTTGAAGTGGAGTGTGGTATCTGGTTTCAATGTAAATTCAATTTAGGGAAAATATCATTTTTCATCTGGGTTTCTATATAATTTAATAAGAATATGATAAATAAGTAAGATTTGGTATGGGAGTCTTTCATAGAAAATGCCATTTTGTTGGTAAAAAAACAAACTAATTTTAAAATTAAATATTTTTTCATTTTGTCCATAAAAAAATAAAATCGGTAATTAAAATTTTAAATATATAAATTAAAAATATGTATAAAGAAAAAATAACAAAACGTTAAATTAAAATAAATTTAAATGTTAACAAAATTTAGAGAAAATTCAGTAATTCTTTTTTTTTTTTTTGAAAAACGAAGCGGGTGTCTTATCTATTTTTTTATGCATATATATAAAAAAAGCTACAGGCTATTTTTAAAAGTCCATATAGATTTTTTCTTCTTCTTTCTATCTACTTTATGCTGGTTAAGAACTTTTATATTTAAAATTTATATATATAGAAATATAAACTGTTCCGCGTATCTGGCTACAAGCAGGAAGTTTATAATACTAAATTAACTTATTTTCAGTTATTTTACTTAAGTATACATATATATATATATAAAGTATACGTTTAGATATATTATCAAAATTTTTAACAAAATAAACCATAAAAAAACAAACAAACTTCTAATTCAATTTTTTAGTATTTACTTTTTATGATTTTGTCAGTTTTTGGTGTTCAAAAAAAAAAAAAAATTCTACCGATTTTTATATATAGAAATAAATAAAATTCTTTTGGGTGTTATTTTTCGAACTAAAAAAAGTCCACTGGGACAAATTTAATAATACTTTACAAATTTATATATAAAAGAGGTCACTTCTAAGGGTCACAATTTTTTTTAATGTTTTCTCGAACATAATAAAAGATTTTTTGAAAATTTCAACAAAATCTTGTAAAGAAAAAAAATAAACATTATATTATGTTTATGTATATTTTTCCTTCAAGGTGATTTCTATTCTTAACTGATTTTGTTTTTGAATATAGATATTAATATGAAAAAAAAATGATCTGATTAATTTCAATTTTTCATTTGTTTGGCGCATGTTTGGCATAATGAAAATCATATTTTAAAAAAGGCTGAAAGGAGCTGGAAGTAATGGTAAATTTAATATTTTAAAATTGTATTTTAAAATTATATAAAATATATGTCAATTTAAGTTTTAAGTGTACGCCATTTTGACATCAGTGTGTACGCCATTTTGACTTTAAAATTGTTAAAATATCATAAAATATATATGTCAATTTAAGTTTCAAGTGTACGCCATTTTTTGATATCAGAATGTACGCAATTTTGACATCACAGACAATCTTGATAATGAATTTCGATCATTTTGACTACTTAATTAATTAAATTCAATTTGAAAATTTGCCATTTTATAACAATAATTTTAAATTATTTTTCAGAAATTTCATCATTTATTTATTATAATTCTGTTTCTGACATTTTCTTGACCATTTTGAAATTGACATAATACTGTAATGCTGAACTTTAAACATTTCAAATTTTGAAAATTTTGAAAGAACTCTTTCTCTTCTTTGCCAAATGATTATGCACTTTATTGGCAAATTAACTATTTCATTGCTAAATTTATTGTCCAATTTATATTTTTATGACATATTTTCTTTGGAAAATCATTTTCTTTCGTGCAAATCATCATTTTCTCTCATTTATTGTACATTTCTATTTTTTGATTTTTGACAAACTTCAAATTTTTCTATTAGTTATATAAAATTTATTTTACCATATTTGCAAATTTTAAAAAGATTCTCAAATTGTGATAATGAAAATATGTTGATGTTTTATTTTGATTTTACCTGAATTTTATTTAACTAGCATTACATTATAATACATACATATATATATATATTTATTATGCAAAAATTGTTATTTATGTTAAGATTTGTTAAAAAAACTGTTGAATCTTATAAAATTTTCTTCTTTTTTTTTTTTGTGTGACGGGTGGCTGCAGGCGGTTTATTTTTAACGGTTTTATTCTTATGATATGTGAAACATATTATAATATCTATGTAAAATATGCTTTTTGATCACGGTTTCTTTTTTTTTTATAGATATTTTACCAAAATGGAAATTTGTTTTTTTTTTCGTGAACATTTCATATTTTCTTCTGATAAATATTTGTTTTTTGTTTTTTCATCAGAAAAGAAATACTTTAAGTAAATTAAGATTTTCAGGAAATTTATGTTTAATTTATTTATTTTTTTTGTTTATGATTTTACCACATGTGAAGGTAAAAATTGCAAATTTTATAAGAAATTTTTATAGGGGGAAGAAAAAATCATTCCACCCACACGGTAATATTCTATTATTTTATTTTAAAAAAAATAAAAAAAAAATAAGTATTTTCATCTTTCATTTATTATTAGGAATAATGTTTTATGTTTTATAAATTAAATTGGATATAAATCATAATTTTTCTTTTGCATATAAATCAATCCGGATATGGAGAGCTTATACATAATATATTTGGAATGGAGAGTTATATTTATGATGTTATGGCATCCCAGAGGTTTAAAAATTCTTTTATTTTTATGGATTATTTATGGTAAAATAATAATAATAATATTTCCTGATGAACATACAAGCATATTAAAATTTATAATTAAAATAACATAAATATTCTTAAGTTGAAAATCTTATATTTTTTTCTTTTAAAAAATTGTTTTCAATCTTTGTTAGAGATATAAATTAATAGATTTCATAAAATAATTATATACAGTAGGGTCTCGTTATTATGTGGTATAGAAAACCGCACTTAATGTTTCCACAGAAAATTGCACTTAACGTTAAAAAATTAGGGAACATATTCCGTAATTTTCAAATATGCATAAAATGAAATTACCCTTAAATCGCATACAAAAAAAATATTGAAAAGAAAAATGTCGTTAAAGATTTTCGTGACTGCCTGGAAAAATTACTCTATAAACTAAATTACTCTATAAACTTTAATTAATTTTGAAATTTTTTCATATCTATAATTGCGCAAACAATTGTCAGCATATTTCGCAGTATAATATGTATATGCTGTTCACATGAACATAACGTGGAGGAGAATAGTCAAAAAGGAATATCAAACTCTGGTCTGGATAAAAGCTGGCCATAGCTGAAAAGTATTGCCAGAAATAGAACAAGATGTCTTACAAGGGGGGTTAAGGTTAATTGAAGAATAAAGCCTATGAACAAAGTCGAACCCCAAATTGCAGTATTACAATCTAACATAACGCGCATATTGAACAATTCAAAAGGAAACTCTCATCAATCTACATTATTAAGGCAGTTCCCAGGCCAATGGCTTGCAACTATCAAATTCCCTGGAAATATCAAAGAAATTTTATAACTTCATTGCATCTTTTTTACTATTTAGGATTCAAACATGTAAAATAATTGTCTATATATACTACGAGAAAATCCCGATTTAAGATTAAATATGAACTGCATCAGACAAACCGCATATAACAAGACTTTACTGTATGTAACTATAAATAATTAAATGGTTTGAATTTTGATGGACAAGTATACAACATATATAAAAGAAATAATTTATTAATAATTAATTTTCTTCTTTAATGGATATATAAGTGAAAAGATAATTTCTGTTCAATTATTAATTACATATTTTCCATATTTTTTAAGGCGCAGTTTTGAATAATAAAAAATAATTTTATGTTAAATGATTTTTGTTTTGTTATTATTTTGTCTACTTTTTCAAAATATTCTTTAAACCTATACTTACCATTTTCTAATAGTCAATTTTTGCCTTAAACTTGGTGTAATAAACTAAGAAAATTTCTATTAATTTCTTTGTTACAGTGATGCATATTCTATCCTATATTTTATACATACAGAGGAGAGGCGACAGTATATAATTTTACGGAAATATTGCAATTTGGATGTAATAAATTATGGGAAATTATGAGTTTGAGAAGATAATTTAAGAATAAAATTAATTACAATATTTAATTTCCAGCTAATTTTATCTTACAAGAACCATAAAATATTTACATATTAATATCTTTAAAAATATATGTTTATATTTTCAAAAATTATGACGTTTTATAGTCCATCCATATACAATTTTCCATAACCAAACAAACTATAGCATATTTGTAAAATGAAACTATTACAAATTTAATAATTCCTCTAGTTTTGTGACGTTTTTAATTATATTTCTCTAAATCTTACTGGTTTGTATAGGGAAAAGTTAAATGAAATTTTGTACAAAGCATTTGTGAAATATTAAAATTGATTTTCTTATATTTTTTTTAATTAAATAATTTTCCCCATGTCGTAAAATTTACTCAATTTTAAATTTCTATATTTATGCACATAATTCCATAAGCCCAGAATTGAGATATTTTATTGGAATTAAATTAATTTTCTATACGCTGATCATAAATTATGTATAAATAGTAAATCATATAATAAATATTCGTTAATCCTTTTTCTGTTAATATTAAATTTGAAATTTTATAATTATAATTTAATTGGTAATTTAAATGGTAATAAAAGATTAAATTGGTTTTTAATATAATATAGGTAAGAGGTGGGTTTTTTTTGGAAGCTAAAAATATTATGATAAAAAAATTTAATTTGAAAATATTATTAATTTAAATACTCACATATAATGGGGAAATAAGTATATAAATTTGTGAGATAGAATAATAATTAAAGCATATCAATCAATTAGAGAATGAATTAAAAAACAAATCGTATGAAAATATCGAACAAAAATACGATAATTGGTTTTTAATTTGGATAGAAGAGAAGCTGCCGCGTTATTTCGCTTAAAAACTGAGCAAAGATGGTTAGCAGATAATCACCTACACAAAATTAGGATATTCAGGACAAATATAATGTATAGTTTATGTCATCTTAATGAAATTCAAAACGAAAAATAAAATTTGTCCAGCGTCAGATTTTGGAAAGGCGAAACAGCAAAAACATAGCTCATCTTTATTGGCACATCTAAAATGGCATAAGCCTTGTAAGTAGTCACCTAAACCGGATGCATAAATTCTTTCTAAACAATATTAAGGTTAATTTTAGTATGTAAAATCGTTAATAAAAATATCAAAAATTTATGATTTTTTTATATTATTTATATATATTTTTATGTAATAATCCAAATTTCATAAAGTACAATAATTCTTTTACATTTATTTATTTATTTTGTAGTTAATACAAATTATAAATTTTATTTTTATTTTTCATCTACATTTTATAGTATATATAATAATTTCATCTGAATAATTTGATCTCATAAAATTGTAATTAACTATATTATATAAAATATATTTAAATTAATTGCTATATAAACTGAAAAAAAAAATATAACATAAAATTTTTGTTGTATCCTGGGGGTCCAATAAAAAAAAAATTAATTCAAAAATGTAATAAATTGTCTATTTGTTATTTATTTCTTTATTGATTTTTGATTTCGTTTTAAAACTATAATAAAAAGTAGGAAAGTATATAAAAAAAAAATGCTGTTTAATTATTAAAATTTAGATGTATTCAATGAGAAACTGATCGAGTTAATGATTTTTATAGAACCATAAAAATGTTCAATGAACTTTTGTAAATAATTTTTGCAATTTGATTTGTTAATTTATCGAAATATTTTTCTAGTATCAGCGTATTTTGTTTATAATGATTCTAGCTAGAGTATATATGGCAATTAGTCAAAGTTATTAAAATTAATTATTAGATTTTTAAATGGATTAAAAAGAAACTAAAATTATGAACAATAAATTTTATTTTCAGATTTTAAATGTGATAATTATCTGTTAGAATTGATAGTTTTTCATGTATAAATAAATTTAAATTGTGTTCTCGACATTTAATTGAATTATATTTTAAAAATTGTCCAATTTAAATATGTTTTCCTAAAAATTATTTGACAATTAACACTCAAAATATTTTATTCATAGTTTTTTTTTGCAAATTAAAACATGATATATGACAGTTATTATATCATTTTGACCATTTAAACGACATTTTGATCCATTAAATGTCATTTTGATCATTTAAATGCCAATTTTGATCCATTAAATGTCATTTTGACTATTTAAATGCCAATTTGATCTTAAATGTCATTTTGACCATTTAAATGCCAATTTGATCTTAAATGTCATTTTGACCATTTAAATGCCAATTTGATCTTAAATGTCATTTAGACCATTTAAATGCCAATTTGATCTTGAATGTCATTTTCACCATTTAAATGCCAATTTTGATCCATTATATGTCATTTTGACCATTTAAATGCCAATTTGATCTTAAATGTCATTTTGACCATTTAAATGCCAATTTTGATCCATTAAATGTCATTTTGACCATTACATGCCAATTTTGATCCATTAAATGTCCTTTTGACCATTTAAATGCCAATTTGATCTTAAATGTCATTTTGACCATTTAAATGCCAATTTGATCTTAAATGTCATTTTGACCATTTAAATGCCAATTTGATCTTAAATGTCATTTTCACCCTTTAAATGCCAATTTTGATCCATTAAATGTCATTTTGACCATTACATGCCAATTTTGATCCATTAAATGTCATTTGGATTAATTGAAACTGCGTTAATTTTTGACAAAAATCATTTCCTTAATCACATCAAATACAACTAATTATAATTTTTTTTTTATATAGTAATTAAATTTGAATTGAAATATTTATATAATATTTTTTATTTAATAAAAAAAATAATTATGAGCTTTTAATTATGAATTAAAAAAATCAAAAAATTACATATACATAATTAATTAAATTATATATATATAAAAAAAATAATAATATTGAATATATACTATATAAACAAAATAAAAATATAAAATTACTTTAAAAATTATTCTTAAAAATGAGACATTAAAATATTTTAATTAAAAAAATCACATTTTTTATAGACTTTATTATCAAAAAAAAAAATTATTAAAAATTAAAATTATTAATTTACATTTTAAAACTTAAAAATAATTATAATTAAAAAATTAAAAAAATTAAATTCAAATTGGAAGATTTTCTTTACAAAATAAAAATGCAAAAATAATTTTATAATTTACGAAAACGACAAACATAAAATTTCTAAAATGATTATACATAATACTAAAAATATAAATATTTCTAAATATTTTGGCAACAATGTTTCTAATGATTATAAATGTTGCGCAACATAATTAATTTTAAACTTTATTACACATATATATATGATTAATGTATAGATATATTATATAATATGTATATCTATTTTTTTAGTTAAGTTTTGGTTTTAATAACTTATAGCTGATTATAATTAATTTGAAATTTTTGATTAATATTAATAATTGCTTATACATTGCTAAGTATCTAAATAATGTTGCTAAATAATGTTGTTGAATTAAATGCTTATTTTTTGTTATTAATTATATTTCATTTTAATCTTAAAGAAGTTGATTTAATCGTGTCTAAGTAATTTGAATAAATGGATAATTAAATAGATGAGAAATTCTGAAAAGTTTTGAACTATTTAAATATGTATTGAACTTTTGATGCAATATAATTTGAAGATTCTTTTATATAAACTGTACTTGATTCAAACTCTATTTTATATTATACTATACCATATGGCAATATTTCTTTTTTTTTTACTTTTAACATTTATATATTTTTTAACTACATTCAATAATATTCAATAATAAAATTCTTATATAGTTTATATATGTATATGTATGCATTATAAGAAACTACCATCTAAAATTTTATCTGCAAAGTTAATATATAATTGAAATTGAGCTAACCATTGATTGACTTAGTATGAGAAATTAAGAATTAAGCATAATAATCCAATTCGACTTGAAAAAGTCTCCAAATATAAAGAAATTATTCAAAATATGCTGTGAATATTTAAATTCTACAAAATTAAAGTACAAACTGAAATTGTTTACTATAATTATATCACATTCTAAGGTGAATTTTATCTTTCTTACTATTCAAATTTATCCTTTCCCAAATTCAAGTTTTGTTCTTTTCCAAATTGTAATCTTTGTCTTGCTAAAATTTCAATTTAAATTATATAACAAGACAAATTTGACATTGAAAGTTAGAGAAATTCAACGAAAATTTATCCAAAAATTCTGCGAAAATTTAACAAAATAATAGAAAATTTTTGAAAAACTTTTGATAATTTGATAATTTAAATTTAAATTTTAAATCATTGTCGTTCATTTTCGATAATTCTCAACTTTTCTTAATCCAAATCAAATGCGGTTAGCTCTCTAGTTTCTAGTTAAGCATTTTTGATTCTATAATTTTTTTCAAATTTTCAAAGAAAAATAATGATTATTTATATAGTTTTATTCCCAATTTAATGAATTTTCGTTAAAGTGTCCTTTTAATTTTTAAGTGCATATTTTTTTTTTTTAATTTTATTTGTAATTCCATAAGAAATTGTCAAAAATATTACAATTTTCATCTATTAATTTCTATTTTTAAAGCAATTTTTTCATATTCGAAATTTGTTAATTCAAAAATTTGTTTTTTTTTTAATTAGACTCTAATTTTAATTATTTATTAAAAATTTTCTTTTGCAATGTGCTTTTTTTTTCTCTTTAAACTTTATTTTCTTTTATGCGCTACAAAAATTTTTTTTTTCTTTTCAAAGATTCCATTTTCAATGTATAATTTAAAAAAAAATCTATTTTATTCATAGATTCATACTTGAAAATGTTTTTCGTTGCTGTAATTTTTCTTTTTTTGGTAAATTCATAAAACAAAATGAAAAAATTGGCATCTTTTCGTAATTAAATGCCATATCTTTCAATTAGCATGAATATATGGTTTTTTTTTCAATAGTTACATATTTTGCATAAATAAAAAAGCATCAGGGAAAAGTTTTTTTTGCTCTTCTAAAGTTTTTTTTTTTCAGAGTTTGTTTTGCAAAAATTCTTTAATTAATAAAATAAAAATCTTTCAAAAAAAAAATGTAAAATTAATGATTTTTATTTTGTTGATAAAATTTCAAAATGATGAATTTTTTTGATTGTAAAAAAAAAAGACACAAAATGTTAAGTGGTTTTAATTGTCCAGTGACGTATTTAGAGGATAGTTTCCATAAAAAGTTTATTAAACTCAATATTGAATGTTGTCGTTTTGGTTAGGTTAAAGTGGCGGCACTATAGTTCACTAGTAAACTATAAAACTGATCCTTAACAATAAGGACTAACATTTATAAACTAATAATTTTCTTTTAAATTGGAATTAGAACCAAAATTACTATAATACCATTTACAAATTTTAGTTTTTGATTATTATTGCATTTGAAATTTTTCGGTTTTGTTTACCATTTAAGTACAATAAATGTTATAGCATCCTGAGCAAGGATAGTTAAAAAAAAAGTTAGTTTTATTAATTTATTTAATGAAATTTCAAAATTTCAGTTTTAGTTTGAGAAAAATCTTTATTTTAAAAATTGATTCTAGTAATTAAATTAGTCAATTTAGGCAAAATTGTATAATTAGTTTAGTCTAATATCTGCTTTTTCGGAAAATTCCGAATAAAATTATGAGAAGACAATATTTTTTAGAGATAATCCAGATTGTCAGGGAAAATATATATTTCACAAGAATAAAAGTAATTCATTTAATTTAGTGTAACATTTAAAATTTTGTAATTGAAGAATTTCTGGAATCTTTAGACACACAAATTTATTGCAGATTTTCGGAGTAAATAATTTTATACGAAATTTCAAATATATTAATTAGATTTTGCTCAAAATTGACCAATTAACTATAATTTTTTAATGTTGAAAAGTGAAAATTGACTAAAAAAACTATTATAGTGTTAAAAATTTTCATTGAATCAAAATTACACACATAATTTGATTGATCAATTATATAATGTATTTCAAAAATTCATCAAACTATATGATCTATAATTTAGCCTTTAATATCGTCATATAATTCGAAATTCAACACTTGATCAATTTCTAACTTCAAATTTTAATAATGTTGAATAATGATCGAGATTTTTATATGCAAATTTTCCTTTGATATGGAAAAAGTAAAATTAAATTTGTTTAAAATATGTGAATTTGAGAAGCCTTAAATAATTATTATCCTGAAACCGACACTGTTACTAACAATATTGAAGATGAGATGAAAACTTTATAATTTTCAATTTCACGATTTTCATGCAAATGTTACTATACTGGATGATGACAAGTTTTTTTTTGTTTTTCGTATTCCTGTCGGGATGTTTTTTTGTTTATTTTATTCTCGTGCAACAAAAAAAAAAAAAAAAAAAATATTTTTATAAACTTTTACAAATTTATTTATGCTTAAGATACTTAGATTATTTTGCCTATTTTTCAAAATGTTATAAATAAGAAGTGAGAGATGATTAAAGGTTGTTTTTCCTTATTAAAATTGTTTTTACTATTAAAGTAGTTTATTTATTCTTGATGATGATTGTAGGACAGACAAACGAAATATATTATTTTGATGGCCTAGTTTTTTATGTTTTTTTTTTTTTTGGCTTTTTAAACTTTAAAATCGTGAATTTTTTTACGAAAAAAAAAAAAATAATTTTAAATTTATTTGTCGTTTTCAATAAAAAATTTTCATATATACTTTTAGAAGATATTATTAAATGATATTAGTTTTATATCTATATATATATATATATATTTTTTTAAAGATTTTGAATTCATTTTTCTTCCAATATTTCGCTTCAGGCTAATTTTTCATTTGATGTTACAAGGTAAAAATCTGTAAAGAGAAGATAAGAAAAAAATTAGAAAAAATTAATTTTTTTTTTACATAAATGAAAAATTAAATGAAATTGATAAAAAAAAATAAAAAAAAACTATGAATAAAATTACAATTTTATTATTAAGGAATTGTTTAAAAAAAATAATGAAGAAATTGAAATTAATTTTCTATAAGATTTAAATAATGTTGTGCTGCTTTCAATTTATGTTAAATTGAGAAAATTTGATTTTTGGCTCCACACAAATCTGAATCTGAATTATAGTCACAATAATCCAAATTTTTTCATCTTCAAAAATTCTCTTAAAATCACTGGTCTAATCGTTCATATATTTTCGAAAATGTCATTAAAATTTTATTTGTATGTTAATAGCAAATTCAGTTCAAATTTGTTCTTTTACAATTTAAATTTTCGTTTTTATAACTAATAATAATTAGTCTATTTTACAATTCTAATTAGTCTTTTCCCAAAAATCAGATTATAATGAATTTCCAAATTAAATTTGTCCTTTTTCAGAAAAATGTTCGGATTTATAAATTTGAATTGCGAAAACAAATGAATTTGATATGAAAATTTGATGTAAATTTATATCTAATAAATCTAATAAATCTAATAAATTTATAGTTTAAGCTGTTAATATTTTGGTGAAATATATATTTGAAGTATGTACATGAGTGTCGAAAAAAGACGTGTTTGGAGTAATTAAAAATGTTCATAGAATATAAGTTGAAATATATCAGAAATTACTCTAATATAGATCAATTTTCAATTTGCCACTATACCTCAATCGATCTACTAACAATATTTATTAATTACAGACATTTTTCTGAATCCTAAAGAATTTATTATAAAATATTTTTTGATATCTTTCATATATTTATTAGTCTTTTACTATAGTAAAATAGAAAGTTAAATTATTTCCCAAGTCAAAATTGATCTCTTTCTCAATTGAAATTATATTTATATTTATTAGTATTAGATTAGATTTATTAGATATATACTTAAATTTAGATCAAATTTTCATATCAAATTCATTTGTTTTCGCAATTCAAATTTATAAATCCGAACATTTTTCTGAAAAAGGACAAATTTATTGTCAAATATGAATCTAATCCTTACTTTGGTCTTTTACTATAGTAAAATAGAAAGTTACACTATTTCCAAGTCAAAATTGATCCTTTTCTCAATTGAAATTATATGGTAAATTGTCAAATATTAATCTGATCCTTTGTACTATATAATCAACTTGACTTACAAATTGCCATGGTTTCGCAATTACAAATAATATATTAAAGCAAATGCATTAGTTTTACATTTTACTAAATTCAAAAAGTTTCTATATAAAATGCAACAAAGATTCACTATATAAATTTCTTGAAACCATCTCAATAATCGAAAGTATTCTACTTTTTTTATAAATAAAAACCTAGTTTACTTAATGATTAATATCACAAATTATTTATTTCACAGTCTAGAAGTATAGAAAGTTATCATACTTTCTTAAAAGTATAATAATTATAATTAATATTTATACTATAATTACTATGATTCTTTTTTTTCTGATGATTATACATAAATTGTTTTAAAAGAAATATGTAATTTTACTTTTTAATTATTAAACTAACAAAAATATTATATGAAAAATAATCTATAGAATCAAGAACATTTATTATTATTCAACATACATTAATAATTTATTTTTTTTTTCGAAATTTATCCACCAGAAAGATATTTATAATTATTAATATATATAAAAAATATATCAGACATAATAATAAGCAAACGAACAAATATCATAAATCCGGCCGCCATTCAATAACGAAGATATGTAATTTTTTTTATCTTATAGTATACCCGGTCGTCCATCCATCAGATCGTGGAGATTTTTTTTTAAATCATCAAGGCGTGAAACGTTTGTTCTAATTTATTTATACATTTTTAATATTTATAAATATGAAAAAGAATTAAATAAGAATAAAAAATATAAAACTAGAAATTATAATTAAAAAAAAAATGGATGAAGAATTTTTTTTTTTTTTTAATTATAATTTAAACGATCGCAATTTTTCCCTAAATGTCCCAGTCGGATAATAATAATCAGGCAAATAGGAAGGAAATTATATGAGTAGAAATTTCTGGTATTTTATTTAGAAAAATGGTTTTTAAAATAGTTTTAAGCATGATGGTGGTGCCCTCTACATTATATTGATCTATGCAAATGCTGAGTTGTGAATATAGAATATTTCTTCGGGCAAAGATTCACCATTTCAGCTGAAATAAAAGATCATTATGATCAAATTTTGTTGTTTGTTTCAGGTGAAGTTTAGTCCCTGTGGCTCTCTTCATATCAAAGTGTGAAGAAATAATTTGTTGGATGTAATTTATATGTCATAATATCTTTCAGTTCAGAAATAGTCTTCTATATTTGAAAATTAAATTGCCACTGTTTATTTGATTTTGGTGCTAATATAAATCATTCAACACTGATTAAAATGGTATATAAACATTGTGCAAAATTATGTATTAACTTTAAAAAGCTTCCCATCCCATCATAAAAAGAAATGTATTATTTATTTATACTACAATATCCAAGTAATTTTTTTCCATTTTCAAAAAAAATATATATATAATCATTAATTACTGCTTTGCTTGGCATTGCGTGAAAGATTATAATAATGTATAACAATTAAAAGATATAGCGCAAAAAAAATATGAAGAAAAATGAAGAAGAATATTCAAGTTTAAGGTTTCCAGAGAAGCTCATCATCATCAAAACAAGAAGAGAATAGGTTAAAAAAAATTATTTATGTAATTAAAATTTGTGTGTATAAATATTTTCTATTTCAGGAAAACCAAACCAAACCAAAAAAAATGACAATAGAAGAAAAATATTTTATAACAAAAAAACAAAGTCTGCATCAAGAAAATTTTGTAATTAAAATATTTTCCATAATTAAAACTAAAAATAAACAATAATAATAATAATAAATGATTTTTCCAAGAATATATTTTTTTTTTTTTCACTATTTTACTAAAAAATAATAATAATAATAATAAAATCTTTTAAGAAGAGTTTTCATTTCTGGATGATGATGGTGTGGTGTGGTAAAAAATTAGAATTGGAATTGTTTCAGTTGTTGTACAGAGTGATTACAGAATGAAAAATGAATTTAATTTAATTTTAAAAAAAATATTTCAATGAAAAAAATATATAAATTGAATAAATTGTAAACATTAAAATATTTTTAAAGCTTTCCATTATTTAAAACGTTGCAGAGAACAAAAAGTCATTAAAAATAAGTTCTCTTTTTTATCTGAGCTTCATTTTATTTTGGTGCTTTTTGATTATTATTGTAATTTTTTTGTTTTGAGTTGTTGAACTCTTACAATTTTTTAGGTGTTAAAAAGTCAATAAACTCGTTAAGTATATAATTAGAATGTTTAGAAATTCTAAAATTTCTTTAAATTTAATCATAAATAAATTCAAAAGTTATGAAAGATTTATAGATTGAAATCTATAATTGATAGCATAAACTATATTTAGGGAGCAGAGAATTTCTTAAATGGTTCAAATCTGTTGCATCATATTTCTATAAATATCTTAGACAGAAACTGCGAGTATAGTACAAAATATTTTAATTATTAATTAATCCAATTTTAATTATTCATTTCGAGAGAGGCTAATCTAATCTAATTATTAATTTGATTTGAATTCAGTAATTGGTTGAAACTACACATGTATAAACTTTTAAGTGTAAAATATGATTCACATATTTCTCTGTTGACCATAACTCTGGAGTAAACAAGATTTTAGTGAATAAATTTTGTGAATACTTCCTTTAACTTTTCATATTTTGTATACTAAATTCATTGTAACCGAAAGTAACATATTTTCTAGATAATTTTTAATAACTAAATTTGTTAAATATTACATGACGGTGGTAATAGCACGATAATGAATTGACCATGTATTCCCATTATATGAAATATTTTGTAGATTGGATTCAAATAAATAGGAAACAATTAAACTAAATAGAAGATCTTTTGAATTCCATTTGATCTTTGACATAGAGAAGAATCTACTTCAACACAAATTAGGCAATTACATAAATACTTATTCATCAGTTGTTCATAAATCAATCACTTTTCATTTTAATTAACCACCTTTTGTTCCTTTATAGTAAATTCAATTCATCCTCAATATGATTTATTTTCTCGACATTGTCACAAATTTAAATTCAAAGAATATATTGTAGTTTTGTTAGCCTCTATGTGCTATTTCTTGTCGAATAAGGAACCCTGTTTCCTTACTAAATATTTAATTTATTTCCACTATCACCTTAAATTTCAAGAATAGATGGATTTCTTCGATTTTCTTACATGATCATTCATCCTTCAAAAAAATACTAACTAAGAATCATATGGGACGTAAAACTATTAAAATCTATCTCAAAAACGGGAAAAAAGGAATGTCAAATGTTGTCCAATAATAATAAATTTCCTTAATTAGGGATATAGTTTGTCTATCGCATACGATAATAAATAATTGTTGATATAATTATTATAATACCATATAATAATAATATAAAATTGATCTAGAAAAATTAAAATAATTAATTACACAAACCGCATCATTTGTGCGTATAATTCAATAAATTTTCCCCACAAATTTCTAATTAATTTTTTGCTTTTATATGAAATTGAAAAATTATCGTAATAAATTATTATTATTTTTATACAACAAAAATTATTAAATATAGAATTTCAATTAAAATTAATATTCTTGTAAGTTTTTCTATTCACTTCTTTGTATACCACAAAAAATTAAAACATTTAGGAAACGTGAATTTACAGAAGAATAAAAAACCAACTTTCTTGCATATAAATAATATTTATAATAAGAATTTTTAAATATATTTAAATGCTATTTTTAGAAGAAAAAAATATTGTTTTCTATAATTTATTTTTCTGTTACTATCAAATAAAATTAATTGATATAACTATTCGTGTGCGCATTAAGTTTTAAAAAGTATATGAGCAAATATATCAGAACCAGTCGCCACCGTTTTAATATTCATTTTTGAAGACGTTAGTCAAAGTCGTTATCATCGTCTCTCTTATACGCAGTTACCCGGCGACAGAACAAACGCTAGCAACAGCATCAGATGGAAGAAAAAAACAATTTGATAGAAATTACGTGAAAAATTATTAATGACTACTGATTTAATCGGAAGTGATTAATATATTAAATTTACGGGATTTTCAATTAAAAATTAACTAGACTTTAAAATTTTATATACCGGTTTCAAAAAATAAATAATAATAATATTGTATATATGCTATATTGCATCCTGTATGTATTTTTATTTAGATACCAAAAGAGATTTTCATTTTTATGTATATACAATTTTTTTTTCACAATTTTTTAATGTAAAAGAAAATTTTTTTTTAATTAAAAAAGTAAAAATTATTTACCTGGGCAAAAAAAAATTTCCATCCATAAATTTAAATTGTTCTTTTTAAAGAAGCATAAAATTGTTGCTGCGATGGTTGCCCGGTTGTTGTTGTTATAATTAATTCTTTTCTTATTTGTTAATTTTTTATTTTTTTTTTAGAGATACAGGGTGCCTTGTTGACGATGATCAAAATGATGTATATATAATTTTTTCTTCGTTTTATCTTTAGATGGTCTTAAATCCCATACTAAATTTGATAAACTACGTGGTCGTGATAAACGACGTGTTTTCTTTTCTGGTAATTTTGAATCACCAGATGTACGACCACCACTACGTGATGAATCTAATGTACCTTCACGTTGGCCATTATTACCATTTATACCAATATTATTATTATTATTAATACCATTACTACAACCATTACCAATTATAACTACTTGATGATGATGACCAGCACTCGAACTTTTTGTTAATTGATTTTTTTCATAATGATGTTGTTGTTGTTGTTGTGGTTGTTGGTGATGATGATGATGATGATTATTATTATTATTATTATTATGGTGGTGATGGTGTACTTTTGGTGTTGTTGAGATCGGGGTTGTTGGATTTGAATTAGGTGGTGTTAGCTGTAAGCTACTTAGACTTTTATATCTGTAAATAAAAAATTTTGAAATTATTAATTTTGAAATTAGATTATTTATTGAATATAATTAGACTGGATTAGAGATTTGTGAAATATTTTCATAAATAATTTAACATTTTAGTTATATCAAAAAAAATCCAATGAATCACCCAGTATTAGGCCTAGTTCTTTACTTACTACATTATATAAAATTTATATTACAGAATTGAAATTGTACAATTAATAATTTTTAAATTTCTTAAAAAAAACAAATTATTTAGAATCTTTTTATTTAATCTATTTTTGTAATCATCACAAATTGATCTTACTTTTTTTTTTGTGAGTAAAAAACAAAATCAAATCTTTTTTCGTTATTTCATTCTAAATTGCACTAATTAATAAATAATTTAATGGGATCATTAATTTAAATTTTAATTAAATTTAGAATTTTGATTAAAAGTGACGATTAAAAAGTGAAGAAATTATTTATTTAAGAGTCGTATAATTTAATTTTAATAAAATTCAATTTTTCAATAATATTTAGTAATATCTGGGAAATTGTTCAAAAATATATGAAAATTGATTATTGTAGATTGTAAAAGTTACGATAATCAATAAATTGGAAATCTTTTCAATAAATAGAAATTGATTTTTTGATTGGTTTCCAATAAAAATTTAAATAATTAATTGATTTTAAAAATATTATACACAAAATGAACAAATTCAGCACAATTCCGCAAGTTGTTTATTTAGTGCTGAATTGAGTTGTATGTTGAAAATAGATTTATTTATTTCAATATCTTCAAATTAAAACTAAATCATAAATAAGATTTGTCAGCATATTTGATAAAACTGATGAATTACTTAAAAATGTAGTGTAACTTTAATGAACTACTATATAACAGAGATTTAGCTGAATTATCCTGAATATTAGGAAATTATTGGAAAATCTCCCAGACCCAGACCCTTCAGTTCAGTTATAGAATAAATGTAGTATGTAGACATTAAAAATTTAATTATCTTCTCGATTTTGCCAAGATGGTTGTTTTAAACCTTTTGGTGCATTAGTGGTCTTCATTTTGCTTAAAAACATTTCCAAGGAATTTATTGGTTTAAGTTAGGATTAATTAAACTAATAGTAATACAAAAACTTCATCACAAACTAAATAAATGCTTACCTAATATGAAACAGCGGACTATGTGGCTCCAGACAATCTTTTCCATTAATCACGGCAGTTATTGGTGAATTTCCACCATTATTATTATTATTGTAACCATTAGCAATAATTTTTGTTTGATGACTTGTATTATTATTAGTATTATTTTGATTTTGATTATTTTGATTATTATTATTTATATTTATATTTATATTTGGCGTATTTAATGCAGCCGATGAATTATTACTATTTTTAACATAAAGTTTTGGCAATGTTGGCCTTTGACGTTTTTCTGGTAATTTTTTACCTGGTATTGTTTCAATTGGTGGTGGCACAGGTTTAATATCTTCTTGTATATGGCTATGATTAAAATGTGGTTGTATTGTATGTAAAATTGACTGATGATGATGATGTTGATCTTGATTATTATTACTATGATTATGATGATGATGGTGGCTATGATGATGACTACTAATTTTCTTATTTGATTCTAAACTATTATAATTATTATTATTATTATTTGAATTATTATTATTATTATTATGGCTAACACGAATTAAACTACTATAATTTCCATTATTATTATTATTATTATTATTATTATTACCATTACTATCTGATAATTGTGATGATTTAATAATTATTGGTTGGATTTGTTCAGATATTGGTTCAAAACGTGTTAAACCTTTTGATAATGGTGTTAAACCTCTAACATAATCATAAATATGATCAATTTCATTATATTCATCAGCAATTGCATTTAATTGTTGTTGATTATTATTATTTGCAGATGATGATGATGATGATGTTATAATATGTTGACTATTACTGTGATTACTATGACTTTTACTTGTATATGAATCACAACTGGCACTTTTACGTAATACATAACCACTATCAATAATATTACCACCACTACCACTACTACCACCACCACCACCACCACCAGTTAATGATGTTACCATTAATGGTAATTTATGTATACGATTTGATAATTTTGAATCTTTTTTCTCTTTTTCAGATAATTTTAAATCAACAATTTGTAAACGATCACGTGCATCGGTTAATAAACGTTGTGCTTTATCAAAAAATCGTGTATATTCAATAAAATGTTCTAATTGTTCCATATTTTTAGCTCTTTGTAATTTCATTTTAACATTAAGTGGTACTGGCACTAAATCTGTATCCTTTTGTAATGGTAATGCAAAAACACGATCAACTTCAACACAGCCTAATAGACGTAATTCGGGTACAAATGGTTGTTTTAAACCTTTTGGTGCACTACCATGGACTAATCTGAAAATGAGAAAATATAGAAATTAATTTAAGTTTTATATAAAATTTTGATAAACAAAATAAATTCAAAATTTCTCCTTTTTCTAATTTAATTTGATCTTTTCGTTACATTTTATAACCAAATTCAATTAGGAAAAGGACTAATTTCGTGTCAAAAATTTCGTATATTTAACTTACCTAACAATAACTGGCATACGTTTTAATAATAAATTTTTAACTGAATGTACACCACTTATACTATCTTCTTTAGCAATTGGTGAAAATTTTGCTTTTGTTTCAATTGGTAAATTTAATATTTCATCTTTTAATGTTTTACATTGTAATATTTTACCATTATCCATAATTGTTGTTAATATTTCACCAGCATGTACAGTTTTATTTTGTTGATTACATCGAAATGTTTCACGTACTAATACACGTAAATTACGACGTTTTGATAATTCTAATACAGTATCAATACATCTAGTTGATCTACCATCTTCACTTAATAATTCAAAATAACCATTATATGTTTCTGGTATTAAAATTTTTGGACCAACATTTGTTGGTTTACGACCTTCTTTTATTTTAATTGGTTGTGCTAATATTTGATATTTTTTACCAGCATTTAAAAATAATGCTGTACTTTGTAATGATGGATTTGATAATGTTGGTACACCTAAATTTTGATGTTGACCTTTAACAATTTTAGCAACAGCTGGTAATTCTTGTTTAGCAAAATCACGTAAATATATTGGTAATGTATCCCCAAAACGGGAAGCAGCCAATATTATTTGGCCATCAGTAGCGGCCATTGCTCTTTCAAAGTAGCATTTAAAATTAAAAAAATTGTAATTTTGTAAATTTTGTAGAATTTTTATTGTTGTTATTTACTTATCCACTTCACAAATTTCAAAATGCTTTTAAAATTGTGTTGCTTTGATTAAAAACGTTTTTTTTGTGTTATCGAATTTTATTTTCTTGTGCAAATCAAAAGTTTGTCTACACTTTTGGACAAATTGTCACTTTTCGTTGTGGTATATAAAAAATTTTCCAAAATAACAAAGAAAATTATTCAAGTTATTTTTTTTTTTATGCTTCAGAAATAAATTTATTTCAATTTTGCGTTTAGATTTCTTGTCTTCGGCAAATTGATGATCGGAAATGTAAATGGCAATCCAAGTAAATTAAATATATTATTCTGCAAAGAAAAATTAGAATTTTTATTTTTAATTATAATGAAAAATAATGATTGAAAATATTTCAAATTTTTGTTTAAAAATAATCTAATAGTATTTTCTCAACAGCTCGAAATTATGTGATTTCGCTTCATGATTTCGGAATTACGTTGAACTGTTCAAATCGATTATATTTAGGGTTGAACATTCGATTCTGGACATGATTTTGAACATGATTGCTACAAAATTACCATATTTGATGTAATTTCAAAATCATCTCAATGTATAGGAAATTACATGATTTTTAACTTAATTTCGGTCAAAATTACGATAATAATCAAAATTACATAATTCAAAATAATTTGGAATATTAAAATTTTTTTATGCAATTTTATAGGATAATAAAAATATAGAAAATATAGAAAAAATTTCAAATAAAAATTATCTATAAACAATTTTTTTCCTATTTTTAAAGATTAAAAATTTGTAGAAATTCACTTTTACAAATTTAAATTTATTACCAAAGCGATAAGATTTACCTATATAAAAATTATTAATTACTACAAAATATTACAATCTAAGCTCTAAAGAAGGATAATATGATATTATAAATTTACCTTAAAGATATAAAATTTCATAAAAATAAAAAAATATTTGACCAATGTCAATATGCCAATATAAAATTCTCCCTCCATATGGAAACAAATCTCACAAAAAAGCAGGTGACAATTTTACAGAAAATTATGTGAAATAAAACCTTAAAAACGTATAAAAAGTATATAAAATTGAAAATCCCCCCCCCCCCCCCCCCATTCTTTTTCACCTATATAAGAAACCATTAAAAATATTATTAATATATGAATTTTTAATGGATTGGTATACCATTTTTTTATATATATATTTTTTTTTTAAATAACCAAAACCACATAAATAATCACAACAAAAAAATTTTACAATCTTCTAGTTACATACTAAAAGTATTTATAAAAGCAAAATATCAAACTGTTACGACCTTCAGTATATACAACAAATCCTTTTGGCAATTGGTTTTTTATTTTTTATTATTCCTTTTTCCTTGGCCAGAAAAATTGATTTTTAAAAGAGAAATTAAATAAAGAAGAAAAATTTGTTGTTATATGTTGTTGTTGTGGTTTTAACAAAATCTTGTATAGATTCTTCTATAAGATTTTGAAAAAAAAAAAAAAACTGATGAACGGAAAGAAGTGATTTATTTAAACAAAAAATGAAAAGATTATTTTACGTTAAAGTTTTTTTTTTTTTTTACAGATAATTTGTTATCTTTTTAGTAGAGAAACAAAAAAAAAAAATTATATTATTATTATTATTGTTGTTGTTTTCTTTATTATCTGTCAAAACCTTCCATTACTCAAGTCTTTTTGATGGAAATTACTTGTACATATACGACCGAGTATATAAAATGTTTAGAAATGATGAACAGACCATTTTCAACTTTAATTATGCAGCAATCATTCAAACTGTCCATTTGATCTTATATATATGTAAGTAAGTAAATGTGTCTGATGACCATAATGTGTAAAAGATCTTTTAAATAATTTATAAATAGAATATTTAAAAGGATATTTAATTTTTTTTTATTATGTTTGTTGTTATTGATAAAAGTTTTAATACAAAAAAAAAAAAAAAGGATTTTTTCTTTGAAAATAAATTAATAAAATTTATATGCTATTTTTATGCTATGGCCATTCAGCTTTAGTATACATATATGTAGATAAAATTTAGGTATTCATAGAAAAAAAAATTTAAATGAAAATGTAAATTTTGATCATTAGTAATGTGATGGCTTACAAATGAAAGTATATAAAAATAATAAATATGCAAAATTTTAAAATCATTTATTTGACTATTTTAATAGTTAAGAATTGGAAAATAAATTATTTTTAGTGATTATAAATTATGCGTAAAAATAAATTATATAATCTACAAGTATTTTTAGTGTAAAATTTCTGTTAAAAAGTAATTTAAAATTATAAAGCGGATTTATTACTAATGATTAATTATGCTATTTGATGGTTTTTTAAATTAATTGTAAGAAAAATATAGTAACAGAACAGAGTAATAATATTTAATAGCTAAAAAATTTAAATTATACCAACGTGAACTTGGGTATACATTGAAAAAGAGACTGACGCAAGTAAGACGTACGAAAGTGATATGAATAAAATATTTTGAATCCTTTTTCTATAATCGAGAAATCACAATTTTTTACTTGTAATCAATTTTCTGAATGAGCTATGAAATGGTGTGTGTGAACCAAACGCTCGGTACAATCTAAATTTCAAGTTGGCTAGCTATAACGTCTGTTATCAATATTTAAGTTAATTAACAGTTTAGGACACGTAATTAATTGGTCTATTTTCTTCATGATTTTACCAACAAAATTTCTATTTAAAATCATAAAAAATTCGATTATCTAGTTAGTAGTTTCAACGACTACATTTGCTAGATATTTAATTATTTTAAATATGTACTAATATTTTGTTACATTTAATAAAAAAAAAGGAATCAGTTAAAAATTGAAAAATTATTGAATTTATTAAACAATTTAAGCATATTTAGTCTGTAGAAAAGTGGATGAAAATTTTAGATGATTTCTTTTATTTTTTTTGTGCATAACTTTTACGAAATTATAATCGATATAATTTGAGGTATAAACTTTGTAGCCAATTTTACAATTTAATATTACTAATAACCGACAGATAAACTTTTAACAACAAAAAAAAAATTCACTATTTTGACTTTGTAGTGGATGAAATTCAAGAGTTTTTACTACACTATAATAATATTCATATATGTACTTAATATTAGTAAGTATATAAATTTCCGAAATTCATTATCAAATGAAGAATATAAAATTATTAAAATTCAACCTACAGCGAAGACGAATCACTATCACCATAAATTACAAATTCATCACAAGTAATTTGTTATATTTATATATTACAAGGATTTTAATTGAATTTTTTGACATTTATATCATACAATTTTAATTTTAATTATAAATTCAGTAAATGTAATTTTATTAATATAGAAAAAAATAATCTAAAAATTCCAATCTTTATGCATGTTCAAAATGTTAAAATTAAATAATTTTTGCACATCAATTTTTATTTAATCAAAATTCAAAAATCACATCCCGATTTTTTTAGTTTAGTTAAACGAATTTTTTTTATCATTTTTTATTAAATCTAATATACAAATTTTAATATTGCAATTACCTGCAAGAATTTTAATAAAAAATTAATTTACACCTGCTTATTATTTTTATTAACAACACAAAAAAAAATAGTTAAGTTACTTCGTTGAAGATTCAATTACGTTTAACTGATTTTTATTTATTTTATTTTATTTTATTCACGTTTTTTTTTGTGATTAAAAAAAACTAAATAGAAAATTGAATTATTTAAATTGATTATAAAGAGAATATTTATTAATTTATAAATATGTAAATATTTATGATAGTACAAACCGTTTGTGTCACACCTTGCTTATGCAGTATACTAATTGGTAATTCTTAAATCAAACATAAGGAAAATAACCTAACTAAAAAATTTTTCTTACGAATTGATGTAAAGTTTTTCAGAAATAAAATAATATCAGAACTTTGAGAAATTTATATTTGTGATTCATTTTATGAAATTTTTATAATGAATCACCTATATAAGAAGCTTTTGATGTCTGTAAATTTATAATTAAGCTTTTTGAATTTCCAAATTATTGGCAGGTATAATAATTTTTAGCAAACATATTTGAATAAATTTTATAAATTACAAGTCTGCATTTGCACAGAAATTGAAAATTTAAAGAAAAATGGAACACACAGCTAATTAAATATGATGCATTTCATTGCATTGAAGTGCAAATAATTATGCTAATACTTAATATAGGGTAAAAGCACTAGAAACCGGCCAGCGTTAGTAATCGGCCACTTTCAATTTAATATGTAAATATTAATGCAACTATAAAAAAAAATTTACGAAATTCTGAATTTATTTTCATTCGTCGAAGTGTTCTGCACACCTATGCAAATTTGTGTATGGTGTTGCAATATTAATACGCAGTTATAAATGCATTTAGTTGCTAATCAAAAATTTTCATAGAGAAAGTCAGTTTTATAGTGTGTTTTGGTGTTAAGGATGTTAAAAACGAAATGGGTCAGTTTTTAGTTAATTTTTCTTAAAAATAGTGTTTTAAAGTTTTTAAAATGTTTGAAATATAATAAATTATGAGTTTTGAGCAAAAAATATATAAAAATATTTTATAATAATTAATTAATGGGATGGCCGTTAAATAAAACAAGCTATTCACATATAGTTTTAGTTTTAGTTATAAAGCAGTAAAATTTTGTTTTTATTTATGAATAATTTTATCTTGTATTATTTTGTATAAAAAGTTACCAATATTTGGTAATTATTATTGCAAAATTTGTTCTTATTTCCTTTAGATTTATCCTGGCCGGATACTAAAAATTTAATGGCCGTATATTAAATTTTACTGGCCGGTTACTGAAAAATTCGTCGAAATTTACAAAAACTTATTTTACTCAAAAAATATTTAAGTATAGGTAAAAACTTTCATTTCATATAAAAATTTTTTTTTGATTGCTTTTATAGTTAAGTTAATATGACGATTCAAAGTAGAAAAAATCCTTAACTGGCTGGCTACTAGTGCTTTTACCCTATATATTATTAATAGACAGACAGAATGGATCGCAAAAATTATGAAAATTATTATAAGTAATAAGGTATTTCTATTATGTTTATCAATCATTAAAAAAAATCAATTTGCTGAATCATCAATCATCACAGCTTTTTTTTTATTTATATGGTATATAAAGAGCTTATAACATTTACCCAAAATTGATTAATTATTTTTGAATAAAATTTTTTAAATCTTTTGATTATCAAAATTTTGTAATGGATTTTAAAATTTCATATAGTTTATACATATTTTTGGTATACATAAATTATATTTGATGAAATTATTTCGGTAAAAAATATATTTCACAATAATATGAAAAAAATCATGATGATAAAATAAGAAATTGTTTTTTTTTTTTTAACAGTTTAATGATTTTCGGTATAATTTGAACAGGAAATTAAATTTTGAATTTTAAAGTGTCACCAAAACAAAACAAAAAAAAAAAGGTAAAAGCTAAAAATTTTTGGTAGCGTAGGTGGAAATTTGATTTGATAAATAAAAAAAAAAATGAAAAATGATTATGAAAAAATGATTTTTCACAATTATTATTATTGTAATGTCGTCTAGTCAATTATTTTGTAATTTAAATATTTATTTGGTTTATAGATTTTTAAATTTCTGTAAAATTTCGTAAATTTTTGAAAGTTATTGAACTTTTTTTTATATTGTATAGTATTTTTTTTTGTGTTATGTGGAAGTGTTCAAGTGATTAAATATATTTTTAAGGTAATTTTTTTTTTTTTTAATATTCTGTTAAATAAATATTGAAATATATTTTTCTATATATAAAATTTTATATGGTTAATTTACTATGAAATTATTTACTTGAACTATGCGCAACATAAGTGAAATATACTTTAAAAAAATTTGATTTGAAGTGTTTTTATAATTATTAGGTAAATTGAAAATTTAAAAGCTTTTTGAAGAAGAAGAAGATGAAATTGTCAGTTGAATTTTGTGTGAATAAATATAAAATTAAATAAATAAATTTTTGCTGTATAATTTTATAAGCAATAATATAATTGCATTATAATTAAAACTATATTATTTTTCTTATACAAAATAGAAAATTTGATTAAAAAATTAATTTAATGGATTGATTTTTAATGTAAATTTATCATTCAAAATGGAAATTTGATATTTTTTAAAGTGTTTAAAAGTATACAATAATTTTAATTTGAGAAATCAGAACCATGTATAATTAATTCTGGTCCGTACTTAGCATTTCAGCTTATCCAATTTACCACAAACTTAATTATTATATTAATTAAATAAATTTATGACTAATTTTGTGATTAGAATAAAGGAAGTATTTTCCATCTTTCTAATGTCGGCTAAGACAAATTATTGTCAGAAATGGGGAAAATTATGAATTAATTAATATTTTCTGAAATATGGAAGTGAAATTTCTACTGTAACATTATAATTATTGAAATTTTATGCTATTCAATTAATTAAACATGTATAGGAAATATTTTTAAAAAATATATAAGGACGAAGGATCAGTTTTTCCTTTAAATTACTAAATAATGTAAAATTCTAAATTGATTAAAAAGGATTTATTTATAGTTTTTCGATACCATTTTGTTATTTTGTCATTTTTGATAACAAATTGATTACAGAAATATGAAATTTCCAATACACAAACTTGTGGTAATTTATATTATTAAAATTTTTGCAGATTAAAAGATTATTTACTAATTTTTGGTAATTTATTTTATATAATCAAATATAATAAAGACACTGGGTAACTTTACTGATTCATAAAGTTTAATTTGCACACAATATAAATTAAAATTACATCAAAATTCGAAATTTATTTCCGATTATTTCTTGTTCCAAAAGTTTGTATCAAAAATTTTTGTGAACAATTATAAAATGACACACCAGAAACCACAAAAATTAAATTATTATATATGTCTGAAATACCAATTTTCCAATTGACCAATTTACTTAAAATATATGAAAATGGATAAAGTTAAAGTTCAAAGACCTAAAGAAAATCAACAAAAAAAAAGTTTAATTTTTTGCAAATCATTTAATAAACAAAAATCACGAATAAAATTTAATAATATTTATTTTTAATGTGAAGAGTTTCATAATTGATTTAAATTGTAAATAAATAAATAAAGAATATTAATTTTAATGTTTATGGAAGATTAGTAAAAAAATATAAATTTAATCTTATGTAATTTTTATAGTTTTTTTTTTAATGTAAAATTCGTATTATAATTTTTTGAATTTAATGCAAAATTGTTGCTTTTAATTTTGATGGCATTACAATAAGTGTTAATAATGGGGGAATTTTCGGGAAAGTAAATTGTTTGTTATTTTGTAGTAAATTAAAGTTTTCAATAATAATTATTAAATATTAAATTTATTGGAAAAAATACAAAATGAAATTTGAAAATTTTGAATATTTTTTCTATTTTGTAAATTTTATAATTTTACACAATTTACAGTAATTTTACAGAATTCTACAAAATGCTTTAATATTATTTTCAAAGTTTTTTAGTTGTACATTAAAATTTACAAAAAATTTCTATATTTTAGAAATTTGTATTCCATTTTGTTTTTGTAAAACTTAGCTAATAAATTTAAATTAATTTTAAAATTCTTTTAATAATTAAATTTCCAAATATAGTCTTTATAGTTTTAGGCGAAAAAACCCCATTTTACCCTCACAATATAAGTAAATATTAAATTTAATATAAATAAGTGAAAGTATATGTATATGTATATTTTTTTTTTATATTTTAATGATCTTTAATCTTTTTGGTATAATAAATTTTACAAAATTTTTTAGGAATAATATTTAAAATATAAAAATGTTATTCTTCCAAAAAAAAAGTGTACAACAACAACAAAATTTTATAAATTTATTGATTTATGAGTTTTAAATTAATCTGTCCTTAATTTAACTTAAATTATAAAAAAATTTATATAAGCTTTTAGTATAAAATTTTAATGTGGCATAATACCATTTAAAATTTGCAAATAATTTTAATGTTCTGTGAAAAAAAAAAAAATATTAAAATAATTTCGGAACACCTTAAAATTTGTTAATATAAATTTCAAAAAAGAATCTGCCTTGAAACCAAATACTTTTAAATATGATTTAAAACAATTTTGAAGATTTTTTTAATATTATTATAGCTTGCAGTTGTTTTAAACCTTCAAATATTAATAAAATTTTGTTAGTTAAATAAAATTGATGAGTTAAAACAAAAAAAATTATCAAAAATTAAATTAAAATTTGAAGAATTTTATGCAGGAAGAGAAGATGTCCTTATGCAAATTTTCGGGAATTACGAAAATACAAGATTTTCTCGTTTTTTTTCCTATGGTGATAATTACAGACCTTATTGCGTCATATTTTAATTATTACTGACCTTATATGGGTTCATTTTAATTACAACTTTTAATGTCGAGGATATAAGAGGAATATATAAAGAATTTAGTCATAATTATAATGATTTAAGTCTATTTTTGTGGTTAATAAATTATTTTAATAAATTAATTCCTTTTTATCAAAGTAAATTAATTATAAAATTCATTAATCAATTTTTATTTATTTATTTTTTAATTTTTCCTTGTCAAGGATACTCGTCCTCTCGACATTATTTCTTATTAAAGAAGATCAAAATTTCAGAATGATCTTATCATAATTCTAAAAAAAAAAATCAATTTTAAAGGAAATTAATGCTAAATTTGAGATTAATATTTTGTAAAATTCATGAAAATTCTAAATTATTTTAAGCTATACTTAATTTTTTCTATCATTAACATTATAGTCCGCACAATGTCATATAAAAATACTTTTCAATGTTATACCAAATCCCTTTTATAGCTTTAAACGTATAATTATGGATTTATAACTGACAGAAGAAGCCCTAGAATTATTAATTTACATATATATACGAAAAATATTTCCAATTCTAATCGATATAGTAATATCGTCGTGTGAGAAGCGAATTGTCGTAACTGCAAAAATGAAGTTCCGAGATAAATGAATATTAAGTTTTCGAATTTTTTTCTGAGGTCTTTAAATGCAGTTATCTCAATAAATAATGTTATGACTCCAATAAAATTAACACTCTATTACAAAGATGGGTTCTTTAGCCATGTAAAACAGTAACTACTTTGGTCTCAAATAGAATTAGAGGATTGTTATAGTTTAATTTAGTGATGCACCACAAACTTTACGATAATTTAATTTTTTATTTAGATCTATGGAAAAATCTCAGAATGTTGTAAATGCAACTTACCACAATTTAAATCATACGAATTATCACTATTTGTTTCAGAATTATAAACCACAAAATGTAGTATAGTTAACATACAATAATTAGAACAACTTATTTGTATTGTAATTTATTTTTATATTATTATCGTATGACAAAGATACAACAATTTGAATATAACATAATTGGAATTTTATAGTAAAAATTTGTCCTTAAAGTATATATACAACATTTTGCAATTTATATGATGAATTGCGCTACACCACCAAAATACCGTATAAAATGTATACTACATTTCGCAAATAATTAATTCAGGTAAATACAACTTACAACAATTTAGAATTTCAATTAAATAGTAGCCAGGATATTCTCGGATCGAATCCGTCTGAACACAGGGCGATAGATACTTAAATTTTCTATCTTCCTGTATCAATACTCGCAAATTGACGTATCTAACGCTTACGACAATTCGCTTCTCACACGACGATATATAAATTGATATTACAATTTATTTACGTTGCATATATACGTCAAGAGGATTTACTATATATTAGATATATGTAATAAAATATATTATCTTATTGCTATTTTATGCATATATGTTTTTTCTTTCGATTTTCTTTTATTTTATATTCTTTGTTCCTTTCATTTTAATCTACTTTATAGCTTAAGACATAATAAAAATTGATTGCAAATTTTATTCTTATATATATTGGATTAAAAAGTTTGTCTATATACGAAAGTACGTATAAATTTTTGTTATGTTTTCTTTTATAAGACGGCCTTGAACATTTTATAAATATAATAATATTTATTATATAGTTTTTCCAGGACAAATTCAAGGTTACGCATGAGTATACAAATCGTATAGTGCCCCACCAACTATAATAAATTTTATATAATCTCTAATATACGAAAATATTTAGTTTTGATGATTGGAGTTGTAGCTTCCTATATGGTTGTTATTAATAATGTTTATAAGGTCGTAGAGAGCTGTGTAAGATATATGTTAATAATATTTAAAGTTTCGACACAATTTTGTTAATCTTTTGATTATTAAAATCATAATTACAAAAGGTAAATAAGATTAAAGTGTCATTTAATATTAATAGTAAATGGTTCTTCTTCTAGCTAAAATAGTCGTCCGATAGTTTAGTAATTCCAACAAGCTAATAATTCCAACAAGCTAATACGACCATTTAGTTAGTCATTAAATTGCATATAGCATTTGGTTCTAGCCTATTAGCATTTTCCTATAGCCTTAAAATTACGTTACTATGCAAAATTTGGTAGTGGTAATCATTTAAAATTGTACTCCAGCATACAGAACAGTATACACACTACACACTAAGCTAACCCCGTTCTAGAACCTCAGAAAACCCTTTAGCATAAAATTATATGTTTACTATTATTTAGAAGAGTTTTAGAAGATTGATTGTTGCTATTATTATTAAATTTATTGAGACAAATGGTTGAAGAAATTATGATAAATGATAAAAATATTATAAATTTAAAATTATTTTTAAAAAATCAAATTAAATTTTTAATAGTTATTTATTAATAGTTATAAGTGAAAGTCCGATTAAAAAATAATATTACGAAATTAATTCAATATTTTCAATTGTTTTCGGTCTACGAACTTAATTTAAATTGAAATTTTTTGGTCAACGAAATCGAATTCAAATAAATTAACTATAATATTGGTGTAGAAGTGTAATTATTTTTGATCCTCGAACTTAAGCAAATTGTCATTCTTACAAATGGAAATTGAATTTTCTAAATTTTATTACATTTGTAAGTGATAGAACTTAATTTGTTTTTTTTTTTTTTTGTTACAATTTTTCAACAATTTGTAAAATTTAAATTCTATTCTATTTGGCAAAACAATTTAACCCAATCTAAAATCCACACAACAACCTTAAAAAAATACAATCACTAAAAAAATTAAACCATTTAATGGTCAAAACATTTGAAAAAGAAAGAAGTTATGTATACAATATCAAAATAGAAAAACTATAAAAATAACCAATAATTTTTCTCTGTTAGTGTCTGATGTTACTTACAATTCGATTTTCATCAGTGAAATGAAAATTTCTGTTCTGTAACGAAAACGAGAACCATTACTAAAAAATAAATTGGTTTTTTTCTTATTATTATTTCATATCTAATTCCAGAGTTCATAGATATTCATGAGATCATAAAAGAAGAAAACTGAAACAGGGTAAGTCAAATCGTTTAAACTTAATATTTTTTTTGCAATATACGATCTTAAGAATATTGCACAACAAAGTCTAGTAGAGAGATGATTTCTAGTTTTATTGCAAGGAAAAAAAAAAAGTGTACAGAAGAATTGTTTTTTTTTTTCTGAGCTATGCTTCTATGTTGTTGTCCTCTGCAAAACAGGCAGGAGGAGATGAATATTCGACAAAAGTTTTTTTTAATGTTAAAAAATTATGGACTCTAATATTTTAACATTGTTAATTTTTTTTTTTTGCTGTGCTGTTGTGGTTGATGGCAACAAAAAATGTAATGTAAGGAAAAGGGACTTCTTTTTTATTTCACTAGAATTGAACAGAGAATTTTTATTTTTATGACTTAAACCTTCGAAATATATGTTTTTTTTTTCTTCAGTTGATTTTATTGTATTCTGCCTTTCCATTTTGGTTATATTCTGTATACACTTTGCAATTTTGATTCAAGTTTTCAGTTAAATGGAATATAAATATATAATACCTATAAAAATGCACAAAATCAGATTAAATAAAAAAACATATATGTGTACTTTTTTTTAATGTTTATGTATATAAGTAGCATAAAAAGAATGTTACTTGAAATTATTAGAATAGAAAATTATTATATGATATTAAGTACAGGGTAATTAATGTAATTAATTTATTTAGAAGAACTAAAACAAGTATTTTTGTAGAAAATTAGATGTATACCAACAGTTTGAATCATTTTATTGTAGATCTAACTTGTAAATGGTCTTTTACTTTTATAAATATTGAACCACCAGCTTCCATTTTCAACTAATTGATCAATTATAAATTTACTATAGTTCTTATCTGTTAATTAATTTTAAAGCGTAAGCTTGTTTGACAATAGTGTTTATTATAGTAATTGATCTATACAAATACAACCATTAAAAATATACGAAATTTTTGATTACATTTTGAATTTGATATTTAAATTTTGGTTAAAGAAGAATTTTTTTTTTATGAAATATAGTTTTTTTGATTCGTAAATGTCAAATATTCTCGATTAGGAAAGCATAAATTAAACTATAGAAAAATGAAAATACATGCTATAAAATTTATGATTTAAAATAGGATATTTATTTACTATAAAAAGTAATTTAGCAAATGTGTCACTGCAAGTGAAAGTGTGATATAGTTTCTTTATTATTCATTATTGATTGGGACTGAATATTCTTCTTAGATTAGTTTTTGGCTCTACGAAGGGACCACAATGGATCCATCGAGATCTCTATAGTGTTGTGCAGTGACCACGCTATCATTGCTCACCCTTCTCAACCTAACCTAACCTAGACCACTATAAAAATATAATTAAATCATTTAGTGCAGAATAAAATAAAAGACTATACTGCGGCCATAATTATGGTCTATCGCTTTATGGTATACCTTTTGACTTCACGAAACTTCCTATAAGAAAATTACGTTTATTAATAAATTTATTAATGGTTCTGGGATGAGATCAAGTAAATATTGTTCGGAAGATATTTTATTTATGTATTCTTTCCATAAATTTTGCCAATTAATCATATTATACTCAATTTATAAATCACCCTGTATATATTGAACTTATCATAATAATAATAATTATTAGTTATATTTATTCAGTAAAATAATCTAAGAATTATAATAAAACCTTTAATTTTTTTTGTTCTTATACGTATAAGTACATATTACCTTTTTTTTCTACCTATTTTCTCAGTAATTTTACATAAGTAGTTTTAATGTTTTATATATTTTTCAAAACCTCCATGAATATTCGAAAAAAAATATAATCGAGGTCACTTACTTTTGCTTCTGTGTGTTTCATAGGATAAAAATTATTACAAGATGAAAAGTGAATTTTCGATATTAAGTAGAAGTAGAGAAGTAGATTTTTTTATACATAAGTATAGTAAGTACATAATCCAAATATGCTTCTATATAACATAATATTTTTCTGCAATGATATTTATGTTTTTTGTTGTATCTATATCTACACGTATGTTATTAATAGCTAGGAGAAAGCACTTTCGATTTATATGTATATAAATATAGAAAATATAAATTTTTAAAGGGAGCGAGAAAAATTTTGTTTGTTGCAAGGAAAGTTTTTTTTTTTTTTTAATATTTTTTTATGGAAAATATGCTTGGTAATTACAATTAATAATATTATACCTAATAAAATAAATATGCTTTCAATTTCTATAGTAAAAATTATTATCTCTTAAGTAAAAATTATTAAAATATAGTTTTTTTTTTAGTTTGATTTAAATATTTGTTGTTGTTTTAGAAAATGTTTTATAAATAAATGAAATTTAGAAATTTCTTTTTTTTTTATATGAATTTTTTTTTTGAATTTATGAATGTCAAATGAAATAGAAATTTTTAAGAAATTATTACGAATTAAATTTACATAAAATTTTAGAAGTTATACTAACATATACTTTCTTATTTTATATAGAAAAAATTTAATTATTTATACTAAATTTTTTTGCAAAATGAATAATAATCTTCTGGGGTTTAAGATGGAACAATATAATTTACGAATAAAATCAAATTTTTTTCAACAATTTTATTAAATATTTTGCGTTTTCATAAACGCGCAGTATGATCGCCAGTACTGCAATGTATTAATTCTTTTTACTGATGGTATTTTGACTATCGAGACAGTGAAAAATGGACAAATTTAGCTTAACCAATGCTCCTTCTGTCGACTGGTTGCTGTCTCGTTGATTAAACTACCATAAAAAACGAATAAAAACATTGCAGTACTGCGATCATACTGTGTTTATGCAAACAGCAATTATACGAAACTTGAAAATTAAATTTAGCAAATTCAAATAATTCTGTGATCTGTTGTGAAAATTTTGGTTGGAAAATTATACTCCAAAACTGAATTATAGAGTATACTTTAGAGCAGACTGTGTACAGTCACACTACTGAAGAATTCTTCTTTCTTAAATGCAATTAAGAGGAATTCAGAGTGACTATGTAGAAAGAGCAAGTGATTAGACTTACATCGCTTAGCTTACGTCAATTTATTGAAAAAAACTAATGATCACACAAAAATTCAAATTTTACTTATATATGAATATTGAAAAATAATTTTCCTGGAAATACCATTATAGGTGGAAAGTAATTTAACATTGAAATAGTTTCTATACATAAATATTAAGATAAAGGATTTTGTTTTTATGAAATAACCGATTTAACATAAAAGAAATAATACAAAAAATAGGAATATATTTTTACAAAAATTTCTTGACATTTTCAGAAAACTTTAAATGCATTTTTCTTTTTGATAAATTACTTGCACAATTTTTTTTTTCTTCTTCTATCTATTATTTAAATGTTTTTACAATTTTTCTTCAATAAACTATTTCAAATAATCAATCATAAATATTAACTTCATTTTAATCCTTTTTTTGTTTCTTTGAAAGTATAATTTATTCTTGTTGCATTTTGCAAGTACAATAAAATGTGAATAATGGTGCACTTTACTACAAAAAAGTAAAATCTATTATACCTTTTGAAGTTATAGCATAGAGATTTGCATTTTATTTTTCAAAAGTGTATAACTTATATTTTTTTTAGAACATTGTATATACATAAAGTATACAATATGTGTTTAATCCTTACACATATTCGCTTATTTATGATGAAATTTGAAGAACCCTTTAGAATTTTAACAAAAGTGTTTTTTTTTTTTAAAAGTTTAGCATATAACATATTTTTTTTTATGGCTTTCTTTATGGAAATTTTATAGTTTATAAAAAAAAAAATGGAATATAAATTTTTTTTTTAAAACGTTTTTATTAATTTAAAAATGTTGTGTGTGTGTTTGTCGGAAATTTTATGGAAAATTTGCAACCCTGTACAAGTATAACTAATTTTCAGAGAGATTATTTTCATTGAAAATTTCATTTTTTTGGTAGACAAAATGAATTGAGGTATGGAAATAATTAGTCGAGGCATTTAAGATGTAATTTAATTTCTAAATGCTCCTATTCCTATTCCCTACAGGTCGTTGGGGTTTAAATAACTAATTTAAAAGCAAATGGAAGATAGATATTGCTTTTAGAATTATGATCTGTCAGATGAAAATTATGATATGTTTGAAATTTGCAAGTCAAATTGGGCTATATACAAATTCATTTGCAGTTTTCTCTATTTTAATTGCGTACTTTTAGTCTTTACCCAAATTAAAGGATAACTTCTTCTGGCAAATGTCAAATTTCATTTTGGAAAAGAAAGAATACATAATTTTGTAATTTAGGACAAAGAATTTGATTCTGAAATGAAAACAGGAACAATTTTTGATTGCGTAAAAGAAATAATTTAAATCGAAAAATTTAATCAATTGGGGGACAATATGGAAGTGGAAATTTGTGTACATTTTAAAAATAAGTAGGAATATGAATAAAAATTTTCCATCTTCCTATAAGTCCTCTATCTTCCTAATATTCCTATTTTGTAGCCATGATGATCGTCTCCCATTTAATGATAGTTTTTTTTTTTGTAATAATTACAAAAAAAAATTTATAATTGAAATTTTAACTAAAATTTTTAAAAGTGAAATTAAAAATAGGTTTTTTTTTTGTCATAAATTGTAAAACTATATTAGCAAATCCCATTTATACAATTTTTTTATTATGTACATTAACCCAGAAATATTAAAAGTAAAATCCTTTGCACTTATCTCGATAAATTAAAAGAATCTAAAAAGTGCAAATAATGGTAAACTAAAAATACTTAAAAGTAAAAGGGATTTTACTTATATTTTATATATTTTCAATAAATTCTATGTTCAATAAGCTACAAATATAAAATTTCTAAAAGAGCGCATTAAAGGATTTAAAAAAATATATAAAAGAATTTTTTCAAACAAAAAAAAAAACTGTAATTTTCTTTGTAGCATTTTCAATATTATGCAAATTTAACATAAAATCTTCAATTTTTCTATTATAGTATATACAAAATTCTCATTTATATATTTTTTGGTTGTCAAATTGAATATTAAAAAATTGCACCAAATAGAAGTAAAGTAAAATCCTTTTCTCTCTCTTATACAACAAAATGGTATGGAAATAAGTACACAAAGATTTTCTATATGAAAATTTTAACAAAAATGATTATTTAAGGCAGGTAATTTAATCCACGTATAGCCCAAAAAAAAAATGAGGCGAAGATAAAGCAAAAAAAAAACATTTCATAAAAAGAATTATGAAAAATTTTATAATAAAAAAAATTTTGTCATGAATAGATTTAATTTTCATTTTTTACTTTGAGAAAACAGTTTTAACAATGAAAATAAAAGTGTTTTTCTATGCGCTCAAAAAAAAAAACATATATTTTCTTTATGCTTTTAGAATTTTTTGTAAACTTCACGTTTTTGTCTTCTTTTTTTTTAAATATGAACAAAAAAAGGATTATCTACGATGTTTTTGAATCTATTTTATATATTTTTTTTATAACTCATCACATTAAATTTAGTAAAACCGAAAAAAAAAAAATAAAGTTTTTATATATTTATATTTTTTTTTACCTTTTTTACGAACGTGACTTTATTTGGCCGTTAACCAAAATAATGATTAATAAAAGAAACAATATAATAGTTTGTTACTATAGCTAAGCTAAAGTATAATATATATAAAAAAAATGCCGCGCAGCCGAACTACTGATCAGTAGTTGTATAATTATGGGCTTTTTTTAAATTATCTACTGTAAATGCATATTTTGAGTATTATGTTGCACCCTCTAGTGGCAGAAACTGAAATTATAACAACAGTGATATTATACTACTACTTACTTACCTTTCATATGCGACATTAAACCTAATTTTTGGGAATTATTGACTATTGGAAATCACATTTTGAAAATTAAAATTTTATATATTATAGTATTCAGCGCTTCTATCGGTAGAAATTTGAAATACGGTTACTGAAATCGTATTCTACTCTTAAATACCTTTCCAACGAGTGGTCAAACATCATTTTTGGTGCACTTTTACTATATAAAATTACATTTTTTATTCGGAAAAAGATGTTTTGGCAAAATGCAAATAGTGCCGCCTACCGGCCGAATTTTAAAATTCTATCAATTACATCTGGTTCTCAATAAATCAAGCTTTCCATCGATGGGTCTAGCATAAACTTGTTTGTACAGTAACTATGTGAAATAACTGCTTTTTATTGTTTACATCGGACAGACAGACAGACGGACGGACAGAAAAGCGTTAACATCAGGGATTTTTTTTGTTTAAAAAAAGCCCTAAAAATAGATAAGAGAGAATAATATTAAAAAAAAATTTAAATTTTTATGACTTTTTATGCTTTCGTTACTTTTTTAAGAGTTTTGGCCTACGAAAAGAATAAATTATATGACAAGATACAAAAAAAATTCGTTAATAAAACAAAGTATAGATTTTTTTAAAAAGTAAAATTTGCAAATTTTTTTTTATAGCACTCGCTATTTAGAAATGCATCATTGATTTTCACATTATTTTTTATTATAGTATATATTTTTTATAGATTTTGGTTTTAGAATTTGAAATCATTTTCACTGCATCACTGATTCAAAATTTTTGTTGAGTTGAAAAATTTTGAAAAGTTCGTGATCATTTGAAGTTATGTTATATTAGAGATGATGAAATTATATGGCCGCACTCATAGATCACAGCAAATCATTAAGATTTATAAAATGTTCTTAATAATTTTCTTGCGTTTTTAAGTAGTTCTAAATTTTTTTGCATTTTTTGCTTATTTCAGAAGTTTCCAGGCTACAATTATTTGCTCAAGGCAGTAACAAAATTGTCATACTAACAGTGACAAGGATTTAAGAGATTGTGAGAAAATAGTGTTCTTAGTTTTTTGCACCTTCTGGGTCAGTTGATTTTAGTCAGTTGATTAACCAGTTACTCAATTATGTAACAATTCTATAATTAAAATTTTGAGTTCTTGTAGTACACAATGTCAATTGATTGAAGTACTTATTAAATTATAGCATTTTCGGGTCAAATTCGTTTTTATAATGTTCAAAATGTTAAATCTATATAGAATAGAATTTAATCCGAAAATACTATATTCGACTGTGTACCCCAAACCAATTACCAACATTACTCTTCATCCTGCTCCTGTTGTTTACAATGTCCTGTCACAGTCAAAATTGCTGTCACTCACACATTACTGTACTGCAATTAATTTAAATTAACGCAAACACTCCCGTATTTTAAGTATAACAAATTATCACATTCCATAAAAGCTCAATCAGTGTTAGTCAATTAGTAAAAAAAAAAAATTTAACTAAATTTTTTAATCTTATTACACATTTTTTTTTTAATAAAACACTTTCAATTATATACCAAAAAATTTCCTACAAAATACTTTAGAGATTTAATATATGAACCTTCAAATTAGATTAATAAAAAAAATGTTTGCTGTTTGTCCACCTCAGGCTGTGTTTAATTTTAATTAACCATTTTATATTATTATCAAAATTGTTTTTCTAATAATACAAAACAACAAAATTTAAACTCGTAAATCATTTTTAAAATGCAGTTTATTACCAATTTAAATTTTTATTTTGAAATAAATTGTTTAACACCATCCTTTACTTTATAGAATTTTTGACAGCAAATAATCATGTAAAACAAAAACCGTGACCTTATAAAAAATTTAAAAAACTTCAATATCAAAAATTATTTTTAAATTTATGTACAAATTTTTTTAATCTAAAAATGTTTAAAAATTTGATTTTTTTTTGACAGTGCCCAGTTATTTTTTTCAAAATTCTCTGGTGTATTGCATTTAATTTTGTCTAATATTTTAATATAAAATAATTATTTATAATAATAAAATCGAATTTGATAGAAATTAACAAAACTATTAAAGGTAAGTAAAAAATTTTAAATTTTTTTGACAAGCGATAAACATAATAATAAAAAGCTTTGTAATGGGGCAGTGTCAAGGATTTTATCATAATTTTATGAGTTTGCATAAAAAAAAATACGAAAAATATCTAAAATTCTATACAAGAGTAAAAGTTGAATATAATATGAAATGTTTTTTAAAATGTTCGCTCAAATTATTTTGCAAAAAAAATTGTGCATTCTAGAAGTAATTTGTACTTGTAATTTATGCTTTTTTTGAAGTAAATAATATTAATAAACAAGATTTACTTAATTTATTGGTGGGAAATAAAATACTCCTATAATATTTTTGATAGACAAAATTTTTTTTTACAAAATTTTATATAGAAAAAAGCGTGTTTACTGTCTAAAAGTTGTTTTTTTTTTATATATATTTTCGAAATATGATTTTAATAATTTTATTTTGGAAAGCAAGGTTTTTATTGATGTAATTGGATTATTATAGTTTTAATATATTGATAATCAATTATACTATTTTTTTTTTTTGGAAAGAAATTAATTTATTATTGTATTTACCATTTTTTTTTACAGACCGGGAATTTAAATTAATTATTTATATACATATAATAAAAAATTTCGACTATCAAGGGCTTTTCAACAAAATAATAAAATATAATTTATAAAATTATAATTTAGTTATAATTGATAGCATAATAAACCAAAATATTAAAATTAATGATTAAATTTTATTTTATTTTAATGATGATATTTTAGGCTGTAAGAAAATTATATCACATTAATTTTTGAAGGAAAAATATTATTTATACATAAATTTAAAAACGAAAATAAAATCTGGGCAAAGTAAATTAATTGATTAATGTCCGGAAATAAATTAAATTAATTAATTATTACTTTAAAATATATTATAAAAATAATTAGTATTATTAATGAATTATTTAAAAAAAAAACAAAATTATTGTATAATTCGAAATTAAATAAGAAAGATTTTTAATTTAATTTAAATTTGAATTTAATTTTTCTGAAATTTTTGTATTTTCTGTATTATATATGTAATTAATATAAAATTTCATAACCCAAAAAAATTGACTGTGTAATTTACTATTTATAGTGGAACAGAAATTAAATCTGCAAATATATTTTAGTTACAAAACTACATAAATATATTCCAATTATAAGTAGTAACTATGAAAATTGCAAGAGAAAAATGTAATGTAAAGACAAAATAATTATTGTATAGCTACTGGAAAAATTACAAAATTCTGGTTAACTTTATACTACACGAGTATATCATTAGCTCCCCCACTATGAAAATTTCAATTCTGTAATAATATTTTTTTTTTTTTAAAGGCATGGCAATAAGCAAAAGAAAAAAACTGTACAGCACTGACATAATTTTTCTTTTAAATAAATTGTAATTTACCAGATCAAAGCTCATTATTAAAAAAAAATATTATGTTGAATAAAAAATCATTAATCTCTCTTTATTCATAAATAATATTTTCATGAAAATATTTCACCCTATAAAATAGGAAAAAGAAAAAAATATTTTGGAAATTATTTAAACACTTCAATATATTTTTGAAAATTGAAAATCAAATAATTTACCTAAATATTTTCGATTGTCTGATCCAAGTAAAGTATTTAATATTGAGATGAAATATAAAATTGCAAATCTTAATGACTAAAAAATATTATATGTTTTAATTCAAGTCAAAAATACCATAGCAATTTGGTTGCCAATAAATATTATTAGGTGTAATTTTTTTTTTTTTTTGTAATTTATTGTAAAAATCGTTGAATTTTGTGTATAATTTCTATATAATATGAAAAAATAAATTTAAATTGTAGTTTGTGTACTAAAGTGAAAGTAAAATTTTTTTGTGTTATTAAAACACGTGCGATATCACAAGATATATATTTTGAATTGAAATTATGATTTAATGATGATATAATTTTTTCTGGTATACTCGTATATGGAGAATTGTTGATTTTGTAATGAGAAATTATTAGATTTCCTTAATTATATTTACATTTAAAGTCCTAAAGTATATTTGTGACAAGAAAAAATGCATTAATTATAATTATATAAAATATTTCCCATATATATGTGAAATTAAAGTTAATAAATATTGTGGAAAGCAAAAAGGACATAAATTTTTTTATTTATATGATTTGTTTCTTTATTCTTTGACTTACTAACTCTAATATCACCATAAATTTAAATTTTACTGTATGGTATAATGTGACTAACTATAATTTAAGCAACAATTACCCTAAAAATTGGAAATATAATATTGCAAATTATAGTAGGTAATACACTAATCCTAATGCGTATCTACCTTTGCTTGACATAGATTACGCACTACAGTTTTTATTAATTACTGTATAGGACTTTAGTAATCTTTATTGTAAGATTTTATAATAATGCCTATAATTATTTACTCCTAAATATTTAGATCCTTATACAAAAAATTCAATTAGTGACAGTTTACTTACAGGCTTTCAGACAGGCAGTTAGTAACTTGATATTTAGTTCCAATAGTTTCGTATTGTCAGACATTTTTGACATTTCAGAGGTAACTAAATTTTAGGTATAAATTATAAAATTATTCAAGTTTCATCAAAATTTTGAAACTAAACTCAAAATTTAATATGATTTTTACTTAAAAAATTAGTTTATTTATATTTATTGTTGACTTAACATTTCTCTATTTACGACACTTAAACGTAATAAAAGTTTTGTAATTTTTTGTAACAAATTTTGTGTTACAAATGGTCTATCGATGCGTATAATAAATTTATTTATTAAAAATTATCATTAAATATTTTCAACAAGTTTTTCATTAAAAATAAAAAATTATTTAAAAAAAACTCTTCCTAGAATATATTTTTTTCTTAACGTTATACATAATTGAAATAATGATTATTTTACTTATTTATTACTTTTGTCTGTATATCAATGTCATATTACATAATAACGAAAGCATATAATATACATAATATAAATTTTATGCTATATAGACTTTTAAGAAGAAAAGAATTTATGTAATTTTACATTCATCTTTTTTTCTTTAAATGATAAAACACAGTAATCAAAAATATTTTTCCCATACAAGAAAAATTTGAAAATTATAAAATGAAAATAGAAAACATATTCTATAATAAAACTATAAGACAAAAAAGTTAATTGCACTTTTACATTAAGCTTGCAATTTAAATTATAATTTAAATAATAAATTTATATAAAAAATTCTGTGTTGAATTATTATTAATTATTATGTAATAGGGAGAGGGGTGCAATTCAGAAAAGCCACTGACATTGTCGCAATATTTTATAGATCATTAAAAAAAAAATATTGTTTAGAAAATAAATTTTCTAATTTTCTTGAATTTAATTTTAGTTTTCAATTTGAGGAAGGTAAAAGTTATAATATATACTAGTACTAGACCTGAACTTTTGAAATTTGGACGAGACATTAAAATTATACTATCAAACTTTCATGCAATTTATTTACATATGTAGATATAGGCCGCGTTCATAAATGCAATAAGATCGCAGTACTGTAATGTTTTTATTCGTTTTTATGGTAGTTTAATCAACGAGACAGCAACCAGTCGACAGAAGGAGCATTGGTTAAGCTAAATTTGTCCATTTTTCACTGTCTCGATAGTCAAAATACCATCAGTAAAAAGAATTAATACATTGCAGTACTGTGATCATACTGCGTTTATGAACGCGGCCATAGTTTTAAATTTGATGATTATAGGAATTTTACTAATTTTCATGATTGAAATTGAAATTTAGAATTTCCTAAATATAAATTTTGGACCATATGACAAATTCGTAACAAATTTATAATTTACTTAAGATAAATGGCACAAAAATTGTAAATTTAAATATCAAAATTGATCAAAATTCGATTAGTATTATAAATAAATTAAATTTAAACTTGATCAATTAAATTAGCAATAAATTATGAACCATTTAACTAAATTAAATCACAAAAATAATGTGATCCATTACATAAATTAAACCAAATTTTTAAATTTCATCTGTGATGACAGCAATTATTAATTATAATCAAATTAAAGTAAAAATAATTTTAATCGTACAACATTAAATTTATTTTTTAAATTAAAAATTATTGATTAAAATCTTTTTAAAACATTTTTTTATTTATGACAACAAAAAAAAAACAAACAACTCGAAAATTTCGGCTTCTTTTTATTTTTTTTTGCGATCAAAATTTTAAAAATAAAATTTTTTTAATTGGATTTGAATTAATTAATTTTCTGAATATCCGGGTTTGTTCATTTTTATAGTATATAATTTAATAAGTGAAACTTTACCTGACACATATTTTTATTTTCCAACATTTATATTAAACATATATATTTTATGTAGATACCAAAATTTGATCACATACCTGAAAAATATATTAAGAAAAATTAAAATTTTAATAATGAAAAAATTAACATAAATTAAAAATTAAATATTTTTATTTGTAATTCAAAATTAATAAATAATTTATTTAATTAATTTCACCTATAAAATAAGATGATAAATTCATTACACCTACACGTTCATCAAATAACAACTTTTTCCCATAATATTTTTATAAAAAAGAATTAGTGATTTCTAAAATCTACTACGGCGGATAAACTAAATTTATATTCTAACGATTGATTCAAAATTTTTATTACATATACAGTATACAAAATCCGTATTCGTACATTTTTAATTTATGACATTTTTTAATTTATTATTAAATAATCATTGAATAATGAAAAATGAAAAGTATACATTCGTTTTTTTTACTTTAAATTTATGCTCCATTAATGTAATTCATGATTTCTTCCAAAAAATTTTGCATGACATTTGCAGTAATGTACCCATACTTTTGTCTTTAAAATAAGGGTGTACGAATACGGATTTTGCATACTGTAACTAAAAGTATGTGAATTTTTAATAAGAATTTAATTTAATTTATAATTTATGATCCAGAAATTGTTGTAAATAAAATTTTTTTTGTATATAAGAGTTCCATTTTTTCTGTGGTATAAAAACTAGAATAAAATTTTGATATAAAAATTTAATTCTATCTTTTTTTTATATTATGGTTCAATAAATTTTATTTTTTAATTAATTTCAAATTTTTTTTTTTTATTGCATTTCTGGTTTTTCATTTAATTTTATTGGGTAAACCATCAAATGGACCTGGAAAATTTTATTTGATTTAAAAGCTATTAAAATAATTTTATTGAATTATTTTAATAAACTTTAGAAATTTTATTAAGTTTTCGTTTACATAAATAATTAAATTTTGTCTTTAAGAAAAGTTTTTAAAATTTCATTTGTTATTGCTTTGAAAAGATTGTATATTAATAAATGAAAGGATTTTCTATCTAATAATCATTTATAGGAGTCATAGGCTTGAAACTTTTCGATTAATTCTATAGTATTATACATTTTTTAGGCTAGAAATTTAAATTTTTGTAAATTGATTAAAAGTTTATTTAAGTTTGAACCATAATTTAATTATTTTTCTGGTAACAAAACATTTTTATGACTAAAATTATCAAATCTTCATGAAAATTTAAAATTATTCCTATAAAAGAACTAAAATGTTTAATAAAATTTCTGTATAAATTCTGTATAATTTCTGTAATTATATCTGGTTATATATTTACTTAATTTCTGGACTATGCAAGGAACTTGCAAGTAAGAGACGGACACATACTCGAAAAGTAAAAACATTTAATTATCATGCGGTAAGTAATTTGATGGCAGTGCCTGAAACTGGCAAAATTGATTCATTAAAGTTCATTAAAGAGGTGAGATATAGGTTGACGTGCTGTGAAGAACTAAATAGGAGCCATCCATGGGAGTGTAAAACGGACTCATCATTAGTGGTCTCAGTCCTTTACGAACGAACCAATCATAGAAACCATTAACTTCTCATTTTACAAATCATCGATTAAAAATTGTATCATTTTTCCTACAAAAAATCTTGTGTAATAAGACTAAAAATCTATATTAAATTTCATTACCGGCATTAACTGGCACAAATCATTTATGGTATATTTTATTATAATGAAATTTCTTCCCAACCACAATCAAAGTTTCACAATATTTAAAACGGAAACACTGTTTTTTATTTGTGTGTAATCATAAAAGTGAAAAAAAAAATTTATTGTCAACATTATTTCAAATAAAATTAGACCAATTTTTATGTCAAAAGAAAAAAAATCTAGGACAATTTCATCTTTTATGTAAATTTAATAAGCTATTTTAATCATATTACTTACATTAATTTTCATAAACATAAAAATGAAATGGAAATAAATAAAGAAAATATACTTTAAATAAAAAAAGCATTGCACGATTTTTTTTTTTTTTACATTATTTGATTACAATTTTCATTGTCAAAACATAAAAATCGTGCAATTTAAATTTTAAAATAATTTAAAAATAAAAGAAGAAAATATAATATGAAAATTGTTGTGTCGTTGTTTATAATACTTTTACCCTATTTTTTTTAAAATAAATATAATCAAATATGCGTGCGAGTATGTTACTATTTGTTTTTTATCATCTCCTCTCTAAGTAAAAGTTAAAAAAAATTTCAACATAAACTTTTCCAATTGTTTTCGTTTTTCTTATTTGAATAACATATAATTTTCAGGTTTTTCTTTATTTTTCAAATTTGCTTGGCCGAATTACATGATTAATTAACATTAAAAAAAATTAATCTAATATGAAACAATTGTCACATTATAAACGAAGATATGAAAGTAATTTACAATTTTACAATAATGAAAATTTTAATATTATGTTTGACTTTCAACATAAAAATTTAAATTTAAATTTAATAATAAAATCAAGTTTTTTTTTATTTACGATTGAGGGTAAACTAGATTTTTTTTTTTTGTTTTTGTTATAGTTTTAATTAGTGTAGTTTTTAGATTTTAGTATAATTTAATTTGAATTATTTTTTTTTATTGCAATTGCATGGGAAATGGGTTAAAAATAATAAAAAAATGTATTTATTTAAACTTGAATTTAAAATTTTCTGATTAAAAAATGTAATAAATGAATTTAATCAATTTTGTAAATAAAATAATGTTTAGGCATATAGAATATTTTAACTATTATACAGTATGCAAAATCCGTATTCGTATACATTTTTAATCTTATGACATTTTTTAATTTATTATTAAATAATCATTGAATAATGAAAAATGAAAAGTACATTCGTTTTTTTTTCTTTAAATTTATGCTCCATTTGTAATTCATGATTTCTTCCAGAAAATTTTGCATGACATTTGCAGTAATGTACCCAATAATTGTCTTTAAAATAAGGGTGTACGAATACGGATTTTTCATACTGTATATGCTAGGAAAATTTATGGGAAATTATTTTTAAATGTTTTAAGATTTTATTTGATGGAAAAATTCCAAAAAAAATTATAATTGGAATTTTTTGGTTTAGTATATCAAATCTGTTGAGCTAAAGAAAAATATAACTTTTAATTAAAAATAATATGTCATTTTGATCTAATAATTTTGAAGGGGACTATTATATCCCCACAATGATTTTTTTTCATATATATTTTCCATCAGGAAATTGTTTGGAGATTGATGTTTATTCATTATTGATTACTTACGAGTTATTTATACAAATATAGATTGCCTATAACTTACGTCGAATTTAAAATTGTAAAATATAGAATATTTTAATATTAAAAGTTTCATTTAAATTGAAATATAGAAACGAATGATTAAATTTAATTAAAACAAACTAATTAAAAATAATAAAAATTTTTGTAAATAACAAACAAAAATCAATTAAGTATAAATAGTTTTCCTCTGCAAAGCAAAGTTAATTAAATCAAAAAATTACAAAATTTAAATTTGGTAATATCTAAAAAAAAATTTCATATTAAAATAAAATGTAACGAATTGTAGACAAATTGGCGTCAAAAGTTTGGTTGCAAATACTATGACAAAATTTAATTAATTTATTACATTTTATAATAAATTGCAATAAATCGAAAAGGCTGCAGTGATATGGATAGTCTAGTTGACTACTTATGCCCTTATTCCGACAGTCGTATTTGTCGGCGTAAGATACGACTATAAAAATTTTGTATCACGAGAGTCGTATCAATACGAAATTAGTCATATTGATACGAAACAGCCACAAAATCTAGTATTCTTGGAGGCGTACGACTTGAATTTATTTGTCAAAAAACTATAATTTTTGTCGTAAGCAATTTTGCAATTGACTAGAACGAAAATGTAGTATTTTAATTAATTAAATGAAAGTCAAATCAAGTATAAATAAAATATAAAAAATGAAATGTAGTAAAAAAAAATCTTTAAAGCCATCTATTGGAAATAAATAATATTAACGAATAAATCAGTCGTTTCGTATGCCTCTGAGAATATATTTTTTAAGTCGGTACGAAACGAAATTATTTTACGGCGTTAAATACGACACGACTATCGGAATAAGGGCATTAGTTCCAAACTGAACTAAAATGTTTAATAACATTTCTGTACAAACTCTGTATAATTTCTGTACTTATTCTGTACAATAGTTATGTCTGTTATAATTTGCTTAGTTTGCTAACTATGTAATCGAATTGTAAGTGACAGATATACAAATTGTCGAAAAGTAAAAGTATTTAACTGCGTGATATCGATAGCCTGCAGTTCAAACTCAACTAAACTTACTGTTCACATCCAAGTACTTACAGTCTATTATTAGTAAGAACGATAGGAATTGAGATCACCCAAATAATTAAAATTTAATTAGCTAATTACATCTAAAATAGTATAAATAGAAATATACGCAATAATTTTCTCTTATAATTCATTTAATTAAATTAAAATCATATAAAAAATTAATTAATAAAACGAAATTTACTCTCATTTTTTTATATTACATAAAATCTTAAAACACTTTTTCTATTATACATATAAATTTCCCAGATTTCTATCCGTTTTGGATAATTACAAATTAAACCGACCTATCCCTACAATAAAATAATTTTATAAGATTTTTATTTACAATTAACCAAAAAAAAAAAACGAATTTATAAAATGGGTAATTACAAAAGTACACGCAAAAAAATATTTGTTGTACTCTATCTATAAATAAAACATTTTAAAGTAAAAGTAATTAAGCTTTTCTTGTTACTTTCAGTTCTTATAATTACAAAAAAAAATAAAAATTTTGGACATAATCACAATTACATATTGCATGCAATATAATAATAATAAAATATGTTTTCAAATGGGATTGGTTTTTGTTTATGTAATCAAATCAAAAAAGTCTTAAATGATAAATTTAATGCTCGTTTTGTAAGCAATTTTTCTATGGTATAAGAACAAGCATAATTAAAGAGTGGAAATTCTTCAGAAAAATATTCCGCATTATCTTTAATCAAATTCAAATTCCCCCAAAAAAAATAAAATTGAATTAATAATTTTACATGTTTAAATTTCATCAATTTTCAAATAAGATTTTAATCGAAAATAAATTTTTTTTTTTCAAATTTAATCAACTTTTCTTTTTGAGTTCAAAAAAACTTTATGTGAATTTTTTTTTTTTGTTTATAAGATCAAAACTCTTGCAATGTGAACACTATTCCCGAAAAAAACATTAATTTTTAATAAAACTGTTTATCATTTTTTTAACCACCAAAAAAAAAAAACATAACCGAAAATAAAAAATTGACTTTCTAAGTAAAAATGAAAAAAATATTCTTTCGTTTCTTTAGATTTTTTAAATATGATATCAAAAAAAAAAAATATGAAAAAACATTAAAGAACACTTCACTTTTATGCTGTAAGCCACAACATTTAAAGTTTTTGTTATAAAACCTGTTTTTATTGTATAAACGTCTAATAGTCCTTTTTTTTGCCATTCACCATTTTAATATTCTTCACTTGAAATTTTCTAACTTTTTGCAGAAAATATAAAAATTTTTTATTTCTTTGGTGAAGATATTTTTGCTTACCACAAAAGTTCGTAAAACTCTGAAAAAAAGACTAACAATTTTATGTTTTTTGCAAAAAGGAAGTGCCCGCAAGGAGTTTTTTTTCCACAGAACTTGAGAATCATTTTTGGTTTTTTTCTTTGAATTAAAAAGAAAGAAGAAAAAAAAATTGCTTGATAAAAAAAATTATTTCTGGTTGGATTTTAAATTTAAATATAAAAAAAAAATATTGTGGTATAATTGTTGGTAAATAAAAAATATTTGTTGTGATTATATAAGTAAAAAAGAGTTGAAGGGGTTTGTTTAAGGGAGAAAAGTATAGATTTTTAATGCTCATTTAAATTTGAGTAAATTTATAGAGTCACAACAATTCATTTGAATTTATGCCCTTATTCTGACAGTCGTATTTGCTGGCGTAAGATACGACTACAAAAATTTTGTATCACGAGAGTCGTATCAATACGAAATTAGTCATATTCATACGAAACAGCCACAAAATCTAGTATTCTTGGAGGCATACGACTTGAATTTATTTGTCAAAAAACTATAATTTTTGTCGTAAGCAATTTTTCAATTGACTAGAACGAAAATGTAGTATTTTAATTAATTAAATGAAAGTCAAATCAAGTATAAATAAAATATAAAAAATGAAATATAGTAAAAAAAAATCTTTAAAGCCATCTATTGGAAATAAATAATATTAACGAATAAATCAGTCGTTTCGTACGCCTATGAAAATACATTTTTTTAGTCGGTACGAAACGAAATTATTTAAACGGCGTTAAATACGACACGACTGTCGGAATAAGGGCATTCAATTTAGTAGCTTGTAGCTTGTTTCATTATACTGTAAGATTTTATTCTAAATTTTAACTGATATATAATTAAAATCTGTTAGTTCTATTTACAAAATTCATATTTGAAATGAAATAAATATCACGTATGATTGAATTCGTCTATATTTGATCAATTCGCCTAACTATTCGTATGAAATATTCGTTAAATTTGTCTAACTATTCGTATGATTGAATTCGTCTAACTAACTAACTATTAGACGAATTTTATTTTTAAAACGTCGGAAACATGTAATATTTTTTTTTTTTTTTTTGCTGCCAAACGACCAATTCAGTTATTTTCCTTTTGACCATTTTAAAAGGACGATTTTTTGATACGAAAATTCTAATCGAATAATAAACTTTCGACTCAAGGGAATCACAGACGACTTCAGTCATACTGGACACATACACTCATTCGACAATATATTCGACGTCTAATCAATATTGGTTCAACCTCAGCAAAGTGTAAATAACGCTGCCAACCATGAGTCGAGTCGAGTACAAGTATAATAAGGATGACTAACGCAGAAATTGACTTAATAAACGAGTCGTATGGCTTCATCTAAAAAAAATAGCCTCGGTAATTAACAGATTACCCTGCAGTACAAAATATCTCCAAAAAATATTATAATAAATTTCATATTTCTTATATTTAGTTAATCAATTGAAGCATAGGCATCTAAAATAAATACCAGAAAGGAAAGAAATATCTTCATCATTTTTTTTTGTTACTTTGTATCTTAATTCTTCTTTAAACTGATTGACTTTTTCTTTTCTGATTTATATTTGAACGAAACGAAATTTTTTATAATATACCATCAGGCAACATATAAATTATTGGCCAGCAGCAGGAAGGAAACCCTTTATATCGTTTTCCTTTGCAATAAAAAAATTTAAAGATCAATTTCGATCACAATTTAAATTTTATGCGAATATTGTTTTAGCATTTAAAAAAAATTTTTCTTCTTATATTCTTTATATGCGATATAATCAAACAGGATACATTTTTTTTTGTGAACACAAAAAAAAGGGTTTCTCTAGTTACGTTTTGGATTTATTGCAAGATTTTTGCAATAAATAAAAAAATTTATTAAATGCTTTTAAAAAAATCTTTTCCCATTTCAATTTTTTGATTTGTTTTTATAGATTTTGAATTTTATTTATAGAATTATTTATATTTTATTACCGGAAATTAAATAAAAATGCCTACAATAATTTATTATATAAATTTTAAATTGGAGAAGTTTTTATATAGTTTGGAAATTTAAAATTGATTGGAACATTTTTGTTACAATTTATTTATGTAATTCTCAATTATATTGCAATATGATTAAATATTAAATTCGGATCATTTAAAGAATTTTTATTAATTTAGTAAATTGGATTAGGATTGAAATGCTTTGAAATTAAATCATTTTCTTTTTGAATTCAAATAGAAATTAATTTTAGTTACAAAAAGATTAATTTTAATGGTACATTTTGCTATGTACTTAAATGGTACAAAGTAACATTAATTTTTGTTATTACTTTTCTAACGTATTTGTGACTAAATTAATATAAAATACTAAAAATGAATTATTGTGAACTTTTAGCTATAATTAAAATTAATAATTTAACTATTTTAAAATTTAAATTTAAAATTTATTAATTTATAGAACCATTTAAGTTAAAGTTAATATGAAGTAACCTTCTTTGTCTATAAGATAATTTTCTAATACAATTTTACATTAAATTTCAGTGTTGGTAATATAATAAAATAACAAAATAATATAATAAGTAGTGTCGGTCTTTGGGGACGACTAATAACCCCTCAAGAACTAACAACATTCAAATTTTTCATATATACTCCAATTTTCTGTAATCTCTTTTAGGCCACTTAACTCGTAATTTTCTATATTTTCTACAACTTGAATGATTAAATTACTATGATTATTTTTCAAATTATATAGTAAATTTATATAAGTAATAAGGACATTAATTTTTACTATAAAATTTGACACATAGTTTCAACTATAAACAAATTTTAACAATTTTCCGGATTTACTGGTAAATAAATTTATTTTATTATTAAATATTAGAAAATAATTTTAAATAATTTCTTTATAAATAAAATTTCCGTACAAATTTAAAATTCTACTCTATAAATTTTTAGAAATTACTTCCTGTTATTATTTATACCAAATCCAAAAATAATTTGAAACTTTTATAGTTAACACAAAAATTGTTTATAAATGATTTTTATTTTTTAAATTTTATCGTTTCATTTTTATCAAAAACAGTGCATAAAAAAAAACTGTAGATTTTTTTTAAACATAATTTTAAATTTATGATAATAATTTTTTACATATAAACTAACCAAAAAAATACCGCATCGTTGATTGTAAATTAACACCACCTACCCAGGTTAACTAAATAAACAATGAAATAAAAATAATGTTAGTAAAGTTTTTCACACTTTTTTGATTTTCCCAAAAAAAAAAAAAAAAACAACATTGAAGGAAAAACAACAAAATTAAAATTGATTGCAATTATATTTTCACTTGAAAAATATATAGACAAAAAAAAAACATTGAAAGTTTAGCATAACAATTTATACTATTTATTTTGTATATATATAGTTCCGATTAAAAGTTCCAGAAATTTATGAACAGTTTTCCAAAATAAAAAAAAAAACCATTGTCAAACAAAGCAAAACAAACAAATATGTTAAAACTTATGTCAATAAAGCGAATTTACCTGATCAGCAAAAAAAAAAATGCCGCGCAGCCGAACTACTGATCAGTAGTTTTATAATCATGGGCTTTTTTTTAAATTATCTACTGTAAATGCATATTTTGAGTAGTATGTTGCACCCTCTAGTGGAAGAAACTAAAATTATAACAACTGTGATTTTATACTACTACTTACTACCCTTCATTTGCGACATTAAACATAATTTTTGGGGTTTATTGACTATTGGAAATCGCATTTTAAAAATTAATATTTTATATATTTTAGTATTCAGCGCCTCTATCGGTAGAAATTTGAAATACGGTTACTGGCATCGTGTTCTACTTTTAATTACCTTTCCAACGAGTAGTCACACTTCATTTTTGGGGCACATTTACTATATAAAATTACATTTTTATTCGGAAAAAGATGTTTTAGCAAAATGCGAATTGCGCCACCTACCGATATTCTATAAATTGCATCTGGTTCTCAATAAATCAAGCTTTCTATTGTGGGTCAATCATGAACTTGTATGTACAGTAACTATGTGAAATAACTGCTTTTTATTGTTTACATCGGACAGACGGACAGACGGACGGACAGAAAAGCGTTAACATAAGGGATTTTTTTTTTAAAAAAAGCCCTAAAAATAGTAACAAAAATTATTTCATTTAAAAACAAATATAAAATTTATGAGACTTTTATGAAATTTTAAGTTCATTGTATATGATTGAATTACCATTACATAAAAATGATAAATATTATTATTCAGGCCCAGGTGGACTAATTTATAAAATATATTTTTTTGTATAAATAAGTAAAATTTAAATTTCCAGGTGTTTTTATTTTATTTGATTTCATTCTATATTTAAAATAGATTATAATATAATTTATGTAGAGTATAGTCGTGGGTTAGTTTATATATGATTTTATTGAATCATTTGTAAATTTTGAATAAAAAAATAAATAAATAAATTTATGTTTATTTTGTTTAATTTGAAATTTATTGAATTTGTTCGATTTTTTATAATTTATTTAAATTTACTAGAGAAAAATTGTATATTTAATTAATTTGAAAAATTTCATGCAAATTAAATTTAAAATTAAACAAAAATGAATAAAAATATTTGTAAAAATTTGGGAATTTTTTTTTTGGAATCAATAAATTTTTGATTGCATTATAAAACTGTAATAATTTTTTGTAAATTTTAATTAAATTATAAATTTTCAATTGTTGTGTTCCATTTTGATGTAAAATTTTTAGTCTTAATATCATTTCTCATGATTTCGAAATCCATATAAAATTTTTGAGATCTAGTTGACACATAATTTCATAATTTAAATATACATATAATTTAAATTTAAAAGAGTGACCCCCATATTAGCCTGTCAGGAGCCAAGAGGACACCACATCAGGCTAATTTTCATGCAGTAAAGTTCAAATTAAGAATAAATTATAACAACTTCCGAGTTTGAAATGAAGAAAGACTAATATTTAGATAATTCTGCGATCTGTCAAATTAATTATTTAACCAAAATGAATTAAAATTGAATTTGTTGATCAAAGCTATTCTAATATATAGCTTAGAAATTCAAACTATTCACTTTGTTATAACTAATTTAAAAAATAAAATTAATTCATATTTCCAATTGTGGACTCCAATTTACCCGTAAATTTTGTAAATTTATTAAAAATCCTTAAAACTTCCGAATGCTGGCTTCCGATTAGTCGAATATAATAGCTTAATAGCATTATCCAAAAAACGATAGAGTATTTCTTTATTAAACTATCCCCAAAAGATAAGCTACCTACGATAAATAAGTCTAATTACTCCTACTATTTATTACCATATTGTAATTTGCATAATTTAGTTTCATTTTACGTTTTTTCGGAAATAACTTAAATAATATTATTACCAAGTATGTAAAAAGTGAACAATTAAGGTAATGTAAAGCAATTATTACTTATATAAAATAAATGATTAATCTGCTGGTTGTGCATATTTTACATTATTAAACCATAAAAGCATATTTTACTAAATGTAGTTACAAAAAGTTTTAAAGGAAATTCATATATTATTATATTATTTTATTATTCCTTTTTAAAACATTTTCTTTTTTTGAATGTTTAAAATATTTTTTTTTAAAAAAATAATAATAATAATAATTTAGTTATGCAGAATATAATTGTAAAATTTTAATATGCAGAATTCGCTCTGTCAAAACATGTTGTTTATTCTTGAACTGAACAATTGAATTATATATTTTTTTGTACATGTAATATTTATGATTGCTAAGAATTTATGATGACATATATGTTAAAAAATGTTTTTTTTCGGTTTTACTTTGATATTAAATGTAAAATTACTTAAATTGCTAAAAATGTACATAAAAATAAAATGAGTCAGTGGTAAATAATTTAATATTATTGAGTATGTACAGAAAATATAAGATAAGTTTGTCAAATTAAATTTTATTACCAAAATTTAATTAATATACGATTAATGTAATTTAATTATAGATATTATACGAAATAATTAATATTAGCTTATTATTATCAATAATTTATTCTTCATTCATAATTAATACTTTTTGTATACCAATCCCGCGCTTATTTTGAGCTTAAATATGATGGCATTTTGAAAATATCACGAAAATTTGGATAATTTTTATAATTTAATAGAAATAAATTCGGGTATTCCCCTAAATTTGATTATTTTACCAAGTATTAAACACGTTTTTGATTATAATATTGCATTAACTGATTGCTAATTTATTCTAATTTAATTTGCTATCAAGTTATAAAAAAATCTGACCAAATAAATGATGGGTCACAGTATATCTGAACAGCTTATAAGAGTATTAAATTTTGGTATTAATTGTACATATTTAATCCGCCCTTATTGGCTGTCAAAAAAGTGATGGGCGCTATAACAGCAATTTAATTCTGTGAGCCTCCGATTCTGTGGGCCTCTGTGAGTCCAAGTAATTGGGTACACTTGCAGTCCAAGTGTACCCAATTTGGTCAATTTGGTACACTTGCAGTCGCTTATGTTCTGTGAGCCACCGATTTGGTCAAATGGGTACACTAGCAATCCATACTTCTATATAGTGTCAAATACTATAACACATTTTTGGGTATCACTTATTTGTTGTAAACTTACAGTAGTTACTTGGGTAATCCCCCTAATTTTTCTATATATAAATTTTACAATAGATATTTATGCTTGTAATTTTATTTCTTATTGATTATGTACCAAAACCAGCCATTTTAGACCATTTTGATAGAATTATTTATATATCTCAATTTTAGGCTAGTTCTAGTGTTAATTATATATTTAAAGAATTACAAATTGCATATTATTTAATTATTCATTAACTAAATAATCTACTCTCAATTATATAACAAAACACTATGAAAAAATTCCAAATCATAATTATTAGTTTAATGCATAAAGCATAAATTTAAATCCCATTAATGGAAGTTAATAATAATATATAAAAATTAATCATTTATTATTGTTAATTTTTGTTTTTATCTGGATCAATCATTTTTTTTTTGTGCATTGTAATGTTTTTTGATTAATTATGAGATTAGATAAAAATAAAATTTATATAATTTATAAATTGAAAGTTTTATTACTTTTACAACAAAATTTTTTTGTTTCCGGCATGTTATAAAAATGAATATTTTGCCGAATTACATAAAATGTAGATACATATGTATGTACTTTAAAAATTAATCATAAAAATTATGTTTAATTTAAGAAACAATTAAAAATTAATGTACAAAAATATGAAAATTATGAGAATTTTTTTTTTTTTTAAATAATCAAATTTATAATTTTTTGTGAAATTATTTATGTTAAAAAAAAAAAAATTGTAAGTGAGAATTTTTGAAGATACACGTAAAACGCCAAAAAACATAAGTAATTAAAATTTATTGGAAAGAACAAAAAAAGAAAAAACAACAAAAATTTTGTTTATTAACATTTTTGTTTAACACTTTTTTTTTTTTTTTGTAAGAAAAAAATAATTTTACTTATTTACCTATTAACCTATTAAACGAAAAGCAAATATTTGTTAATAACCAAAAAAAAAAAATTGTGTGTAGGTTTTTTTTTTTAGTAGGTTAAAATTATATTCTATTCAACCAAAAAATAATGTTGTTTACCAGATTTTTGTTCTTTTGGGTTAAACAAATTTAGGTTAAAATTTTTCGTAATTTGTTTTTGAAATTTTCTTTCGATTTTTTTATTAAACTTTTTCATATTATCCAGTAATTTGGAATTATATTGATTATAAGATGGATTGTGTTTATAATTTAACAGAGATGGATAGAAAAGACTGTTAATAATCTGTAGACAAATTGGTGTGGTGACCAAAGCTAAAAAGTTGGTAAGTGTGAAAAAATTTTATAATGACTTTTCTGGTGTTAAATATTGTCACATAAGTGAGACAGTAATCTAAAAATAGTGATACTAATGAAATTGTCACAAATTTGAGACTACTCGCTATGACCAACATAAATTTTTATGATAATTTTATTACTATCGAATTTGTGTCATTTTTATTACTATCACTATTTTTCTATTTTTAGAATACTTTGTCGAATTTGTGATAATATTTCTTGTATCAAATATTGTCACAAATTCGAAACATATACTGACCAACATAAATTTTGTTGGTCATACTATATAGTAACATTAATTGTTTTTTGGTCACACATTTTCAGAAATTTCAATATTTCTAAATTAGAAAATCTATATTCAACACAAATTTAAATAATAATTAACTTAAATTCAACACAAAAGTCATAGAGATCATTCTGTAAAATACAAATTTTTTATAGGTTAAATTTTTCATAACTAATAATTTTTATTGTATTTTGTTTCCGGATAAAATAGCTTTGACCATTTTTAGATTTGGTATACCGTTTTGTTTAATTCTTTATTATTATCATCGAACTTTTGGTTCAAAAAATTTTTATTAGGCGGCTGGGGATATACATAAAAACTTTGTACTATAAATTTTTTTTTTATAGTTGTGTGTTGCGTATAGGAATCACAACATAAAATTGAATTCTATTTTTGTTTTTTTTTTTATTTTTGATCTAAAACCAAAATTTTAGTGATATTTTCCTTAAAAAGAAAAAAATTTAATGTTTATAATGTTGTACAAAAGTTCAACGTTCAAGTTAACGTCATGTTTTACACTGTAATTTTTTTTTTTTTTTTGATACATGTACGTTTTTACTATAACTATACTCTATCAGCATAAAGTTAAGAAACCATTTATGGTATTTTAAGTTAATTCCATTTTTGTCGTTTATGTATGAAACATCATACGAACACAGTTCAAGAGTTTTGTAAATACAGTACTTGCTGATTTCCACATTTCCAGTATACAAAAATAACATGTACGTACAAATCATTCAGAAAAGGAACAGAATACATAAAAATAATAAAAAAAAAAAATTTCCGCATTATTCATAAATTCTTATTATTATTAAAATGCTGAAAAAAGAGAAATGTATCTGATAGAATGCAAAAGAAAGAAAACTGATGTAAATTAATCAGTAAAATATTTTTCGATTTTAGTTTCTGATTAAAAAAATTGTTAATGTGACAGAAGTTTTTGATTTAATAGCCAAGTTTTTTTCCTCCTGATGTCGTATTAAGCAGTTATAGGATAAGAAATTAGCAAAGCCGTATATAATATTTTCCTTTGTCTCTATTTTTTCTTCCTTTATTCCTTTTCCTTATTATAGAATACAGAAAATATATGAGCGCATATTATTAAATTTCACCACGAAAAATATGTGTGTACCTTCTGTCGTCTCTATACAATTTCTACGTCTTATCCACAAACTCGTTATTTCAACTTTCATAACAAAGATATTATATTCACCACGGGAACTCATATTGGCGTCCTAATGTTTTCAGTTTTTTAAGTCTTTTTGCAATTTTGAATATCTTTATATTATATACGGCTTTGAAATTAGTTTTTCGATGTATTAAGTATAAAAGTTACCAATTTATTTTATAATTAAATATATGTTTACTTATTTAAAATGAAAATTAATCAACCTTTTTTCATTCATTTATTTTTGTTGCCAACACTCAGATAAAAAAGTGTATAAATTACGTTAAAATCTTATTATTGCAATTTCAAAAAAATATATAGGTAATACTATACCTTTATTAATATTATTTTCATCTATTTTTTTTACAATAATAATAATATTATAGTTGAAACTGCGGTAGAAATTCCATTTAAACGTGATTCTATCCTATAACTACACTTTACGCCTCTACCGGGAACATTTTACGTTGGCATGATCTATTGATTTGGAATTATTGTTAAATTTTAATTTAGAAAAATTTTAGCTGATAGTTTATATCTAGTATCATCTATGTTACTAGAGTATTCTAATTATAGTAATATTTATTGCAATTTAATTAAGTAATTGGACAGATAATGATATGTAAAGAAAATTAACTAATACTACTAACTAAAAACTATACATGAATTTATAAATGGAAGTCAAGTCAAAGTAATGAAAAGAAACTTGATCATCCTTAGATCATATCTTTGCTCAATTTTAGTAACTAGATCATACTAACTTATAAAACTTTCAAGCTTTCAATAAATTAAATTTTCCAGTTGTTTAAATTCACAAATCTAAATTATTAGAGTTAGAAATTTACTAACTAGATTACAGTAATTAATATCTTAATTTGTAGAATTAGATTAATTTTGATGGTAGCTAATTGTAGCTAGTTTGTAAATGACAATTGGAATTGCACTGATCTAGTCAATGAAATTCTGCACTGATGGATCTGCACTAATCTAGTTAGTCAATGAAATTTACTTTCTATTGTAGTTTCAAAAGTATCTAACTGGTAATCCTAGCTCTATATATTTTCTAGTCAGTGTAAAGGTCACTTCGTAAGTCCTTTGATACATTTTCGTTTTTAAAAAATAAAATTAAGACATTTTTTTTTGGAAAAATGAAAGAAATTTATGAACTATAAATATATGATAATACAATAAAATTGAAATAGAATGTTAGGGAAAATCTGTAAGGCCTACTATAGGTCTAGGCTCGCATCTCGCTGCTGAACTAACAGAAGAAGAAGAAGAATATGACTGATAGATTACAATATACTAACAGAATTCTTCCTTTTAGTTGCTAGAGATAAAGTTTGTCAATAAATGGATATACCCAATAGGAAAATTGAAAACTTCAGAAATAATATTATTCTGCATTTAATTGTCAATATCCAAGGTAATATAATATCCATCTTAACTTCGGACCTTCTTCTTTTTTATTTTACTTTCCAATACTTTTGCCCACATTTTTTCTTACATAATCTTTCCATTTTATAAATTCTACATACTCGGGTATACATATACATATATGTAGTGTAGAATATTATTTTAATGCATAAATTATGATTAGAAATTCATGTATTCCAATTTAAATCAGCTGATGGTAAAGTAAAACGGTTCTTTTAATTCAGATAAACCAAAAAAAAAAAAATTGAAAAAAAAATTGAAAAACTGTTTTATAGCGCAGAAAAAAAAGCAAAATAAAAAAAAAATAAAGATTAGCATAAAAATTGTTGTAAAAAGAAATAAATAATATACAAAAAACGCATTTTATTAAACCATGAAATATAACAACAATAATATTACATCATTTTTATGTTGATGATGATGCATTGTTATGCTGTGTAAACGTTATGTATTATTATGTATAAGAATATATATAATGTAAAAATATGTTAACTGAAGGAAAAACGGTGAAAATTGTCCAGTATAGAATATGTAATAAATGTTGACATTGACAAGTCATATTAGGAGGAAAACAAAGAAAAGGAACACAATATTTTCTTTTTCCTATATTTTTAATTTTTAATTGAATGCCATAGAATATTTTGTAGAAATTTTTTTTTTTCATATACATAAAGTCAATATTGCACATAAGATTCGATATAACTATATGGAATATTATTTACGGTTCAAGTTGTGAACTAATAGTCATAAAAGGGATAAACTTTTTATGCAATGGTAATATATAAAAAGCAAATATTTTTGTGTGGGAAAATTTCTATTTTTAAAAATTATTGTATAAATTTCATTAAATATTAAAATTTAAGGTTAATTAGTTCTTTAAAAGTTTAAAATTTTAAATAATTATAAATGAATGAAAAGCAGCGAGAAAAATTTGACTTAATTTTGTAATAGAAAAATTTGACTTAATTTTGGTTCAAGCAAATTGGCGTACTCTTTGATTTTTTATTATTGATTCTACTAAACTAATAAATAAAGTGGTTAATTATCTTACCATACCAAATGCTAGGTTAGTTTTAGAAGGAAGTATACAGCAGCAATAAGGACAATACGAGAGATCTAAATCATAGTTTATATTGCTCATAAAATGTACCTTCAGATTAATTTCATTTTTGATGAATCTGGTCCTATTCTTTTATGTAGGATAGGATCAAATTCTTCATAAATGAAATTAATTTTTAGGTAACTCTATACTCCATGTATACCAAACACCAGATATTATCACTAAATTTTGGTTTAAAAAATTTTACAATTTTTGAAAATTCTCTATAGTTTTGTGCCAACAAATAAAGTATTCCCGAATGTGATCATCAAGATGAAAATACGATTATCTATCTATCATTTAGTCACCATTAACAACTAAAATTGGTTAAGATAATTCCAATATTTGAAAATTCTGGACTACGTTGGCTATATAACTATAATTTTGATGTAGATCTAATTAAACGTCAAGCATATTATGGCATATATATTCATGACAGTGCCACAGTAGCCTAATAGAATATAGTGTCATTATGCTTGTACATAATCTGAAAATTAATATGCCACTATATTTTTTTCGAAGAATTTTTCGATCTAAAACTACTGTAGCTCAGTTTAGTCCAATATAACTACTATCTAATTTAGTAAAATTAATTTGGCACTCTGGCTTATAAACTTTGTTCAAAGTAATAAACTGTATTAGTTCGAGGTCGATTACATTATTAACTCTTAATTATATATACGCTTTACCAATATATATTAACAAAATATAATATAAAAATTACAAGTTGTGTCAATAATTGGATATAAAATGTTAATTAAGCTAAAATTAGATAAGTAGTTTTATAGATCAAATTAACAAGGAAATTAATTTGTGTAGCTACACGTATATTTCAAAAGTTTTATTTATTTGCTATCGCTTTGAAATATTATATAGATTGAGATTAAGTAATTTAGATTTTCGAACGATCGTTGTTAAACTAATAAAATGTTGTATCATATACAAATTTATAATCAGTTTTAATTATGTTCTCAACAAAGATACTTCTATATTTCATAATATTACTTATTACTGTTGTTAATAGTGGAAAAAGTAATTAAAATTAATTTTTGTTTTGAATTTATATTGCAATATTTAATTTTATATTTTTTAATTTTTCTATACTATATAAAGTTCCATCACTGATATGTAATCCAACTGTAAAAGGTGCTGATCATAAATGTAATATACAATGTTTAATTTATCCACAATATAAAGGAGGTTATTGTGATATAAATAGTAATATATGTTCATGTTATTTAATGTCTTTAAAATTATATAAATAAAATGTTTGTTGTTTTTTAATTATTAAAATTTTTCCGGAAAAATGATGAATTTTAATTTGTAAAAGGACATAAGTATTTTTAATTGGGAAAGTACAAAAAGACAAATATATAAATTGTAAAATTAATTAATATAGTTTGAAACATTTCTGAAAATTTTGTTATAGTTTGCTTTGATTGAACTTGGCGGCAACAAACTGAAAACTGAATTTAACCCTTTGGCAGCCCATTTATTTGAAATTTTTTTTTTGCATTTATAGCACATTTAATTATTTAGAAACTCATATACGAAAACAATATATTCTCGTATTCAAATGCGAAACTCATTCATAATACGAAAATTTTTTAGAGAATAGAGTAATTTGTAAGAGCAGTAGATTTTATGCAAGAATTCATTTATTTCATGAATATATATATGATATTGGGATAACTTTATTTAAATATTGTCTCAGTTTCAATGACGTCCCAGAACGTCATAATCGATTTTGCCCAAAATAATGCATGACGTTCTGATACGTCAAATGAGGTCAAAGGGTTAAAAGGCGGTCGATGTTAGAACGGCCCGGATTGCCTCTAAGCAAGTCACTATGTGTATATTCCTCTATACTTAAGCTTACAATAATCTACTTAAGTGCATTTCATATTCAATGCATTTCAGTGAATTTCAGTAGATTTTGAAAAAAAAAAAACAAATTTACTACAAAATTTAAATGCTTTAAGGTTTTTTTTAACCAAAATGAAAAAGAAACTGGATAACTGGGCTGAAGCTCCTTTGTATATGACTTTTGACCATATAGAAATAATCTAAATTAATATATAAAAAAAATAAATCAATTTATAAAAATTTAGGTCAATCAAATAAAAATATAAAAATTGTAATAAAATGTAAAAAAAAAAATCATTTCAAAATTTTTTTACAAAATGCAAAAAGAAATTTTTACCATAAATTTTCTTCATTTTTTTTTTTAAATTCAATTTTTTTTTTTTATTATTTTCAATAAACCATAAAGAAAATTAAATATTCTTTGTTGGTTTTTAGTTAAAGATTTAAAAGAATTTTAAAGAAGAAGAAGACAGAAAAAAAAAAACGTTTAACAACTTTCAAAGTTTTGAGAATTTAATCCCATGGATGCGATGGTAAAGCAAAAATAGTACGAAAAACAACCGCCGACAATATAAAAAATCGTGGGTTTATTTATTTTCTTTTGTTGTTATTTTTTAATATCGATTTTTTTTGTTTTGGTTTTTTTTTTTTTTTGTATTAAGTTACCTACTTTTTTTTTCAGTATATTTGAATGTCTTTTTCTTTATTATATGCCCCAAAATAGTTTTGGTTTGGTTTTTGTTTGTGTCCGGAGGAGATCATCAGTCACGCAAAAAGAACATCACAACAAATTGAGTCCAACAATGTCATGAGCGCAGATTTTCATACATACAAATGTATGTAAAACTGAATTTCTTGGGCTCAGTTCTGTGTATGGGGTGCGTGCGTGTTGCAAATGTATATAGTCAATTAAAACGATTAAATTTTTAGTTATAAATATTTTAAAGATAAATATATATATTAAAGTGTTTTATGGAAATTGTTTTAAAAAAAAGTTTAATTTGGTTTCTATTGGGACAAGTATACAATTATTATAAAATATCGGGTTAATTTTTTCATTTTTTTTTTTCATTTTTTGATTATTCAATGCTTTTTTTATTTAAGTTAATTTTCTGGCCTATTATTATGATGAAAATCGTGTTGTGTTTATGAAATTTTATGTGTTAAAAAACATCATAAACAAGTCATGGACATTTATATTATTTATTATATTTATAATTCACGATCAAAATATTAGATTTTACTTTCCCAGACTATCTTAATTTAAGAAAATTTAATAAATTTAATTGTTTGTATACAAAAAAAAAAATTTTATCAAAGTTTGTAAGCTTTTTTTATAGGTCAAGATGTTCTTTTACATAATTCAAAATTGTTAAATTAAAAATTTGTCCTTTTTTATATATGTCAATTTTACTTTTCTAGATATAAAATTCCAAAGGTTTGTCTCTATATTTTTGAAAATAGTTCAATTTGAATTGTAGGATAAATTTGACTTGAAAATAACTATTAATTAATATTATATATTTAAACTAAATTCATTTAAAGGATTAAACAAAATGCCCAAATGTGATCTTTACTAAGGAAAAAGGACAATAGAACATCTCTTCTATCACTGTCCTTTATTTTTGTAATAAAAGGTAGAAATATTTTGGTTTTTATCTTGCAGGAAAATTAAGTGATTTAACTTGGCAACGAACCAAGGAAAAACCTGGCTACGCTGGTAAAATTTATTAAAGAAGTATAGGATGGCACGATTCGTGGTGAATCTTCTGAGGAACGTTTCGTAAAGGTGGTACAACGGACCATAGTATCTAGGTACGTGGATTGGCCGCTCCAATCCTCCTATTAAACCAACCAACCAACGAAGGAAAAAGGACAAATTTAGAATAATTTTTTTTGGCAATTTCAAATATTATAGACAGATTCTAATTTAAAGTATATAATCCTTTGACTATATAATATATGGACTGCTAATCGCTTATAATTTCCTTTAATGTCAAAGAAAAAAATTCTATTAGGACTGGTAGCGCATAGCACCAGAGATGGCCAATAAGAGAACTAAAGTTATGGAATTCTGAATTAAATCCAGTAGAATTCTCAAGTAAAATCTATGGAATTCTCATAAATGATTTAGTTTTTTTATTGGCCGTCAAAAAGGCGAGCGTCGCCAAAGGCAATTCGGAATAGTTAGTTGCTTTTTTCGCCATCTCTGGTGGTATGCGCATAGTCGGGCATAGCTACAGCAATGAAGTTGGTTACTAGCAGTCCATATATTATATAGTCAAAGATATAATCATATTAAATATATCCTTAAATTTTCCAATTATTTCTTTAATATTTCCTGGACTATATAGATTATCTACTGGTAATTACAATAATATATGGAATTAAATTAATTTCATTTGAATTTAATTTCAAATCCAATTATTTACATCCAATTTATATTATAGCTAAAATTTTAGATTATTCCTATAAATAAATTTCCTAATTTTTTGTGTTGGTCTTTTGGAACATTATAGAATAGAGAAATTCAACGAAACTATCAAATTTCTATATGGTGAAAACTGAAAACGCATGTTTTTTTTTATTTATCTTTAAAACCAAAAAAAATAGTTTAAAGAAAGATCATTTATAATCTCTATATGAACAATGAACTTGCAACTTATACCAGCAATTTTGACTTTAATGAACTTTTAGTATATAGTTATAAAGAAAAAAATTTATGTACAAAGCATCTCGTACAATTGTTTAAAAATGGACAGTAGATACAAAAAAAAAAAAAATTACCATCAGCAGTAAAATCAGTAATCTTTGATTATAATGCCCATATATACAAAGTAGGCAAGAGAAAGAAATTTTTTTATGTATATGGAAATTATTTTAAAATCATATCCCACCATAAAAGTTCAAACTAAAAGAAAATGTTAAAATCTAATAAAATTTTGTTAAATTAAATGCTGCTGGGGTTTATTTAATGGGGACGCATAGAGACGACTCTATGCGGTGATCTATTAGGTTAATTGCGAATTCTGATTTTTAATAATAAAATTTGTAGAAATAATAAAGGAGAATCTGTATTTTGGTACCCATACAAAATTTTATCTATTTTTAGCTATACATATACATCTTCTATGTAAATTATCAAGTAAGTAATGTACAAAATATATTGAAATGCACGTATAACAAGTCAAAAGGTTGAAATTCATCTAAGAAATACGATTTACTAATTTCGAGAATATTCGTTAATGTCAATTGATTACCAGTTATACTGCAACTGCATGTGTTTTTGACCATCAGTGTGACAGTGACCAGTGTGACAAAAATGAGCTCCTATTGAGAAAAAGTTACTGTATCGTTAATGAAAATATTACAAAAGATTGCAGATTAATTGACATTTTAACTAAAATGTAATTTCCTCCACTGTATGCCATTCTATGACACAGAGTAAGTTGAAATAGTCAAAGTGTTCAACTCCATATCTCTGGGCAACAAGAAATTGCAATTTAATTTCTAATTCTAAATTATTTATATTCAAAATCTTTACACTAATTTCTCACTTCACTATAATTAGTAATCATATAATATACTAATTTCTTCTTTCTATAATTTTTTACAAAAAAACTAAATAGATTTTTTCTGTTTAAATGAAAAATCATCAGAAATATTTTTATTTTATGTAATATATAAAAGTGTAAGACATAGATAAATCTTTTCACTTGTCCATATCGTATATGTACATATACAATATTTGACACTGACATTGTTGTTGAAAAAATATAATAAAAATTGAAAACATGGGAAAAAAATTGGCCATTCAATTTCATATAAAAATAAAAAAAAAAAAACTATATAAAGATATAGTTTCGGTTCGGCAGCAAAAACATATAAATATATATAGATAAATTTAAAGAATGGATAGTTAAAAAAAAAATCTCTAACTGCGGTAGAAAAATAAAATAAACGACGGTTTGGTAAATTAAAAATAATTCTATTTTTTTTTTTTTTTTGGTTTTTTTTTTAAATTGATAGCCAATTACCCAGAAGCAATATACAAAATAATTTGAAACATATATATGGTAAATGATAGATTGCATATGGATTGTTATCGGTATATAATTCATTTTGTATGTATAACATAAACAATATTCATTTTTATGGTGCTGCAAAAAAATTTCAAAGCCAGTGATAATCAAACATAAGAAAAAAAAATTAAATAAGTTTTATTTTATGTTTTTAGTTTAACGAAACATCAATCAACCATCAAAAGTATCTCATTTAAATTTTTTTTTGTATTTTTTTTTTGTTTTTTTGTATCATGTAAATTGAAATTTATATGTTCAATGGAAAATTAATTAATTTTGATTTAGAATGATTTAAATCTTATAAAAGTAATAAGAATTTTATTGTATACCAGTACTATGGTATATACGTAATATATATTGAATGATTATGTGAATTATACAGATTTAAAAATATTATTTAACAATAGTTATTTGATCAAAATTTACTTATTTATATACCACTGGTCTTTAGATGCCGCGATAGCATTTAAATATCATTAGTTTTTGATGCAGTACTAATTAAATTTGTATATACCAGAGTAGTTTTATATATTTGAAATCATTAAAGGCAGGTGCACAATTGCAGCTTTAATCGATAATCGATAGTATGTTAACTTGAAAAAGTTTCAACATATGGAAAATCATTGTAAAGGCCAGTATGCTACTCGCGATTAGGAAAGATTACCATACAAAATTTAGCTCAGCTAAAGATAAGATTACGATTTATCTCGAAATTTCGCTGAAGTAGTACGCTACTCAAGATTACTAAAAGCAGGAAAAATCGACGCCTAGTCAAAAGTCTCCCCTAAATATTTCACGTGAAATAATGTTCAGAACATTATTTCGCGTGAAATTTTGACGTTTGAAGAAAAAAAAAATCAAATTTTGCTAAAATTAAAATATCAAAATGAGTGAAAAAATTTATTTAGACTTGGAATATATCGATTCCGAAACATAGACATAGACGTCAAAATTTATCTCTACACAATATTTTTTCACAATATTTTATCTCTACACAATATTGAGAGTTTGAAGATCGCGTTAAAATTTAGCTAATCTTGAGTAGCATATACTATACTTTAGTAGTTAACGTCCAGCCAAAAAATACACTAACACTGACTTTCAACTATATATGTTGAAAAACTTACTCCAGCGCTAGACAATTTTTTTAATATTTGGAGGCGCAAAAATTTGGTGTAAAATCATACAAAAATTATGAAAAATTTCCAAATATGAAAAAAAATCTATAAGCTAGAATTGTGCGTTAAAGCTGCAATTGTGCACCTGCCTTTAATTAATCTGGTATTTTCCGGAAGCATTAATATAAAGATTTAAAATTAACACTATCGATTAAAGGCCCAATTGTGCGCCGGCCTTAAAGAAAAGTGAATTTTTTTTTTAAATCTGTTAAAATAATATTTTTAAAAAGTCATTATAATATAGAATGAAATTATAATTTTTGATTAAGTGATGATAAAATGAAATTAATTTTAATTAAAGTAATGATACTTAATTATATAAATTAATATTTTCTATATTTAGTTATTAAATATTTTTGTTTTTAAGAAAATTAGAAAAAGATATACAGGAAAAGGTATGAAAATTCTGTATGTAAAATGGAGAGAGACATAATATTAAATAAATAAAATGAAATTAATTTTTAAAATATTCAATTTAAATATAAAATCTTTATTAAGAAATCATAATTTTAGGTAAATATAAGTCAAAAGAGTTAAACAGAACATGAAAAATAATTTTCATTATTATTTTAATTTAACTAAAAAAATTTATTAACAATTATTATTAATTAGAAATTATTTCCTCTTTCTAATTTATTTACTTATATAAAACGGAGATCTGGTTTTTATATTATACACAATTAATTTTATTATACCAATACTTTAAGAAAGTTAAACTATACAAAATAAACCAGATCATCATTCTGGGTAATGATTTATGTATATTCTACATTTACAACATTAATTTTATATAATTTAATATTATTAAATTAGCATATATTATGTTATTATGATATGTTGCCCTAAATTTTATTTATATACAAATGAAAAATATTTAAGTAAAAGTTTTTGTTCTAATTATGTCAGAATTTGTCAGAAAAAAAACCATTCTTGATCTTTGCCAGTGCAAGTAAATTTTAGATTTTAATTGAACCTAAGAAGCGTAGTGTATAATTAAATATGGTAATTTTTGTTTATTTTTGGTGTAATTACAAAATGTGATAATGGAATGTGACATTGATTGTACTTAATAATATTTTTGTTACATATAAATTTTCAGTGTTGAATATTTGGTAATGAAAATTTGTAATAATAGAAATTAAATTTGAAAATATCTCGAAATGAAAAAGTATAGTCCAATATGATGTTAAGAACCATCAGTCATTGAATCAACATTTTGACAGAATAATATAAATTTTTTTACATCAAATTTGAATTTAGATCAAATTGATGGTCCGGTCCTTTTTGTCAGAAGTCTAGTAAGTCTATAACACTAAGTCTATACCACTAAGTGTATAAATAAGTCTAACGTAAGTTAAGTCGATTTGCAGCTAAACTTAAGTAATTTAGGGGAAAAAAACCTGGGTCTGGGATAAATCATTAACAAGGATGTATCGTATAATCCAGTATAATTAAAATTTACCATTTTTTTTTGGATATATAATTTTTTGTTAATCTTTAAATTATGCCAATTAAAAATTATGGTATACCATGGTAAGTTCAATAATTATTGACTCAAATACTTCTTGTTACAATTTTTTTTGTTAAAAAAAGAAAAATTTCGAAATTTCATTTTATCATTTTCCAGCCATACAAAAATTAATTCCATAAATAATTTTATTTTCTACAAAACAAATTTATAATTGTCACAAAATAATGTTAAGACAATTTTTCAGTTTGCACTAACCTAATTCCATATTTTTTTTTTTTTTTATGTTTTTTACCTCAAATCTTTATTTAACTTTTGTGATAATGAAAAATTCGTTTCAGGTATTAAAAATTACATTTTATGCCACACACTATAAGTCGACAATTTTTCCAGCATGTGTTATACATTTTCCGCATTTTTATTACACTTTTTTTTTTTTAACACGATTATAAAAAAATATTACCACACAAAATATTTTTATAGCCTGTTTTCCAACTAGGACTGAGCAACAAAAAAAAAAAAAAAAACAAAATGAAAAATTGGAATTTTGAATTTCATATAAAAATTAAAAAAAAAAATCCCCCCAAAAAAATGTCCAGAGGCCATAAGAAACCTTACAGGTTTTTAATTTGGTTTTTAACCAGCAGCAGCTGCAACAATTTTTCTTTATTAAATTTATATTAAATGTATTATATTCTAGGTTAGGTTAGTTTTTTTTTTATATATTTTGAGTGAGTGCAGAAAATTGAATTAAATTTAAATGAAAAAAAAAAAAAGGATAAAAAATTGAGTATATTGGGTGTGACTGACATGTAACATGACTTTTAAGAATTTTTTTTTTATATAATAATAATGTGTCAAATTGTTAACTGTATTTTATTAGGTGCATTTAGATTGTATTACCAAGATTTTTATATAATATAATAGCTAATAGTATATTACTTTTTTCATTATTATTATTATTAAATTTGGATTTATTAGATAATAAAATTTATCTAAAAAAAAAAAAAAAATATTTATGATTTTTTTTTTTGTTTTGTTTTAATATTTATGTTTTATGTAACATGTAAAATTTATGTTGAAATATTTTTCAAGTTATACAAGTAGATTTATATGAAAAATTTATGTTTTATAAAATTTAGATCAATTAAAATTGAAACTACTTGTTGTTTATTGTTAAGTAACACGAGAAACAAAAAAAAAGAGTTTAATTGAATTGAGAAATTTATGATGACTTAATATAATCAGAATGTCAGCAGTTTGACTGAAAGGAGTCTTAAAAGATAGTAAAATAATTGAATTTAACGATTTTATATATATGTAACATATATAAAATTTATATGTAACAAATATGAAATTTTATTTTTCTTATAGTAAATTTGAGCACATTACGTATAGTAAAATTACGTAATGTGTAGAAAATTTTCAATTAAATTTCGTTTAAAAGTAAATTTATCTAATTGAAATTTTGGGTGTTTGAATTTTGAATTAGAATTTTGGAAAGAAGTAGATATATGACAGAGGAAAATCTTATATGAATTTGACAACAAAATTTAAAGTTGTATAACTAATATCAATTTCTTTTCAGAAATTTTTTTCTACACCACACCATGGTGGGAGAATTGTCAAAAATCTGTGGTGTAGGAAAGTGTAAAGTGTGAAAAAAACATACTTTTATTACACCCTGATAACATTCTTTATAATTTTAAATTGTTATACTTTTTTTCATAATTTGTGATTAAAACATTATTTCATTGACGAATTCCACCTTAAAAAGTTAAAAAAAAAAAAATTAATTACATCTCCACTTTCTACACCTTCAAATTTGAGGGTGTAGAAAAGTGTACACTTTTTCTAGGCGCCGATTTAAAAAAGGTGTAGAAAGTGTAGAAGGTGTAGTCAAAAGAACGCAAAAATTTTCTACACCATGGAGGGTGTAAGAAAGTCTATGAAAGTGTGTCTGAAAAGAAATTGGTATAAATAAAGTAAATGATTTTCTTCAAGAGTATAATAAATTCAAATAATTCTAGTTTTCAATTAATTTCTAAATGAAAAATTTATACTAAATTAAAATTAAACATTATACTAAATAAATTACATAATTTTAATAACTAATTTGATAAATTTGAAGATATACCAGTAATTATAAAAATTGTATGATCGAAAAGAGATAAATTCATTTTGTAATAAATTCATAAATCTAATTAAATTTGAAAATTAGTATAATCAACATACATTTCAAAATCCAATTTAAACCTTATATGTAATATGATTTCATAATTTAATATAAAATAAACATTTTATTTCAATGAAAATTTTAACTAACTCCAGTAAAATTTCATCTAAAATTATAATTTTAATTTATATAAATTATAGACCAAATTACCCTAAATTTAAGTATTTTTGGTGTGACATTTTTTCTTATACATTTTATAAACATACAAAATTACTTTCAACCTAATTTACCTATTTACCAATTGACCAAAAATTTACATAGGAAAAAACAAAAAAATGAATGAAAAATATGAAATTTTATAATTTTATAAATTACTATTTAATGAATAAAAATGACAAAATATAAAAATTTTCACGATTTTCATTGTAGTACACACAAATAATTACATAATATTTCAGATTTTTATGGTTTTCACAATAATTTTAATTTATAGAATTAAAATTTTTTAAGAATTTTGTGTCTCAACGAAATTACTAGGGTATGTAAATTTACTGAAATAGTAGAAAATTAATTATATCTTCTACAGTGAACTTGCCTACAGTACAGTACAGTAGTAATTTAATAAATAAAATTTATACCAAAATTTATAATTAGAATTATGTAGACATCATTGATGTAGACATCATTTTCGTATCTTATTTAATAATTAAAGAGACATTCGCTTGGTACGAATTTATCTAATGTGAAAAATCAATCAATTTTTGATAGTTAATTAAATTTAATATTAAGTTATAAATTTCATAAATATGTGTATTAAGTTTTAATAGTTTTTGAGCCAAAAGAAGAAGAAGATTTAATTTAGACTAAATTTGCAATTTTCTAAATCAAATTTTTATGAAAATTGAAATAGGATTTTGAAATATTTTTATACCCTGAATTCAGAACTATATGAAAAATGGTAATATAAAAATCAGACTAAGACTCAAAATTATATAAAAGCTTTAAGCTTTTCATGGTTTAAATTTAATATTATTAATTTATAATAAGTTTAATTTGATATTCTACGATTAGATAATTTTATTAGAATAAATTAATTGAGAATGTTATAAATCTTTACCTTAAATATTTGTTTTTAGTTTTCTCTAAAAATTCAGCAACAATTTTATAATTTAATTTAACAAATTTTTACTTCCAGTTTTTTGTTTTTTTCGTTAAATGATGAATTTTGTGTCACAGGATTCTGTAAATATAAAAAAAAAATTCAAAATTAATTTAAATGTTTTTATCCAGAATTAAAAAATAGAAATTTCATGTGTTTGTCTGGTCGCAAAAACCAGGGCTCGGATTTTCTGAGTCGATATCGCGTAGAACGATAATCGAGTAAAAATTTCGATAACGATTTTCGAAATAAAAAATTGGAATCACGGCGATAATCGATTGATATCGTATCGAAATTATTTATAAAATGTACTAGATTTTACTTCAATAATAATGTGTAATTATATATGACAAATATAATTTCAAATTATATAGCTAAGCCTAGTACACGGCTCTTGCTAAACCAAATTTTCCATATGAAATTTAACTTCAATTATTAAATATTAATATTTAGTTAATTATTAATTAATGATTAATAATATTTAATTACTATAATTATTAAAATTTCATTATTTATCTTTACTATTAAAATTAAGTTTAGCAAGAGCAGCGTACTAGGCTTTATATAAAAAATTATTGTTTTTTTTTTTATTTTGATTTAATTATTTTTCATAAATAATTTCATTCGATAACAAAATACCTATCGAATGAAATTTATCGTTTTATACTCGATCAATCGTATGATAGAATTCCAAATAGGAAATTTATCGTTAGATTTCGATATCTTGTACTCGATATCGACTCAGAGAATCCGAGCCCATCAGGCAAAAATGATGGGTAATAAAAGCTAATATAGTATTATAAAAAAAAATTCAAAAATAAATAAACATAATTTTGAGGGTCTCGGAGTAGTCTAGTAACTAGTTAGTCGATTAAAGCCTAGAGCCCTAGTCTTGTAACTTATAGATATCCTGGGTTCGATTACAGACTAGACCTGTAATTAATTTGGAAATAAAACTCGAGGACTATGGGGGAAAAAACACCTTAACCGAATAAACTCCTTGTTGATGGAGCCCCTATAAAAATATAATAATAATTATTGTTCAAAATTCAAAAAATCATAAAAATGAAATCCACTTTTATTAATCAAATATGAAAAAAAAGGTGCACAAAAGAAGCACTTCAATTTTGATCGAAAAACGTTCTATATATTTTTTTTTCTATTAAAAACCTCTTAGAAAGTCAATGCACTCAAAAATTGCATATAGTAGTATAATATCAGCCTATATAGATAAAAGCAAAGATCCATCTTGTTTAACCACAAAATAATAAAAAAAATATTAAAAATAACCTCTCACTGGAAATGTGTAGCATCACATCATTTGATATCTTCTCCTGTACACACACTCAAAAATCTATAAAACAATTTTGAAATTTAATGATTCTTTTGATGTCTATCTAAGTATATATATATTTTTTTTATAGTTATATATATAATTTCAAAGATTATTAAACGCATTGGTACTTATATCTATTTAGAACATTCACCTTTTTTCTGTTTTTTTTTATATACCACCACAAAATATTCTAGATATTTTTATTTATTTTTTTGTATATTTCTTTTACTTCTTCGTAGATATAAAAAAATTTCCGATTAATATCATTTTTAAACAATATTTTTGTTGTGTTTCGTTTGTTGTGTCGAATCATTTAAGTAAAATTGAAAAAAAAAAAATGAACTTTTATTTATTTTAATGATTATTTATATTAAATATATTTTTTTTTTTATATTTATTTCTTTTGTCACACTTTTAAAATAAGTTTAAAAAAAGTTTACATTTTTTTTTATATATGATGTGCATTAAAAAAAGAAAATAATATATAAAATAAAATATTGAAAATCAAATATAGTTGGTTTTTTTTTTTATTGTATATATTTGAAAAGGAATTTAACACCTGAAAATATTTGCTCAATTATGGTTAAAAAAAATAAAATATAAATAAATATGATTTATATTTCTATATATATAGTAATAAACTGAAGTTTTGTAACCATAATAAAATGGTATACAGGGTGTATAGTAAGTAGGTTTTTCTATAATTTTAAATTTATAAAAATCTAATCTATAATTTTAAATTCGTTTAAATCTAAAACATTTTCAAATTATAATGTTAAGTGACTTTTCAAATTATATAATTAAATTATTTTCATAAAATTTTTATTTATAGAAATTGTTTAATTTAATTTTGAAGTAAGTATAAAAGGTACATTCAATATTTTTTCTTTCAACATTTTTCTCTATTAACTTTTTATATCAAAAGAAAAATCAAATTGCAAATCAATTAAAATTTAATTATGTCTGTCTGTATTTCGATTGATTTAGAAAATGTATGATAGATAGAATAATGTTGAAAGAAAATGTTGAAGTAAAATGTTGAACATATCAGTCAATTGCTAATTTAGTGAATTTTTTTTTATATAATCTGGTCAGAGTTGATTGTAGGAAACATTTTTGAAGCTTAAAAACGTAAATGATTTATAGAAAACGATAATTTCTAAATTCGACATCAGACTTACTCTGAACTATTTCAATTTTAAGTATTTAAGTAAGTAATTAAAAGAATAATTGAAACTAAATAAATTGAATGAAACTAGATACAATATAAATTGAATAGAGAAATTCTTGGTAATAAAATTTTTTAAAAATTATATTTAAAATTATTATGAATTTTCCTATTAAGTCTTGTAAATTTGAATTAGATAATTTCCTCAAAAGCTGAGAAAATTATATTTTACTGATGTTTAGTAGTTTAGAATGCAGCAATAGAAATCAGAATGTCATGATTTGAAGTAGAATTGTTCAATTAAAGTCAAATTGCTTGTGTATTTTCTATTCAGATCGAAATTTCTTCAAAAAAAATTATAAATTATATTAAACTCTTATAGATTTGACAATCTAAGTTAACATTTCAATTTAATAATAGATTGTCTGTAACCTTTCTGTTAAATGTAAATAACACACGAAAGATTTAAAAATGTCTACAAATTAAATTTATTTATATTTGGGAGATTATATTTTGTCTCTCATCTGTTACTATTTTACTTTAAATCTACAATTTTCTTTAGTATCATTCTAGTATAACACCCTGTCCATAAAACACAATAATTTCTGTGGTTTATTCTATATTTTATTTCTATCTATCTACCATTAATATTATTGTAACCGCCAACCTAAAGTGCATTATCTATTTCACAGCTTATATTTATTTGTTATTTAATCTTTATACAATATATTAGCCACTGGTATAGTATTTGCTAAGCCTTTTACTATATATATATATTTCATTTTATCCCTAAAGGTTCGATAACCTTTTAAAAGTCTATAAATAATATATATATATATATTTTTATTATATTTGTATAAATAGTGTAACCAATATTCTATAAATAAATAAATAAACAAGAAAATATTTTATTGGTAATGATCAATTTTTATACTTTTTATATATTCAAAATATATATTTAAAAAAAGTCTCTACATGCATTTTTATACTTAGAATATGTATTTTTTTTTTTGTTCTTAAATAACTAATTTATTATTACACGACAGTTTTTCCAGTAGCTAAAAATAAAAAATAGTCATTTTAGGTTCAAAATGTTAACATTGAATTGTTAATGGCCAAATGTACATAGTAAGTATATGGATATATATGGACAATGTTGTTTTAAATAGACTAACGTCTATTTAGTATATACAAAACGAGACAAACATCCCAGTAATTGCATTTTTCTATATATAGAGTTTTGCAATTTTGTAATTGTTGAATCAATATTTGCATATCTACATTATATAGAGGGGAAATATTCATATATATAAGAAGTGTTTTTGCAAGTAAACAACAAACAGCATCACACTGACCAATAGAATTTTTGTGTTCTCGTATATGGATTGTGTTTAAATTTTAAGAAATATCCTTCCTACGTAAATAACTTTTTGGTTAGAGAGTAAAATTAAAAAAAAACTTGTTAAATTTTATCGTTTTTTTTTTTTTGAAATTCAAGATTTAAGACCACCGAAATAATAATATGGTTTTCACATCGAAAAGTTTAATGACTTAAAATCAGTTAAATTTAATTCTCTTTTGTTTTATCAAGTCACAAAATTATTTTTTTTAGGGCTTTTTTTAAAAAAAAATCCCTTATGTTAACGATTTTCTGTCCGTCCGTCCGTCCGTCCGTCTGTCCGATGTAAACAATAAAAAGCAGTTATTTCACATAGTTACTGTACACACAAGTTCATGATAGACCCACCGATGGAAAGCTTGATTTATTAAGAACCAGGTGTAATTGATAATATTTTTAAATTCGTCCGGTAGGCGGCGCTTTTCGCATTTTTCCAAAACACATTTTTTCGAATAAAAATGTAATTTTATATAGTAAATGTGCACTAAAAATGATGTTTGACCACTCGTTGGAAAGGTATTTAAGAGTAGAATACGATGCCGTTAACTTTATTTCCAATTTCTACCGCTAGAGGCGCAGAATACAAAGATATGGAAAAAGAGTTTTCAAAATTTGTTTTCCAATTGCGAATAAGCTCCAAAAAATAGGTTTAATGTCGCATCTGAAATTTAGTAACTAGTAGTATAAAATCAGTTATAATTTTAATTTCTGCGGCTAGAGGGTGCACCATATACTCCAAATATGCATTTAGAGTTGCATTTAAAAAAAAGGCCATAATTATAAAACTACTGATCAGTAGTTCGGCTGTGCGGCATTTTTTATTCATTTGAAATTCTTTTGTATACATTTTCGATACTCGAAAGATCACAGGAAAATTTTCATATCAATTAATTTTATTGAGGACATTTTTATATTTCAAAAATATTATGTCTGCGCGACTATCGAAAAAAAAAGTGGTACATTTTGTGTGTGGTTTGTTGGATCACAAATGAAATACGAAAAAAAAAAATGATGAAAAAGAATATTTTGATGAAAAAAAAACCCAGAAACTGGTTATTTCTTCTTAGAATTAACAGTTGTATGATTTTATGGTATAAAGATAAACCACTTAATGACGTAATCTTTTAAATATTCACCCAATATTTTAGCAAAAATGAAATTTTTTTTAATATAAAAAATGCATAATGAATTTTTATTTTATTTTTTGTGGTTTTTAATAAAATATTTTCATTGTAATCATGACAAAAATATTAAAAATTTTTGGTATTAAATATGGTTAAAAGGAATTTAAATGAACGGAAATGATTATTTTATGTTAAATAATTTAAATATTCATTAATTTTGTACAATCTTTTTTCGAGTTCTTCCAGAAAGTTTAATATGAAATGGAAGAAAATTTTTAATATATATTACTTAAATATTTAGGTTAAATGGTATTTTGACGTTTTTTGTAGATTAAGCAAATAATTTATATAAAAAAATTAGTAATCTTCAGTATAAAATAAAGATAATTATAGATTATGATATATAAATGAGTCATATTTCTCAAATGAAAGCAAAGTTGTATATCGTTTACCTACCAAATGTTACTCAGAAGGCATCTGATAATGTTGAGAAAATTAAATTACTTTTTAGAGACCATAGTTTAGAACAGTAGCAATTAAAGCTAAAGTTCCTCATTAGAAGCCTAAATTGCAAATAAAATTGTTCGAAAATAGTATAATTGCTTGTATTGATTCATTTAAAATTTAGATAACTAGAAAATTTATTTCACAAACTTATTACTCGCCTAATATAGGTGGAACAACCAAATTACCAGAGCAACCTCTTTCTATTTAATGTAATTTCACGAAATATTTAAAATTTCTACTAAATTTCATTATATTTGGGTGACTATTATGGTCCCATTTAATGTGTCAAAACTAAAAATTGATATATTATTTGCCCAAATGAACTAATTTCAGGTCAAATTAAATTTCGTACTATTACCAAGGTTTCTCATTAAGAATTTAAAAACTAATTTAAGGACCAAAATCAATTGAAAACACTATACATAAAAAAAATTTGAACAAATATTCAAAAAAGGATATTAAGCTTTCCAGATCGACAAATTCAGATTAATAAACGAAATTTTTGATATATACACAGTTTACTCAATAGAAAATGTAAACCCAAACATTGAAAGTAATCCACAAAAATAATTTATAATCTTCTATTAATTTTTTGAGTAAATAAATTAACCAAGAATGATTAATTTAGAAATTAAAACCCACTCGACTATATACATACATAAATTTCTTTTCAAATAAATAATTTCACCCACTCCATCGATTCAGACTATTATAATAGAACTTTGATCGAAAGATTTCAGATTTCTTCATTTTTTTAAATTCTCTGTAGATTAAACACACCCCCCCCCCCCAAAGGAACTTAACCAAAAAAAAAAATATGTAAAAATTCTTATTTTACCAAACTTCTTGTCAATGATTCTACATAATTTTTTTATATCTGAAGTAAAATTAATTATTCAAAAAAAAAAGACTTAACGGATTCTGTCTAGAAAATCTTTTAATAATAATAAAAAAAAAATTAAAAACCATTAAAAACTTTCAATCAAATGTAAATTTTTGATTTATAATCCCAAAAAACAAGAATTGAAAAAAAAATGAAGTTATAAATCAATTTTATTTTATCTTTTTTTTCCCAATTCGTCATACCTTTTTAATCTTATTACAGAAAATTTTAGGTACTGTGTACAAATGCCAATATGCGCCGCATTGACCTAATAAATTAAAATTAAAAAAAAAAAATCATTTTTCAGTTCTTATTTTATTCGAAAGAATCATAAAAATGTTAAGATCAAAAAATGAAAAAGTGCTTCCCAACAAAAAAAAAAATTAACAATTCATTTTTCTATCTTTCAAACTTTTCTAACTGAAAATTACCGAAAAAGAATTTTTGGTTTTTTTTTTTGTGAACCTTTTCTTTCTTTACTAATCCTAAAAAAAAAAAAAACGATTTTGAAAACAACTTCATTTCATTATAGAAATTTTCATTTTCTTCTTACTTTAATCATAAAAAAAACAGAATTGTAATGATTTTTTTTTGTTACCAATTTAATCGACAATGTAACCAAAAATGTAAAAGAAATTTTGAACGAATTGGAAAGTTATCAATTTACTTTTTTTTGGTGGATTGGTAAAGAATCGGCATCACATAATATAATTAAATTACTAAAGAAAAATATACAACTTCTTTTCAACAAAACTATACTCCCTAAAAAAAATTGTATACCTAAATTATGAATTGATTTAATTTTTGAAATATAATTTCTTTAATGTTAACATAACCTAAAAAAAATATGTAATATTAATTTAGATGTACAAAAATTCTCAAACATTGTAAATTATAAATTAAAATTAATTGGATTTTTTTTTTTTTGGTATACAAAAAATTCATATATTTTTCGCTTTAATTGATATTATGAAATTTAGGATTAATATACTTTGTTGGATTTAGTTTAATTGGGACTAATTTGATGAATTATGATAATAGAATGATTAAAAAATTAACAAAATCTTTGTTAATCTTATGAAAAAGTTAGTTATAATTGAAAGATTTTAGAGTTTGTACTAGATTTACTATTATAAAGTGGTGGCAACTTCATTAGCATTGAATTAGAATTACTTATTAAACAAATATTTACAAATTTTTTGAGGGATTTTGTATCTACAGAAATGCATATTCGTAACGTTAAATGATCACCAGAATTGCAATATTTTCATTCGTTTTTCTGGTATTTTTTTGTAGCATGACAGTAACAAAAATCGACAAATTTAACTATAATCATTGCTCCTATAGTCTCACTAATTGAACTACCATAAAAAATGATGAAAATCTTGCATTCAGTTACCGCTAAATTCGCACAAGTTTCTAAGTATGTATAGTTAATTGCATTGCAAAATTAATATCAAAATTTTGACATCTCTTTGACACATTTAGAAGAAAGAATACTTTTAATCAGCTTTATTTGGATTTCTGGCTTCTGATAGTGTAATTCGAAGAAAATCAATAGCTTATACCTTGTATATTTGCTAATTTTACCACTCGCTAATAATACAGAGACTTGGCAAATACTTTAAAGTTGTAAACAAATTCGATTATAAACAAACATAAATCCATTTATCAAAATAAGTAAATTGTTTAAAGCACTATACAAAAATTGTTAATATTTTTTATGATTATTTTTCTATATATTTAACTAACAGTCGAAAGTATATGCATTTATGAATTTCCCTTAGGCCTAAATTTTCTCAATATACTTTTGCCAAAAACAAAAAAATTATATTTCACCAATAACCAGTTTTGAATAGTGTAAGAATTATCTATAAAATTTGATATGCAAATCATTTTTATATACTTTCACTTGAGATATATAAACACAAAATTTCAATTTATATAAAATATTTTTATCTGTATCTTAATATGCAAAATAATAATTTGTATTCAACAGCTACTGCTATCCTAATTTTTTATGTCTATACCTAGAAAATATATTAAAAAAAAAAAATTTCACTTATTTTTGTTGAAATTTTTCCAAGTTTTCTTTTCATTTCATTAGCTTTAGCATACCTATGTAATAGAAAAATATTAAACTAGTTTGACATTATGAACGTTATTTTGTTATAAAATGATTTTATACTTTGATGTCTGGCGATTTTATGCACAGATTTTCAATTAATCTAATTTATTGTATGATGTTTGACCTAAATATTTAAATATGTAAATTAAATATCAGCTGATTTTTATGCACATGTGAACATTGTTTTAGGATCTGACAAATTGTTTATGGATTGCATGAAATATGAAGAAAATTTATGTGGTATAATTTAATATTTATTATTATTGGAAGGTTTTTAGATGAAAAATTTAATTTTGTGATCATAATTTACATAGGGAAAATTGTGTTTAGAGTGACTAAATGGTTTAAGTTTTATGTACTTCAAAGGGTTACTCCTTTGGCGTGAAACATCGACATTATCCAATTTAGGTATATAGGCAGATTGGGTGTCTATGGACGGGGAATTTTAATTATAATACAAAATATCCTAACAATAAATTTGTATAATATCTTTTAATTTACGAAAGTTAAGCAAAAAAACTTGAAAAAAATATTACATATTTTTATGTATATCATGGGCAAAAAGTGACCCATCTTCTAAATGCTGTAATTTACTCAATTTTCAAGATATAATAAAAAGCCAAATAGATTCTGAAAATAGTGATTTAAATCTTCAATTTCGTATATAGAACATAAATATCAGGCGAAGATTTCTATATTTTAAAGCAACATGAAAAAATAATTTTTGTGGAAAATAGAAACAAAATTTATTCTATAGTAGGTTTTTTTGCTTTAATTCTTTTGCTTTAATTTGCTTTTGCTTAAGATTTTTCAGATTTGCTTGCTTAGTTTTGCTATAATTATAATTTCGCGTCGATAGATACCAAATTTCTATACAATTGTAGAATATTTCCAAAAAAAAAAAAATGTGGTCACCTTTTTTTTGGCGCAAAACATCGACATTTTCTAATATAGGTAACTTTGGTGTCATTTACTTATATCATTAACCAAATTTGGAATTATGAAGAACCTTTAAAGTCTTTTAAGCTTTATAATTCAGTTTTGTATAAAATAAAAGTTAGTGTCCTTACTTGATATTATAATGTTAAGAAATTTAAATAATTTGGTAAATTAAATTTGATTTTATGTAAATCAGGACTAAGTTCTATTTTATTTCTAACGAAGACCATTTTTATTTTTAATGTATACCAATTCTAATTTAATAATAAATAAATTTAACCGACAAAATATAACATTATAAATAATATGTATATCACATCAATTTGTTATTTTAATTATAGCATAATAGATTTGTTTAGAAAATATTTATGCTCTTATAAAAATTGTATTTTATCTGGACGTATAGAATATCGATGAAAAGATTTTAATGTTTTATAATAATGTGAAGCACAAATTAAGAAAAAAAAAAACATACAAGTAACATAGATAAATTTATGTCTTAGAAGAAACTCAACTCAACTGTAGACTACATATATGTAATATGCTTTTATTATTATATGTTATTGAAAGAAAGTAATAAAGTAGCTAGAAAAATGCTACTACATAATAATAAAAAACATATATGTACATATAATATATCTAAATTTTCTATGCTTTTCTATGTTTTGACGAGACTTTTATATTTTATGTACCTATATATAAATAAAATTCTTTATGTTCATTTATGCTTAAGGATAAAAATATAATTATTAGATACACAAGAAGTAAATGTTATATATGCGAACCAAATATAATTATATCTCATGAGATAACGGATTCTATATAATTAGATTTTTTTTTTTTTCAATTATAATTATAATAGATAGTTTATATATGTTATAGGCAAATTGTATATAATTCTGAATTTTAAAGAATTCCTAGGCATTCTGCATAATATACCTCGTCGAATTTGGCAAATGAAAAACAATAATGATCTCCCATATGTACTTATCTTTAGTTGTAATTTGGAATACCTTCAGGGACTAATTGTACTATTCATTGTCGTATAACGAAATTATTATATATTGAGAATTGAATTTCTCTTTTCGGAATTATATAAAATGCTTAGTCAATGGAGTACAAATTTAAATTAATTAAAATGACTTTTATATGAATGACATAGAGACTTAAAAAGGGTTAGGTTTTCATATCAAAATTCTATGCTCCAACATTCTGACCAGTAAAATTGGAATAGAATGACAACACACAAAAATCTATGCTCCAACATTCTGACAATAAAATTTCTATGGAATGACAATTTAAGGCCAATAATATTGTGACGTCATTTATTTTTGATATTTTTTGAATTATTTTTGAATAACTTTTGAATTCAAGAAGGTAAAATTATTTGAGAATAGTAATGTAAGTAATAAATATTATCATTCAAATATATATCTTCATTCAAAGTAATATAATTTTTCAAAATAAGTGACGTCACAATATCAAGGCTTATAGAAAACAGGTAAATTAAGTTGTGCAAATTGTCATTGGATCCCAGATTTACTGGAAGATATTTGAACATGAATTCGAACATCTTTAGGCTTCTGTATTAAATAGTTCTTTGGTTATATACCAACATGCCTAATTGTGTTTTAGCTCTTATACATGACTAGGCATTTCATAAAATACAAAATTATACATACAAAAATTTTTTATCAATTTTTATGCACAAGCAAAAATAATGATTGTACTTGAAAGTTATATTTAGTGGAAGTTATAAACTATAAATTTATTTGTTAAGAAAATTGAAAGAATTTGTGTTACATATATTTTTATGTATCATGGGAAATTTATATTTTTTTTATATTTATTGGTCTAATTTATTATTTTTCTGTTAAATCATCTTCAAATTGGGAACGAACTTCATTTTTTTTTTTTTTGTTTCTTGAGTTCTTAAATATAATTAAATTTTTCTTGCTTGTAATTCAATTTGTATTTAAGAGTTCTAATATTCTCGCTTTTGTCAAAGAGTAATCAAAATGAGATCACGTCTTTTAAAATTAATTTAAACGATTCTCGTATATAGTGTAGTTTAATTGTGGTCGCATAACAGATAAATTGAAAAATTACAGAAAAAAAAAACTTGAAATCATTTTTATTCAATGATTTGATTATAAATTTTTTTGTAGGGCGCAGAATAAAAAAAAAAATATGGTGAGATTTATAAATTTTTTTATATACGTTTTTTTTAATTCCCCCAAAAATTAGCTAAATAATTTTTTTTTTGGTTTCAAGTATCTTTAAAGTTTATAAATAGAAACGATTAGGAATTTGTTTTTTTTTTACCTGTCAATAAATTAGTTTTTTTTTTAAAATTAATTGTTTTTAAATGGTAGTTTGTTATTTTTTTTTGTAAAATCATTTAATCGAATCATGAATCTTGTTATATAATAGCTTAAAATTGAATGACAGATCAAATTAATGATACTAAAAATATTCATAAATCTTATTGTAAATAAGTTCAATAAGATAGAGTTCAATCTACAAGATGGAATATAGTTCAATTTACGATTGTTTATACCGCAATATCGTAAATACCAAGTAAGTAGATTGTAATTGAAGTGTTAACTTTATACACTAGATTATATTTATTAAGAAAATATATACAGTTGCTCACAAAAGTATCCGGCCACTTCTTTTATTCAGTAGAATTAATCTTAGACGTTAAGTTTTAAATATCAGAAAACAAATAATTATTATTTTTTAACATTATTTAGTCTTGTAATTTATAATCCAATCATAGAAATATCAAAATTAAATATACTTCAGAAAAAATCGACAACCAAACAATTAAGTACATAATTCGGAAATGCAATTTTTCTCGAATGACGCACTATTTGGAAACTATTTGGTAACTAAACTTACTTTGGGGAAGTCTCCCGTATGCATACACACTTAGTGGCCGACTTTAGTGTCAATTGTTTTATGAGTTCGGACAGCTATGTAAGTTTTTCTGATAATTAATTCATTTTTCTAATATGTTTTTCTAGTATTATAAAGTGCATTAGTAAAGGCTTTTTATAGCCAATATTAAAAAAAAAACTTAATTGAAAATGAAGTGAAAAACATTAAATGTATTGAACCAAGTAGGGTGGCCGGATACTTTTGGGAGCAACTGTAGTTCTTCAGAGATTTGTGAGCAATTTGAAACAAGTTAAATAGTTTAATAAACGATCAATGTAATAAAATGGTATAGAATCACTTACAAGTAATTGACTAATTTAATTGTGCAATTTGTCTTTCAATAATGTTCTTAATGAAAGCGTAGATAAAACTAAGAAATGTCATTTAATATTTCACTAATTTCTAAAATTTTATAGTGTTTTTGAATTTTGTCTAATTTCCAGAATTTTAGACTTTCCTTGAATTTTGTTAAATTTTCAGAATTTTAGAGTTTCCCTAAATTTGTCTAATAATTTCTAGGATTTTAGAAATTAGAATTTCCCTAAATTTATTGAATTTGTCCAATTTTAGACTTTCCTTGAATTTGTTTAATTTTAAAATTTGTATGCGTTCCCTAAATTTGTCTAGTAATTTCTAGAATTTTATTTTTGCCTTAAATTTGTTGAATTTCTAGACAAGAATAGTTATAGACTTTAAATTCTAATAATAAATCTAAATTTAGTCTAACAACGAGATAATCTTATATAAAAGCAGTGCATCAGCTACTCATTTTACTGTCTACATTTCATATTTCTTGTTGCTATGACCTTCATAAAATTTATTAAATCTTTTTTACTAAAATCTCGTATTTATTATAAATTATCACTGAAAATGTGTAAAAATTTTTTATAAAAAAATTTCTCATTAACAATGAAATTTTATTATCTATATCTTTTCACTTATTTAGCTTTTTAGTTAAGTCAAAGAAAAAAGCTTCTCTTTATGTTATTAAAAAAAAAAATTTTCGAATAAAGTTATTTTACAAAACAAAAAAATTGTTATTTTTTTTAACACCTACTTAAAAAAAGTGTTTTTGCTATAACAATTTATTTTATTATTATTTTTAATTGTAAACTTTTTTTTTTTTTGCCTACCTCATTTTTGACTCATTAATTAGGAATTTTGTATACTTTTGACGCCTACGTAAAAAAAATACTGTTTATTGTTTGTGCAAATTATGATTTTTAATGAAAATGTAACAAAATTTTCTTTTGAACTTTCTCTGTTCTAAATTCTAGTACATACATATTTTTTTTTTTTTTCAAAATTTTTGATTATGTTATTAAAACGACGATTTACTAACTTAACTAAAACTGAATTTTAATATATATATTTTAATAATTAATATTTAACTCAAATCTTGCCGCGAACTAACCAGCAACCGCACCTTTCAGTAATTTCGACTAGAATCCAAATTAATTCACATCTCCTCCTCACCACGGTTACTAATGGCTGCTGTCTCTTCTCGTGCGAGGGCAGAATCCTTCGACTTATATTGTTAATGTAACTGAGAAAAAGGATTCGTTTTATTTCTCGTGCTATGTCACTTAACAATTTTAATCTTTTTACCCATAAACATTTTTTTTTTTTTAATCATATTTTGATTTTAATATTTTTATGGCTCGGCTCGTATGTTTAAATTTCTCTTTATTCATTTTTTCAGTTTTAGCATAAAAAAAAATGTATATTTTCAAAATTAAATTTGAAATAAATTTTTTTTGGTGCTAATCAAATTGCATGGACACAAAAGTGGTTTTTCCAAATTAAACTAAAATGTTTATTAAAAAAAAAAATTTAAACTTCCTTGTTTCAAAAAAATTTAATTGCATATAGTAAATATTATTTAACACTATTTAAATTTTAGTATAATTATATTTAGCATTATTATACCATTTATTTAAGGTCATATACTAAAATGATTAAATTAAATTTTATTGTATATAAAATAAGTAAAACAAATAAAATTTTTGAGCTTCTAATTGAATTTATAATATAAGAAAAAAATGCATAATGAAATTTTTGATTTTTATCTAAAAATATTTTAATTAAAAAAAAAAAAAAAAATATTATGAAAAATTTATTTAAGAAATTTTAAAATGATTTTATTATTTACGATTTGAGACCACCATAAATTGTGGCACACAAAATTTTAATTTACTATATATGTCATGGAGTATTAAAATAAAATTGAGTGCTGATTTGAAATAATTCGATTAAACGATTAATGAACCATATAACAATTTATATATATACTTTATTTATTTATTACATAAAATATTTGATATCGATTATAAATTGTTAAATATATAAGATTACTCAAACAATTAATCTTTGAAAGTATATTATTATTATTGAATGCGGTTTTTTAGCTCATGCTGAGCAAAGAATTTAAAATTTTTAAGTACTACTCCTATTAAATGTGGGACAATATTGTGAAATAAGTAAAATAGAGGTTGAAAAGTTATTTGTACAAGGAAAAATATATAAAGATTTACGTTTAATTTTTCCAAACTATATGAGGGTAGAGAGTACTTTGATTTTATTGGAATTTTTAGGTTTCAATTTTGATGAATTTTTTTGAATTATAAAGCTATGTACGCAGACAGAAAGTGAAAAGGTCGTGAAAAAATTATTTAAAATTTTTTACATTTAAACCTATAGTGAAAATTTTGACTGCAATTTGAAATTGACAAAATAAAAAAGAAAAGCCAAATTTAAGTCAAATTTATTTATTGTAAAAAGTCATATTCGTCTAGCAACATAATCGTTTTCAATCATATTGAAATTGATAATTCAGTAATTCATTAAATTTAAAATATTTGAAAATAGAAACGTCAAAATATTAATTTTTCACGTTCACTAAGTACACCTTTCGGGTCATTTAGTATAGTCGTGAAAAATTTGATTATTTTTAGGTTCATGTCTCTGATAAATAATTTTCATGACTCACGTCGAGTATGTACTACTTTTTGAAAAAAATTTCCAAAAAATTTCCCGACTTTTTCACAACCTGAAAATTTATATATGGGAAATCATCATTTCACTTTCTGTCTGTACATAGCTTTATTGAAAATTTATGAATTTTTTTTCAATTTTAATATATGTATAGTAAATTAATTAATTTTGTTGCTTTTATATGCATTGGCAAACCAAATTAGTTCTTTTTTTTTTGCAATAATTAGTCTTTTAAAAAATCAAATCGTCTCGCAACTCAAAATTATCTTTTAATAATTTAAATTTAGTTTGCAAGAAGAAAGATTAATTTTAATTTGTATAATGTAAAAGCATTAATTTTTAAGTAGTGAAAGATTTCAAAAATACTGAATTTTAATGATGTAATTTAATTTTATACATGTAATAGTTCGAAATTGAATTTTTGGATTATAGCATAATTGGTTTTAAATTGAAACTCTTGATAATCAAACGACAAGATATAAAACTGCCACTTAATTGGTTTAAATTGTTATATTCTCTATAAACTGAAATATTACCAAACCCAACTCCATTTGCAATTTAATTAAGCAAATTTGATCATTTTCCATAAGCAGATGCGTACACGGAATGTCACGGTATTGAGTCAAACATCTTAATTAGTAATTAACCTTTCAAAAATCAATATTTTTTTTTTTACAAAATATTTCAATTAATTGAAAAAATTTAAAATTAAATTATACTATAAAATTCATGCTTTCAAATTCCTATCAATAAAATTACACAATTTTCAATATTTGACCATTTATATTAATCTCTCACCACTCTCTAAAAATTATATTTCCAATTTGATTTAATTAAATTCACCATTTAATTGCAATTAATCTTGTACATTTCATTTCTTAATCGAAAATTTAAATATTTCAATAAATTTTTTTTTTGTCTTGTTTATTTTAATTAATTCATTTTTTTTATTTGTATATTTTAATTACCCAAATATTTTTTTTGTACCCAAAATATTCAAAGAGAAACCAAAAATAATGTCACCATACCTGAAAAAAAAAAAATAGAAAATTGATTTAAACATAATTAATTTTCCATAATAAAAACATAATTAATTAATCAAAAATATATTTGCAACATTAATTTAATAAAAAAATTTCAAAAAATTTTAAATTTACATAAATTGATACATTAATTATTTTATATCTATTTATGAATAATTTAAATTTTTTTGATAAAAATATATTTAAAAAATATTTGACAAAAAAAAAAAACAAAAATGAAATTTATAAAAGTTTGGAAAGTTTGAAAATTTTTTTTTTTGTGTTAATGAAAGTTTATAAAAAAAAAAAAATTGATGAAATTTTGTAAGAAAATTTATGTATAGGAAAGTACCATGAAAATTATAATAATTATTATATATTTTTTTGGTATAATATTCCAAATATTTGTTATTTAAAAGTCGACCATGATTTTGTTTTTGAACCAAACCCAATTGCGGACATAAATTAGATTTTAATTTGTATACTTCTCAAATATAATAAATAGAATAAGAAACAAACTTGCAAATTACTATACGAGGGTTGTTCGAAAAGTTTCGAGCCTTGCAATGAAAACGCACATTTATTGTTGTAAAAATCGTTTTTTTTTTTTTTGTCAATATATTCTCCTACAAGTTCAATACATTCGTTTCCTCGGTGCTTTAATGCAGCTATCCCTGATTTATAAGTGGAAACAATAAGCTCTTCAAAATAACCATTCACGGTATAGTGATGACCTCATCATTATTTGAAAACCTCTGGCCTCCGAGCCGTTTTTTTAAATTTTGAAATAGGTGGCAATCTATTACAATCACTAGGAGCCATATATCAGATGAATAAGCGGGATGTGGAAGCAATTCAAATTTTAATGCATACAATTTTTAGAAATAATCATTCTGGGTATTTGATTACCGCTCTAATTTCAATTTTGTCCATTTTAAAAATAATCGTTCTAGATGTTCTGTTAAGTAGGTGAGAGAAATATAGTTAAGTATGAATCCGATTAATTTCAACTGTATAGAACATATTCATGCAAAGGTTAAATTGAAATAACGGGACCAACATTATTTAAATATAAGGAGCATTTTCATTGCTAAGCCCGAAACTTATCGAACAACCCTCGTACAGTATAGAGACCATATGTATGATACAAATATATAAAATATTCCTAAAAAAATTACGCCAACATAAAATTTATTATTCATTTTGGATATCGCATAAAATTTTATGATATAATTTTTACTTAGAAATAAATTGAAGTTTACTTTTTAATAAAACTTTTAAAACGTTATATAGAAAGACCATGAGATCTCATATTACTAACATTAATAATTATTACTCCTATAAAAAAAAATATGTATAGTACAATAATTTATATACATAATAATAATTTTCCATTCTATAAACTAATAATTTAATGTAATTATTTCAAAAAATATTGTAAGTCAAGTAATAATCAAAAATACTCGGCGGCAGCCGCCAAAAATCTTATTACATATATAGCTTAATTTTATTTATGTATAGAGAGAGAATGAAATATTATATTATGTCAAAGACACGTGTTTCATGTTATTATTTATTATTCAAAAAAAAAAAAAAATGAACTTATTATGAATTTTATTAAATATTGTACAAGTTTATGTTTATTATTGCACATGATTTATGTGGGTCTAGGCTAATTCACTGTACACAATTCACTGTGGACAATTCACTGTACACAATTCACTGTGGTGACAATTCACTGTACACAATTCACTTGCAATGAAAACGCACATTTGGGTCATATGTTCGAGAATTAAAAGCATGGTCACTGTGGACAATTCACTGTGGTGTACAATTCGCGCGCGCGATCACAGTGAATTGTGTACAGTGAATTAGCCGGCTACGGATTTATGTATATTTATAATATATTTTTATTGATATATTTATGTTTTATGTACAGTGGACTCCCAGTGAAAATGGTCCAAAATGTAATTTTTCTAATTCCAATTTAAGATGGACCATTTTCACTGTGATGTCGTATTTTAATAATTGAATTAAATTATTTTTTATTTTTGTTATTTTTTTGAAGAATTTGTTTTATTAAATGACATTACGCAAGTATTAAACTATAAAAATCTACATGTTTCATTTTTTTCTTCCCCTATTGGTTTTTCAAGATTTTTCTTTATAATTTTGATTTTTTTTAAGGGTGGACCATTTTCACTGTGAGTCACTGTACATGAGATTCTATATGAAAAGTGAACATTTTTCTTTCTTTTTATTTGATTGGTGTTTCCTAGCTTCGAATATCCTCGAAATTTCTGTTTAAAAAATAATTTTTATAAAAAAAAAATACAGAAATTGGGCAAAAAAAAATTAGCAAAAAAAAAAATTGGGCAAAAAAATAAAACTAAAGATTCTTTATTAATTTTTTTGACTGAATTTGATTTTGTTGATTGAAATCCCCTTAATCAGATTGTAGATTGCAATCGCCTTAATCGCACTTCAATCCAAAAAAACTGAAGAAAGAAAAATTTGAAAAATTAATTTAAGTGAAATGGTTTTTAAGCAAAGAAAATCGTTTATAAAATTTTGTGGTATTGAAAATTGGAAATAAATTTGATTGGCAATTTTATGCCTGACATTTCCTATTTTTTTTTGGAATGTGTTAATTAATTGAAGAGTTTGTTATTGTCCTGTGACTTAATGTGAAACAAATCTACAACTAATTATAAGGTACTGGAGAGAATCTGCAGTTTTTTTGGCTTATTTCTGCTGCCTTTACTTTCAGAATTAATTCTACCAAAAAAACAAATAATTCTCATATGATTAGTAAGAGGATTGATTATAGAAAACTTGCACTACCCAGAGTACCCAGTAGAATTGATTCCACTACCCAGCAGAGTACCAACTCGTATTTTATTCAAAATGCAGTCAAAAAACATTGGACTACAAATTTTTTTTAGACAAAAATTTTGAAATTCTGATATAAATTTCAAATAAAAGTCACCAATTATAATTATATTCGATTTTGCTAGCATAATGTAAAAATTTTTCATTGCAGCGGTCATAATTTTTTTGATCGACATTATTAATATTTCGCTTCTCGATTTGCTTACGTTTCTTTTTTTTATGCCCACACATTTATAACAGCTTTTAGCATTTAAAAATTTCAACTATTATATTTTTTTTGAAGGCGGCATGAACCAGCTGCCGGTCATAATAATATATGTAAAGTTTGCGGTCGCTCCGTTATAGTACATAAAAATGTTAAATTATCATTATTATTATTATTATTGCTCTAAAATTAAACGCGCGCGCAGCTCATAACGTTCACAAAAGATAAATATCTGTTAAAAGTTTTCTGTAAAAAAAAAAATCTAAATAAATAAATAATTATATATAATTTTTCAGTATGTCGCGTTCATTGTTTTATTTTTTAAATACATAAATTTTGTTACAATGATTTTAATCAACATTTTTTATATGCAGTTAAAATGGTTTTGTTTGTTCATTTACTACTGTAGCTTCGATATATATACAAGTATGCGTCATCAAATTAAATTGACATATCATTCTATCTACACCAGCGATGCCCAAACTTAATTGAACTTCGGTCAAAAAATGAAATTTACAGAATTCTGCGGACCAATATTTTTTTTTGAAAAAGTTGGAAATTAAGTGCATTTCTGTATGTATAAGTGCATATAACCGTATTTTGTTTTCCATATTTCCATGGAAATGTCAGCTTTAATCACAATTTCTCATTTCTTATTAGATGCCATTAGGAAATTTGAGTTTTTTCTATCACTAATTGACAGAATTAATTCAAGAAGAAAGTAGATTTAGTGCACTTAACAGTGTAGTGCACTTAACAGTGTAGTTTTTTTTATGGTTTTCTTCTAAGTACGACGCAAAATTTAGAATTTTAATTGATATTTCCTAATTTTAGGAAAAAAAACTGCACGATTAAACGTTTCGAGGACCAATAAATCGAGGCTGTCGGGCCAGATTTGGCCCACGGGCCGTAGTTGGGCATCACTGATCTACACCTTAAAAAATTTGCATGCTAATTTTTTCAAACTATAGTATACATATACATATTTTCCTTTTTTTTTTCTTGTTGTTTAATGAGTTTGTGGGTGGTATAAGTGGAATTTGTTTGAATTTTTTTTTTAACAAATATTTATCAATTAATTAGTTAAATAGTAATTTTCTTTAGTTTGGGTCGTAGAAGGGGATTTAAAATAGAAATATATTAAAAATTATGACCATGAAAAGAAAATATTATACAAAAATAAAATATTGTGCATGTTTTGATAATTAATTTTATTCTATTTACACTTTAAATTATAAAGTGTAAATTTTTAATTAATATTTTTTTTTTGTATATTATACAAAATGTTAATTAATAAATCATAGGAGTTTCATTAGCATAAATACAGCAAAATTGCATTTAAAAAAAAAAATTAATTCAAAATAAATTAGTGGGTAGCAAGGACAAATAATGATATTTGTTTTTTTGAACGATTTTATAAGAGATGTCAATGAATTTTAAAAAAATATATCAATTATTTTAACTTTAATGTAAATTAAATTTTATACAGAAAAAAAATTAGATCAAAATTAGAAAAAAATATACTCGATCGATTATGCAAATTTGTATGAAAATTTTTGCTATTTTACAGGAAAATTGAAATTACATAATTTATTAGAAAGATATTTCAACTATAAACTAAAACTATAATACAAATTTGAAGAAGAAAATCGTTTGGGTAGTCAGAAATTACTCTTAGTCTTTCGATATTTTCCACTATGATTTTTTATCGCAAAATAAAGAGTAAGAAAATTATTGATAACCAACCAACAAACCATCGCGATTACGAGGGAGTTAAGAATAGTTCTGATTATATTAAAGAATTTGCACTGAGTTTTTTTGTGCATTTCATTTCTATTCAATTGATTTTTTTTGAATTTATTGCATTTTAATGCATCGTTTTCCAGTTTAGGCTTTAAATTTTTGTTATCACAAATTTAAGAATTTAATAATTTTGCGAAAGCTATTGAATATAAACTATACTAATATGGATCATAACGTCGTAAAGATTGAGATAGCCAGTCCACATAATAAGAATGGCAGAGAACAGACCGTAAAATAGTATTTTTTTGCGAAAAATCGACTAAGAAGAGGCATAAGCTGTCCGAGGAGTAGATGGGAGGATAGAATTGGAAATTATTTGGAATTTTAATTGATATTTCCAAAAAAATTGCAGTCAATAAAAATAGAAAAACCGACACAAAGAGACAGAAACAAATTGAAAGGTTTATTCTGCTAAAGGCCAAATCTCACACAGGGCTGTAACGTTTAAGGTACAATAAATATATTATTGATATTACTGATCCTAGTAGTTCATAATATCCTTTGACTATATAATATATGGACTGCTAATCGCTTATAATTTCCTTTCTTGTCAAAGAAAAAAATTCTATTAGGACTGGTAGCGCATAGCACCAGAGATGGCCAATAAAAGCGCATAGCACCAGAGATGGCCATAGCACCAGAGATGAATAAAGTTATGGAATTCTGAATTAAGTCCAGTAGAATTCTCAAGTAAAATCTATGCAATTCTCATAAATGATTGGCCGTCAAAAAGGCGAGCGTCGCCAAAGGCAATTCGGAATAGTTAGTTCCTTTTTTCGCCATCTCTGGTGGTATGCGCATAGTCGGTCATAGCTACAGCAATGAAGTTGGTTACTAGCAGTCCATATATTATATAGTCAAAGATAATATCATAATCTCGTATAAAATTATTGACAGATGATATTTTTGTAAAATAATTTCATTAATTTCTATGAATTTTTTCAATTTTTTAGTTAATTTTTCTACAAATTTTAGTTAATTTTTCTACAAATTGAAAGTTTTCAGTTATTTCTCTTATAATTTTCAAGTTTTCAGTTAATATACAACAAAATATTTAAGTGATTCAAAATATAATCATTAAAAATTTAATTAATTCTGCAAAACAGAATTGATTATTATTTCTTTATGAAAACTGAAAAGGTCGAATTACTAATTTCAAAAAAAAAAAAATTATATTTATAATAAATAATTCTATAACGCACCCAAAATTATGAATTATGATTTTCAAGAGCAAAAACCAAAAATTTGTAAATATTGTTACCAAAACGAATGATCCAAAAATAATTTAATTAAAATATTTTTTTCTTTTTCAAAAATCTATAAATTATAAATCATTCGATCAAATTTTCAAAAAATATAAAAGCAAAAAATGCACTTAATCAAAAAATAATATAAAATAAATATTTAAATTTTTAACTTCCTTAAAAAAAAAAGAGATTAATTTCTATATTCAAAAATTGAAATCTCAAGTACAAGAATTTATTTACCATATTCAAATATATACAAATTATTTTCATAGTTTATGAGATTCAAATTATACTTACTTACTTTTTTTTTTAATGTTTACTTAACATTATTTTTCTTATAGTATTTTAGAGTGTTGTGTATTTACTTATCCAACAGGTTTTGTGTTTGTTTCCTTAACATTTCAAGAGAAATAAATATAATGTATATAACATAATCGTATTGTATTTCCATTACCATTGCAGCCTTGGTAACCTAATCTATTCTGGGTGTCTTGTTTTGTATAAACTATTATTTTTGGTTCAATTCTTTTTCAATTTTTTCAGTTTATTAAATTACATTTTTATTATGTTTATTATTTTTTTGGAAGACAATATTTTTTATATTTCAGTTTGCCCTCAAAAAAATGTAATGAAACTTTTTATGTAAATTTTTGCAATTTTCCTGGAATATTTTGTAAAATTCTAGAAAGTGAATTTGAAGAAAATTCTATATAAGAAACTAAAGGGTAAACTATGCACCGAAAATCAATCTATCATCGGCATTACTCTGATAAGCAGAAGCAGATGGAGGTAGATAGGATAAGAAGATGGAGGTGAATCAATCCTATACACTAAATCAATCAACGACAGAGTCTGTAGCAGGCTTTCGAATGCAAAAAAAAAAAATGTTCTGTAATTAAAATTTGATATTAATTTATTTAATTTGAGTTTTAATGAAAGTAGAATGAAAAATTTAGTGAGTGTTAAAAATAAATTGGATTTTTCTTAAGAAATTTATGTAAAATGATAAAAGATTTAGAAAATAGAACATCAAAATTGTAATTTTTTATATTAAATTTTATAAATTTGTATATCACTTTAAATCCATAGATTTTTTGGTGATTATTAACCCTTTGGCCGCACATTTATTTGAAATTTTTTTTTGCATTTAGAGCACATTTAATTATTTAGAAACACATATACGAAAACAATATATTCTCGTATTCAAATGCGAAACTCATTCATAATACGAAAATTTTTTAGAGAATAGAGTAATTTGTAAAAGCAGTAGATTTATGCAAGAATTCATTTATTTCATGAATATATATATGATATTGGGATAACTTTATTTAAATATTGTCTCAGTTTCAATGACGTACCAGAACGTCATAATCGATTTTGCCCAAAAAAATGCATGACGTTCTGATACGTCAAATGAGGTCAAAGGGTTAAATATTCGAATTATTGATTATTGAAATTTCTAAAGATTTGCCAAAAATATTTTTATAGAAAATTTAATTTAATTCAAGCTTATAAACGTATAAATTAACTATTATATTTACGTTTTTGGAGAAATTATATTGGAGAAAATTGCTTAAACTTGAGCCAAAAATAAAAAGTAATACAAATCAACATTTTCAATATTTTGTATATAGAATTGATATTTCCAATAAACACCATTAAACCCGCATATAGAAAATTAATAAGTAAAAAAGCTATAAAAATTATTTATGCTTGTTAATTATATAAATTATCTGTGAAATAATCTGGCAAACAAACTCCATACAAAATATACTCGTACATATATAACTTTCTTTTGTATATACAAAATTTATGTTACAAAGTTTTTACTTTATTATACTTTTAAATATTTACTTTCTTATTTTCGTATTTCGTAGAGTTGTAAACGCTTTGAGCTCTCTAAAATATTTTGTAACGAAAATGAAAATTTCCTATATTTACTGTTTGAAGAAAATTTAATTTATTTCCTTTACAATTGCAAAATAAACAAAATAAAAACATGCAAACATGCATTTAAATTTTTTCGGTTGAATATCATCAAAAATTTGTATCTTAATCAATAGAAATTTTGTGTAATATGCTTTTTATGTATATACATAATTTATTTGTATAAGTATAATTTTATTGGTATAATATGAAAAATAGAGACGACCTTGTTGCTAATAACCTCGATTTTTTTAATTTATTTATATTTTTTCGTTCCTCTACTTACTTACTTACTTACTTTAAAGAGCCCCAATTGCGAGTTAAAATTAATTTTTTTTTTCTTTGTAACTATCGAAAGACTTTTGTAATTATACAATCGCGAATTTAATTTTATATCAATTTCAGTTTAATTAGAAATATTGAAAAAAAAAAAAAAAAAAACAATTTTAAAATTAAAATTTCAAATTATAAATTAAATTAAAAACTCCATAATTCACAGGGCGGCTTTAAGGTATAATTTTGTCAAGAAAAATTATATAGTATATAATTTTTTTTTTTTTTGGTATAATTTTCAGCCTAAGGGTTCATCTGTTTGTTTAATTGACCTAACCTAACCTAAACAAATCTAGTTTTTTTTTTTTTTTTCAAATTATATTAATATTTTGACCTAAATTTTATTTTTGATTTTTTAAAGATCAAATTGATTTATATTTTGCTTAATTTACCTTAAAGGGGTAGTCTCTGTGTCAAGGTTATGGTGTATATTGCCAGACAGTTGGATATTAAAGGTTTTGGTTATTATTATTTGATAATCTATTAAATTTTAAATTTGAGAAGAAAAAAAAAAATCGTTAATTTTGATTATCAATTTTAAATTTAATCTGATTTCCCAGTTACATTACTAAAAATTTAATATTTTTTATATACTAATTTATTTTTGATTAACTTTGATTGTTGATCATAAATTATAAATTTGTATATATCTAACCGAGCAAGTAATGGAAAGAAGTGAAACTGTTTTGGATTGTAAAGAGTTGCAATAGCTGGTGCTGCTGTGACTATGTGATTTTTACATTCACTTTTTATATTATAAGTAAAATTTTATTATTAAAATGCATTTACCAGATAGAAACTATATTTTTTGCAATAAATAATGAAAATTTACTTTTACTAAATTTTGGCAAAATAATAATTATAGTTACATAAATGAATTCTTGCACATTAAAAAATTTAAAAATCATTAAAAAAATGCATTTTTATAATTAAAAAATTGAGTTTTAAATGCAAATGTACGAAAATATGATTGGTTTTTTTATTATTTTCTAAAATTTATACCAATTTCATTTGTAAACACAAAAAAAATGGGTCACAATTTTACAAAGTTTTTAGAAATTAAGACAAGTTTTTAAGAATAGTATTGAAATTTCAGCAATTTTCTTTATATTGTCTGAAAATTATCATAAATTTACAGAAATTTTTTTAATAAATTTTAGCAATTTTGAATAATTTTCTAAAAATTCTGACAAATTTTAAATAATTTTAATTAAATGGGACAAATTTAGAAATTTTGAAATATTTTTTGAGTAATTTTTTGATATTTGCAATGGAAATATGAAAAATTTACTGAAAATTTAATAAATTTTAACAATTTTCGATATTTTTCTAAAATTATTCTGAAAATTTAAATAAATTTCAATAAACTTGACAATAATTTTAGCAAAACAATTAGCACATAACAATTTTCAGCAACTGCTACTATGAACTATCATCAGCAGTTTGGCAAATTCTTAGAAATTTTATAAAAACTCATCTATTTGGCAAAAAATTTTACAATTGTTCAGCAATTTTTCTCATAATTTTCAAACGTTACCGAAAATTTTTATCAAAAATTTCTATAATTCTATAAATTGTATTATCAAAAAGTAATCATCAGCAGCACGTTAAAACCTTGTAACCTAAAATTTTCAATATCTTTTAATACTCGAAAGTATTTATAATTAATATTATCGCAAATAATTTAATTTAATTGATTTTTTTTTTCCATAACAATAAATTCTCTATAATTGATAAGAAATGTCATTGAAATTTAGCGATTAATCTTTGATTCATGATTTATTATGATTCAAATAATAATATTACATCATTAAATGAAACGAAATATAAAATTTAATTCCAAAACGATAAAAATTAAATTTGATTGAAATTTTGATAATCTTTAAAACAATTTTTATTAATATAAAATTTAATTTTACTTTGATTACGAAACGTGATTAAAGTATTTAATTTTCACCAAAAAAAAAATTTTTTTTTTCTTTAATTCATTGTCAAATATTAATAGTAAAATTCTTCAATGATGAAAGTTAAATAGAAAAAAATATAATTAATATTATTTAAAGTATATTGAGGTCGAAAATGAAGAATTAAAATCGTGCTATATAAAAATTTGTAATATAATTTGAAGGATATTATAGGAAAAAAAAAATTATATTGATTATGAAATTTAAATACAAAATATAAAATTTAAAATTTAAGTTTATCAAAAATTAACTCAAGTTTTTTAAATATAATATTTTCTGATCAAGAAAATCCAAATTTTAATTAATTATTGTGTTAAATTTTACTAAATCAATTGGAATCAATTTGGTCACAATTTTCTACTAAATCAATTTTGGTCACAATTTAATTAGAAGAGAATTTAATTTAATCATTTTTACTTGTCAGTTAAAAAAAAATTGCACAACATTTGCCGCGTTCAGCAGAGAAAATTTATCGAGCACTGCAAAGAGCCGCACTAGATAGAGCAGCAAAAATTATATTGCCGTTCAGTAGAATTTTTCGATAAATATCCCTAAAAACCCCCTCTCTATTCAATATTCCTCTAAAAAAAAAATGGATTCCTCTAAAAAAAAATTGCTGCTCTATGTAGCCTAAAATATTTCTGCTCGATAAAACTCGAGCGCTCGAGCTCTAGCGCTCGAAAAATCAACCGTTCAGTAGAAAATTTGCTCGAGCGCTCGATGCGCTCGATCCTGCTGAACCGGGCCAATTTTTAATAGTAAATTAAAGATTTCAGTAAGATTTTCCCGTTTTGAACATTTTTAGAGTTTTGTTATTGCTAACGAGGTGGAAAGGAAATGAGAAAGATTTGAAAAAGTATACTTTCGGGAAGGCTATTTTAATCACTTCATCTTAGATTTGTGCTCGTAAAACCTTCACTGATATGTGAATAATGTTGATCCAAATTACGAATGGTATCTAAGTCAATGTTTGAATTTGTACATGAACATTTTTTTATGCATCTTACTGTACTCGAACTAGAAGTTCAGTTGACAGGCAGATTTTCTAACATTAACTAGCCTATAGCCTATGAATCAATTTAAAATCTAACAATTATTAAATCATTTGACTAATTCTAGATTGAATTTAACCGAACATAAATTTCTTGAATTTTCCAATGCTTTTACTAATTCAGGTATAATTATACAGTCAAAGTCAATCTGATCAATTTTCAGGAAGGAAATAAATACAAATGATGTGAGTAAAAAGGATTTCCCTGAAAAATGATTAAGTTCTAATGAATTTTTTGAAATTTACTATAATAAAAAGGAATTTTACTAAGAAAATTTTCAAAATCCATTGAAAATTTACGTTAATTAATTTGTGATTTAGATAAATTTCATTATAAAATTAAAATTTTTTTGCAAAAATGTTTATATTACTGTAAAAATGTTAAGTAAAACCTTTACAAAAAAAAAAAATCATGTAGGTAAAATAAAATAAATAGATGTTGTATATGCGCTACCAAACATAGAAAACTATGCTAATGACACTCATCTACTACTTGTTTGTAGTGTGACCAAAATTATTATTATTTTTTTTTCTTATCATCTTTTGTTTTTCTTTCTTATTTTTATTTTTAGCTCATAAATTTTGTATTTTTCTTTTTTTTTTAAATTCATAAAATTAAATTAAAAATAAACAAGAAATTTTTTTATAGATTTTTTTTTTTCTTCTTAAATATCTTTTTAAGAAAAACCAAAAGACAAAATTCCATAATCAGGTCAACAGGTTTTATTTTTGGGTTTTGTTTTTTTTTTTTGAAAATTTTACTATACTTAATTTTAGATTTGCAAAATATTTTTGGGAGAAAGTATAAATAAATTAAAATAATGATTTTTGGACGACGAAATTTTTATTGATTCTTAATTTGTGGAAATGTGTAGAAGCTTTTATATATTATTCAGAGATTACAAAATTTAGTTACCATACTTTTGCACAATTCTTTGTAAATTGTTATGAAATTTATACTATAGAAACTAGAATTAATATTTTCGTAATATTTTTGTAATTATAGGAAAAATAAAACTCATAAAATATCAAAATCTAGAATCCCAATATAAATTTTAGATTGACACGCTTTATTGCTTACCATTTTTAAACATTAAATTGCATTTAAAAGAAAAATTGCATTAATGTACAATTTCCGAATTTAGTAGAAATTTTGAATTAATTTTTGCATTCTAAACTCTGTTACCAATCTAGAACCAATGCTGGAAATATTTAAGTTATGATAATTTGCGCTAAGATATTAGAAAATTAAATATACCTTTAAATTAACATGGTTCACCCCTCAACGTCAAGTTGACATTGTAGTTTTCCCTGAAACACACATATGGGTCACAACATTTTATTAGAAATGCAATTAGTTACAAGATGATGAGTTTCTACAGAAAACTGAAAAAAATTCATGAGTATGGTGAATGTGTTAATGAAAATTCAATAAAAAATTTTAATTTTCTGAAATTTGATTTTATTGGATCATCAGATCGTCAATGCAATTCTATTTCTCATAAGTTTTAATGACATTTTCTTAATTCAAAACTGAAATTTGTTTTGCCTCAAAATTGACAATATTTATGAGCAAAACATGAATAGCTTTTAGAATATTGTGACATTAATCAAAACACAAACCCCATTTTAAATATTTATTAAAATTTATTAAAACTTTTAATTATACAAAAAATTTTTTTGTTTTTGCAATAAATTTTTTTTAAATAATTTAAAAATATTATTTAAAATTTACATTTTATCAAATTTGTTGATCAAAAATATTTGATCAACATCACAATTCGTACAAAACTGGTTCAAATCTATATAGCATAATAATTTATATTTTTCAATATTTTATTAATTTATGGTCCACAAAATAAAAATCTTGTTTATTGGTCCACCCAAAAGAATTAGATCAAAAAATTAAAAGTTAAACTAGTTTTTTTTTTTCTGTAAAAATTTCTGTATTTTAACTTAAAAAAATATGCGTTGGTTATCACAGTTATATTTGCAAAGGTAGATTTACAAGAGAAAAAAAAAATCATTATTAAAATATTTCATATATAAATTTTAGGTACTTAACAAATCAAAACCAACGCGCGCGCACGGTCTAGAAAACACATTCACCTGTTCATTTTTTTTGAATTATGTTAATTAATTCATAATAATGTTGCGGTAGCCAAAATATTCTCTTGTATACGATACGAATTACAGTACGATGACGTTTGTATATGGCCTTCATATTAATATTTATTTAACTAATTTGGGTCAACAAAAAAAAAATATTATAAATAAATAAATAAATAAAATAAATTATTAAACAAAACGACAGAAAAAAAAAACGTTTAAGTATTTTTTGCGGTTTTAATGATTTAATAATTTTACAGAAGATTCAAAGTAAATATTATTTTATCTTCTGGGCAAAAGTAACAGTTTTTTTTTTTTTTTTGTGGTTAACTAAATAAATTAAAATTTAATTAATTATATGTTAAAAAAAAGTTTAGAAATTTAATTAAATATTTGGTTAAAAATTTATTTAAAATTACAAATTTTTTTGGTAATTAATCATTTTTTTTTTATATATTTTGGTTGCTTACATATAGAAAAATAATTAAAAGTCTCATGCTCTACTGACTGTGCTGCTAACCGGGCTCGTAAAATAGTAAAATAATTGATAGGATCATATAGATTTTTGTGTTATTTCGTGTGTCAAATGTCAATAATATAATTGATTTATATTAAATTTATTGTCTAAAATTTTTATACCAAAAGTTCAATAATTAATTTAACTATATTAAAATTTTCGATTTCTTGTCTAAATTTTTTGTTGATTATGTACTTGAAATATTTTTACTATAGTACTGAATTTTACTTAGAAGGAGATTGTGTGTTTCAGAGGGAAATAAAATCATGCTAAAATAAAGACACTATCGTACAAGGAAAGTAAAAATAGGTGGAAATAAATTTTTGAATAAAATTTAAAACATAAAATTATTTGGAAAGTATATAAAAGAAACTTTTTCAAGTAGATTATATGAATTGACACTTGTCTTCTTGGCTTAACAGTACGATATGGTCCTGGGGATTAGCTCTTGGAGATTTTTCTTTATATAATTTTAGAGTCTTTACTAGTTTTTATATAAATTTTCTGGAGCGTATGAACAATATAATAAATTCTGACATAAGTATAACATTTTCGAAAATGTTATATTTACGTCAAAAATTGGACTTGGATACTACAATTTTTGGACTTGGTATACTACAAATTTGTGTATGTTACTGTACTGGTATTATTCATTGAAAGATTAGGCCAATTTTCGGGCAATGCATACCATCAGCCGAGAATTGGATTCATGACTTCATTCATTCTAGTATAATGCACTACACACACTAAAACCACTGCAGCTATACACACACACATGTTCAGAAGACCTAAAAAATGGCTAAAAATTATTTTAAAACATTTTATTTCATCAAAATTTTATTTGTATCAGTTTTACTTTCAGTCCGAAACCTAAATTTACAATACAAATTTCAACATTTTTGGTATATCAATTACTCATTTACAATAATATCAATAAACTTCTTTTACAATCAAAATTTTAAAACAGAAACCTTGATTACTCATCCAATACGCGCTACTATGCCAAGGCAAATAAAAGAAATTATTGTTACATATATTTATTTATATTTAAAAAAAAATTTCGATTTTTTTCTGTTTGTTGTCATTTGAAATTCCGCATAACTTGAAAATGCCAGAAATTCAAATAATAAGAAAATATATGGTAATTTTTTTTTTTTTATATTTTTGATAAATTTTTTTTTTTTTTCATATTTACTTGTTAACTTATTGTATATATGTAAGTACAAATGATTATGAAATGAAGAAAGTACATGTTAAAAATTCATAAATATATCTATCAAATTATTCATATGAAAATTTGTTTTTTTTTTTTTTTTTTCGATATGACAAAAAAAATAAAACGAAAGTTTAAAAAAAAAATAAGTTTATACGCGAAATGCTACAAACACCAAAAAAAAAAAAAAGTGAAAGTTCTCAACTTCCCTTTGATCAAAACCATTTAGTTTTTTGTTTTTTTTTGGTAATAGAAATTGTACATATTTTAGATTTACATTCAAATTCAATTGTTAATTCTTTTTCACCCAAAAAAAAACAAAACCCCATCAATCAGAGTGTCAAAATTAGAATTAATTGAAATTGAAACAGGATATTACAATAAAATTAAAATTAAAATATTTTTTATTTTTTCCAATCAAACTTTCGCTTTTAAATGTAGAATTTGAAGCAAAAAAAAAAAAAAAAAATTAATCTGTGAAAATGTTTTGCTAAATTAAATGTTCAATTGATTGTAGTAGGAGTGGTGATACGCAAACAGTAATTTAGTTAAAATGATTCAATGCAACCGGATATTAATTGACTGTGTCTCCAAACCGCAAATTTGAACTCTCTGGTTCCCAAGGTTTGTCATCATGTTTCCTTTTCTCCAATCGTTTTTATTCAATTGATTAATTCAGTTTGGAAAATAAATAGTTTAATTTTGGAAAATGATATCAGAAATTCTATAAAAAATGATTCTACTTCTATATTTTTTTCTATTTAATTTTCAAAAATCTATGACTGAATGCAATGCTGAAAATCACTACTACATTATTCATAGCAACTGAGTTAAGAAAAATGTGAAATGTGAGTTACTCACTACTACAGACAATTGTATGTAATATTGTAGAACACATCATCTCTACAGTTTGGGTACAGATGTTTTGAACAGTTTTGTAGTGTACATACCTGTAAAAGTGAGAATGTGACACCAGATCAAATTATCTGCTATTAAGAGGGACCGATGAAGTCTAGACATCACCACCTGGTTAAAGTCTAGACATCACCACCTGGTTAGTTTGTGGAAGGTGCCTACAAACTCACTAATTAGATCTGATGTGCTTATTCAAAGGCATATGCCTTGGAACAGGCCCTCAACATCACCACCTGGTTAACAGTTTGTGGAAGGTGCCTACAACCTCACTAATTAGATCTGATGTGCTTATTCAAAGGCATATGCCTTGGAACAGGCCCTCAACATCACCACCTGGTTAACAGTTTGTGGAAGGTGCCTACAACCTCACTAATTAGATCTGATGGGCTTATTCAAACGCATATGCCTTGGAACAGGCCCTCAACATCACCACCTGGTTAACAGTTTGTGGAAGGTGCCTACAACCTCACTAATTAGATCTGATGTGCTTATTCAAAGGCATATGCCTTGGAACAGGCCCTCAACATCACCACCTGGTTAACAGTTTGTGGAAGGTGCCTACAACCTCACTAATTAGATCTGATGGGCTTATTCAAAGGCATATGCCTTGGAACCGGTCCTCAACATGAAGATTGTATCACAATATAACTCATATTTATTTATCAGCTTGAGCTAGTAAAAGGATCGTATAATGTATTATGTATCAAATTCTCAAGCTAATCAAATATAGTATCAATGGTATAAGAGCACATATTTCAATAAATTCATTATTGTTATTCGAATAATTTCATATTACATAATTCTTAAACCAAGGAAATTATTTAATATATTCTTAGTTCTTAAAATATACTTTCATTCTTATCTTTAAAACTAAAATGTCTCTATAACATAAAAATCGACAAATTTAGTTCAATGTTATTACTTATATATTATTGAAATCAAATGAAATTATCAGACCAACCAACAACACAAAAACCCATCATAAGTTTCGTATATCAATAAAAAAAAAAGAAATTTTTTTTTTGAAAGTAAAATTTTTTTATCAATAAGAAATTTTCCAGTAAAACAAAATTACTACTTGGTAATATTGTTCGTACTCTACAAACCTTTATTTATTATTTCACATGACCTACTTTTCATCAATATAATAAAATAGACAATAATTTGTACCGTCATTGAACATAAGTTTTCCCATTTTTTATAATCGCAAAATTGCATTTTTTTTCACATTCAATTTCACTTTATTATATACTTACTATAAATATAATCTCTTCTCTCCTGTTTATATACCAAATACCACCAATGAAATAAAACTTTTGAGTATATACGAAAAATTGAGCATAAAAAAAATGATTTTCATCAAAAAAAAAGTATTTATCAAGAAGAAAAATTATTTCGGAAAAAATTCGTAATAAATTTAATAAATAAATAAATAAGAAATTATCAATTTGCATGATTGTCATTAATAAAATTTTTAATCAAAATTCAATTTATCACACATTCAATCTATATTACCATATACATATTTGTAATAAATAATAATTTTGATAGTCTGTATATATAATAGAAAGAAAATTCCATAAATTTTCCATGAAATTTTTATTTGTTTTAGATTAAGAAAATGAATTTATTTTACTAATATAATATCCTTTTTTTCTTTATTATTATTATTAAGGATTCAAATTCAAACACAAAAATTTATTTTTTATTCACCTCATAAATTATTACCGAAATATTATATTTCGTCGTGTGAGAAGCGAATTGTCGTAACTGCAAAAATGAAGTTCCGAGATAAATGAATATTAAGTTTTTGAATTTTTTTCTGAGGCCTTTAAATGCATTTATCTCAATAAATAATATTATGACTCCAATAAATTAACACTCTATTACAAAGATGGGTTCTTTAGCTATGTAAAACAGTAATTACTTTGGTCTCAAATAGAATTAGAGGATTGTTATAGTTTAATTTAGTGATGCACCACAAATTTTACGATAATTTAATTTTTTATTTAGAATTATGGAAAAATCTCAGAATGTTGTAGATGCAACTTACCACAATTTAAATCATACGAATTATCACTATTTGTTTCAGAATTATAAACCACAAAATGTAGTATAGTTAACATACAATATTAGAACAACTTATTTGTATTGTAATTTATTTTTATATTATTGTCGTATGACAAAGATACAACAATTTGAATATAACATAATTGGAATTTTATAGTAAAAATTTGTCCTTAAAGTATATATACAACATTTTGCAATTTATATGATGAACTACGCTACACCACCAAAATACCGTATAAAATGTATACTACATTTCGCAAATAATTAGTTTAGGTAAATACAACTTACAACAATTTAGAATTTCAATTAAATAGTAGCCAGGATATTTTCGGATCGAATCCGTCTGAACACAGGGCGATAGATACTTAAATTTTCTATCTTCCTGTATCAATACTCTCAAATTGACGTATCTAACGCTTACGACATTTCGCTTCTCACACGACGATTTATAATATTTATATATGAATTTTCCATATTAATAATGAAAATTGTTTTTTTTTTGTATATATTTTCATTTTCTGTTACATGTTTTTTTGGTTTTTTTTTTGTGTTTATTATCGAAGAGAAAATGTCCTATTTCCGTGCTTTGTTTGTTTTCACCTGATATCGGAATTATGTATATATATGTATGTAGGAGTAGTGGGTGGGTTAAGGTTAAATAAAAATTATACACATAAATAATAATGGAATCATCGGAAATTGATTATTACTATAAATAATATAAACAACTTTATAAACAAAACAATAGAACATTTGTTTAGTTAGTTGGGAAAAATTATTAAAATATAGTTTGGAAAATTAAGTATTGGAAATTGTTTTTTTGTTCTTGTTGTTATTGTTATTGTGTGAATTATGATTGAGGTGAATGTGTAAATCATAATTTGTATAAGTGATTTATGGTTTTTGTAAACTCTAAAGGTGTTAAGCGAGTTAATTTATTCTAGGGGAAAAAAAAACAATGAAAAGAATTTGTGGTAGGAAAAATTATATTTGTACAAAAAAAAATTTTGATTATATTATTGATTTCATTTTGATTTATGATAATATTAAAAAAAAATTGGTAAATAATATTATATTCAAATTTGAATTTGCTTCAAAGTTAACTGAAAATTTTCTTTAATTCGCCGGAGATTAAATTTTCATTAATTTAAATTAGACGTTGATATAAAATTGTATAAATGAATATTTTATGGGCAAAAGTGATACTCATTCAAAGGGCAGGTATAACTGGACAGCATTTAATAGCCAACATAGATAGAACTTAGAAAACTAACTATAGATGCTATTGAAAATCCAAAATTTAAGTATGCAATTCAGAACTTCAAATAATCTTGACTTAATTTAAATAAACAAAATTTTTCCAATAAATTAATTTTAATTATTGGAGAGTCCACAAAGTTGGGCTTATTACCATCTAAACTTTTACTAGTATTAATCATTTGAAAGCTGAATTAACTTATAGCAAATAGTGATATACCTCAGAGCTGGGCATTTAAACCAAAAATCTAATCGACAATAATCTTAGTACACGCAGTAAATATTTGAAATTTTGAAATTTCACTTTTAATTAAAAAAATTATTTAATAATTCACACTCAAATCTATAAATTGATTAATTTACAAAAATTTTAATTTACATAATCTCTCGCACAATAATCTAAAATTAATTCAACTCCCCCCCTCCTAAAATTTAATCCTTCTACCTAACTAATCCACCAAAAAAAAAAAAAAAGACCTTGAAATATATATTCAATTATATTTTCAATAAATTATAATGCAATTTCATAATTTGAAATCTTTAATAAAAATGAAAAGATGATTCAATTTTTTTTTTTGGTTTAAAGTTGTATTAATTTTTTTTTTTTTGTATTTGAAACAAAACTGTTCCCATCATACATTGAACTTGAGAAACTTGTTCCCGCAACATTAACACAATCAAGTTTATTATTATTATTATTATGGTATACTATAGATTAAAAATTTTATATTATTATTTATGTTATTTTAACCAGTTAAGCGCGTTTGACGTATATGTACGTCATGTAGAAGTACTCTTATGCGTATCCGGACAATTCGTAGAAAAAAATCATTAGAAAACTAAATAATGGAAAATAATTACCCGGAAAATAAAAAAAATTATGCCTTTTCCGAAAAATATTATAAATAAGTAAGTAACTATAACAATTTGTATGAAAAATTCGAATACCCTACGACCATTTTTTCCTTACCAATTGGTTTTCTACGAATTGTGAATCGTAGTTTACACTTATATCAAGATTGCAATATGTAGAATCTAAGATTAATTGTGTCGGGCAGTGCATGTAAACCAGTTAAGCGCCATTTGACGAATATATACATGATCGGCGATTTTAATTACACACCCAAAAATACACTTTTGAAAATAAATTACTCGCTTAACTGGTTAATGGTGATATACATAATATACCGTCAATCCGGTTTCATAAAAAAATTATTAAGATAATAAATAAATTTTAAACAAAATGACGTTTTCTTATTTTATTCAAAAAAAACTTACGTAATTAATTTGAAAAGCTGGACCCATTAAGATGTCATCAACATGATTTTTGAATTTTCCATCAAAAAATTATATATTATGTGTAAAGTGCGGTAATGTCCAATTATTAATATTCAATGCAACATATATGATTATTATTATTATATCTTTATGATGCTATCAAAAAAAATATGTGTAAAAAATTGTTAACATAATTTCTTTATAACATTATATTATAAATTAATTTGTACAAAAAATTATTAACAAATTTGTATATATATTTTTTTCTTCATTATATTTAATTATTATTATTATGTTTTTTATGTAAGTTTACCATTTTTAGGCAAAGAAAAACAAAATTTTATAATAAACATTATTTTTTTTTTTAGTGTGAGAAAAGACCTTGATGAAGGCCAAATTAAAACAGAAGAAAATTATTGTTTTTTGTTTTTGTGTATTATATTGTATAATAAGAGAGTATGCTGCTGGGTATAGTGTTGCTAGTTGCTACAATTTTTGGTATAATAATCTGACCAGTTTAGTTTATTATTTTTTTGGTGTGTTAATTTATTTATTATTGTTCATTAAAATATAGAAATGATTATAGAATATATATATATAGGTAAATATGCCATTTTCAGATAAAATTAGTCATTTTTCAGAATGAATTAAATCATTTTTTTATAATATTTTCAAATCATTTTTTAAATTTAGTTCATTATAAATTTCAAATTCAATTAAAAACGATTTATAAATTGTCTAAAAAATAGTCGTAAAATTGATTTACACCTCTCCCTAATTCAGGATGTATAGCGTATGACGTATATACGTCATATCAATTTTACGACTATTTTGTGAAAATCAATTTTACGACTATTTTTTAGACAATTTATAAATCGTTTTTAATTGAATTTGAAATTTATAATGAACTAAATTTAAAAAATGATTAATTCATTCTGAAAAATTACTAATTTTATCTGAAAATGGCATATACACTCAAAGGGCAGCGTCTCCCGAAATAAAACGCCACATTTATATACATTAACAATTTTTTGATCGATGATTCTTTTTATTAAATTTCAAAAATCTTTTTAAAAAATTTTATACGTCCGTCAAAATTGGAAATTCGAATTGTCGGCGTTTGTATACGTCGCGTATTTCGGGAGCTCTCATACAAAATGTATGTACATGAACCGATTTTGACAGACGCTAACGCCGTACGTTCTGATTTAGGGAGAGGTGCAAATCGATGATAATTTAACGAGTAACTAAACATTTTATGTAAATCATTTTAAGATTAAATTAATCCTTTTTCAAAATGAATTAATATTTTTTTCAAAAATATGTTCATTAATTTTCAAATTGAATTCATCATTCACCCCAATACTCTATTAAAATTAATTAAATACAGGCGTCCCTCGTATAACACGGTACTTAGAGAACACGGTTTTGATATTACACGGTTTCGTACGACACGGTTACGATATAGCACGGAACAAATTAACCGTGTTATACGAGGGACGCCTGTACTACAAATTGATGTTAAATTAATTTACCTAGTAACTAGACTTGATTTATAAGATCATATAGACATTTAAGTACAAATTTATTAGCATATATTTCAGATACTAAACGTTTTATATATGTAATTCCAAAAATTATTAAAATTTTGTGAAAAAGACTAATTTAATCGCGAAAATGGTTAATAAGATATCCAAAAAGAACTTCAACATTAATACATCATAATAAGAAACAAAACTGTCGGATATAATTTGTATAAAACCAATCAGAAACATAAAAATTTAGTTGTATTAAAATTGTATTGTGTTTGGTATTTTTTTTTGTAATTTTTTTTGAATATCCTTGAACTTAAGTCTATTATTTATTTATTTTTTTTTTAAATTTTTTTTTTTTTAGTAAATTTTAGTAAAAAAAAAATTTTATATACAAAATTTTCTAAATGTTTTTTATGTTGTTTGTTTTAATTAAAGTAAGTAGGAGGTATTCGCCGTATTTAGACAAATTATTATAAGTGTAAACTTCTTTTTCATAAAAATTTAGAGAAAAATAATAGAAATTGCATCATTCTTTTGCTTAAAAAAAATTTAATTTAATTTTTAAAAAATTTAAATATTTTTGGGAAAAAAAAATTTTTGTAGAAAAGTTTATGACGACGTAATTTGGCAGTGAATTATAATATGTAATAGAGAAAGGTATAAATAAGCAAGTAATATTGCAAGACCGTCGAGCCTGGTGGGTTTTCTGATCCTCTTAAGAAGGATCACAAAATTGACATTCCATTATCATTATTTAGCGGAGGAAAATGATGGGACAAATTACAGAAATATAAGTAATATTATATATTACCCGGCTATATTAACCGGCTTAGAGTGATAGATGATAGTTGAAAAAAGCACAGTTGATAGCAGCCAGAATGTCCATACCGTTTGGGAGGAACTCTTCTGACAGCCAGACTCATACATGAATTGAATTTGCAGATTTAGATATGACTAAGATCAAACATTGGTCCAATTATTTAATTTCTCCAATTATTTTGCTTGTAATAGAAAATATACAAATTTATCCGGACAATTCGTAGAAAAACATTTAACATTTCAAATAAATTTATTTAAAATTTAAATCGCCTTTATGCAAAATTATCTAAAAAAAAAAGGACTAATTACGAATTTAACCAAAAAAAGAATACGATTAAATATAAAATTTGATTTGATTCCTAAAAATTGATAAAAGTTTAAATTAAAATTTTATTTTGCCAGAAAACTAAGAGATCCCTAGTCCAAGGATTTATGTGTAAACAAATTAATATAATATTGAAATAATTTAATAATATTATAGAAATAAAGTAAAAATTATCCAATGAAATTGATTAAATATATAAATGATACGACCGCAATCCCAAAAAATAGAATTAAATATTTTCGTCATCTATTTTTTGAGGCTTGTAAATCAAAACTTCAAATATAAATGTTCTTAGTATATACAGTTGCTCACAAAAGTATCCGGCCACCCTACTTGGTTCAAAATATTTAATGTTTTTCACTTCATTTTCAATTAAGTATTTTTTTTAATATTGGCTATAAAAAGCCTTTACTAATGCACTTTATAATACTAGAAAAACGTATTAGAAAAATGAATTAATTATCAGAAAAACTTACATAGCTGTCCGAACTCATAAAACAATTGACACTAAAGTCGGCCACTAAGTATGTATGCATACGGGGGACTTCCCCAAAGTAAGTTTAGTTACCAAATAGTTTCCAAATAGTGCGTCATTCGAGAAAATTTGCATTTCCGAATTATGTACTTAATTGTTTGGTTGTCGATTTTTTCTGAAGTATATTTAATTTTGATATTTCTATGATTGGATATAAATTACAAGACTAAATAATGTTAAAAAATAATAAATTTTTGTTTTCTGATATTTGAAACTTAACGTCTAAGATTAATTCTACTGAATAAAAGAAGTGGCCGGATACTTTTGTGAGCAACTGTATGCAAAATTGATATATTAATTATTTATTCAACCCCATTCTCCCTCTAAAATATTTGAAATTAATGATGTCGTATACCATTTTAAACATATGAGACTTTTGGCTCAGTTTTTCTTCAGTTCTTGTTCTATTATTCTATTAATCAAGGTGAGATAAATTTGATTACTTAATTTTTTTTTTTTAAATACTATTTTTAAATATTGTTTGTTTGTTTGTTTTTTGTTTTTTTAAATTTTGTTTAAGTATTTATGTTAACTTACGGCATTTTAATTTGATTTCTGGTTTAACCAGTTTCGTTTTTGTTTATTTCTAAAGTTTGCTAAAAATTGAAGTTTTTATGTGTGGTTTTTTTTTACCTGAAATTGGAAATAAAATAAAATTCATTATTAATAAAATATTTTTTTGTTAATTTAATTTATTTTTATTTTATATATAATTGTTTAATTAATTAAGGATTAATATTTTAATTATTATTAAAAAAGTCATATTTTTAAGGTTTTTTGTAAAAATTAGTCATAAAATCTAAGTAATTTCTTTACGGCTGGTAAAATATTATAAAGCGCCGGACAAGATTTGGACAGAAAATGGAAATTATTAATTAGCATTTTCAGTGTTTCAACTGTTCAGTTTTATGATTGGCGCATCACTTAGTGAATTGTCATATAAAGTTAATCGTAACCAAGAAAAAAGCATCGAATTTGAGAAGAAAGTTTTTCTGCAGAACGAATATGTTTTGGTCCATTGTTGATGATTAAATGATTGTGAAGCAATACTTAGCACAGGAGAAAATTATTCTCCTCTACTAATTGCTGATCATAATCTCTCACCCTCTTCGGAAATAGGACAAAGAGAAAGAGGCCAGTGATTATGATGTGATCAATAGATTAAACTTTAGGAGTTGAATTCTACATTTCAGGGGGAGCAGTCGCTGGTAATTTTGGTGGTGAAAAATAAATTATTAATATAGTTAAAAAAGGTATATTCATATATGATTGAATTTTTTCTGTGTTATTGCTGAATATGATAATTTAAAAAATTTAAATAAGTCAAAAAGATGAAGGGAAGGTCCAAAATATTATCTACTTAATCGGAAAATTTTTATACAACTGTTAGCAGAATTTACCGCAGTAGCCATTTTCAGGACACGAATATATATCCTAAGTCTAAATGCTTTCAAGCTTAGAATAATTTGACAAACAAATTGTAGCTCAAAGTTGGATTTTTGAACTATTTAATGATCTGCATACTATACGATCCTCTGTAGGTTTCAGATTTTAACAGAGTGTAGAAGATTTTAAAAAACAGATCAGTGACAAAAGTATATAGAGAGTATGGAATAACAGTTGAAATTTCAAAAATTCAAAAACACCAGCAAGAGTGGTAAGTATTTATATAAATTTTACGAGATTCCGGCCCTTTTTGGGACTGTGACTGTGAAAGATATCATGCAGTCTGATTCGAAAATACCAGTTCAAATTAATCTATAGCTTATAAGTCAGATGTAATTAAAAACCTAATTAATTACAGAACAAAAACTAAATTAATTATGATTTTAAATCTACAAATGAATAGATTTTATTTCTCTATTTCGATTTTTGTTATTCATATATTTTTTTTTAAATTATAATCTCATTTTGAATCACACTTAATGAAATCATAAATACCATTTATATAATATTATTTCTATACCGCAACATAATATCTTTAATAAAAAAAATCATGTCAATAAAATTAATGTATCATTATTATTTTTATTACATATTTCATCGCAAGAAAAAAATTAAGTAGAAAAAACATAAATTTCGTTATTCTTTTATGAAACCACAAAAACTATTTAACATTAATTTGTAAATATTTCTTTTTCTGAAATTAGATATTAGTTCATTGCCCGCCCGTTTAAACCGGATGAGAAATAACGTAAAATATATGCAAGTTAAATTTTTGTACGAAAAGGACTTTTTTTTAAAAAAAATTAAATAATAAATTTATTAAACCATGAATTACTGAAGTCATTGTCCATCAGAAATTATGGTAAATATTTTAGTAATAAAATTGAAGAGCATTTTAATTTAATGTATTTTTTTTCTTTCATTTACAATTTTTTAATTTATAAATAATGAATTATTAACAATTTTAATATTTTCATCAAAATTGAAAAAATAAATTGTTTTCGATGAATTAATTTTGCAAATTGCATGACTGACTGACTGACTGACATATAATTTGAATGCGATTGCTTAAGTGAAGTATAAATTAGCCTCAAATAGTTCATTTTTTTGTCGTTGAATTAAATATCTAGGAATGCTTATTATTTACAAATAATAATACTTTTTTTTTTTTGAGATATTTTAATAAAATTTGTAGCTACAAAAAATAGCTCAAAAATAGCTCCAAAATAGCTCAAAAATAGCTCCAAAATAGCTCAAAAATAGCTCCAAAATAGCTCAAAATATTTAATTAAAATAATTTGAACTATTTTTTATTTAACCCTTTGACGGGCGGAAATGAAAATTCATCCGAATTGAACGAAATTTCAGACACTGCAATATTTTACCCAAAGGATGCACTATAATGAACTTTAACTCTAAAAATAATTGTTTCCCCTAAACTTGAGTAAGACACAAGTGCAACAAAAAATATATAACACAACCAATGCTTCCCACACTTAAGCCCAAAACTTAATTTATTATGGTTTTAGAATTTTTTTTATATCACATCGCACAATCGAGTAATTAGACAGTCAAAGGGTTAAAATTATTAGCACATTAATAGTATTTTTGGCGATGAAAATAGTTGAATAGTTTAGTGGGACATTTTTAAAGGATATATTTAATTAAATTATTTGTATCTGAAAAATATAATTTAAAAAAAAATATTGAGTAATATACGAAATATTTTATATAAACTTTTTGAGGTAATTATTGAGCAATACTAAAATATAATCGCATTTATACTTTCTTTATAATACTATTTATATTAAAATACATACTATTATATATAATTAGATAATATTATATGTATTTGACAAATCCTTGCGGTGGTGGATTATTGAAAGATTACGTCAAAATTTGATACAAAAATAGTGTAAAATGCGATAGAATTTATTCTATGTGTCAATTATTTCTGCAAATTATACGAAAAATAAAATATTTGTATCAATTTAACAAACAGAACAAAAAAAAACAATATTTTCAAAACTTTAATTAAAATAATTTTAAAAATCGCAAATTATTGCTTCAGAAAATTTAATCTATATTTTAAAAGTTTTATCTGAGATGATACAAAAAATGTTCTCACAATTTTCAAAGAGAATAATAATTATATAAACATTTTTTACCTCCCATTTATTTATATTTATAATGAAAAAAATTTGAAATTAATATTTTAATAAATTATTTTTCATTATATTTTCTTTCATTTATTATTGTAGACGAAAAAGAGTTTTTCTTCTCTTATCATAAATTACATGTGGTTAAAAGTATATTTATTTTTCTCATATACTTAAAAAAAGGAAGAAAAAAAAAATTAAAATTAAAATTAAAATTGAAACTATATAATGAACCCTAAAAAATTCAATGACCGTAACTGAAAGTCTTTTTTATTTTATTTTTTACCATTTCAATTACAATTTTTGCAAAAATAAATAAATTTTTTTTTTTTAATATTATTGAAGAGAAACATATTACATACATATGTATATGATGTATTCTTCTTTATACATAAATTATGAATATTTATTCTAAAAAAAAAGGAAAAACGTTCGAGAATATTTATACAATTTAAAAGAAATTCAATGATTATAAATGAGATATACTTAACAGTCAAGTTGGTTTTAGTTATTTTACGTATATACGAAAATATTCCAAATATACTAAAGTTAAATATAGCAGACCAGACAGGTAGAATTTTTAATGGTAAAAAAATCTAAAAGATTTGTGTATAAAGAAGGGTACAAAAACTGTGGTTTAAATTGGTTTAAATACAAGAAAAAAAAAAACCTGTGGTAAAATAAATTATTATTATAATATTTTATTAATAATCATGAATAAGTATGTGAAATTTTAAAAAGATATAATATTTTTGTGCATAGCTGGATATTAAAATGAAATATAAAAAAAAATAATCATTTATGAAATTTTGTTATTATACAAAATAATCAAATCGTTCATAGTTTTTTTGTAAATATATAAACGGAAGCATAATTTTGAGAGTCCATGATATTAGATAAATAATTATGAAATTTATTTCTAACTTTAAATACTTCGAATTAAAATATTTCACAGATAATTTAGTTAGAATATCACGTGATTCAACTAAAGCAGAAACAAAAGATCACATGATCGGTTCATTGCACATGCAGTAAGTGTCCGCCAACGTTTTAAATCAAAAATAATTCTACTTCAGTGAGTCGATTGCAGTTTATTTCCATTTTAGTTTAAGTTACTAAATATCCTGAAAGATTTCTCCAAGATTTTCCCCAAGCAATATGTATAATAAAGGTAAAATAATTATAAATTGAAATTTAGTCATCCTTTCTACAATATTCAACTTTAAGAGTCATAAATAAGATAATTTTTGGTTTGAATCTGAAATATTCTTTTCTTATTTATAAATTATATCGATAAATATACATTTATAATAATTTAAATCTAAACTACAACAAAATATTGATTAAATTTTTCGAATAAAAATAATTTATGGAATTACAAAGAAAATGATATTCTGTTGCTGAAAACTATAAATTTTTTGAATATGAAAAACTATATGATATTCAGTCCAAAATATTAATTATTTACATTTATTGTTAAAAATATTTAAAATTTTAGTCATAACAAAATTAATTTAAAATGTAAAATTTCCAGTTTAGACAAATTTGAGGTATTTTTGAATTATTTTGTACAATTTTGAGCAATTCTAAGTCATTTTGATTGATTTTATAGCATTTTGAGCTATTTTGAGCCATTTTGAGCCATTTTAAGCAAATTTAGCAATTAGAATAAAATAAATGAAAAATTTATTATTAAAAAATCCCGTAATCGTCCTAGATTTTTTTTGAAATATTTTTTTTTTTTATTAACAATTATTTATATTATAAAATTTATTAATAATTATTATACTAATTATAGATTTATTACATTTCTTATAAAAGAAATATTTCAAATTATATTTTAAAAATATTTTTATATACCCTTTTCATTAATTATTTCAATATTTATATATTTTACAAGTACAAAATTACATAAAAAAAAAAATGAATTATTATTAAATAATAAAATTTCAAGTTAACTTTTAACCCTCTAGTGCGCAAGAAAATATATTTCAACCATATACTCTTTTTAAATTGTGCAAAAGTATATATACGGAACAACGTTTGTTCTAGAAATATGCAGGTTTTTTGCCTCTAAAGGACACAATCAGCAAAAAATCCTTTGATGCATTTTTGCATCAATACGCGTTTAGTGGAACATTATAATTTCTTTTATTGGATAATTACACAAATTGTGAATTTATATAAATAATTTACCATTAAATTTCAACTTACCATTACTTAACATTAAATTTGAAAGTCCAAGAAAAAATCGCTGCACAAATTTCACATATCCACTTACAATCTCACACCACAAAAATCTGACAAAACAAATTAAGTCCGAAATTTTTTTTTTCCTATTATGATTTTGTTCTCAGAACAGAACGATTCAGAAGTGAATCAAATAGGAAAAAACTAAAAATAAATTTTTTGCTTAAAAACTATTTAAGATTTATTGCCTTGATTCATATTTGCATCATGACGCACTAGAGGGTTAATAGTTTTGTCATATATTTATGTATACTATATATAAAATATACTAATAATATAATAAATAATTGATGTATAATTTATAATATACGATTTATTATAACCGATTGCCATTTCAGAGAGATGTTCAAAAACACGCGATTCCAATTTCTTTATTATAAAAATAATTATAGATAATATAAAAATCATGTCTATCTGTAACATTAAATTCTTATACTAATATATATGAAATTATTATATTAAAAATTAAATTATTAATAAATAAATTAATATATAAGAAAATTTTTAATTTTAGAAAATAAGATTTTGAGTTATTTTTATCGCTTCATCAAGGAAGAGATATAAAATTTTATGTACGCATACGTACTTGTATTAATCAAAGATAAATAGAATGATAAATTTTTTTTTTAAATTATATTCTTCTTCTTCTGTTCCACTTCTCTAATGACAAATTATTAAATCAAATTAGTTTTGGTGTTTTTTTTTTATTATTATTATTATTTATTATATTTATCATATAATTTAATAATTTTTTTTTATTTTATAATTTAATTTAATGACTATGACCGCCGCCACTATAAATCTACTCTACACTATTGGATAAGAAGAAAAAATATGTTGTCTAGTTGTCTAAATACTAGTTTAGAAAATGAAATTTTTCTTAAGAGCTGGAATTTTTATAAATATTATTTTTATTATATAGGATTTAAATACGGTAAAAAGAAAATTTTAATAGTTTTTCAATCTTTGATGGTGTATAGAAGAGATTAGAAAACAATAATCTTAAAGAGGCATTGCAAAAATTTTTCATAATCTTTTTGAGGGGCATATTCAGCATCAAGAAGAAATTGAATTATTCTAATTATTTTATTAATGGAATTTATAGAGGTAAATAGGAAAATGTGTTGAATAACAATTTTTGTGTATGGAACATGTATCATAAGTTATGTAGGACTAAGTTCTAGGATCTTATAATGCAACTATTAATATTGTCTTGGGAATTTTTGTAACAATTTTTATGGTGAAATCGAAATGTCGTAAAATTACTGACCATAGCTGAAAAATGGTTAAATATTTACAATTTTAAAGCAAAGTAGATAAAAAATTTATAAAATTTAATCATTTTCAGCTTCATATTGAGTTTTTGCCACATAACAAAGGTTACTGATAGTGTAGTATATTTTATTCCAATGACCAAGATAGTGATGTAATATAAAGAATGTTTATGATCGCGACATTTAATCCTAGGATTAATAAAGTGGGGCTATCCTATGGATCACCTGATATTTCAAAGGTGTAATTATACTATCAAATTATTCAATATAAATTAAATTCAATCATTTTTGCTGTAGATTATTTTTAAATCAAATTTCTACTTTCTTCAATTTCTGTGATTTCTCATGATTTGTGTCATAACTTAAGTTATATTGAGCAAATTGTACCAAAATTTCTTCTGACAGCTCAGTCATAGTCTCTGATAATCATATTTTCGACAATTAAAATTTCAATTAATTAATTAATAGCTGTGTTTTTTTCAAACGGGTCTGCGTCTGGTTCAAGGTTTTCAGTTTTATATGAAAAACAACAACAACATAACCCAAATATTTATCTGGTTCAAGGTTTTGAAACCCGAATAGATTTAATGTGGCAATTTACAAACAGATGGCGGTGCAAACAAAATTAGAGAAAAAATCTTTTTTTAGTGATTTATTTTTTTAAAAATACTGTAAAAATATAAAAAAAATTTAAAATATATGTTGCTAAGATGTTATTAGGCTTTTTTAAAACTATTCATATATACGAATAAAACCTGTTCAAATTTATGAAACCCGAATAAATGATCCTTATCGTTTTTTTCAAACCTTGACCCTGACCCGTTTGAAAAAAACACATCAGCTAATATTATAATTAAACCAAAAAAATGCTCTAAATCTAAATCAAGAAACTTTCAAATAGTAAAAATTCAAATTCTAGTAAATATTAAAATGAAGGTAAAGAAAGAAAATATTGAAATTTATCATATTTTAATTGTAAAATATTATTTATCTTTAATTAAATTATTTATTTTTTTTTTTAGATATTATGTGTTTAATTTTTGTAATATGATAAATTAACATAATATTTTCTTGATATTTGATATAATATTTACTCTTTGGTATTCTACTCGCGAAATCAAAACTTCCTCCAGATTACCATACCTAAAAATCACAACTCTATTTAACAATTAATTTTAATATACCATCAAAGTTATTTTATATTTAACTTTTGAAGAAATAAAATACTCCATAACCTTGGTCAATACTTGACTGACTTACTGACTGACATCAGCTGTCAATGTTGATTATAATTATATGCACTTGCACACACAATAAACATAAATTTATAAGAAAAATATATACAAAAACAATGTTGTATAAATTATTATAATGAAACATAAATATACATGAAATTTATATATTTTTTTTTTAATTATTGCATGCCATAAGAAAATTAGTTTATGTATAATTTTTTTTTTTTTGTTTGTTATTTCATAAAATCATGCGAAATTTAATTTTCATTTTTTTTTATATACATTTTTTTTTATGTATAGATATACAAAAAATAGCTTTTTATGATGTTACACGACTATATATAGAAAAAAAAGGGCTATGCAACTGACTTGTTACCCTCAGCCATAAGAAAAAAAAAATTGCATTTATTAATATATACGATTTTCATGTCTGATGCACTTTCTAATTAAATTTGTGAAGTCTCACGGAATTGTAATTATACTGCATCATGTTATTTTGCAACAATAATAAAAAAGGAGTTAACATGAAAAAAAAGGAAGTTTTTTTAAAGGTTTTCTTTTTTTATTATTATTTTAACAAGTCAAGGATACTTGGTAAAATTTGATTGTAAAATCTCATTGAAATGTATATATAATTATTGAAAGGAAAAATTTATACATATATACAAAAATTATTTCATTTCGAAAGATTTTAAAAAGGATTGAAATTATTATAAAATTTTAATTCTTTTCATTTGACTCTACAGTCTGTTGACAGGACTTGGATATAATTTACATTTCTGTATGTTTTTATACTGGTACAGATTTAAATCTGATTCAATTTAGAATCAATTCGATGTATCGGCCATGAATTAGTGGACCATATCATGCATAGCAACTCTAAAAAATTTAATTCGTTTACTATTTTTGATAATGAAAATCATAGCTTAAGGCTACAACAATTTTTGGGTAATTTATATATTGGGAAACTTCTGGTTTCCTTAATATTAAAGATAGTTTTAGACAACTAATACTGCTGTATTAATGATCATGATTGTACGCACAGCACAATTTTATGGATCACTACATAACCTATCTAAGAATCCGAGTACTTATAGCCAATTTGTGAATCAGTTTTTACATATTTTCCCATATTAATGAATCAATATTAACGATTGCAAAAGGTTTGCTTATTCTTTTGATCCTATAAACAGAAATTGAGTTTATAAAAATATTATTGAATTTTCTGTAAAATCATTTACTTTATTGGTGACTTGCGAGTATAATGAATAATCTGTCAAAGTTTTTTCACTTTTTCCAATTAAATTTTTCATTATTTCTGTTGCAATAAGTAGAAAGATGTAGTTCAAGTTTATATAACATAATTTTATAAATGTAATTGAACCTCTTATAATTTTTTTTTTTCATATATATAATTTTTTATTATATATTTTTCACTTCTTTAGGTAAATAAACTTTTTTTCTTTACCTTCGTTTAAAAAAAAAAAAATCATTTTATAATCTTTGTGACACCAAATGCCGTAATTTACTCTTTAACTAAACTTAAATAATATAAGCAATGATTTTTTCTTTATTTTACATTTAATGACCATATAAAAACATATTTTATACATATTTATGTTGAAGAAATGACAACATTAAAAATAGAAGCATAAGAGGGAAAAAAACAATAATTATGTATATATAAAATCTCAAGAGACCTTGATGCCACAAGAAAACTCACAAAAACCAAAAACGAAAAACTGATCAAACAACAAGTGGCAGTTTTACAGAAAATATGATTCAGTGGTTTAAAAAATCAAACAATTTACGCATAAAAAAGAAAAGAAGTTAAGAATTTAATGAAAATTTATCATTTTGTTCACATCCGATGGACATTTAAGATTTCATCGTGATTGTCTTCACTTTGTTTGGGTAAATATAACAAGATCAACAGCAGCACCTAAACCAAAAATGTTACAATTCTTCATATTTGTTTCAGGTGCACAATTATTTAAAGTCACGTTAATGGTTACTTGTTGTATATGCAATTTTGTTGGTTTTGAATTCAGTTGGAAAGATTGCTATTTGATATTTTTTGACTGATTTTTGTAAAATTTATTTCGATTGCAGGATGTTTTAGAATAGCAAAGACTTAATTATTAAACGATATTGATTTTAATTGTTTCATTTCTTGTAGTGACAAAGCATTCACTGTGTTAACATTATTTCGTTTGGTGACAAAGTCAAATCGTTAAATCTCTAATTTAAGTTATCAATTTGATCAAAAAAAGGATTTCTCGTTGATAACCAATATTTTTCTCATACAACATTTCGGAATTAACTTGAACACTAAAACCCAACAGTTGGTCATTCAACAAATTCTCATTTAGGTACTAAGAAAACGAAAAATAATTCACAACAAAAAAAGAGGGTAAAAAGACAGGATTAAATTTCCACAACCAAAAAGCAACAAGCTGCCAGCATTACAGCATATGTTGTGTCTAAAAATGGTTCTCTTGCATCTTGCATGATGGAAAAAACTAAACTTCTGTATTAAGGCACACATAAAATATTGTAAACAATACGAAAATAAATAATATTAATATTTATTTTAGCCAAGAAACAGAATTGGCACATAAAGAAATATTGAAGAAGTTCAAGTTATGATGAGGTCTACCAGCTACAATGGATAGCCAACCGTAATCATAACAAATATTGACCAAAAATTGTGTTTCTTTAATATCGAAGTTTTGCTTTTTGATATAATATCGAAGTTTTGCTTTTTGCTAAATATTATAGAGTAACGTGTCAGTCGATCCCAGGTTTTTTGCGAATATCTTCTAGAAAATTATGTTTCCTTTGTAATTCACCGCATTGAATATACTACATAGAAGTTCAAATGCGTAGAGAGATATAAATTTAATATTTTGAGAATGATCTGTCTAAACGTTTCTTTTGTTGGTTAGCATTAAAAGGAGAATTATTACATGGATACTCGTAGTAGCTATGCTTTTATTTTAATATAAAACAATCGACTTTAAAAGGATATATCAGCGTTGTTGGATCAAATAGAAAATAGAAGCACAATAAAAATGGATAGTTTATGCTAAAGACAGCAATCTTGAAGAATAATTTGCATAATAATAAAAGTCATTTGCCTTTTATGCTTTTGGTTTTTAGGGATGATGTTTTATTATTATTGGAAATTGAAAATGTTTTTTTTTTTTTTTTGTAAATTAGATTCTTTAATAACATGATTTATGAATTTAACTAAAAATGTTTGTTTAATTAAAATTGTTTGCTTTTCTCTGTATAAAATTTTTTGTCACGCCTTAAAACGTATATGTATGAATCATAATTATGTGACAGACACGCAGATCAATTAAAGTTTTATATGGTTACTTACAATAATATTGTTTGGTGATTTCCTTCCGTTTTTTCCCTAAAAAACTTTTTACTATATAAAATTATTCGTACTACAACCAATTAAAAGAAATTTTCAGTTTTTGTATGACTAAGAAATTTTATGTAACATGCAAAGTCAGGAGTTTTTTCAATTTATGGAAAATTATATAATTTATAGAGTCCTTAAATATAATGGAAAAATTATTATTTTCCTAGTGTGTAATTATTTTTTCCAAAATGTGACACCATTTATTATACATTAAGTAAAGAATTTCCTTATCAGCAATTTTTTTCAACTTACACTTTACTATATTATATCCCCTTCATAAAGGGGTTTTCGCAAGTCTAGCAAAGTAGTAAGTTAAAAAAAAATTGCTATTAAACGAAATTGTGACAGTATTTTACACACAATTAATTATTTCAATCATCTAAATCTAAATTATCTAAAAATTTAAGCTTGATTACAAATAGTTAAAAATAAATGAATTGTTATTAAAATAATTGATGTGGAACTTAAGGACGAATGTCTAGTTTAAATTCCTATATGAAAATAATACTAATCCTGATATAATTATCAATTATTATTCAAAATTAGTAAATTGTTATTCTCAAATTTTTGTTAGTTTGTTTCAATAAATTGGAAATAATGACAACAATGGACTGATAACAGGCTTACAACAGTCATAATTGTACTAACCATTGTACTAACATAATAATTTTAGTATACTAAATTGATTAACGTAATAGGGTCAAAATAAATCTAGTAGCAAAAGTGTCAATTTTGAGCTAAACTAATCAGGATAATTAGAGCAGAACTAATCAGGATAATAATTTAATATGAAAATAATATAAAAAATAATTAGTTTAAATTTAAATATGTTGTTTATAATTTACTTAATTTTCTTGTTAGCAATAAATTATTGTTGGTAGTCGAAAGTAAATGTGTCAATATAAATTCCGATTTAACTCCGTACACAAATTTGATTTGAAAAAATAACAAAATTGACACTTTTTTTTGACGAAATAAAACAAATTTGTCACAAAATTGTATAAACTTTGGATAAAATTGAATAAAATTTTAGTAAAAATTTGATAAATTCCTTGTCGGAATCGCATAAATTTTAAAAAGAAATAAAAAATGGATGATAAAATGTAATCAAAATAAATAAATTATGATTGTAATATATTATATGACATAATAAATTAGTGCAGAAAGTCTTAGGCCCGAATTTATAAACGAAACTTAAACTTAAGACGGTCATAAGTGTAGATTTTATATTAGAAATCTACCGTCTTAAAATTAAGTTTCCTTTATCAATTCGGGCCTAAATTTCGTTATGAATATCTAAATTTATCTGTCATTTTTTATAGTACCTACTTCAAAAATTATCTTAATATTTACAATAATTTTAATATAATTTCAAATTGATTTTCGTCTTTTTATTATTCACACACATAAATTAATTATTATAATTTTTTTGCAAATTCATTTTTATTTCTGTGTAAAAACTCATAAATTAAATAACTAAATTTTAATTATGTATAATTTATAAATCATTAAGTCCTATAAAAACTGTAAAAAATTAAACATATTTTTTTGGTCAATTAACTAAAAACATACTTTAATTTTTTTTCTGGTCAGACGAAAATGTAAACATAACCAGTTTAGTTTTTTTCTTATTTTTAAAGAAAAAGAAGAAAGGTGCGTCAACTTTTCTGTCTCCATTTAAAAAACCAAGCAAAAAGCAAGAAGATCACTAAAATTACAAGCAAAAATGAATAAAAAGAATCAAATTCTAAAAACTTAGTCTAACAAAATATGTGTATAATCATTATCCTGTTATATTTGAAAGTTTTAAAATTTTACAAAAAAAGTTTTAAATTCCATCATCTCTGCAAATCAATCAAAAGTGATCTTGACTCTGGGGGCTACCCATTAACTTTTGATTTGTATTACGATGATGATTGTTGGATGATGATAATTATTATATACATATATACTTCTAAGTCCAGTATTTTGAACTTGCTTTTTTTTTTAGTTCATGCTCTCAGCAAGTAAACAACTTTTTATTTTATGTAATCGCACAGCAGCAAAGCAAAAAAAATTCAAAAAAAAAAAAAAATGGACAGACCAATGGCCTTTCTTTGAGAACGAACGTAAATACTTTTTTTGTTTCTGTAACTTCTAGAAAAATGTAATTTTCATTTTAAGAGAAATAAAAAAAAAAAAAAAAATTCTTGTTTCATGGTTTTTTTTTTTGTAAATTTTTTTTTCTAGTTTTATGCAAATTTTCCTTAACTGATCTACAAAAAAGAAAAATGAAATAGAAAATGAAATTTTTCTATTTATCTTCTATATAAGACACAAATTTGAGAGGGTGAATTTTTCACGATTTTCACATTATCGAGACGATTAAACAATTTTGTGTTTGTTCTTAAACTAACTAAGAATTTTTTTTTTTGTTAAATTTTCACACAAAATCGAAAATTTTCCAATGAAATATTTTTCTGATCATGTTGAAAAAAAAAAAAAAAATCGAAATTAGAAAATTTCTTGTTTCGTATAACAAAAAAAAAAAAAAAAAAAAGGAAATGATTCAAATTATTTTTTTTAATCTGGAATAAAATAATCAAAATATTTTCGGTTAATTTTACAAATCAGAAATTTTTTTTTGATAATATTTTCTGTTCATTTCTGGGGTTTGACTTTTGTATACCAGGAAAATATTAAGTAAATTCGTTTTGTGTTTTTATATAGATCTACTTTACTACTATATAAATATTGGAACATCATCATAAATTTTTTGTTTTTGTGTTGTATATGCGCGGAATCACGGTCGATGGATCGATCATTAACGTTTCTCGATATATAGGTACTTTTTTTTTTTTTGTGCTTTTGCTGATTATACCAGAAATTTGTGGTTTAAATATTATTATTATTGTAGGTATACGGAAAAAATATAATCAGTCATTTACGAGAATGCGTGCAAAAATATGAAAAATTATCGTTCTCTGGCAAGTGAGAGTTTGTTGTTTTTTGTGATCTAAAATATTTTTTGAGTTCTTTTTTTTTATAAAGATCGATGAAAATAAGATTTCGTGCACGATCAATTTATGAGATTATAAAGAATATTATGTAGTTATATGTATATAAAATTTTTTAAATATAATTACGCAATTAAAGGTTACTGAACTCAAAATATCAAAAGTTATTAAGAATTTCCTTTCTCTTTAATTTTTATATTTTTTATATCGTAAAATTTATGAACTGTTATGGCCGAAACACAATGCCAGCTTTAGCTGTGGCTTTAACTGTGACACACAATGCTGGCGTTGAAAAATTTATTAATATATGTCAAAATAATTTTACGCGCAAAATTTGTCGTAATATATAATACATATATATTTAACAATAAATTGCCCCCAAATCTTATAATTGCCAGTAGTGCCATATAAATTTTCTAGCGCTGGCGTTATTTTTTCAACATTGCTGAAACTCGGCGGTGGATTTTTTTTTGCTCAGCCAGCATTGTGCTTATTTCTATTGATTTTCATATGTTGAAGCTTTTTTAAAGTTACAGTCACAGCTAAAGCTGGTATTGTGTTTCGGCCGTTAAAGTGATATTGGGCTATCTATAACATATTTATAAATATTCAAAATATTAAATAGTAATGTTGTAATTGAGACATTAATGATTAAATTAATTTTCAAAATTTAAGTAATTATTTGGGAACGAGAAAATATTTTAACATAATTTAAGAATTTTTGGTATATTAATTTTGGGAAAATTAAACTTCATTTAATCTAAATTTAATGTTTATATTTTTTTTGAAGAAATTTTATAAGTAAATAAGGATTCTAAAAGACTTTGAATTTGTATAAAATTATCATGAATTAAAAGTAAATTTAAAATTAGAAATTTAGTCGTTATTTAAATTGTGTAATAAATAAATTTAAAAGTGCGAAGTGTCCAATTATATTTCTCAATTTAAGTCATCTAAAATTACTGATTGAATTTTTCAAATTTAATATTCCTTACTTAAGTCATTGCTATATGTAATTACATTACAGCCTGTGAACTAAATTATTGAAATTCAAAAGGTTTATCAACTCGCTTGTTCCATTTTCTGGTAAATTTTATGTAACCAAACAGATTGTTGCCAGTAGGATAATTTATGTCTCAAATTATCTTCGAATTTTGATATTTTGTCAATAACTTATATATATCCTTTAAGTATAACTAATATTTACCAGACACTAAATAGAATAAACTTTATTGCAGGTATATTTCTGCTGGTATACTTAGGAAAATAATGAAATTTCCTGAACCGATTGGAATAATGGTTACCTGTTAGTTACATTTTCCCACATATTTTTACCAGAATTTGGTGCATAATTGTCCTAACAATTTATCCTAATTGCTATGATGAATTTTTGAAGGTTTTATTAAATTTTACATTAGAAAATTGAGTTTCTCGAATAAAATTTGTATTTACTTATACAAATTTGATTCGAAATTATGATTGTTTAATACAATTTATAATGAACCGAATTTAAACAAAATTAGACTATCAAATCGTCGTTTGAGAAGCGAAATGTCGTAAGCGTTAGATACGTCAATTTGAGAGTATTGATACAGGAAGATAGAAAATTTAAGTATCTATCGCCCTGTGTTCAGACGGCTTCGATCCGAGAATATCCTGGCTACTATTTAATTGAAATTCTAAATTGTTGTAAGTTGTATTTACCTGAATTAATTATTTGCGAAATGTTGTATACATTTTATACGGTATTTTGGTGGTGTAGCGTAGTTCATCATATAAATTTCAAAATGTTGTATATATACTTTAAGGACAAATTTTTACTATAAAATTCCAATTATGTTATATTCAAATTGTTGTATCTTTGTCATACGACAATAATATAAAAATAAATTACAATACAAATAAGTTGTTTTAATATTGTATGTTAACTACACTACATTTTGTGGTTTATAATTCTGAAACAAATAGTGATAATTCGTATGATTTAAATTGTGGTAAGTTGCATTTACAACATTCTGAGATTTTTCCATAGATCTAAATAAAAAATTAAATTATCGTAAAATTTGTGGTGCATCACTAAATTAAACTATAACAATCCTCTAATTCTATTTGAGACCAAAGTAATTACTGTTTTACATAGCTAAAGAACCCATCTTTGTAATAGAGTGTTAATTTATTGGAGTCATAATATTATTTATTGAAATAATTGCATTTAAAGGCCTCAGAAAAAAATTCAAAAACTTAATATTCATTTATCTCGGAATTTCATTTTTGCAGTTACGACAATTCGCTTCTCACACGACGAAATTATGATAAAATATTTAAATTTAATTTAATTTTTTGTATCACCTGACATACGTTTTCGAAGTTATGATCAATTTTAAATTAAACTTGTATTTACTATCAATAATTTTATCTACAAATCAATTTATATAAGACCAACATAAATTTTACTTTTTTTTTAATAATTTCGTTTATAGCCTAAAAAATACAAAAATCATTAGAGCATAAATAAAAATTCCATAAATTCTTATTAGAAAAATAAAATTAAAAATTTAAACTTTTATTTTCAGCTACTAAAACATTAAACACGAACACCTTTGTATATACACTAATTACCTGTTGAAAAGAAAAATCTTTACTTTTTCTATATATATAATTTTTATACTATTTACAATCTTCTCTATCTTCATTTCGGCAAAAAAAATATTGTTGAAAAGTTCGAAAAAAAAATCGAAAATTTATAGTTTTAAGATTATACTTTTTTTTTTCACTAGTTTTCACTCATTTTTTATCCAACATTTTTGTTTTTTTTTTGTTTTTATTGTCTACAAGTTTTTGATTATAAACCGCGCGCGTAAATAACTACAATTATTTATTTTCTTGTTGAACATTATATAAAAAAAATGGGTGAGAAAAATAAATTTATACAAGGTTTTTTGTTTTTTGTGATTATTTATAATTTTAACAATTGTTTTATTTTTTATTTTTTATCAAAGTTTATTTTAAATATAATTTTTATTTACAATTAAAATTTTCTGGAAAATAATGTAAAGTATACGTAATACTAAATCCATTTTCACGTCCAATTGAAAATTCAAGGTTATAACAATTATTTTACTATGGTAATTTTGTTTTTTTATGTAATCTACAAAATTGTTTAAACCAAAATTTTTGAAAAACAGATTATTGAATATTTTACAAAGAAAATGGTAATTAAAACAATTTATTTATTTTAATAGGGTGAGAAATATATTTAAATATAAATATATATCAAGTGTAATTTATTTGGGATTGAAATGTCCTTAAAACTATATTCACATTATTTTATAAGAAAAAAATTTCCATTATGTAATTTGAAATTTTGTAATTTAATTTAATTAATAAATTATTTAATTCGCAAAATTTATGTTAAGATGGAAAATTGTTTAATTGTTAAATCAAAATGAAGTATGGTAATAATTAATAATGACAAGTCACAAGTGAGGTTGTAATAAAAATAATGGGTGAATGTTAAGGACAATAAAATGTAGGTAGGCCAAGGCCCACAATAAAATGTAGGTAGGCCAAGGCCCACATAAATAGGTAGGCCAAGGCCCATATCGGGCTTTTGTGCCAAAAGAAGATTCAGGACATTAATGAGTGATATTTAGAATTGCACTTAAAATATCAGGCTGAAAATTAATTAGTATTTATCGGAATTCCAACTTTCAATCAAAGAGACCCAAATTATTTTATATTTGTCGAAATGATCTTGTGTCATTTTCTACTCAAAATTGTATTTGATCTAAGAATACCGTAATTAAAATAATCAAAATGATTTTTACAGGTCAAAATTATCTTTAAATATCAAATTATTTTTTTCAAAAGTTCAAATTCTCTCTAAAGGATCCACATTTTTTTGGAAATGGCAAATTTCAATTGAAAATTTTATACGAAAAATTATGATCATATATAAATGTATAATAAAATTAAATTTGAGTTGGTCCCGTCAGTAAAATTCTGTGTTGTTCATTTAAATAAGACATTATGCTCCCACCAAATTCTGAAATGATGTCCATATCACTTAACATATTGCCAATAAACAAGTTTTAGTTAATCCTTATTAGGTTACAAAGTAAAACTAATCGTAAATTCGATTCCGTAATTCATCAGAGATTTGACATTTAGTCAAAATTTCAATTAGGCATTCGTAAATCAGACAATTATGGTGAAATTTTAGACATTTACTCGTAAATCCGTTTCCTACACTAATTGTTTTGCAATTACAAAACCAATAAAGACTCGACTTAAGACATTTTGACGTAATTTTCAATTAAAATTTCTATTAAGAAAAATATTATTAAAAATTTGATTTTAATCTATATTAGGATTTAAATATATTTTTAATAAAATATTCGACAAATTTCGAATTTCAATCAAATCTTTATTAGCCTCTCTAAAAACCAAACTTTGCGATTATGTAAAAAATATTTAATCATAAACTTTCTAAATTATTTACAATTTAAAATTCAATTTAACAAAAATTGAATTTCCTTTATTTGGTTAGGAAAAAAAAAAACCCCCCCAATCAACAAGAGATCAATGCGCGATTTTCTACAACAAAAAAAAATATCAACTTTGACTGAATTAGTCAATGAAATGTCAAGAGATCAATTTTATTGCCTCTAAAGTCTAAACAATCCACCATTGCAATATTTTTTTATTTCGGTTAAACGATTTATGGCAACAAACAATGAATCTTACATAAATACAAGAAAAAATGAATTTTAAACTGAAATATTTAGTAAGCAGGTTAATATATATAATTGAAATTACAAAATGAACACAAAAAAAATAAATAAAGTGATTTAAGCGCGCGGCTATCATCTAAAAACCTAAAGAAAGATATTACGCAATCGTGTAATGTATAGCTTTTTGTTCATGTACTGCTGCAAAAAAAAAAAAACCACGAAATCAAAAAGAGTTTTCCATTTCGATATTAAGATACCAAAAAAATTACTATATGAAAGTAATAATCTTTGTAAGTTTTTTTTTTTTGAAACATGAAAAACTTTCATCAAAAATTATGTTTTTTTATGCGGAGAGCATAAAAAGTGATTTTTTTAGTTTATGTTTTATTTTACAACTTATACAATTTTATATACAAAATCATAAACTGAATTGATAGGCAAAAAGGTTCATTAAGTAATCAACGGTAGATCAAGTAGGAAAATAATTTGGAGTGAAGATCGAGAGGAGAAATATTATTTTAGAGTGGAACTCCTAGATCCCAAAAAAATTTATGTTGTGCTTTTTTTGATTATTACCATTTACAGAAATTGTTCAAATCTTTTATAATGTTTTCGATTTTGGAAGAAATCTTCTCTGTTTTCGGTGGAATACAAAATTGAACATGAATTTTAGATTGTGAAGTCATTCTTGGTGCGGCTAAATTAAATGATTGCAGGTATATTTGATTTATAGAGATTTTCTGAAGATTTTAGGTAAATGAAACTAATTTTTGTGTATTTGTACATGATTTTGGGTAAATGATTAAATTTTTATGGGTAAAATATAAATGGACAAGGAAAATTATTAAGAGGAGTAAAATCAACATTTTAAATTTAAGAAGATCTGAGACTTAAAACTGAGATTGAACTTATGCTATTGAAATTATTATATAATTTTATATTTAGCTTAATTAATTTGTGATTTAACTATGATTTATTTCTTACAACATTTAATAACAGCTTGATCAGAATTGGTAATATAAAAATTATTAATTATGCCAAAAAAACAACATTTGCTTGAGAAAATTAAATATTTAATTGATTTGTTTTTTTTTTTATAACGTTTAGTCAATATTGTGGATAACTCAATGGTAATAAAAGGGAGACTACAAATTGAATCACAAAGGCAACAATTTAAGTATTTAAGATTTAAGATCACAATTTAAGTATTGCTACTATGGTTAGTGAAATTAATATATGGTATGGAGAAATTTTATCCTCAACGAAATAAAACTAATAAATGAATATTTTCGAAGTTCTAGGAAATGTAAAATCAATTACTATACGTTAGTTTGCTATAAAATCACAATAAATTTTGACAAACAGGCGCAAAAAATCTAAAACCAATAAATTAAATTAAAAAACATCAATTTTTATTGCAAAATTTATCAAACGAAAGTTGTCCATAAAATAGAAATCATTTTCCGAAGGTCAACCTGAAATTTACGATTCAAATCAAAATTAATTTCTATTAAAAACGATTTTTTTATTAATTAACAAAACGAAATCTCATTTTCTGCAATCCAAAAAAAAAACCGATCAAATTAAATTGATATTAAATAATAGGAAACCAAAAATTTTATATAAATTTTTTCATCTTTACTTTATTACTTAATAATTTCATGATGAACTTTACAATAAAAGTTTAACAGCACGTAATATTTTTTTAATTTACTTTATAATCGAAAAAAAAAGCTTTTTGCTGGGTAATTGATATTTATTATAATATTTCCAATTTAAGTTACATAAATAGTTTTTTTCTTCGATTTAATTTGTTAATTTTACCATAAATTTTAATTGGTTTTCCAATCAATTTGAAAAGAAAAATAATATTTGAAATGATTTCTTGTGAACCTTTTTCAAAGAGTCAATAAAATTTGAACAGTTCAATAAACATTTTGAGTCTGAAATTCGACATGGCATGATGTAAAAAATATTATTCTAAAATATTTAATCATCTTTTTTAGGTTTTAATCATTGAATTATTTTGAAATTTAAAAATGAAAACCAATCCTCTTTAAATTGTCTCTAAAAAATAATAATTTTTCATACACGAGAAATTTATTTTCAAATCTTCAATTTCGCAGTTAAAATGTTTGAAAGACACAAGATAAAATTCATTATTATTTTCATTACAATAATATTTAAATGATAATTTTTTTTGGTACTAATGCATAAAGATTTAGTAATACATAGTAGCATAATTTTGAAAGATATTTCCTGTATATTTCTTATACGTATATCTAGATATCTTTTCCTGGAGTATAAAAGTCTAAGAAAATATAAAATAAAGTGCACCGCAAGCCACAAAAAAATAAAATATTGCCAAAAATTAAATTTATTAAAATTTTAACTTTCATTTTTTTTTTAGATGAATTTGCATAAAAATAGTTCAATTTTTTTTTTGACATATTAATAGGTTATTTATTATGTAAAAAATTATCTTAAAAATATCATAAATGAAATGAAATGAATTCGTAGTTTTTATTGTAGAAATTATGTAAACTTTATGTATGTCTATTTAACATTTAATGTTTTTCATAATTTTTTTATTATTATTATTATTATTTATTGTTGTTATTTAAGTAAAATTTTGTTATTGTAACATTAGAGATTTTAAGTTCAATTTAATGTAATTACATAAGTTACTTTTTTTTTTTAAATTACAGTAAAAACAAATTATAAATGTGAAAAGTAATTTTATAGTTGTAAGAAGATCAAAATAATTTAATTTTTTTTTTTCAACTATTTTATTTACTATAAATAGTAAACTATGAAGAAATATCGTCAGTTAGTATATGTGTTGTAATGTATAGTTAATGATAGGTCAATTCGCGCCAAGTGTAATGCCAGATTTTTTTGGAAAATTACTAATAATTTTTTGACTTTTCTCGAAAAGATAAATCAGAAACATGATCTAATAATATAAAGTCTGCTTGATAGTTCTATCAATGAAATATGTGACGTCATCGGCAAGAAATTTTATATGAAATTAATGCTGTGTTTCTTACTTGTGCTCAGATCGATCTAATAACTCTGGAACTGTTTCCTATTTTGACTCAGATCAGATCAATAAATTTGAGAATCCCAGACAAGCCTACCAATATTTTTATTCTACCCGGTAAACATCGTAGCATTTTTTATCTGAAAAATCTCACTGTTTCTTATTTTATGAGTCAGATTAATTTGATTTCAGATTTGAAAGAATCTCTAGTTGATCTACAGATTTAAATAAGAAACACACCAAGTATAATAAATTAAATAAAAGCACAGCCAACTAAAATATCTTTAAAACTTCTACAAAGCAAATCTACGTCATTGAGAAGAAAATGGCGAGTGTCAAATTATATCCAGCAGATCTTATATTATTAGATCATGAATCAGAAATAAGTTTATCGAAAAATGTATATGGTTAATTCAATTAATTTAAATTAATTCAATTTTCATTAAAAAAAAATACTGAAATATATTTATGGACAATCCAATCCGACTTCGGAGTAATTCGTAATGTTAGATTTTGTGCGAATTTATATTAATTTTAGTACTTCGAAAAACAGGAAATTTTCAAAACTAGTAAAATATCGTTAAAAATAGTTTGAAGTGCACAATAGAAATTATTACAACTTTTCGTATTAGTTTTTCTTAAAAATTTACGACAAGATTGTTAAATTGAAGATACCAAAAGTTTGCAAAAATTTCTACTGTGCACATCAAATTATTTTTAACGATATTTTACTAGTTCTGAATATTTTTCTATTTTTTATGCTATTTTATCCCAAAAAAATGTCAAAATTATGAAAATATGATAAATTAAAATATATAAAATTTTTGTATTTTAAATGAGATTTAACAATATAATTTACTTTACATTTTAACCAAATAAAAGGAAATTGAACGTAATAGAACTCAAGTGACGATATATGTATGTAATTAACCAGCAATTTTAATATAATATCATTTTTTTGGTTCAATTTTTGTTATTACAGAAAAAACTTTAAATCACAAGAAAAACATAATTTTAGATGTTTCTGTTTAAACTTTAAAATTAAAACATTAAGAAAAAAAGCGAAAGGTTTAACAGGTAATAAAAAAAACTCTTCATTTTTATAAATAATTTTTTTGTAACTTTTTTTTTTTATTGGGATAAATTTTTCTTTTACTTTCTATAAAATTTATGTGTTTTTTTTTTTTTTATGTTTTTTAATTTTAAAATTATGTTTTTTATAATATTTATGTTTAAAAAAAAAAAATATGAAATATTATGAAAACTTATCACTTTCGTTATAAATATTTAACAAGAAAATTATGAGTTTATGATGTTTTTTTTCCTATTACTTGAATTATTTGAGCTTTAATGATTATTTAACTAGAAAAAGGTTAATAATTGCAAAAAAAAAATGATGGTAATATAATATTTGTTAAAATGGATTAATTAATTTGATAAATTTGGAAATTCAATTTTTAGTTCGAAAACAATTGAAGATGTAAAAATTTTAATATAAAATTTATATACCAAAATTAATTCACATAATTAATAAATTAACTTTGAAAATTTAATTGTAACATGATTTTTATATAATATTTAGATGTTAAATTTCTGTTAACATTTGAAAAAAAATAATCAGAAATAATAGAAATTTAAGAAGAAATCTTAAAATTCTGTTAACGTTTCGAAGTAATTTTGAAAAAATGAAAAGTAAGTTTAAAATCTTACATGTTTATGTTAGCATTTGAAATAATTTTTAAAAAATCTAAATTTAATTGAAAATATTAAAATTCTGTTAAAAATTTAAATAGTTAATTAAAAATGTTAAAAATGATGTTAATATTTCACATATTGAAAATGTTAGTTAATATTAAATATAATGTTAATGTTAACATATAATGTTAAAATTCTGTTAACAAAATAATGAAGTGTTTTTTTAACATTATCTGCATAATTTCGATAATTTTGCATAATCTACATAACATATCCGCATAATTCATTAAATTATTTAAAAAATATATGAATTTATTCAAATTTGAATTATCAAATTAGTGAAATGAAAATTTTTATTGTTAAAAATTACAAAATGATTCTTATAAGAATTTTTTAAGTTAACTAATTAGTTTACATTGTAGCATTAGTTAATTAAAAAAAATTTAAATTTCTATAATTATGTCATAAAAAAGTCGTGATTAAAATATCATCAAAATTTAAAAATAAAAATTTACAATTAATTTCATTACTTTTGCAATAATTCTATAAAAAAAAATGAATATTCTCTATCACAAATCTTATAGTAAATCAAAATCGGAAGTTAATTTATTTAATAAATAATTTATTTAATTAATTATATTTAATTATGTTTAGGGTGACATACAAATTAAAATTAAATATTAATTAAAAAATATTATATTAAAACAAAATTATTAACATAAATTAATCAATTTTATTGTGTTAAAAATAAATCGATTCTTTTTTTTTTAATTATTCATTAAGTATTAAAATTAATTAATTGAGTATTAAAAATTTTTTTTTAATAATTTCCTGGTTATTATTTTATCTATAGACAAATTTTTATTAATCAAAATTGGAATTTAATATTGGAAAGATTAAATTCAAGGGGGAGATAGGTAATAGGTAAATATATAAATAAGTATTTAGCCTCAGGTAATAAATATACAAAGTTTAATAATTATTTATAGAAAATTATATAATTTAAAAATTTTATTTAAAAAAAAAACAAATTATGATCAAATTAAAATTTTAAAGAATATATTTGAATAAATATTGTTAGTATAAATTGTGGCAAATATTCAGTAATTTATTTAAACTATATTCTGTATTTTCTGCAAAAATGTTATTATAAAAATTTGATTAGATATTTGATTACTAATTAAAGTAATTGTAAAAAAGTTAAGAATAAATTTAATTCTGGTAAAAACTAATTATAAATATTACTAATAATAATTATTATATCGTATAATCATGAAAATTTGGAACTGAAATTTGTTTAATCAAAGTTTTAGCGAACATTTTGATTGTATATTTATATTAACGATTATTTCAAAAGTTTATATCATTATATAAAAAAAAAACTTAATTAGATTTTTATTGATAAGATAAAATATATAATTTATATAATATATAATATAAAAACTAATCTTATAAAATTATCTTTTTGCTTTATAAATGGTTGTGCCCGCAGTTTTATATTATTATATTTGCTTAATAAAAATAATTATAAACTGAAATTTATTTTATATATATAGCTACAATTAAAATGCTTAATATATAATAATATACAAATAAAGTTAATCTTTATCGAAAAATATATAAATTTTAATAAATATATTACAATTTTTTGTATAAATATTTAATATAAATTTTTTATAAAACGATTTTGAGCAATTTTGAGCCATTTTTTTTTAGTATAAATTATGGTTAATTTAATTGTAAATATGAAGAGAGTTTGCAATGATTATTGTTTTTAAATGACATGAAATTTAATTTATTTCTTACTAAATATCAAATATAGTAAGTATAATTAAATATTTTTAGTCATTATACTTTTGGTCAGTGTTTTACACATGTGTAAAAAAAATAATAACAAATAAGTACTTAATTACAGAAGTTTTGGTTGGCATAAAGAAAAATGATGAAAAATAAGACACATTTTAAATTTAATGTGTGCACAATTTTATGTAATTAACGTTAAGGAAAAATGCAATAAAACATAAATAAATATTTTTTTTTAAACCATTTTGGCATTGAACATGACCCGAAATGAAATTGTGATATATATTTCGTTTTTTTTTGCGGACTAATCAAGATCATAAATAATACATAACAATTAATTAAATTCATGTTGTAAATCAATATCAATTAAGAATAATGTCAGTCCAATAATATAAAAGTTAAATTCAAATTGAATTTAATTAAATATACACAAAAGAAAAAAAAATTAATTTGATCTGTCAAAATGTTCTTGAATTCAAAAAATTTTTTTTTCAGAAATTTCAAAAAATCATATATAATATTTTTCTGATAAAACTTCTATAATGAAAACTGAATCTACTAATCATTCTTAAAAAAACATAAAAAATAAAACAAGCTATAAAATTTCAACAAATTAAGCAAAAACAAAAATTTTTTTGGAAAAAAATTAATTAAAAATTTATCTTGTAAACATTGACAACATGCTGCGTGCTTTTTTTTTTTTTTGTTGTGTGTATAAATTCTATCATAAATTCTAGAAATTAATGAAAATTATGTTCTTTTAATTTTTATTTTCTATGTTTCTTCTTTTTTTGCTGAATTATGAATTTTTTTTTTAAATGTTAATTTCATTTAGAATTCTCTATTCATTTTATAATTATATTTGCCTTTTTTTCACAAAATTTCAGAAACAAAAAAATAAAAAATAAAAATGAAATAAATTTAATCAACGAAATGGTAAAAATAATATTTAAAAAGATTTAGTTTTTGTCAGATAATCAAAAAAATAAAGTTTGCAAAAAAAATCTTTAACAGCTCGTTTACAGATGAATTTAAATTAGAAGAATTATTATACAAAGACTAACCAACAAAAACGAAATTTCAGAAATGGTTAAATACTCAACCACACAAAAAAAAAATAAATAAAATAAAAATATATTTCTAAATTAAACTAATCATAGAAATGGAAAATATTTTATTTGATGACTTTGCATAAATGAAGAAATTCAAGAAAAATAAAAAAAAACTGAAAAAAAATAATCCTACAAAAAAAAAAATAATGTTGAAAAGGCAACAAACTTCAAAAAATTAATCCTACAAAAAAAAAAAAAGTTAAAGAAAAATTGTAACGAAAATGTTGAAAAAAAGGAATAGAAAGAAATAAAAACCATAAATGAGACTTTTTTTTTTATTACAAAATTTGATTAACGAAAAAAAAAAACCTAAATTCTAGAAACACACAAAAAAAAAAATAATGAGAAGAAATTAATTTTTATTTTTTTTATAACACTTCGAAAGGGTCACGTTTCTTTTTTTACTTGCTTTTGGTTACAAAATTTTTGTAAGATTTTCAAATGCCAAAAAGAAGGAAAAAAAATTCTTCTTTTGTAAATTTTATAAAAAAAAAGTTTGTGAAAATTTTGAAATTTATAAACTTACCTTTTTGTTTTTTTTTGGTTCTTGGATGAAAAACTTTTTGTGAAATTTAATTCAGTTTCGGTTTCTGTTTTTTTTTTTCAAGAAAAAAAAAATCCTTTATAGGCAGTTTTATTTAAGTGACTAGTGTGTGTGTGTAATCCTTGTTATTAATTTTTTTTTAGTTAAATAAAAATATTTTTTGTAAGCAAAAATGTTAAAGAAAAAAATTTGCAAAACTTTTTTTTTTTTATTATTTTTTTTTTTCTATAAATTTTTTCACAAATTCAAAATTCACAATTTCAAAATTAAAATTTTAAATAAATTTAAAGAAAATTTTTTTAAATTATAATTTGCACAAAATTTTATATAAAGAAGAAAATTGTAATAGAAATTGAAAATATTAAAATTTTTGATCAAAAAATTTTCACAAAAGTTATTCAGAATTTTTGCAAAATTCTATTTTTTCGTTAACAAACAAAAAAAAAACTGAACACTATTTTTTTTTCTTTCTTTAATTTCAAAAATTGAGATCATAAATTTTTTTTTTTTAGTAAAAAAATAACATGAAATAAACATAAATTAATTTTTTTTATTTTTCAAAAAATTTCTATAAAAGCACACAAAAAATTTCTAATTAGCATAAAAAAATATGTTTTCGAATAATTTTTGCAAAATCTAAAAAAAAAATATTTTTTAAAATCTTTTTCTTTGCTCTAAACTAAACTTAAAAAAAAATTTTTCTTTATGATAATGAAAAAAAAAAGAACAAAAATGAACATACAAAAAAAAAAAAAATTAGCTGAACGCGCGCGACGTTACCGTGTTCCATTGACGAGGTAAAAGGCTCGACTAAAAAATCCAATATAGAAAAATTTTTATTTGCAAAAATGCAACTAACAAAAAAAAAATGGAAAACATTTAACAGTTTTTATTAGATACAAGAATGAAAAATTTATGATTACAAATACACAACAAGTTGAACATATAAAGAGAGCGAATAAAAAAGATACTCATAAAAATAAATTAAAATTATGTTTTATGCTCTATGAATTTAATGGAGTAAAATTAATGCAGACACAGGTAAATTTTTTGGTAAAAAATATTACTCAAAAATTTGTTTGGTTTTTATTTTTTAGAATTAATTCTTGGAGAAAAGTGGAGACTTTTTTCATATTTGTGTGGGTGTCAAAAAAAAAAACAAAAAAACTTGTTGATGAGTGGAGTATTTTGGTAAAGAATTTGGTGAGTGGAGTATTTTTGGCTTGAAGGGGAGATTCTTTTATTTTGGTTAAATTTAGTTTTTTGTGGTATTTGTGGTTGGTAAATAATATTCAAAGAAGAATTTTACTCTTATTCTTTTGGGAGAGAATTTATCATCATATTATCTTGATTGTATTAGTGGTAAAGCCGGTTTGGTATTTGGTAATTAAACCAAAACAAAAATAAAAATAAAAGAAATAACAAACATTGAAAAGGTAGAAAAATGAATTTTAATAATTTTCATTCTCATACCTGAATTAGTTAAATACTCTCTTGTACTCAATAGAAAGATGATTGAAATTTTGAGTTAAATATAGGTTTGTTTATGTTTGAGTGTAATTTTCGTATTTGTTTGAAATGATTTTGAGTGAAAAAACAAATCTAATCAAACATTTAGTTTAGAGGCTATAATTAATGGTTACTTAATATTAGATATTAAGTGTCTAAATTTAAAGATATTATCTGTTTCAAAATTTACTTGACAATTAATGAATTTTTAATCAATAAAGTAAGAAATTTAATTTATTTTAGAAATTTTGTAGAATTTACCTAACAATTTAATATAATTTTCTGTAAAATTTAAGTTAGGGGACAGAAAAATTCGTCAAATTTGCTAATTTTTCATCCTCCTTTGGACATTAGGCTAAATTTGCTTAGGTATAGATGTTGTGTTGAAAACTATAATTAGTTTATGTTTGTAAACCATATCCTTTTAACATTTTGTAATTTTAATAATTGATAATCATAAAATTTAATCATAAAATTTTATGACGATCATTTTTTATAATTAGAAAATGTTAAATTTGATACAATAATAATTTCTATTTTATCAAAATTATGGATTTTCTGGAAATATTATAAGTAAATAGCTGGGCGCTACTGATAATTAACCGAAAATTAAAGATTTAGAAAATTATATTAAAAATGATTTGCATAATCATTTCGATTGAGAGATTGACAAGCCTTCATTGACCACAAAAAAAAAAATCTGCCTGCGTTTGACAATTTGTATTAGGCTTGATACTTAAATACGTTTTTTTCTATTTCCAAATTCTTTACCAAAGTTCTTCATTACATATTTTGATTATACAAATTTATCAAATAGAAAAAAAATGAAATTATCGCATAAAATAAACAGAACAATTTTTAATTTTTTGTAAAAAAAAAAAAAAAAACATTAAAAATTTGTAAATAAAATTATAATTTTTATTATAACTCTGACACCAAAGTTATATATACGTAAATTTATTATGACCATTAACAACATTTGAAACTTTTCAAAAAAAAATAAAAAAAAAAAAAGAATCATAAAATTCATTTCCGTTTTGAGTGTCTATAGAAAGTTTTCTAAGTATATTTTATAATACGAAAAATTAACACGTATTTCCGCCATCATAATATAAATAATATTATTTAAATATTTTATTTATTTAAATTAGAAAATGCAAAAGACAACAACAAAAAAGAAAATGAATTACAATTCTAGAATTTCTTCATAAAATTTACGAGAAAAACGGAAAAAAAAGTTGTTTGATAAGATAATTAAGGAAACTGCGAATTTGATAGTAAAAAATTAAATTTATTTAAAACAGGATTTCCAAGCTAACTAAATTTCTAATAGCTTAAGCGAAAAATGATAAAAAATTTATCTATTTTTGTAGATAGAATAATTTTTTTTTCAGTATTAGATAAACTAAATTAATGGCCAGAAGAAATTGAAAAAAAAATATTACTATTTGCACACACAAAAAGTTAATTTAAACACATTAATTTGTTTTAACTACTTTATATACCAATAATAATAATAATAATAATAATAATAATTTCAAAAATTAACTTGTTTATTAATCGATTTGGTAAAAGAAATTGAAGGTGCAAAAGAATATTTACAATATTTTATCATTTTGTTGTTAGTTAAACACACGGTGTCTGGAAAAAAGTGTATATTTCTCAGAACTGTTTTACAGGACCTTTGTGGAACTAATTCGTATAATTCAGCGACATTCCTCGGCCTCGGATCACTAAGTAAGTGAAAGTATTCATTATTTCAATAATTTCACCAACTAATTATACTTATAAATAATAGATTGTAGGTGGTCGATGACAGATGTCGGTTAATAGCATACAATTAACAGACATAGAGGCAATGACCAATGATATATAAATTGTATATATAATAGTCTGGCATGTTGGTATATAGGAGATTTCAAATGCAATTTAGCTCTACAATTTCGATTTACTGCGCTAAAATACTGAATAATAATAATTGGCAAATCATCTGCACGGTTCCCATTATCATTAAACTTGAAAATTTAATTAATAACTAATCTAAATGATATTAATTTTTTCCTCCATATTTCCATGAGTCAAGATTCTATTTAAATGCTGGCATAGTTTAAGTAAAATATAGGATTTTCGAACAATTCAACGTATAGCAATTCTTCGTACTATGAAACATTTAAATTATTAACACGTTAATCGCCACGATAATGGCAATTTTCAGGTTTTGCTCCTGGTAGGCTAAGCCTTTGGGAAGATTCAGCAAATTTATCGTTTGCGTCGGATATCAGTGACTGACATGGCCTTCTACTAAATCCCGTATGTCAGACATATATGTCTGATATTTCTCATGTAGAAATTCTTAGTGTCAGACACAATATAACTGACGTGGCGATTAACGTGTTAAAGACTTTGATTGGGAAATATTACTTCGTAAGAATTTTTATTTAAAAAAGGTCTCAACCACATAATTTACAATGAATTCCTCTCATATTTGTCCGGGGAATTATCCGTATTCGAAACTTTGCGATATTAAAAAATTACCTTTTAGCATGTCAATTGATTTTGTCTTGGGTTTAAAAGATAAATTTTTGATCATTATTATCTTAAAAGACTTGTAATTACACAAAATATGATAATCGACAGTAAAATATTACAATTTTACTAAAAAAAACTCATGATAAATTAACTTCTCCAAGACATCCTGTAAATATTTCGACTATATATAAATACTATCTAAGAATTATTAATAAATCATTATGAAAATATTGTTAATCTATATCTTATATGAAAACATCAAATCACTTTTTCTTCAATTTCTTTAACTTACAAAAAAAAAACGATAAGAAACGATAATTTTCCTTTTGTAAACCATTAAATATAAAAATAATGAGAGTATAATTTTAATTTTAGATTTATTTATATTTCATCTATCATTTTTATTACGGCATTTTATATATTTTATATACTTTAATAATCATTAATCTTTTGTTTTGTAATCGTTTTAACTTAACTAATATATTATTTTCTATATTATCTATCTATAAATTTATGAATGACGACGAATCTAATGATAGTAAATGAATCGTTAATCAACTGTTAAAATGATGTCGAAAAGAAATTGTGTATAACATTTACTATAATGCTGTTTAGTATCTTTTTGTTTTGTTATTGTTGTTGCTGGCTGCTGTTCCCGTGCCAATTTATATACCTAATCGTTAAAATTGTATAATTTCTTTTTTTTTTTATTATTATTATTGTTATATCGACGAATATGGCACGAGTATAAATACAAGAAAACACAAAAATATATAATTGGAATTTAATTTCTTTGATGGATAAAAGAAGTAAAAATAATAATACAAAAAAAAAGAATTCGTTTAATGACTAAGAGTTTTTCCCAATCGATTTGCATTTCTTTTCTTTTTTTTAGGAATATGTGTGCACCTTTAAATGACCGGAAATTCAAAATAAATGTCCATATATACGCGAGTATATTTGTTATTTTGTATTTGAATGATAAATAAAAAAATGCCGCGCAGCCGAACTACTGATAAGTAGTTTTATAATGATAGGCTTTTTTTAAATTATCTACTGTAAATGCATATTTTAAGTATTGTTGCACCCTCTAGTGGCAGGAACTAAAATTATATCAACTGTGATTTTATACTACTGCTTACTACCTTTCAGTTGCGACATTAAACCTAATTTTTGGGAATTATTGACTATTGGAAATCACATTTTAAAAATTAACATTTTATATATTTTAGTATTCAGCGCCTCTATCGATAGACATTTGAAATACGGTTCTGAAATCGTATTGTACTCTTAAATACCTTTCCAACGAGTGGTCAAACATCATTTTTGGTGCACATTTACTATATAAAATTACATTTTTATTCAGAAAAAGATGTTTTGGCAAAATGTGAACAGCGCCGTCTACCGTACTATGAAACACTTTCTCAATAAATCAAGCTTTCTATTGGTGGGTCTATCATGAAGTTGTGTGTACAGTAACTATGTGAAATAACTGTGTTTTATTGTTTACATCGGACAGACGGACAGACGGACAGACGGACGGACAGAAAAGCGTTAACATCAGGGATTTTTTTTTTAAAAAGCCCTAAAAATAGACAAAATAATATTGAACCCCTTTTTTTGTTTTTGTTGATTAATTTATTTTGTCAAGGTTCAGAAAATCTCAGAAAATATTTATAAAAGAGGTTTTTCGTTTATATAAAAATATTACCTCAAATATATATTACGAAAAGGGGGTGAGCTATAAAACGTTTGGTACTTAATTTAGGTCTAAAATCCGATGTAAATCAAATAAATGAAGAATTCCCATCGAAAAATGTATGGGGAGTCTGGAAAAGGACGAATTAGTTCACAAAAAAAAAGAAAGTTGAATTAGGTTACCAAATATATAGGCATATAATCGAAGAGAACATTATATTCCAGTGTAGCGATAGAAAAATTAAATCTGAAAATTTTGACCTCAAAATTCATTTCAAATACATTTTTACATGCTTCAATGATTATTTTTTATAATTTTTATTCTATAAGACCAATTAACAAATATATGAAATATACTATTAGTTGGACAGAGCATCCAGCTAAGAGTATTTCATTACACTGAAGACTTTTTAGGGAATTTCGGATGCTAGAAAAGCTATATATATATATTCTAGAAATGAATGAGACAATTGTAATAAAGACTCTTCTAGGTCTAGGTCTAGGGTCTTCATTGGGATAAACTTACTTCCATGATTTCGGCATGTTGATGGTGCGAGGAGGAAAAATTAAATACTTGGTATACTATTACCTCTCTATCCAAAGAAATGGATCAAGAAACTAGGTTATACTTTCACGTGTAAAATTTTGAAGAACGACATGCAATTTAATGCCTAATCAATTGATTTACATTTATTAAAGGAGGTGGGATGGATTCGACAAAATATAATTTTACTCTTATGTATTGAACAGGATGTATATACAATTTTATCCTCATCTTCGAGGCTGACAAGATTCCATTCTTCTTTCACCAACCAACCAACCAAAAATTTTTACACGTCTCTTATTGTGAACTGTTATCATTTTAGAAAAATTGATTTTTCTACTCTGTCATCGATTTACTTACATATATTAAATAGTTTATGCTAAGAATTTCAATGATTTCTGAAACGAAATATTTTCTATATATCCAAAATTTATTCTAGCATAATTTTTTTTTTTTGCAATACATCTTAGCAGATGAATTACTGTCAAATCTAAGATCTATACAATAATTTAATATTTATAGGTTAAAATTTACAGAAAAAAGAAAAGAAATTCTGTCATATTTCTACTTAAAAAAAAAAAAAAACTGGTCATAAATTCAAAAATACAAAAAATTTATCAATTTATTATTGTCACATTAAAAAAAATTTGTTATCCTTATACAGTGAGCAAAGTAATGAAGAAGAAAAAAAAAATTATATTGTACATAAAATTAAAGTTTCTTCTTTCATATCCAAAGTTTATTGAACTTGAAACGTGATCTGTATTATTAAATTAAAAAAAAAATAAGATACCAATTTACTTACATGTATCTGCAACAACCAAAAAAAAACGTTTCTAAGATGACAGATAAACATTTTTATGCTACACAAACAATACAAAATTGAATTTTTAAATACTTTATATAAATGCTTTTGATTATAAATACAGCTATTTTATGTTTGGCCGCCACCGTTTGTTGAGGGGTCATCGCTATGCAACAACACCAACATTAAAGGGAAAATAATTTACATAAATTATGGATATATAAATATAATCACCTGCACTCACTGATACGTGGCATACTAAAAATCAATTTTCAATTGAATGACAATATTCATAAAGGTAACATAAAATAGAAAATATTATAAAAAAATTTCATATATAGCATAGAAATTATTAATTAATTATGTAAATTTATTTTAAACAAAAAACTATATATTTTACTATATGCATTTTTGTAATTTTTTACATCCGCCAGCATGTAATTTTCTATTACGGTTTGTTTGAAGAAGACCAGTAAACATAAATTGATAATAAAGCAATTAAAATTTTTTGTTTAATGACAATTTACTGGTGTGTTTGATGGTTCAATTGGTCTAACTACCGATAAAGTTTACCATAGAATTGATAAATAAAAATATAAATATTCTCCTTTACGCACTCTTTACCATAAATGAAACCCCCAGCATGGTAAGATGGAATTAAAGTCTGGAAATTACGAAAAAATTTTGATAATAAACTTGAAATTTAGAGCAGAAATTAAATTAAATTGAATTATTAAAATTTTGGAACACTTTGATTTTGATTATTTAAACTTAAAATTTTGATCATAATTTCAATATTCCACAATTATAAATTAATATATTTTCTTATTTCAATTAATTAAATTATAATTTTTTCATTTATATTTAATAATTTTAATCATTTTTGAGATTTATTGGAAAGCAAATCATAATTGAACTAAAAAAATCTATATACAAATTTTTTTCATTTTAAACTCCATATTAAATTTAAATCTAAAAAAAATTAAAAAAAAATTCAACTTTTTAAAACTTTTAAATTAGTATAATTAAAATGGAAATTTCTAAAATAAATAATTGGGAAAATGAAAAGTAAAATTCTAATTTTTGTTTAACAAATAAATTCTATCAGAATCTTTATTTCTTTTTAGAATTCGGAATTATACCTTCTTTTCTCTATAATTTGATTATTTTTTTTTATAATCATTTTAATTTTAATAGACACTAAAAATTAATTGTACGTTAAATTTATTTTGAGTTTTGTAATTTTATAGAGTGGTTTAATTATTATATGATGTCATGGAACAATGATTCAAATAAAGAAACTGTTTGACATTGGTTAAAGTTAAATATATATGTAGATAATTTCAATTTTGGTTTAGTAAAAAATGAAATTTTATAGAGTCGATATCGATAGTATTTTAGTGAGCATTATAACACTCCAAACTCTTCATGAAGGAGCCGTCGAAGAAAAGGACAAAAGAACTCCTAACGTGTAGCAGAAAAAAGGTCAAAACAATAACTGGCTTCCTAACACGACACTATGGACTACGTAAACACCTACACACTTTGAGGCTATCACAGGAACGAGTATGTAGATACTGTCAAGAAGAAGATGAGACGGCAGAACACCTACTTTGCGAATGCATGGCCCTCTCGAACAGGAGGCTAAGGTATCTGCAAGGGTACGTCATTTCTCCATCTGATACATGGAACCTATCACTATCAAATCTGTATAGCTTCATCCGCAGTACAGGTCTGATAGATGAGTAACTATGAGGGATGTTACAATAAGCCTTATGGCTGCAGTGACGTGGCGCTTCGGTGTCATCCCTGTACTTAAACCTTAACCTTAACCTTAGTGAGCATTATAATATCTGAAGCTTGTTATAATAATAGTAAAAGTTTTACTCAGACTTTTCCTATCTCGATTAGGAAACTTCAATAAAATTTATAGTTTATAATATAAACTAAGTTGTGCTGTAGTTAGTAGATCAAGTAGATCGAATTAATTAAAAAGCATATTACATTTATTTAGTTTGCAGATACTATCTTAGCTATCATTTAGAATTGGGATCCAAATTAATGACATCGGTTGAAATTTGCTAAATAAGAGCATTCCCAAATTGTAGTTTCAGAAAAACTTAAATAGTTCATCTCCAACGTTTATACTGGTACTTAAAAAATAGAAGCTCAATCCCGAATCTAATTATAAATTAGGCTTTTCAAAATCTTCATCAAAATTTACATTAATACATAATTTTTCATATTTCAAGAATTTATCTTTAACAAACCCTGAAAACTTTCTTAGTTTCTATACCTTGAAAAATTCATTTTAATAGTAAAATTTTAGTAGTAAAATTAATTTTTCATTTTAATAGTAATAAAATAAAGCATAATGGTATAAGTAGATTAATTAATTAGTAAACAAATGTAGCCAATAATTTATAGCTGACACTCTTAACCCTTTGGCCTCAGTTGACGTATCGGAATGTCATGCATTATTTTAGGCAAAGTCTCATATGACGTTCTGGTACGTCATTGAAACTGAGACAATATTTAAATAAAGTTATCCCAATATCATATATATATACATGAAATAAATGAATTCTTGCATAAAATCTACTGCTCTTACAAATTACTCTATTCTCTAAAAAAATTTCGTATTATGAATGAGTTTCGCATTTGAATACGAGAATATATTGTTTTCGTATATGAGTTTCTAAATAATTAAATGTGCTCTAAATGCAAAAAAAAATTTCAAATAAATGTGAGGCCAAAGGGTTAATTTGTACAGATAAATACAAAGTTTATCTTATTCTTTCAAAATTTAATGTTGTTGTCTACAAAAATTACAGTTTCATGTGAGCTACATTACTCATCATCATCATCATCACCAAAATCAAGGTTAGTCTCAAATAATAAAAAAACCGGTCTTTTTGAACATAAAAATTTTGATATTCAATCGTCGAAAGATCTTTTAGCAAAAAAAAAGGATCTCGTTAAATTGAATTATACGAATACAAAATATTATTAAGAACATTGGAGTCTATTCAAAATAAATCATTACATAATAAATCTTTGTAGTATCTTCAAAAGAAGTTCACAATCTTTTTCGTAAAATTATTATTTATCTTTTGTTTTTACATTTTTTCGTCAATCATATTTTTTTTTTTTTTTACTTGTAGGCGAAATATTTACCATATTTTTTTTTTGAATTTTATGATTCTATTCTTTCACATAAATAAAAAGATTATAAACAAAAATTAAACACAAGATGATTTTGGTATGCTTGGAAATTTTAAACCGAAAATGTAGGTTAAACAGATAGAATTTCATTAAAAAAAGAATTTATGTATATGTATGTTATGTATCTTTAAAATTGACTGATTTGAACATAATAAGATATTCGGATTTATTTTGTGATCATATATTTGTTTTTGGTAAACGGATGGGTTTTTAAAATTATGGTAAAAATGAATTATATATTTTATATTTTAAAATATGACAAATTGTATAGTAAATTTTAGTTAAGAATAATTTAATTATAATTTATTTTGTCTGGAAAAAAATAGTTTACTAATCAATTTTTTTCGAATTTTTAAGGATTAAGATTATTTTAAATATTTTTTCCAAGAAGTTAATATAGTTCTGAGGGTAAAAGTATTTGTAGTTTATTTGCATTCCATTAATTTTATATATTTTTAGGGTTTTTTTTCTGAATATAATATGTATAAGCAAATTTGGTTCAGAATTGAACAATGAACCTTTTATGGCTGCATAATTTCATGATTTATTGACTGATGTATAATTTCATGTGTGGATTGAATCGATTTTAATATTTGTCAAATAAATTTTGTCAAATACCTAATAATGGACTACAAAAAAATGACAATCAAATGATAAATGAATATTGATAATTTTGGCGACAATAAGCCTTATACGTATGCTATTGACGAAATTAACCTTTATGATGTATACATATATTATAAATTTTATAATTAATTATGAGAAAATATGAGGACAAAGAGAGGCGTTTTGGATATATTCCACTGTCAATCCATCGATGTCCATTAAAATTGACTCAGCAAATGAGTACAAGTAATAATTTACATAACATACCTACAAAAATGTAAATTTTAAGACTGGAAAATTTATAGACAACAATTATAAAATCGCTGTTGTAGAATAGCAATTATAATTGCATGAAGCTAATAACTAATTTTACCAAATCCTTCCTAACAATAAATTTGAAGAACAAGACGTTTATTATGCTGCCCATACATTAAGCAACTTGTTGCGCAACTAGTTGCGCGACTACTTGCGCAACCACTCCACAAACCTATGCAACTTTTTCAGCAACCTTCGTTGCAACCATCAAATTAAATGTTTTTGTTTTTTATCTCGCTGTCAAAAGATTGTCAAATGTCAAATTTATATTTAACTTTTGATTAAAAATTAAATATATTTGATATATTTATTTATATTTGATTATAGTTTATTATTGTGTTCTTCTGTATTTGTTTAAAATTTTCACACAAATACTAATTTTGACAAGTGACAACAAAATTGATAATTCAATTATTTAAAAATTGATATAAACATACCTATGTTTTTTGGCATCAAACATTATTTAGGTTGCTCAACTGCCCCATAGACTAAGCAACTTGCAACCAGCAACCAACGCCACGCCCACAAAAATCAAAATTTTTTTGAAAAAAAACCTTCAAAATGGTTGCGCATCCGTTCCACAAACTATGCAATTTTCCAAGTTGCGCAACTAGTTGCGCAACATGTTGCTTAATGTATGGACAGCATTAAGAAAAATTGGAAAATTATGAAGAAATTATAGAAATTAAATATTCTTTAAAATGAAAATCTTAATCCCAATAATCAATTTTATGGCCAACAAACCACAAATAATGATTAATTAAAAAAAATTTTCAATTAAAAAAATTTAATCATTCTAACTAACATACAAATAAATTGTATGTAATTATGCTGTAATATATATAATTATTGTAAGGCTTCATTAATTTCGACCTTATATAGAAATATATTGACAAATTAATCACATTTTCCCATATAAGAAATACGTGACAAAAATAAAATTCAACTACCGATATCTTGGAAAATTAATTTAAATCTTAGAAAATATAAATTTGAAAAATATAATTTTTTTTTTATGATATATTTCAGCAATAAATATTTTTAATATTATAAATTTTTTTTAATCAGATTTTTATTTTTATATTATTTATTATAATAAAAAAATTCTGCATCGTCGATCAAAATCAAATTTCCTGTTGATTATAAAAAAACTTTCACCCCAGAAAAATAAAAATCACAAAAAAGAAAATCTTATGCTTATTTTACAAGCATAATTTTGATGATTTTCTATCAATTTCGTGAACATCATTTTTTTATCTTGCATATACTAGAAAAAAACATAAGTTAAAACATGATCAATTTAATTGGCATACAATTTTCCTTTATCTATATAACTTTTTTTTTTTTTGGTATATAAATATTCTTTTTCCTTGTATTGTTCCTTATTTGTAGGCTAAAGTATAATATGGAAAATATTTCTCAAGCATATATAAAACAGTTTCCAAAAGTAGGAATCCAATTTTGTAATTTAAAACCAAGATTTGCAATCTGTGTGCTGCAACTAATTTTATTACTGTTTGCTGCAACTAATTTGACACCCTCTCATCCACCTCTAGATAATTAAAAGAGTAAACAGTTTAACTGAATTCGAATGAGACCATAAACTTTAATATTATACGATTATGCCAACATATATAGGAAGAAGAGTCAAGGTCTTCTCGAAAGTCTGGTTAACCTTATGAATTTTCATAAACAAATTTCATATAATCCCTTCGAATACGAGGAATGAAACACAAAACACCAAATTTATCGTATATTAATTGAAATGAAAAAGGTAATTAAAATATAAAATTTCGAAATAAAATATTTTGAAATTACGACTCCATCGCAATGCATCAAAATATAAGAGATACGAATCAAAAGTTGAAGAAAAATTTCTATTTTCATCGAAACATTATAGTGATGATGACGACAAAAAAAAATAGTGAAATTAATGACAAAACGCGACGACCTATTTTTTGTCGATAAACTTTGAATAATAACAAAATCCATCAAAATATATTCAGCAATTTGCAAATATATAATTTGATATTCCCACGCATCTTAATTGGTAGATTTTATTTATGCATCTGGAATAAAATATACAAATAAAATATACAGGGTGTTTAGATATGAAATATAGAATTATTTTATCAGTTCAGTAAATTTACTTTGTAAAGTAAAAATGAAGTTACATTTTAGAGACAATTATTATAGTTATTTTTACAGTCCCCATCAAATCTATGTTATTTTCGAAAATAAATTTAAATTTAAATTAAATTTGAAAAAAAATACGTTTATTAAGAAATATTGATTCCCGAAAATTTCAATTATCCTTGATTTCCTTGAATTGATTTCCAAATATCAATTTTCCTAAAATAGTTTACCTAAAATGTATTCCCCTAATTGCTATTTCCCAAATATAGTAATTTACTTAACGAAAAGTTTCCCTAACAAATAATTTCCCTAAAATTGAAAAAATTAATTGGACCTTTTAATATTTTAGGGGTTAGATTGTTAATTTTTTTATTTTGGGATTGCAGTTTCATGCCACCTGTGTCCCATATATTAATAAATTGAATTTATATTAATAAATTGAATAATTTTCAATTAGTCCAACTTTTAAAATTCGTCAACAGTGAGAAATTTAAGAAAGAAATTATTTAATTACAATCAAATATAAAATGATTATTTTAATCATATTCGAATGATGGACATAACATAATAAAGTATGGATCAATATTTATGTAAATTCAATCTGAAATTTCACCAATCAACTAGTCACTATATAGTAGATTAATTAAATTTTTTTTTCTTGAAAATGAACTTTCTGCATTGCAAGAGCTAAATTGAAAATCAGCCTTCATTCAAATTTCATAAAGAATTATTTCAAAATATTTTTATTTATTTATTTTCATTTCACAATTACGAAAAAAATAATAATAAAAAAATAAAAGTAAAGAAATATAAATAAATAAATTAAAATTAATTAAAATTAAAATTGTAACAAAAAATTTGTATTTATATTATTATTATTATTTTTAGGGCTTTTTTTTAAAAAAAAATCCCTTATGTTAACGATTTTCTGTCCGTCCGTCTGTCCGTCCGTCTGTCCGATGTAAACAATAAAAAGCAGTTATTTCACATAGTTACTGTACACACAACTTCATGACAGACCCACCAATAGAAAGCTTGATTTATTGAGAACCAGATGTAATTGATATAATTTTAAAATTCGGCCGGTAGACGGCGCTATTCACATTTTGCCAAAACATTTTTTTCAGAATAAAAATGTAATTTTATTATAGTAAATGTGCACCAAAAATGAAGTTTGACCACTCGTTGGAAAGGTATTTAAGAGTAGAATCAGATATCAGAACCGTATTTCAAATTTATACAGCTAGAGGCGCTGAATGGTAAAATATATAAAATTTCAATTTTTAAAATGTGATTTACAATAGTCAATAAACCCCAAAAATTAGGTTTAATGTCGCAACTGAAAGGTAGTAAGCAGTAGTATAAAATCACAGTTGTTATAATTTTAGTTTCTGCCACTACAGGGTGCAACATAATACTCAAAATATGCATTTACAGTAGATAATTTAAAAAAAGCCCATGATTATAAAACTACTGATCAGTAGTTCGGCTGCGCGGCATTTTTTTTGCTATCTTAACCAACAAAAACGTTATTTTTTTTCTGTTCCATATTTAAAAGATTTAATTGAAAGATCTTTTACATTTTTATGTTTTGTAGCATAAAATTTATTATTGTATATATATGTATATAAAATTCCAGATTTTGATGGTGTTGATATATTTTTTTTTATAACGGTTTCTTGCGAATTTATTGAAGACAAAAAAAAAACATTGATCGATTGTCTAATAATTGTTTTGTAATGATAACAATCCGGGAACTAATCAAATTTTATTACATATTATTATAATATGTACAAAAGAGAGGACGCAATTTTTCTCATTTTCATTTTAGTTTTGATATTTTATTTTTAACATACTTAACACATTGACGACCGAACGACGCATATATGCGTCGTTCGATTTTCGCAATAAACCAAAGACGTAAAGATGCGTCGCAATTTTAATAGATATGGAAATAAAAATATTGCAAAAACATTTTTAATTTTTTTTTTTATAGTGACTCCTATTTTCCTCCTGAGGTTTATAATGAAATTTATTCAATTTATTGAAATTTTTTATTTAAATTTATTTTTAAAGTTAAAATATTGAGTTATAAATAACTAATTTCGTATAAATTTATAATCTGGTTTGTAGCCGCCTCTAGCCTGATCACCCTGGTCGTGAAAGTGTTAATATAATAAAATTAATTACACACTGTAGCTTGTTGCATATATAGATGATATTGTAATTATATTACTCCTATTATTTTCCACAGTAAAATATCAATAAAATTTTCTTCTGATATTGAATATATAACTTCAAATATGGAAAATTTGAAATAAGGAAATCATAAAAAAATGAAAATTATGACAAAAATTTAAAAAATTTAAATGGTAGTCTTTGGAATAACTATATAGTCTTTTAAATATTTTGATCGTTAAAATCTTGGCAATAGAAAATTGAAAAATATTTAGGAAAAATAATAAATATTACAATGAATATTAATTCTATAAAATTGAGTAGCATATAATTGTAAAAGTTGGAGGAATATCTTTACTAGATCGAATTTCAGTTAATGATATTTTAATTCTAACTTCACCTATATATAAAAATTTTCATTTTCTAACGATTCTTGTTCTACCCTTTGTACAAATTTTAATCTGCATGCACGATATTACTTTATAAATAAATTTATATAAGTAATTTAAACCAATATTTCATCTCAAAGAGCTTCAACTAAGTCGAATTATCATTATGCAGTTTATCTTAGAAAAACTATAGTACCTTTACTATATGTTAAAATTCGAATAAAGTTAATTTTCTTTATAAGTTCTAGGTTGACCCCCTACACAAATTATCATTTGGAAATAATTCTTCATTCTAGCTTCAGTTTTTGTATAAAATTTTGATAATTTAATTGTGAATTCAAAATAATGTGACTGATTACTGAGATTATATTGTAGTCATTATGGGTGAGATATAATATATGTAAGTAATATAAGCGATTACGCAACCAAATTAAAATTTGTAGAAATGGTGGAGGAGCAAGAATCTATCCGAAATGAAAATGTGTATAAGATTTATCAGATTTAAATTAAAGGTTTACTCCAGTAGAAGTCCCTCTTATTCAATGTCATTTATACGTTCAGTTCAGCCTTCTAGGGAATATTTTATCTCTTTATATCAATATAATAGTATTTAATTATTATAAGATGGACGATATTCTGGATAAGTTCCTGGAAAAATGCAAATTAACATAAATCAACGAAAACGATTAAATATTGTGACACTAGTTTCAACTAATCAAAAAATACACAAATACTTACTATCAATATGATGATAACTATATTATAAAACTTATAATAATAATAATTCTACTGTTAAAATTCAATTAATATCCGAATTTTCAAATGGGAAATTTTTTATATCAATAAATTTACTCGTACATTTACTTTATTTACTTCAAAGAAAATTTACTATTATAACCATATGTAAATAATTATCCATCCAGAACGCTTTTTATAAAGTCTACTAAGTCTAGACAATCTAATTTGTATATTTCTAATCGTAAACAGTAATCTGTTTTTATATAAAAAAGCGAATACAAAAATTAAATCTTAGAAAAACTCGCTAAAAAGAAATTAAATTCAAATGCATCCCATATAAAATGTGTAACAGATACACAATTGTGGTAAATAAATTTCCAAAGAACTTATATATTTTTATAAGAAAATCGATCTTTTTAAAATGTCGATACTTCGTCATTGTCGTTAAAAAATTGTATTTTGGTTTTTGTCATTTTGGGAAAATGAAGAAAAATTAACTTACAATCTTGAATTAGTAAACAAGTAATAAAAAACAAATTGAAAATAGTTTAAAAAATTTAAAAAAATATAACAAGATACTTTACGAAAAGTCTATGATTTTCTATTTAAATATATACACAACAGTAGGGTCTCGATATTTGTACACGTTTTTTTTTATATATATAAATTTCTATAATCGGGATTTTTCCGTAGTATAACAACAGATTATTGACAGAGAAATAGTGAAAGGAAGCTTTTGCAATTTGTTTCATATATATATATAACAATTCGGGGTTTTCCATTTGTTCATAGCGAAAGTGTCCACATACAATCTCAATTCGTACAAATATAATATCAGATTGCGCGCAATTAGATATGAAAAATTGTAAAATGAATTAAAAAAATAAAATTTAAATCAAATTAAATGAAAAAGTTTTGATTTATCGGAATTTCTGTTAGATATTTTTTTCGGCATTCTTCGTTTTTTTGTTTACTTTCTATACAATATCAGTGTCCTTTTCCTTTCAACTCCTTGCTTCGCTTTTAATTCGCGTTTTTCTAAATTAAGGATACAATATCCCTATAATTTGTGAAGTCTTTTTGTGCAATTTTTTTTATCCGAATTCATGTGAAACGCATATCAATCACATGAAAATGGAGAGACCCTACTGTATACATTTATAAAAATACTTAGTTATAGTTAATAAAGATTCAACAGAGTAGAAATAAAATGTAAAAAACTGCAGTGTTTTTTTTTTTTATAAATTTTTTTTTATTGATTTTTATTTAATGCGAAAGGAAATTTATATCTACACGATTCGCATATAAACATATCACAACATAACATTAAAATAAAATATAAAAAAAAAACAGAAATAGTTGACAATCAAATTGAAAGAAAATAAATTTAATCGTACAATAGTTAAATCGATCAATTGATTACTATCATTAAATATTCAACATAAATATCTTCTTGCCAGTATTTTCTTTATTTTCTGATTAAAATAAATCTTCATTTTGTACATAATACTCGCGTACGTATATACCATCTTTTATATAGCATATAAAATGTTTATGCACTTACGAAAAGTTTCAAATAACAATTTTTTTTTTTTTTTTGATATGATCGAGGATTGGTTTTGTTTTGGGGTTATTTATGGGATACTTGAGAGTTCTTGGAACTCTATTGCGCACTAATATTGTGTATACTGTCTCTGTAAGTTAAGAAGAAGTAGAAAAATCAAACGCAACGTTGGTGGTATTTATTATTTCAAGAATTATTATTTTGATTTGGGATGACATATTATTCAACATTTATTTATAAATTATAAAAATAATATTGGTATATAAATTTCATAGTCGTATAACGATTTATTATAAATAATTTGTTTTTTTTTACTTGATTGGAATTAAGTTCAAAATCATTGAACTTTTGCAGTGCGGGATAGCAAAGAAGAAAAAAAATTGTTTAGAAAATTAGTGTGGCTTTTTTTTGTTTTTGTTCATTTAATGTTTTTTTGGCAAAAAATTGCTAATCATTTTTTTCTGAATCATATAGAAAATGATGAGAATAATAGTAAGATTGTACTTTTTTTCGTTTATAATAAATTTATATCAATTAATTTTGGAAGATTATATTGAATTTTGTGATAAATATTCAGTTTTGATTTCACTGGAATCAATTATTCAATTTGTATTAGGGTATTACTAATTTCTACGAATAGTAATTTTTTATAAAATAAAGTCATTTTTTATAATTAAACCAATTTTGAAATTAAATTAAATTCAATATTAATTAAAATTTCTGATATAAAGTCTTAAAATGCGAATTTATGATAAAGTAAACTGGGCTCGGATTCTCTGAGTCGATATCGAGTACACGATATCGAAATCTAACGATAAATTTCCTATTTGGAATTCTATCATACGATTGATCAAGTATAAAACGATAAATTTCATTCGATAGGTATTTTGTTATAGAATGAAATTATTTATCAAAAATAATTAAATCAAAATCAAAAACACAATAATTTTTTATATAAAGCCTAGTACGCTGCTCTTGCTAAACCTAATTTTAATAGTACAGATAAATAATGAAGTTTTAATAATTAGTAATTAAATATTATTAATCATTAATTAATAATTAACTAAATATTAATATTTAATAATTGAAGTTAAATTTTATGTGGAAAATTTGGTTTAGCAAGAGCAGTGTACTAGGCTTAGCTATATAATTTGAAATTATATTTGTCATATATTTTTGAAGTAAAATCTAGTACATTTTATAAATAATTTCGATACGATATCAATCGATTATCGTGATTCCAATTTTTTAATACGAGAATCGTTATCGAAATTTTTACTCGATTATCGTTCTACGCGATATCGACTCAGAGAATCCGAGCCCTGAATTAATTTTTTTTGCTGAAAATAATTCATTTTGAAAAAAAAATTTAATTTAAAAAAATTACTAAAATATTAATTTCAATTTGAAAAACGATTAATTTAATCTAAAAATTGTATACTATTGCAGTAAAATTGGTTTCAATGGTTTAATCACTAAATTAGTAGCCTAAAAAGGCTACTAATTTTCGGTCAATAAAACGAAAATGAAAATCGGAAAAAAAACTTGCTGGTTCATTAAATTCACTAAAAATTAAGTGTACTGCCAAAATTTTATCTTGGCCCTTTTTGGCAGTTTCCATTTATTTATTATAATTGTAGAAAATCTCAACAAATGTTTTTCCAGTTACTTAGAATGACTTCAAGTTTTTGTTGACAACACTTTTGACATATGGATACGATTGTCTGGACTGTGAACGTTTTTATTGGGCAGTCCACTCAGTAATAGTGCCAGTATAATGTAAACGACAGCTTGGGTTTGAATAATTCTACAAATTCCAATTAATTATTCAACTAAATTTAAAAAAAAAAATGTCAATTATTAAAAATATTTATTAAAAATCTAAACAGCAAATTCTTAAATTAAATGAATAAAAAATAAGCTTTCATTAAAATTAATTTTCTAATAATAAATCAAAATTTATAATTCTATTAAAATTAATTTAATTTTTTTTTTAGAAATTTCTTGAAATCAAATTACAAATTTCTATAATATTGAAACATTTAATTTATTTAATTATTTTCATTTATTTATATTATTTCTTTTATGCACCAAGATTATAAAATTTAATTTACTATATACCCCCGTCAATTTCAACTTAAACACGATAATCCAATATGTGGTCTTAATTGGAACCCATATAAAAAAATTATATATTAAATTATTTCTAAATTAATATATCAGATTTCTTACCCATAAAAAAAATAAGTAATATTTCTGATTTGTTTATAATAAAAAGTAGATTAAAATTGCATTATATTTAAAAAAAATTTCATCATCTTTTCTTTATAATTTTCTATGTTTATGTTATTATGTTTCAAATGGAATTATGTACAAACATTATTATAGAGTACATCAATCATTCAATTTTTAATATATTTAAATAAAATTTTTTTTTTAATGTTTTCATTTATAAATTTTGACTTGAATATTATATAGTAAAATAATGCCTGGTTTAGACAATGGCGAAATCTAATGGCGAATTTTTTTAAAGGATGGAGATATATATTTATGTATAAGTGCGGTAGAGACAGCAATATCGTCCAGAAATTTTTTTGGACGTCCAATTTTCGAAATTTAATTTCGAATTGGACGTTCAATTATGGCACAAGACGTCGGTTGGCAAAATTGTGAGCAAAATATCATATTAAAAATATGTAAATATAATATAATCAGTACCATGTGTATATGATAAAGCAAAAACTAAGAAAAAAATTTTGCCCCTGGTAAAATTTTCTATATAAAATCATACTTTTTTTGAACTGAGTACTAAGCTTTAGGTAAAAAAATGGATGAATTATTTTTTTTCAAATAAATTATTTTTTTTTTCAAATAAATTATTTACATTGTCAAGCAATATTTTTTAGAAATATCAAAAAGTTCCTATATTTTTTTTGATAGCCAACTAGATGCTATAAATTGTTGTTTCATTCTTTCGTTAGTCGAATTTTAGCATGCTATCTCGTTCTATTTTGCCTAAAAAATATGAGTTGTAAATCTAAAATCAGCTGTTATAATATTTTTCATATTATTAATTTGACACTTCGGCGAGCAAAAGGAAAGAGAACTACCAAAATCGTGGCTTCATAAACAATTTTTCAATATATTAAAATTTTAATGTGTTAAAAAGAGAGGGAACATTTATGCCCTATCCATTTATCTTCTATATCGTTGGTTTCGCCATTGTCTAAACCAGGCATTATAGAGAAATTAAGTTTTTTTTCGAAAAATATTTAATTATAATTTTGTAATAAATTTTCTATTATATATTAAAAATTGACAGGCTAAAATTATTTTAATTTACTTTTGCTAGGTAATTCGTTAAAGATAAGAAAATTGTAAACTAATTTTTATTTATATGAATGAAATAATTAATTGTGTAATTCCCAGATATAAATAATATTTTTGAAATTATAAAGAGTTTTATTTTGTAGTCAGAAAAATATAATTAAAAATGATATTTGTGTCTCTGGCAATATTTTTTTTTTTTATTATAGGCTCAAATTTCGATATTTTTGAATGATTAATTATGTTTATTTCTATTTTTGGAATATAGTTAAAATTATTTCGATATTTTTATTTTTGTTTTTCAAAAATTTATAAATTGTCAATTTTATATTATTATTATTTTTTGGTAATTCAATCTAATTTGATTATTAATTGTATAAAACTTGATAGACATTTTGAGCATAAATAATGAAGTTTTTGACAAAAATGTTATTTAAACAATTTATGCAACTGGGTTAATAAAATATTAATTATTAAAATTTTTTGGTTTATATACAAAATTTATTGAACAAAAATATTAACATTGAAAATTTAAAGAATATAAATAAATCCGTTTGTGATACATACTACATAATAGCAAATTGTGTTAATTTAAAAATGAGATCAAGGAGTTCCAATTAAAAAAAATTTGATTAGAATAATTCCAGCACAATATTATATAATGGAGTGAATAATAAAATTTTGCCAGTAAATGTGGCAATTTATCGGAAAAGTGAAATTTAAATCCAAAATTTGATTTATATAGCTTCGGTTTATAGCCGCGCGAGGTCTGTTTCATGTTTCACTAATGCTCGTCGAGGTCGAAAAACTATGTTCTTTTCAAATCAAATTATTGAGCTAGTTTTAATTTATAGGATATTGATGTATAGTTCTGGAACTGTTAAAGTATACTAATGACTGTATAAAAATTCCAGAAAATCGTCTTTTTACTTTTTCCCTTTTATGAATTCACACTTCCAGTATATATATATATATCTCCTCACCTGGCCATAACTCTTAAACGGCTTGACCGATTGAGCTCAAATTTGGAAGTTGAGCTCATGCCATCAAGTTTCTCTGCCATCACGTCCCCTGAATGCCTCATATATCAAATGTTATATACTACAAAGTATATAATGTATATATGATGTATAGATGAAATCTATGAATGATGTAAAGAAACTAGAGCAACTGAAGGTGGACGTGTCCACCTGCCTGTCTGCGACCTGCCTCTAGACACACAACTAGGTAGATGAGCAGTTGGACTGGTCCGTTTGGACCGATAACCTGGCCTCACGGCCCCAACTACTTGTGCCATATGGTAAATTCTAGTACATTCTGTACTATGAATTGATCATTTTATATACTTTAGTATATTCTAAAGGTCGTGCAGAGTACATCTCGTGGGCCCAAAATCTGTTCCGAGAGGTACTCTGGGTCTTGTGGGGCCCATAATGCAAAAAGACTTGAGAGGTATCAAATAAAAGGTATTGAAGAATACATCTCGTTGCGCAGTCCGTGGAGCTTCATAATTCATGTTAGGGCCCAAAACCTGTGTCATGTGGGGGCCCATCATAAAAAAGTCGATGGGGCATCAAATAAAAGGTCTTGAACCGTAGTCCGAGCAGTACCCTGTGTCATGTGGAGCCGATTATACAAAAAACATCAGCCACATGTGGAATTCCGAATCGTGGGCCATGAGTAGCTCAAACAAATCATACCCAAGTTCTCAAAGTAATTAAATATTTTTAGTCGGTTAAATGAATAAATATTTGACCGACTAAAAAGTGTAAAATAAAAAATATAAATAAAAAAAGTTTTTTAAAAATACTTTCCCTTAAAGAAATATTCAACTAAAAAGTAATAAACAAGTAAATAATGAAATTGAGCAACTGTCAACAATAGTAAGGGAAAGGACCTCTTTATAAATGGCATTAATTCTGATAAGGTCTACTTTCCCTTACTATTGTTGACAGTTGCTCAATTTCAACGGGAAAGTACATTGATGTTGTATTATTTGCTTGTTTATTACTTTTTAGTTGAATATTTCTTTAAGGGAAAGTATTTTTAAAAAACTTTTTTTATTTATATTTTTTTTAATAGTGTACTTTGATTAGATTCAAAGTATACTATTTTTGCCAACTGTCCAGCATATTAACTAGCTCTTAAATAACTTTTAATTTACTATATTAATAAAAAATGTTAAGCACCTGTTACAACTGTTAATCATCAGTGATTAGTATATTCAAGTATACCAAATTGATGTTTTATGAGAACATCAATTTGGTATACTTGAATTGAATTATAATGAAATTTACAATAATATTTATATCTTAAAACGAAAATCTGAAAGAAAGAGAGGTGTATGTTGTCAATGGGCAGAATGCAGAAATAAGTCATATGGAACATAGAATCAACTCTGAACTAAATTCCAATGCTTCTAAGAAGATTGAATAAGGGTGAAAAACCGAATATATAATTCTAGTAACTATATTCTACTTAACTATAGCCTTGGTATAAATAGCAATACGAATATGTAAATTAAGTTCTCTTATTTAATATAGAATTTTTCTAACTCATAACTTCATTAACAAACGCACAATTCTTTAACAAACAACAAAAACTAATTAATCATTAAAAAATATGTATTTTCATTATTTAAATATATTTTAAATAATTTCATCAAATCATTTTTAAAATTATATAATTAGATCCAAATCTGATATAATTTAATGATATAATTAAAAGTTTGAATTAATTACAGAATTTATTATTAATTAATCTTTTTTCATTTTAAGCCCAAAAATATTGAAAAACTTTACCTACACAAAAAACCAAAATATAATACCAAAATCTTATTCCGGAAATTTAATACAAAAAATAAAGTATCAAATTAATTTTTCTTACCATTTTTTTTCTTCTCTTATTTTATGGTAAAAAAAGTAGTGGAAAAAAATGTGTAATTCATATATATAATACAATAAAGTAGTTAATCGTTTGATGTTATTAATTAAAAAAAAATCATCTTTTTTTTTTTCATTAACTTTACATAATAAATCTGTTATAATATATACAATGGTGAATGATTAATGCTTAATTTGAATTGACCAAATTGGTAATATCGTATAATAATAATAATTAATTTATTATTTAATAAAATTTTTTGTTTGTTTGTTTCAATTATGACATCATAATTAAATTTATAGATAAAAATAGTCATCATTAATAGTTATTTTCAATTTTATGCTGAATATTATATGATTAAAAATAAATCATTATTTTAGCAAATTTGTCAGATGAATTTGTGTTTAATATATAAAGTAAAATTTAAGAGTAATCTATGGTCAATTCATTGTAAATTATTCAACATAATATCAAATAATCGTTATACCAATAATTCACCTTATTAACAAATCTATACGATATTGGATTCTTTGAAATATACATTTACGCTAAAGAAGAGTTTGTCGGTATATAGTTACGATTAAGTCATACTCTGCATGGGTATACTATTTATATTTCAAGTGGTAATCTTGCATACGATCTTGCATTAAATATTATAAATATTATTTTAAATTCATTTCGAAAAAAAATTATTAACAGGAAAGCAATTTGCTTTCAAAGCTGTCGCTCATTTAAATCATTTTGCCATCATTGTCCATTAACTAAACAGTGCGCACTAGCAATAAAAAACAGTCTCCTGCCAATCAACTTCGTTGACTCTAAAAATGTAACTTAGTCCAAAAACGAATAATAAAATGATATAATTTTGGAGTTGTTTCCAGATCATCGATTTGATTGCCTTTTTTTTAAGACATTAGGGCTGCTAACATTAGTAACCACAATGGTATCAATAAAATAATCAAATCGATGAATTGCTTATAGCGAATTATCCATAAATCATAATTTAAATATTTGAATTATTTAGTCTAAGTTTAATTTTATTCTGAAGCTTCTGTTTTTTTTTTTTTTTGACGTTGTTATATATTTTTCTATACTGATTTTAATAGATTTAATTAATTACTGAAGAAATCTCATCTCAAATCATATTATGATGAATTATGTTGTCAATATTCAACTCTGATTAATCGAAAAAAAAAAATCATGTTAGTTTTATGATATCTTTCGAGATTATAGATAATAAGTATATAATTTAATAATATCGATAAATTCCGATTTGAATATTATGAAAATTGAAAATTGATTTTTTTTTTATTCTACTATGAACATCAATGAACTTCTTCATAAAATACAATGAAAAAAACATAATATTTTTCCATAATGAGGTAAGTTATATGCATCATTGTCTTAAAATAGTTAATTCTTCAATCATTTTTTTTTTAATAAGAAATTTCATTTACACCTTAAACCAACAAAACAAACAAACACTAAAAATACTAAATAATATTATGTTTACGTGACCCTGTGAATCAAATTATTTTATTTTTAGATATAAACCCCCTTTTAGACTTTTTAATAATATTCTCATATTTTAATTGAAATAAATATTATAAAAATATTGATAGAAGAGGGAAAAACAGTGTTTATAAATAGATAATATATATAAATGAATGATGGACCAAGGTTTTTCGATTTATTATCGCAACATCATCGCCACACCGCGATGATAAGATTTGTTTTTTTTTTATTGTAGTCATCTTTAAGTATCGATTTTATTAGTAAACTTTATTAGAATTTTTGAATAAAATAATTATACATAACGACGACGTCACACATCGCGATACTTTGCTAAGAAGAATTTAATATAAGGAATTTCTAAATTAAATTTTATTAATAATTTTTATTAATGATTATTATTATATTTTTTTTTAATTTAAGTTACGTGCAAGAAGTATTTTAAAAAAAGGTTAAGAATTTTTGTTTAGTATAATAAGGAAAATATTTTAGATTTTCACGAGTTTAAAAATCCATGGTTTTCTACACATAAATGTCTGTTTTGAGTAAAATTAGTTACAAGTTATAATATTTAAATTGCTCATTTGAAAGATTTACAAAATGTGAAATAACTAATATTTATTACATACATTATAATCGACTGTAGATAGTCCTGTGAAGCTGAAATTGGGCAATGAAATTTGGTTCAGTGATAGCATTTTGAAATTGATATCTAATTCAATTTATGTAAAACTCTGATTTATAAAAAGCTAAATTGAAAAAAAAATTAAATTAATTGCTGAACTACAATGTTTGAAGATGGTTTTCTGACATTTCCAGCTTGACTTTTTGGCCTCAGAAGCTCCCGAAAATCACAAAAACGAATGGTAACATTGCAATAGTCAATGGACAGGCATATAATTATCGCCAGTAGTAGCAATAATATTAAGGCCGGCGCAGAATTGGGGCTTTAATCGATAGCGTTAACTTTAACTTTTATTAACGCTAGCGGAAAAAGCCAGACTTCGCACAATTCTAGCGTAGATTTTTTTTTATATTTGTCAAATTTTCATAATTTTTATGTGATTTTCCAGCAAGTTTTTACCTCCCATTGTTAAATTTTGTTTTTTGCCAAGTTTTTGCTTCCCAAAAAATTGATTTTTCACCAATTTTTTGCCTCCCAATATTAAAATAGTCTAGCGCTGGCGTTAATTTTTCAACTTGTTGAAAGCCAGCGCTGGCGTTTTTTTTTCGCCTAGCGTTAACTGCTGGTATTGTGTTCGCTTACATTGATTTCCATATTTTGAAACTTTTTTAAGTTAACGCTATCGATTAAAGCCCCAATTCTGCGCCGGTCTTTATTCTCTAAAATCGTATTAATAAACATGAGTTAAGATAAACTTTGTTTTCAATATACGACTATTTTCATTTTCTGATCAATATACCATTTTCAAGTTATTTCACGACAATTCTAATCAATAGAGTATAGAGATTACATATTCAAAGGTTATAGTAGAAAATAAATGGCAAACAAATCAAACACGAAACACCAAAAGCCTAAACAACATTCCATTATAATATGATGCATCACAAAATGATTCTATTTTATTTTACTAGGAAATTATATTTAATAAAATTACAATTAGTTCTAAGTCATAACTTTTTTCTAAGATAAGGTGGAAAAATAATTCTTAGATGAAAATTTCTTAACTATAGAATGGTTGGGCATCAACGTATATTGTATGATAGTTCTTTAAATCTACGAAAATGTTTTAAAAGTAATTTCAATTTGACATTTGATTGATATAGGTATAAAAAGTTTTGTGGTAGAGAATGATATTTATACGAATTTATAACATAAAATAAGTAAGAGGAATTTTTTTGTGCAAAAAAGTAAATTGATATTTTGCACAAAAATGAATACAATCAAAATTAATATTTTCATTTTATCTAATTTGAAATAAAAACATATTTCTATGCATTATATTACACCAAATATAAATGTCGTGAAATTTGATATATATTTTGTACACTGTTTAAAACATTATACTTAATTATGTCCGATGACAGAGAGTTGAAATTAAAACTTATACTGAATTCACTTAAACGAAATTGTGATAATTATTGCAATTATTTTTCAGTTTTTAATAAAATAATGTTTCAAATTTATTTTAGTATAAAATCAATTATAGTTTTAAAGTTCAGTCTCAAAGCTAAGGCATAAAATCAAAATTTACTAAAATATATCTGAAAAATTATATAATAATAAAATAATTTAATTTTAAACTGTTTTGAATTTTAATTTATGAATTCTAACTTAACTGGTACCGCATTCTTTCTTATGCCTTGGGCGACCATTGTCTTCCGTTTTCTGCAATCAAAAGCATCAATCAATTTCCTCATAAGGGTTTGGTAGTCTAACTAGATTCTATATTATTATTCAAAAATTTGTCTTAGAGCATTTTTCCCATTCGCTCTCGAGTCCTTTAGTTTTTTAACTGCGTATCCACTTCATTTTACAAGTCCTACAGTTCTGCATTATATAATATATCCTTATTCAGAATTTAAAGCCAAATATTCGACCAAATACATGTCCTTCAAAAATACTATTCTAATGTTTCCTTACTCTGACAATCGTCCTACTTTTTAACTTGCAAAATGGCTAAAGATCATTATATTCTGTGTTGGTTTCACAGTGTACCCGTACAACTTTGGTAATTTCTCTTAAGTGTGGGATATGAAATGAATCTTGAAATCCTACAAATTAAAAAAAAATCTAGTATTAAGTCAATTCCTTTATAGAACTCTATAAAAAACTTGAATAAAATTAGGAAAATTGCAATTTCAAAATCAAAATTATATAATAACGAAATATTTTTCACATATTTTTTTTTACATTTTTGTAAAAATTTTACGTTATGTATGAAGTAATAATTTACAACATAAATCAATAATTATTTATGTTTTTAATACGAGTAAATGAACATTAAAACCATAATAATGCATCATAATGAATTGCTTTTCATTTGCTGATAGATTTCAAATCAAAAATTATATTCGAATAGTGTGCAATAAATTAAATTTAAACCGCAGAATTTTTGCTATATAAAATTTTTGCTAATTTAATTTAATATTTTTGTTGAAAATTCTGAATTTTTCTTTTTTCAAATTAAATAATTCTGGTATATATCAATGTAGAATTTTACTCTTCCAATGAAATTCTAGATGAGAAATGATAAAAATATGTTAAAACCGATAAAAAAATGTATTAATTAAATGGTAATTACTGACAATGATTTATGTAATGGTTTTAAATCTGTTATTGATCATAAATTATACAGAAGTTATTTTTCTATATTAAATCATAAAGGAAATGTATGTAAATTAAAAATGTGTTCTTTCTGGAAGGTGTGGTGATATTTATAGAGAAAATATGGTAGAAAAGAACACGGAAATACTAATATTTTACTAATTTTATTGACAAGATAATATATATTCCTGAATGAATATTATACTGAATAAAATGGTATTTAAAAATTACCATCATGAATAGAATATGTCGTTTAGCATAATTTCAATCAATTGGAAGAGTAATAAATAAATAATATACTTTGGCAGAATAATAATGAAAATATGCTGAAATTATAATTTAATTGAAATATTTTATATTACAATAATGTCCTTTTCTATATAAACAATGTCCTTTCTATACATTTTTTCAACAAAATATTTTATCCATCGCGAGTTTACTTTATAATATTTCCAACAAAATTTTATTACCATCAAGTTCAAAAAGTAATTTCTTATTTTTTGTAAAAAAAAACGACTTTTCTGCAAATAATTTAATTACTTTTTTATATGATTTATGATTTCTTCAGTTTTCATTATTATTTATAATAAACTTCATGAGCTCACAGGACATGAATTTATTACGCTATTCATTTTTATTTATATACTTATTTAGTTCTACGTAAAGATTAACTTTACACCAATGATTCTTCTGTTTTTTTTTTATTTTTTTATTCAAATTTCAACTAAGGATATTTTCACTTTAGAACTTTTTAGTTATATCCCATACCGTTTTAAAATATAACAAGTTTTGAAAACTTAATTTAAAAATTTCATTTTCATTTTATTATAATTTACTGTCTTTTTTTTATATTAAAAGATATAAAAAAAAAAAATATGCTGGATTATCATCCACCAGGTAAACGCGAGCAGCAAAAATGAAATATTATTATTATGTTATATTATAATTTGCAATTTTCTTTACAACAACAAAAAAAAAAAAATTGTCCTGTCACATTTTTATTATGTTACTGGAGATAAAAAAAAAATATAGTACCATGAAATTTTTGTTTATATTTATTTTTTATTCAATTTTTCTTCAAGATTATCCTTCAAAAATATACACACAACAACACAAGAACAAGTGGACGAAATATCCTTGTTGATGGTAATATTATCCAAAACGCTTATTATTATTATTATTATTTGAAACACTTTATTAAAATGATGACTTATCACCACACAATCATCATTTTTTTTTTAATATTTTTTGATGTCCTTGCAAGAAAATTATTATCCTTGCAGTATTTGCATAAAATATGCTATATTTTTTATAATATTAATAAGTTTTTTTTTCTGCATAGATTTTTGAATTATAATTAAAGGAAAAATGATAAGAAAATTAATGAAAAACAATTTTTTTTTAAGAATTTATTTATTATTTGGAAATATGAGATAAAGCATGAATATAGTTTATTATGTTTAACATAAATATTTCTATAAATGTTGTGCCTTATCATAAATTCTGTTCTCTCTATTTTGTATTTCAAAGTTAAATAATCGATTTTCGTATTTTGGTTAAGGACAAATGTTGAGGGGGGAAATATAATAAATCGATACAAAAGCACGAAAGTTTTTGTTTTTTTTTTAAATTTTATTCTGTAATTATAGCAATGACCTTCAGTTTTTTAAGTTTATTGTAGGTATATGATGTATTTATGTAGTAATCCATGTGTCATAATGTGTTAAACTTTGTGTTATAACCTTAGTTTTGCTTTCGACGATCTGCATAATATTGAAATCCTTGTAGTCGTAGGAGAGAATACGGTTTGTTGAAAAATTCAATTGTAGTAATTTTCAATTGTAGTAAGCTCAAAAATTGTAGTAAGCTCAATTGTAACCTAATATAAGTAGTTAAAATTTCAAAAATTGTGTTAATTTTGCATCATAAAAAAAATTTTTGGGTTAGAAAAAAAAATCTTATGTACATGCAAATCTTATGACGGAGAATTTCCAATTATACAATAATTTCCATAATAAAATATATTTTAATTCGCTCAAGCTATAGCAAAAAAATAATCTGCAAATAGCCACCACTTCCGCATCCTCCAATTTACTCAATTTTGAAGATTCAATAAAATATCTTATACAGATTATGAAAATAGAGATAGATAACAAATTTAAATAAATATGATTAGAGGTTAATTTTACAATGATTTATTATCATTTTTCAGTAGCTAAGTTTTTCGAGTTATAAAACTAAAGTAAAAATTTTTAATACCTTTTAATCTTTAGTAAAGAAAAATAGAATAGACGAAATTTCAATATTAAAATATAATTTATTGTCGAATTAAAATATGTACTTCTAATTTGAATTCAAAATTAATCGGAAAATCCTTTTTTTTAATCCAGTCAGAAATATGAACCAATATTATAAATATCATTTGCAATGCTTAAGTCAAATTGTTTTTCAAAATTGTAGAAAAGTTAAGCTAATAATTGGCTTTATTTAAGCTAATAACTTTTCTACAATTTTGAAAAACAATTTGAGTTAAGCATTGGAAATGATATTTATAATATTGGTTCATATTTCTGACTGGATTAAAAAAAAGGATTTTCCGATTAATTTTAAATTCAAATTAGAAGTACATATTTTAATTCGACAATAAATTATATTTTAATATTGAAATTTCGTCTATTCTATTACACACCTTATATAAATATTATTAAAAGTATATTTAATGGTGACGTTTTACATTTTGTACTTCAATTTTATATACCAATTTCTATGTATCTTATCTGACATTCAAACCAAAACTAGCACAGCACAAATGTCAATTATATTCATTTAATCCGAAAATTACCAATAATTATCTAAAATTACCAATGCTATTAATCAGGCTGAATTTGGTCAAAGATATCTTCATTTTTTTTTTTTTGTAAGTAATCATCAACTTGACGAATCCAAACAAAAATTAATTCATAAATAAGCGATAATTAGGTAACATTTTAATGGAATAAATATTTTTTAAAAAAAATTTAATATAATCCAAAAATGGTCTTGCCATAATCGATTAAAAGATTAATTCAATAATTTATCATATTTTTTTTTGTGTGCAAGTGTTTATTTTTGATTTTAACTAATAATTTTGATTTCAATTATCAAAAAAAAAAAAAAATGATGAAATTATTTCTATTTACAAAAAAAAAAAGTTTGATTTCATTTATTAACCTCCATTTTTTACATCAAATTTACCACATACAAAATTCCGTCAAGTTGGTATTAAATTTTAGCATGCAGTGCGCGTTTCCATTTTGAATTTTTCATTGTTGTTTTGCAAAGTTTATAATTATTTTTTTAATTGATTCAGTGCCATTTTGAATCTCTAAATTTGCTAGAATTCAAATCTATATCAAACCTATAGCTAATATTATTATTATGATTATTTTATTTATTTATTTATTTATTCACCAAACAAGGTACAAAAACTTAAATATAAAGATTAACAAAGAAATATTAATTAAAAATTTAAAATTAAAAACTAATATATATCAAATATATTTAATTACAAAATATACATACAAAATTAAATTGTAGTTAAAATATAAAAAACATTAATAATTAATATGTTTGATGATATTATATATACAATTAAAAAAGACAAGAAAAAAGACAATACAATCAAGAGATATTATAAACGTAAGGGATGTTTAGGAAAATTAATATGGGAAAAAAAATAATATTAGAAATTAAGAGATTGGATTGTAATATCGAAGTAATTTATTTTTGAAAGTGAATTTCGATATATTTGTTGATAAATGCATGCAGTGAGTATTAAATAATAGGCAACATCTATTAATTGGCTCATTTTTAGCATATTCTTTATGGTGGTGGTAAACTTTAAGTAGGCTAGTATGTCTCGTTTGTCTAACGTCGTCATTATATTTTATTCTATTAATTATAGAGATAACGTCAATGTGTCCGTTTAAAACATCAAACGTGAAACAGGAAGTTAGAACAGCTCTCCTAGATACGAGGGAAGATAAGTTCAGTAAATTAAGGCGAGTATGATAGTGTGGTAGGTTTATGTAGTCATTTGGGTGATATAAGTCTCGTAATGAGAAGAGTAGAAATTGCTTTTGGACTGATTCAATCCTATTTTTATGAATTTCGTAGAAGGGATCCCATATAGGACACGCGTATTCAAGAATAGGCCGCACTAAAGCACAGTATAAGGATTTTGTCACCCAAACATTCTTAAATTCTTTTGCTCTTCTCTTAATAAAACCTAGCATTTTGTTCGCTTTGGAAATGATTTTATCGTAGTGGAGATTAAAACATAGTTTATCATCAAGAAGTATACCTAAGTCCATGATTTGACTTACACGTTTAATTGCAGAGTCATTAATATGATAGTTGTGTAGGTATTTTGTCTTCTTACGAGAAAAACTTATTGAGAAACATTTATTGATGTTTAGGTCAAGTTTATTAGTGACACACCAATTATGAAGAGCGTTAAGTTTAGACTGAAAAAAAGTTGCATCTGATAAGTTAGATATAATACGAAAAATTTTTAAATCGTCCGCATAAAACAGGTGCGGTATGTCGTTTAGAAGATCAGATAAGTCACATATGAAAATATTAAAAAGTAGGGGTCCCAAATGGCTGCCTTGGGGAACGCCTGATGTGACAGAAATAATGTTAGATAGTAATCCTTGATATTTTACAAATTGTATCCTATCCGTAAGGTAAGAGGACAGCCAACTTAAAATTGTACCGGATATACCAATTTTACGCAGTTTAGAAATTAAAATATGGTGGTCAACGCGATCGAAAGCTTTACTAAAGTCGGTATATACAGTATCGATTTGGTGACCTTTTTCCATATTACATAGTAGCTCCGATGTGAATAGCATAAGATTGGTAGTAGTTGACCGTCCCTTTCTGAACCCATGTTGTTGTTCATTAAGAATCGGATTGATAACAGAGGATAGTTTATTATAGATAATTTTTTCAAAGAGTTTAGGAATAGACGATAGGATAGCAATGCCTCTATAATTATCGATATTACACTTATCGCCGTGTTTGTGAATAGGAATTAGATAAGATGATTTCCAGGCAGAGGGAAAAGATCCAAGCGATAATGATTTGTTAAATATTAGATATAATGGTAAAGCTAGATGATTGGCACATTTTTGCATAAATGTTGGTGGTATAAGGTCAGGACCCGGCCCATTTTTAACGTTCAAGTTTATTAATTCATTATAAATTTCTTCATATGACAATGAAATAGAACTTATAAGGGGGATTTCGGGGGTGCGATCAGTATTGTTGAACGACGAAGTAGATGGCCTATATATTTCACGAAATCGATCCGCAAATAAATCACATATTACTTGTGGGCATGAAGAGGTGGTATCACCCTTAGTCATGGATGACGGATAACCTGAGATTTTACGCTTCATATTGACGAATTCAAAAAATTTCTTTGGGTCAGTGATAAGATTCTCACCAATATCTTTTACATAATTATCGTATGATTCGTGAGACCTTACTGAAAATTCAGATGCTAATTCACTGTGTTGTTGAATCAGATAATCATCAGGATTATCAAGCATTTTTATTCTTTTGTAGATATTATTTCTCTGATTCCGTTAGCTTAATTTCTTTGGACCTGTAAGAATGGAAAATGGAGATTACAGAATTAGAAATAACACCGTATAAAATACGTTAATAAAAAATGAAGATATATAATACGTTTGAGTAAAGATTGAGGTGGGCAGGTCATGTAGTCAGAATGACCGAAAGTAGACAACCGAAAAAATTTTTACAAGCGAGACCTACATTAAATCGAAACAGAGGAAGACCGAGAACAAGATGGAAAGATAATATAAAAAATGACTCAAGAAAATTGCATGTAATAAATTGGAAAACTACGGCGAATGATCGCGAAATGTGGAGGCAAATAGTTAAGAAGGCTAAAGCTTACCCAGAGCTGTAGAGCCATAAGAAGAAGAAGAAGAATAAGAACTTCTTTGGACACCAACTGCAATAGCTTTAGTAAACTGATCATGTGTTTAATCTTTTGTTGCATTACAGCTGAATCATGTTGATCTTTGAGTCCGACAAGTATGAAGAGATTTAAAGTGACGAAAATCAATAAAATCTCTTATTGCAATAATGTGTTCCCTTATTTAAGACAAATATTTTGCAATTATTTATGATTTTCTCAATCTGAAATTAAAGTAGTAAATTTAATGTTGTCCTATTTTACATATTCCTTGAAACTTGTACAATGTACATTATAATCTTATAATTAATTAACTAATAAATAGTAATTTCTATTATTAGAATATTATTTCAATTATTTCTATAATAATAAAATAATGAATTAAAAATCATTAATCATATTTATTAAGCATCCAAGTGCATTTTGAACACGTGTAAAATTACTATTTAGTTACAATTCTAAAAAAGTATATCTATAATTAATTATCTATAATTATATATTAATTTTATTATTATTATTAAAGAATATATTTAATTTTAATTAAATTTTTTTTATAAATTTTATCGAAATAAAAATTCTTTAATGATAAAAAAATATACAGAAAAATAAACTTAGAGGTCGAAATTAGACATTGTTAAATTATTATAAATAAGAAAGTATATATTTATACATAATAATCATTATATGATTTGAACGAATCATTATCTAGAAATAATTATTATGTACAAGATAAATAATAGAGAAGAAAAAACACGATGTTACTATAATAACTTTGAAATTAAACTTCACCAGTTATTATTTACAAGCAAAACAAAAAAAATATATATATATTTAAAAAGTTATAACTTATTATTAAAGATATATATAATTTTAAAATCCACATTACTAATTTTTCAATAAAACCGCACAGAAATTTTATACTTATAAGAGTAGAAAAATAGTAAAAAAGTTAGATCTTAATTATGTTATAAGTATAATAATAATTTGATTTAATTATTAAATTAATTTGATTTATTTTTAGTTAATTTAAAAAAAAAATATATAAATAGAATTTAATTTAAATAATTCACCATTTACCAGCCCCAAATTCTACGCCGGCCTTAATATTTACCATACCATAATTGATTATCATATAAATGCAATCGCATAAATACGTAAATTGTTGATATAAATTAAATAAATCATTTTTGGAGTCTCTGCAGCCAGTTAAAACCTTGCCTTATAACTATGATGTCCTTGGTTCCATTGTCTGACCGGGAATTATTAAAATCAATTCTGGGCTGGGGAAAATTTTTTAACAAAGAATTAGAATTATATAGAAACAAAAGTTTGGGATTAAAATTCTTCATTTAACAAATCTAGTTTAGGTTTCTTCACAAATAATTTGACTTTTATATACGATCAAAATTTTCTTTCAACACACTTTCTAACACAAACGAAAGACATTTGATAATATTTTTTAGTGGTTTTTTAATTCCACTCTCTTTTTTTGCCATAAAAAAAAGGATAAAAAGGATACTTACTTTTCCTTCCAAGACTTTTCATATATACGTTCGACATTTTCCTTCCAAAATTATAGCATAAATATGATCAAAGAAAAATATGATCACATTCAATTATAATTTTAAATTCAAACTTACTATATAATTCAGATTTATATAACAAAATCCAACAAATCCAAGTTTGCGATTAAATTTGAACAGTTTATAAATTAGTAAAAATTGAGCTTTTGCCTCATTAAATTTATCCTTTTGCCAATACAAGTAGTTGTACAGGCGTCCCTCGTATAACACGGTTAATTCGTTCCGTGCTATATCGAACCCGTGCCTTACAAGACCGTGTTATACGAGGGACGCCTGTATATGCTATAGTTGCATTCATAAATAAATTTTAAGTAAATAATCAAAAATATTTCAAATTATTCATTAATTATTCATAATTATAATTTCTAACAAAATTAATCAAAACTTTCAGGAAAATACAAAATAAATATTTTAATTACTTATTAAATTTTTGTTTAAAGAAATTCTGTATACCATCATCTGTTTATAAAAAATATGTTGTCATAATATTTTAAGATAAAATTAACTTCCCCATATTTTCAATAATAAGTCATGCCAAAAAAATTTCCTTATATACCACAATACCAAAATCTGTATAATTTATTTCAATTTTCAAGTGTAAACATAATAATGTCCGAAAACAAAATATTGATTACATCAGCAACCATAAAACATACATATTGAATATATAATATCTATAAATATTATCGAAACCATAATATATCAATAATAGTAATCATTGTACAATTCGTATAATAATAAATTCAATTGGATTTTTTTATTTTTTATTTGATAAAAATTCAATGTACTTCTCGTACTTGCGAAATTTACAGTCATACATAAGATTTTTGAATCTGTGTAAAGTTAATAATAGTTCGGGTGCTGATGTTGTGATATTGACGATTCTTATATATATAGAATTGCTTTTATTCTTACCAAAATATATAATTTCAATAGTACAAATAATAATAATAATAATAATCAGTTTCTCAAATATAATAAAATGTATATTCCACTGTGCCACGACGATAGTAGTTTTGGTATATTATAAAAATAACAATCTCAAAGTAAACAATCATCATAATTAGTGATTACATCATATAAATAATGTTTTTGGTGTATAGCAGAGCAGATTGAATTCTTTTAGATAATGAGGATTGTAATATTGATATATTGCAAGAAGGATAATAATAATAATAATATACATTTATGAGAAATGTTGAAAATATATTGAATAGATTATTTGTTAACAAATTTTTGATATTATTAAGTTTTCTATCAATGATGGAGAAAAAGTGAAAATGAAGTATATAATGATGTTTGAGAAAAATAAAGGATTCGACAATATAGTGAATTTATAAATAAAATCAATAAAATATAGTAGGGCATAAGTTTATGAAAATTCTGTATGATTCAGCATGCCTTCAGTCAGTGTACTATAATTATCAATTAGTACATATGCCAATTGCAAAATATCAAATCTTGGTAGCAAAATTGAGGAAAATTATTTAAACAGAAGTCCTCGTCTAATTTAAAATTGCAATATTTATGTGTTGGCAATTACAAATTACAGAAATTATTACTTATTTTTTATACACAATGGGCGCATCCAGACCACTAAGCAGCTTAGACTAAGCGTAAGCTTACTAAGCGGAGTGCTTAGACCGAGCAATCGTGTGGTGTTGGATAGTATGCTACGCTGGCTACAAATGTCAAAATTGTAACTTTAAAACAAGTTGTAAGTTTTTCAAATAATTAAAAAAAAATATTCAATTATTTAATATAAAATAATTAATTTAATAATTATTAATTTTGAAATAACTAAATTTGTAAACATAAAAATATTATTTATTAAAAATATTTATTCTATTATAAAAAATATAGCTTACTAGTTAAAGCAATAAAAAATTATGCTCGCTATTTTGACAAGTGCTTAGCAATTGAGGGGAAATAAGCTCATCATCCAGAGCCATAAGCCCTTAGCCGCTTGTAAGCAGCTTAGTGGTCTGGATGCGCCCAATATATATTGCAAGATCATAATTATGAATCAAATTCAAAGTGTTTTAATTCAAAAGATTTTTATTATAAATTTATGATACCTTTAGAAAACTTTTCCAGGCTAAATTGAATTAAACATTAATTTTCTTCTATAATTTCTATTGATAAGTCAAAATTTATTATCATGAAAATTAATATTGATTAAGTTGCTGTTCAAAATTAGCTAATAATCCCTCTATACTAAACCACTTTGAATTATTTACTATATGTACATAATAAGTTTAATATTCTTTATTTAATCTTGGCATACAAAATTAAAAAAAAATGCTTTCCCAACGGAATTCTACTGAATAGATAAATTATGTTTTGATTAATTCTGATGGTAAGAAAATAGCATGTACTCATGTGTATCCATTATATAGAAGACTTTTAATATCATAACAACGATTACTAAATCCTTTACATATATATATATTATAATAGGATTATTAAAAAAGGAGAAATTTTCTTTTGATACTATAAAAAAAAAACACTGATTATTGCGACCTCGTCCATCGCAACGGTCAAATCAATTTGAATTTGGAAGATTAGTTATTAAAAAAAAAATAGGAAATTATATTTTTTCATTAGAAAAAATCTTATTTACATATTAAGATTATGTTGTATATACAGTAAGTTAATAAGCATATAAATGGTTATTCAATTTATATATAAAATAATCGTATAATAATGCATAAAATAGAAAAATAATTTGAGGTCATAAAAGTTACAAATTTTCCTTTTCTAGTTATTTGCATAAAGGAAAATGTGGTAAAATAGGAAAAATATCTTATAATATAAAATATTTGTGATTAGGGTGGTACAATATTCCACTTAAAGAAGTTTTTGAAAATGAAATAACGTTTGTAATGACTTTATTTCAGAATATTTTTAAATTTTGATCGTTTTTATGGGCTTTTTTTATTATTAATATTGGCAAATATCCACGAAACATGAAGTTTGACAATTTATTGGTAAAGTAATTAAGAGTACCAATATGATTATTCAACATAATTCAAATTATTGCCACTAAATAGGCGTGCTGAATCATAAAATTTATCTAAAAATATAATTTTTAATACTGAATTACATTTTTGAGGCAACATTTTTGAGTTTCTAATAATGAGTTACATTTTTGGGTCAAAAATCAAATATATTGGAATTAAATGAATCATTAATAAAACCGTAAACTTTATTTTGAACCACACTAAAATACCTATTCAAATATTATACCCAATTATGATGGTCTATACTAAAATAATCTGGCGACTATATGGCCACATAATTCGTCAAATTTTTTATTCAAACTATAGGCATATGATTCACATCAACCAAGACCAGTAATTTTGCAGATAATTTCATATACCGTAACCCTTTAAAATATAATTTATTTAATATTAAAAAAAAAAAAAAATTTCCCTATACACATAATTCTTTATTTGGTATACCTACTTCAATGTTTTCAAATATTTTACATTATATAGAAACTTTTTTAGTTCAAAATAAATGATAATCTCATATTTAGATTAGAACAAATTTTCTTCTAATTTGAAAAACGTGAAATTATAATTTTCTTGTTAATTTTTTCAATAACAATTTTCCTTGTATAATACTTTGTTAGCCTTTATATTTCATATAGATTTTTCCCGCAGATCATAAATAAAACAATACTATACTCTATAACTTGAATTTTCATCTTTTTGCATTTAATATTTCTACAAAGAAAAATCTTAAGCGCCACTGACTATTGTGTGGAAGGTAAATAATATCGGACAAAAATTATGACAACTTGTGAAAATTGTTACAAGGCCGTTGGCGGTTTCCGGATTGAATGCTTTTTTTTTGTGTGATGGGAAAATTATTATTATTATTATTATTATTATTGGTTGGGTATATAATCATTTATTAACATTTTTTTTCCGAAACATAAAATTTATGTCCATTGCGTCATCAATTAAGTTATTAAAATTTTGTTTTCAAATTCGTGAAAAATTATAAAATTTTTTTTTTTGAAATATATTTTTGCAAGTTATTTTTGATTATCGTTTATCAATTTATTTAAATTTATATATAGTCAAATAAAATTATAGTAATAGATATTATATTTTAGTTAAAAAGAGATTAAATTTTTTTTTGTCATGGTTTTCGTGTAAATGCTTTAAGGAAACTTTTATTCAATTTTTATATTGCATATAGAAATCGTATAATGATTTTATCAAGGATAAAAAATTTAATTAATAACAAAATTAAAATTTTATTAAAAAAATATTTATTTTTACAATAATATTTCTCAAAAATTAAATTAAATTAAATTAAATTTTGATAAATAAATCATTTTTGGTATAAATTTATATAACAATTGTAATCATCATCAAAAAAATTATATAATATTTAACCTAATTTAATTTAAGTATAAATATAATAATTTAATTTTATAACAAAAGTTACAAAAGTTCATGGTTAAATTAAAGCATCTGGTTAAATGATTTTGTAATTTATATATTCACATTTTTTTAACATGAACTTTTTCATGTTAACATGAAAAAAAGTTAAATTGAAAAAAGAAATAATTTTAACATTTGACCAACCACAAAAATGAATCAAAATTTATTTATATACTATTTTTATATTGCATAATATTTTGTATTTTTTATTTTATCGTTAATGTATAATTTAATTATGTAATTTAAACAAACATGAAAATTAAAATTAAATAATTTTTTTTTGCTAATTTGCGAATTTATAGTTAAAATGTTTAATTAATGGTGCGTTTCTTATTTAAATCTGTAGATCGACTATAGATTTTTTAAAATCTGAAATCAGATTAATCTGTCGCGTGAAATAAGATTTTTTTCAGATAAAAAATGCTACAATGTTGCCGGGTAAAATGAAAATATTGGTCGGCAAGTTTGGAATTCTCAAATTTACGAAATTATTTTTCAATTTAAATAACAATTTCTGTAATATTTTTCATTAAATATTACTTTTTTATACTCCTAATATTTTATTATTATAATAAATTACAAAAAATATAAATAATAAAAAAAAAAATTGGTTAAACAAATTATTGAGATATGACAATATGATAATAGTTTAGCCATAACAACAAAATCAAGCACAAAGTTAGCCACAAACAATAATAAATCTGAAAAATCTGAAAAAATTCTCCGATCAAAAAAATCAATCTGACTTATCTGAAATTTAAATAAGAAACAGCCATCAGATTGATCAGATTGATCTGAGCAGAAATAAGAAACCGTTTCAGATTAATCAGATTGATCAGACTGTTCTGAGCGTAAGAAACACACCATTAATTTTTAAAAAAAAATTTAGCAACAAACCACAAATTTGCTCTGATACATAAATATTATTTCAATAATATCCTTTGAAAGATTAAATAATTTCAATCATAATGTCAGATTTTTTTTTAGTATAGGCGTGTTTCATAATTACAACTTTTAGTGTAGCGAACTGTCAAACAGCTACACCCTGTTTCAGAATCACTACTTTCAAAAAGTGTACTACACTTTTCTGTTTCATAACTGAAAGTGTAGCTAGGGTGTAGCGCACTTTTGCTACACTTTTTACACTAACTTGAAATTGAGGATCAGATGGTGTAGCAAGCTGTCAATTGACAATCCAACCAATAAGCAAAAAGAAAAGAAACTGTTGTGAAATAGTTTTAAGTTAATTTTTTCGGTGTAGCACTCTATCGGTGTAGTTGAAGTGTACTACACGGATAGTGTCTGCACCTCACCTGCACTACACCCAGTTGTAATTATGAAACACGCCCATTATTTCAATATATCCTTTGAAATATTAAATAATTTCAATCATAATGTCAGATTTTTTTTTACTATATTTTTAAAAGTTTAAACAATTTTCTGGTAACTGAAATTAATTGATATGTATATACGTTAAATTTAATAATAAGTTTTATTTATTATAGTTCATTCTTCAATTTAAATAAAATTATCGTCTCTCTTATGTGCTTCTAAATTTGTCGTCAATAAATAAATTTTCATTATTTCCTTTTAAAACAAACCCAAAAACTTTCGATAAATTCAAAATTAACAGAAAAACAAAAAATAGAAATTATTTATGATATATTCAATTAAAGCGGAAACCGCAATGTCGCGGCAAATGGAGGCGTCGCTTTTGACATTTTGAAGCTTTAAGTCAAAAGCGACGCATTGAAGCTTTGGCAAACCACAATAACGCGTTAAAAGAAATTAAATTAAGTATATTGATAAATTCATTTTCAGAAACTTTATTTATTAATTTTTCTTCAAAACTCATTTTAAAAATTTTAAATTTAATTTCAGTATTTTTTATATGAAAAGAACAAAACAAAAGGTAAATATGTCAAAATTTTAGATATGACGCGCATCTAAAGCGGCAAAAGTAGAAATTAGGTCTACTTACGCGTTGCGGCAAATTTGCCGCATCAACGCGACGCTATATTGTGGACCATTTACATATATCACTGATGTACATTCTACTTTTGAAGCGTTGCTGTCAAAAGCGACGCGTCCATTTGCCGCGACATTGCGGTTTCGGCTTAAAACATTTACATTTTACAATAAATATATGTAATGTATATGGTAGTGGGTGATGATTGCATGGGGGAGGTAATATAAAATTTAAATATTTCTCTTGTTTAATTGTGTGTAATAATCGTGACAATGTATAGAATTATGTACTGAAAATAAACAATAAAAATATATTAGAATAAAAATCAGAAAACCAAAATCAAACCTTAAGGGCATAAACACAAAAAATTATTCATAATAAATTCATAAAACGGTTTTATTATATGGTGTTTAAGATGAATTTTATTTATAATGCTTTTGGCTGTATATGTTTGTATACCATTTGGTATCAGATAACTTGGGGGGATTTTATATGTAAAATAATTTCTTTAGAAGTTTACATAAGGGAAATGTGACACACCTTGGCTCCTTGGGTGCAGTTAAAATGTTTTATATAATCAGTTTTTTTATATATGAAATTGAATTTCTTTTTTATTTATGATAAGGAAAAGAAATCTTAATTTTTATTATGTCAAAGTCAGAAAATGATAACAGAAAAAATTTAATTTTAATCAATATAAGATTATTTTTAAGGAATATTCAAAATGTGATATACTGTGATTTTGTGGAGGTTCAGAATATTTATGATATAAATGAGCTATAAATTAAACCGAAAGAATGAAGAATGAATTAAAATTCTTGGCAACTTATCAAAAATAAATTTAATTTTTATATAATATTCAACATTTAAATGAAAGTTTTAAGGATTAAAAATTAGAAATAAATTAAATTAAAATTAAAATTAATTGAATATAATTAAAATTGGTTCAGATTTCTTGCAAAGCATCAATATTGATGGTCCTTCGTATACCAACAATAAAATTAAAGACACTATAGGAAAAATTATAGTGTTTAAGTTTAATTGCTGACGAAGATAGAACCCAAATGTTTTTCTAATTTAACTCAGATTTAAATTAGTGCTAGTATTTTAAGACTATAGGAAAAATTATAGTGATCCAGTCCAAAATTGATCACAACAATCGTTTTACTTCTAAAATCCATTAATTTCTAGTTCTATTAACTAAATAGAACCTTACGATTCAGAGTCCTTACAAAATTAATAGATCCCTAATTGGAACATAATGTCAGAGAAATCTCAAAGAGGTATTATAGGAATTGACCCATATCAGGCTGTTGTACCGGTTTACTGGATAATCTATAGATTAAATATTCAATTTGATAAAAAATGAAATCACTTTAATATCGTAACAAAATCAATATATCCAAATAAAATTACTTACTGAAAATCATTTTACTTAAAATCATTGCTTTATTTGTGACAAATTCAAACAAATTTTTTTTTTAAGATGTTATACAGATAAATCAGTCTTTCACCAGTGCTGTACCGCCGCAACATCATAAATAAATACAACAATTATTTGTGCTAAAAGTACTGTAGGTATAAAAATGAAATTTGTATGAATGAATATAATGATTGGGAAAAAAATTATATTACATATTTTAAAAATGTTTGGGTTGGGATTTTGGGATTATATTGTAAAGCTTTATTTGTAATAAGTAAAATACCATTAGCGGATATAGAAATTATAGAAAAAAATTATTTGTATCTATAGATAACAAAAAAATTGTACAAAATCTCATTGCACCCATATTAAATTTATATGTTCAATAACAATGGAGAAAGTGTAAAAGCTGTTTTAGAAAAAAAATACAAAAATTGGTAAATTTTTTTTTGTATATGATATAAATTTAAATTGCACAAAGCATTATTGTTATTTAATGATGGTTTTATACGTATTTCCGCAAAATAAAAAATATTCTATATATATATAAAAAACATTTAATTTTCCAATAATATCAAATTTACTATTGAAGTTTTTATGTATTTTGGATTGTATGAGAATTGGGTCAATATTATTAATTCTATATTTATTATCGATTTATAAAAGATCTATTTTATTTAATAAATTAAATAAAATCTTTCAATTTTAAACAATTCTTAAAATGATTTTCCACATTAATTCCAAAGGGCATCAATTCAGGTTAAATTCTAATAATTGTAATTACATTAATAATTTATGAAATTATTTGGAATTTAAAGAAATATCATAAAATATTATTAAGCCATTAAGTATAGATGATGAGAAATGAATTTCTGGGTAAAGACCGGCGCAGAATTGCGAGAAATGAATTTCTGGGTAAAGACCGGCGCAGAATAAGCGAACACAATACCAGCAGTTAACGCTAGGTAGGCGAAAAAAACGCAAGCGCTGGCTTTCAACAAGTTGAAAATTGAACGCCAACGCTAGACTATTTTAATATTGGTGAAAAATCATTTTTTTGGGAGGCAAAAACTTGTCAAAATACAAAATATAAAACTTAAAGTTAACGCTATCGATTAAAGCCCCAATTCTGCGCGGGCCTTAACATTTTTAATTGATATAATAAATATTTTTACAACAAAATCGAATTTGAATTATACAGGATCCTAGGATCAAAATCATTTTTTATATCATTCAAGAAATATCCTTAAATTCTCTATCCTTTCACTGCATAATTTATACTACTTTCTAAATATTTATCTAACATTTACAACATTTCGTTTCTCAAAGGACGAAATGTTGTAAATTCTAATATCTGAATTATGGACTGAATATAATTAATTGCAATTTATCGGAAATTATTACTCTCTAATATGAATTGGTGTACCCAGTGAATTATGTCCTTAAATACGTAAAAAAATAGGTTAAAGTAATATAATTAATATTTTACCAATAATTTTCTAGGTCCATTTTTAATTAATCCCTGTGAAAAATCAATGTAAAATTATTAAGACCCAAATTGCGACATAATGTGGGGAAAACCTCTAACAGCTTCAGTGAGCCCTCATCCAGGCTGTTAAGCTAAATCTTTTGCTTCTTTCGTTTTTAGAGTAGAACAATTTTCTTGTAAAAGGATTTTCTGTACTATTTCCGTAAACTTGCTCTGTTACGATTAATCTGTCTTCATTTATATCACTATTATTATTTTCATTCATCACTTATTGGTTAATTTCATTTAAATACTTTAAAAAAAATTTCAAACACAAAATCATAGATTACATTAATTCCAAAGGGCATCTAACAAATTAATGATATAATTTATGTCCATAACTTTTTTTTACTTTACCAATAATTAAATAACACAATTATATACCTACTATATATATGATTTTAACCTTTTTGTGACTTTGGAACACGGAAATATTTTTACATATTAAATAGTTTTTTTCAATAATAATAAAAATTATATTTATTATATTATATTTTCAATTTTTTTACAACTGTAGGGGCTTACACATTACAAAAAAAAAAAAAAAAAACAATTTCAATAAACACTAAAATATTATAATTTCACAAAAGCAAAACACGCTTATCGCACTCTAGTTGTGTCTTTTGTGTGTAAAGTAAAAGGTTAATGTACCATAATTTTTTTTCATATATAAATACAAAATTTATTTATTTTTTGGTTCTTATTTATAACTAAAGTAATTTTTTACATTTAACTGTTTTTATTTATTTTATATTTTTTTTTTCATTATACATTTTGCTAAAGATACCAAAACAAGAAAAAAAAATCTACAATATTTCGATTACCAAAAAGTGTTGATCTTTTAAATATTATTATATTGCCCTTAGGCAAAGCACGCAAAATAATAGAAGAAAATAATTTTATAATATAGTTTTTCATTATTTATTTTCTTTACCATAATAATTTTTTTTTTTGAATATTCTATTTATGGTATTCAAAAATCTGACATTTAAACTACAGGTACTCCTCGAGGTACTCCTCGACTTACGAACATTCGACTTACGACAATTCGCACTTAAGACGCCACAAATTTAAAAAAAAAAATTAAAAAAGTAGGCTTTTTTGTAAAAAAAAGTACCGTTTCCTTATTATTGTTTTAATCATTTAAAACTACATAGTTGCATTCATAATTATTGGGATAAAACAAGTGCGCGGCTGTTGTTACTTTTATTTATTATAAATGTCAAATGCTTTTTTCTATAGAAACCGACTTACGACCAAATCGACTTACGACCAATGTCTAGGAACCTATCTCTGTCGTAAGTCGAGGAGTACCTGTATATATATTTAAATATTTATTATAGTTTCTTTCCTTTATAGAACTTATATAATTGATAAAAGATTTTTATGTAGCATGATTATTTTTTTTTTTTTAAATTTGAAACGAGTAAAATATAACCTAAATTTAAAAATAATCTTTTCCACATGTGTGACCAATTTTAAAGATTTTAATTTTTTTTTTTTTTTACATATCAAAGAATTTTCTACCTGGTATGTTAGATATACCAAATAAATGATATATAGAAGATTTTATAATAAGCTTAATGTCAACAATCACAACAATTACAACAAAAATGAACCATCATCTTCTTCATTAATAAATTTTATATATGTTTATGGTTTAACCCTTTGGCGGCCACTTAATTTTCATAACGGTTTTCAGTCGGACACTTGCAGTATCTCTGGTTCATGCGAAGAAAGAACTGTGGCGTAAAGACCGCATAATAATGGGATTATTGTACTGATTTGTCTAAAATAGAAAAATTTAAGTAGTGGGGGGTGACGTGTATTTACGCCCTGTCCTGTTAGAGCACCGTTGACGATGCGGGGGGACCATGCCGTCTATATAATTACACGTCCTTGTCACTATAAATCAAATTTCCACCTTACGGGATATGATGTTTCATTCACATTCGTCTGTTTTAGACGTGTCCTTGTCGTTATAACTCAAATTTTCATGAAAATCATAACATAAATAAATAAAATAAAATATTGTGTTTCTGATTGGACACTTGTCGCGTTACTAATACTTTTTATATGCATTTATGACGGCATATAACGTCATGGCTCTAACAAAACGCTAAAGGGTTAAAATTTTAACTTTTCAGTATATAAGCTGTGTGCAATAATAATTCTATATAGCGAAGTATATAAAAATTTATTATATACTTCAAATATAATTGTGACAAATAAATAAATTTACTTTCTCACCTAAATTTATAATCCTAAAAACCCAAATAAATATGTTTAAAAGACAAAAAAGGTGTGTTGTACTACTCCTAAAAAAAACAATATTGCGTAATTATATTCAAAAGTTTAAATTTACCTTTATTATAATTATTAAAATTTATTCATTTTAAATATATATATATTTGCACCCCCAGCTTATATACCAGTCTACACTAGATAGCAATCAATATTATGATTTTTTTTTTTTTTTGTGAATATTTATGAGAAAATTAAATCCGTCATATTCACTATACCATATATAAATTTGTATATAGCTTTATGGTAATATAAATATTATTTATACCTGGAATTTTGTTAAAATAATTGAACTATATATAATAATACCAATACGCGCAATATAAATTTCATTATGGTTTGAAAAATGAATTTTTCTGTTGTTAAAGAGAAAATATTGCAGATGTTTTCAAATCTCTGAAAGGATGCAATTTAAAATTGATTTATTTTTATAAATAAACTAATAAAGTTTTGAGTAAATTGGATTATGAATTTCATCAGTTTTTTTATAATCAAATTAAAAAAATTTGTAATTCAATTAGTTTTTAAAAATATAAATATTTGTTAATAATATTTAAAAATTTTTGATAGGATAATATCTGTAAATGAATTAGTGGCAAATTTTCGGTTCCTAAGTATAGTAATTATTAGAAAAATAGGCTCAGCTTGTAGCATTTCCAATTATTATACTGCACATTGTTGGAGTAGCCATAGTAAAAGATGCTGGTATAGTACACCATCCATAATTACAAAACAACTTTTAAAAGAAATATAGGTTAAAAAATGAATTATGGATTAAATATTATTATAGTTTTCAAAAATAATTGCATCTGTCTTTACTTAACTAAATTTTATTTCGAAATATAATCAACGGTGGTATACAAATAAGAAAATAACATAATTCATAAAATTACCTAAACGAATAGTCGAAAATTAATATACATCTAATTTTTCTAGTGGTTAAATGACTTGGTTTCAAACTGGAAGGCTCGATTCTAAATAATGATTTAATAATTTTGTGTGGTATTCGATTTCTGACTCATCTAACCACTCGCCATTTAAATCAAATAAATGATATAAATGTGTAAGGTATATGGAATATACTCTTTGGTGCACCAAATTCAATAAATGGACTGCAATAATATAGATTTGACTAGTAAAGCTTTTAAGTAGCACAAAACTCAATTTTGTAGAAACATAAAATGATCTCAATTTGATTAAACAATATATTTTTCGTATTAGCTCTTAACATAATTAAGTAAATTTAGAACATTTCATTAAGTAAGTAGCATCAAAATTACGAATTTCATTAAGTAAGTAGAATCAAAGTTCCAGGATGTAAAATCAGAAATTCAATTATCATGTTTTTGAAATTAATCTTTTTTCAATCGATCAACACAATCCATGTATAAATTGTGATTATTATCAAAATTGCATATGATTGGGTTGCATTGGTTGAAATTCCGCCTGATGGAAAATTAATTGTACTATATAATTGACTGGTAAATTGATGACATATAACTTTCATTATAGATCTTATCAGTTGACTTTAATCGTCAAAATTATATTTCAACAATTAAAAAACAGTCAATTACCATTCAATAATAAATAAAATTTAACTATAATCATAAAATTTTTAATTAAAATATAAAGATTAATAAAATTTAAATTCAATTAAATTAATTTATTAAAACCATAATTATATTTTCTAATAAATATAAATTTAAAAAAAAATACTATATTTCAATCAAAGATAAATTTAATTGCAATGTTAAAAACATATAATATTTAAGCTAAGTACCTAAAAATTAGAAAAATAATAATCTATATTTCTCTATCCATCAAAAACTGCAAGATGACTTTAAAGTTCAACATTTTCACATTACTATTACGATTATACTATTAAAAGAATAAAAATCATATTCTATATATATTATTGAAGTGAAGAGGTATTAATTTATTAATGGCAATTAGATTTTAATCATTTGATAATAATAGTGTAATATGATTAATGACCTAATTCTCATAAAAATTCCCATAATTTGAACATTATTTATGATGTTGAAATAAGCTATCATTAAATATAGCTATTTTAACAATAATATATGCTTTTTTCTATATATTTTTATATTTATTATATTTTAATTTATGAGTCAATATTTACCAATATTTTTTTTATTGTTGTAAATAATAAGTTGCTTTTACACTTTCTCCATATTTGAATTTTTAGATGCAATGAGATTTTTTTTTTTTATTTATTGTTTTTCAAAATCTCTTTTTATTATTTTTCCTATATCCGTTAATGCTGGTATGCTTTTTTTTTTGGGAAGAACATAATCCCAACCCAATTATTTATATTTAAAATATATTTTTGGTTTAACATAAAATGGATTTTAAAAATCGTTATTGTTTCATATACCAATAATTTATGTCCTATATACAGAATTTTAGCATATTTTGGTGCACAGCTGTGAATTTTAATTCTTTTATCAGAGTTTAAGTTTTTAAATTTGTCATAAAAATATAATTGACTAAATAGTTTGTGTATAATAAGCATTTTTAATGATAGGAAAATTCTTGGTACACCTTTCGGATCATAAGGATGCTGTACACTTCAATTTTTTAGATCAAATTTTCGAGAAATTGTCTAGTCTAGATAGTGTTGAGTTTTGCAGACACTGTGGCGATAAGAATGAGGCATTGAAACATCAAGACACAGAAGAAGACTAATATTTTTGAAGTAGCATATAGGAGATGCTTAAAGAATTAATTATTATCAGCCTAGAGACAATCTAGATCAGGATTTTGTCGATCGCAACAGCCACATTAAAGAAGGAATTTCTTTAAGAGGCCTTTGCCCAAAAAGTAAGATAAGGTTTTTCGCTGGAGCAGATAACTTGAGCTGTAATTATCGGATTTTGATCTGGTTTTTTGCAAATGGTTGGTAATAGACCTACCTTTTACACAATGCATCTTTTTTTTAATGTTTTTAACCTATAGGTTGTCTGCAAATTTGAAATGTTTTTTCATTTCCGTACAAAAAAAACGTTGCGACCAAGATTTTTTCCACAATTTTCATCCAATTTGGGTGAAATTTGGAAGACAAGTATAGTTAATTGACATCAATACATATAGTTACAATCTTCTCCAATATATAGTAGTAAAGTAATACTTCGGAACCTTTTTATTTTACAATTACGAAAGTTTTCTATAAAATAGTTTTCCTCAGTATTACGCCACAGTAACAAAAAAATATGATTAATCTTTCTCATCCTAAAAAAATGTATTCATATAAATATTATTTTGTTTTTGTTATAAATAAACATTTAAACACTGCACCCAAGGTGTGTCAAATTTTACTTTATGCTTTTCAACGGAAATTATATTTTCTAAAGAAAATAAAAATCTTTCAAATATATATAAAATGAACCCAGTCATCTGGATACCAAAATCTAATATTTCTACATCCAAAAACAACATAAAAATATTAATCCAAAAAAAAAAATACTTCTTCATGAAGCATAATAATACCGTTTTTATGAATTATTATTACCTATGAATAATTTTTTTGGTGTGCCCTTAAGGTTTAATATTTGTTGTATTATATTATATATATTTTGGGTTTTCGTTTTCATATTGTGTTTATGTCGAGTACATTGTCACGATTATGACACACAGTAAAAATAACAAAAATAATGTATAATATGAGTAAAAGTATTTCATATCTTTAAAAAAATGAAGGTAAATTAAGTATTCCCTTACTTAAATCACCCACAATATACCATCTCAAATTTTTAATTGAATATAAATCTATATAGCATATATGTATATACAAAATGCTTATTATTATTACCAAAAATATTTGGGGTTTGTTCAATAAGAAAATTTAATTTGAAAAAATATTTTAAGATTTTTATATAGAAATATCCTTAATTTTTTTTAACTTATTTTACTCCTTATCAAGTACACCACCACCTTATCAAAATTTGGAAAAAAGATTTATGCTAATTTATGAATAAAAATTATACTAGATTTTTCTATTACATAATACAAAGAAATTTCTGAATAATTTCTTTCAAAGATGACCATAGTTCTCCCTTATAGCCTCTGACCATTTAGGGTGTATAATGACAAAATATAGTGTCCTTTTAAATGCCTTACTATAGGTACTAGTATATGAAAAATATTATTTATTTTATTTATTTAACCCAAAACAAGATTTACATAATCTTTGACTATAATTAAATTAAATTTTTTTTTTTGATACATTTAATTAAGGCTTGTCCCTAAATCAACGCGTACGGCGTACGATTTCTGTCATTTCTATATATTTTGCAGTACGCGGCGTACCTAAAATTATATGGGAATGACAGAAATCGTACGCCGTACGCGTTGATTTAGAGTCTCGACTAAGTGTCCTGAATAAAATCAAACTAAATATATTGGTAGAAACTAGAAATTTAAAAATTTAAATGATAAATAAAAGTTTGTAAAAAGTTCTATCACAAAAAGTCACAATAGTCCATAATTTTAAGTTGTAGAAAAATCTATACTATACCAAGACAGTATTTAAATAGTATATAAGAACATTTTTAACCAAAAACAAATTAACTAACTATATAATTGATAACTGATTATTTGATAGATTATAAAAACTGATAAATTAATTTCAATATTTCATAAAAATGTATTTTGAGTTTTACGTACTAATGTGCTGCACGCGCGTTTTCAATCGTTTTCTCTAACAAGCTCTATCAATATATTTTTTAGGCGTTTATTAATCACAATAACAAAATTTGAAATAATGTAATGTAATTTTTTTTATTTTTACAAAAATGAAATTACATTATAAAAATGTAATTTTAATAATAAAAATCAAAAATTTGTAATAAGTTTTTGAATTATATACAAGAAACATATACAACAGAAACTTTCTTTCGTTTAATTAAAAAAATATATGTTTATGATTAGAAATTTTAAAGAATTTTTGTGTAAATCAATTTTTTTTTTGTTTATAGATAAACAGAAAAAATCTTTCTACATTTTTTAACCATCATAAATGTTTTTTTTTTTGGGTGATTTTATTTATGGGCTTACACTCACAATATATACTTGTATAATTTTTAGATTTAAAATTAGTCGTTTTCCAAAATTAATTAATAATAATTTTTTTTTTTAAATATTTTATTTATTTTTTCAAATTGAAGTAAACGTTTTACAGTTTTTACACTCCAAATTCAACCTTTTACAAATCAAATTCAACTTTTGTAAATCATATTCAACCTTTTACAAATCAAATTCAACTTTTTGTAAATCAAATTCAACTTTTTCTAAATCAAATTCAACCTTTTTTAAAAATAATTTTAAATTATTAATTTTTTATAAAACAGCAATTTTAATAAATATAAATAAAGGTAATTAGTCAATAATAAATTCAAAAATAATATATAAAACTAGCATATTCGCCTATAAGACTTGTCCTGCTGCAGATCCTACCAATTCCACGCATTTGAGAGATGTAATTGAACAAGCTACTGCGACAGCTAACAATACAGATTGTATCAATTACTATACACGTATGTATATGCAATTGCCAAGAACTGCACCAGGAGAAGCCTTATAGGCGAATATCCTAGCTTTATATATTAATTTTGAATTTATTATCGACGAATAACCTTTATTTATGTCGGACCAACTGGGAGGTGCTCGGCGGTACCTCAAAAAGTATATATACATATATATAGACAATAGTTTAAGTTTTGAGGGAAACTTCAGAATTTATTTAAAAATGCTTCCTTTTATACTTATTTTTGTTTCATGATACACAGTAGTCTTCTACTATCAGAGTGGTGTATTAAAGAGAGATTAGCAATTGGTGCCAATCAAAAGACCCATCACTTCCCTAAACCTGTAAAAATACCTGTTGGCAGGATTGTACGACAATTTATATTTATTAAAATTGGTGTTTTATAAAAAATTAACAGTTTAAAATTATTTTTAAAAAAAGGTTGAATTTGATTTACTTTTTGCAAAAGGTTGAATTTGAATTGTAAAAAGTTGAATTTGAAGTGTAAAAGGTTGAAATTGAAGTGTAAAAACTGTAGAATTAAATGAAATTCGACATTAATTTAATTATCTATACGTAATCTACAAATCGTTATTAATTACCCAATAGTAACTAAACTAGTCGTGATATTTTAGATGATAGAAATGTATTTACAAATAACATAATTATATATTTAAATATTAACATAATTTTAATAAATTTATAGCCAAAAAGTAATTGAAAACAAATGGAAAGCTTCAATATTAAATTTAATTAGGAAATCTTATCGAAACTATATATATAATTAATTCTGAATTACTTAGCCATTTTAGAATAATACCAGAAATAATTTTCACCAAATTATGTGAAAATTAATTTGGGGAACTAAAAATTTTGCATTCTGATATTAATTATTTAGAAAATTATATATTAAATTTGTCATCCAAGCTATCATAAGCATAAAAACTATACTGAAAATTTGGAAGCTACAATACTCAATTAATAATGTCCTAAACACAATTGGAACTACGTACCACAACTACCAGCTACGTTACTATGATGTAAACACAATACCGACTACCAGCGTCAAGATATTTTTTTTTTGCTGGGTCTTTTAAATTATTTTGGGTCTTTTAAATTATATAAAATTTCTTTACACTTTACTTCTTCTATTAAACGTTCCTCAAAATTCATCTTTCCGATCACTGTTTATTTTTTTATTTTTTTTCAAAGGTGTCATAGTAATTTCTGACAGCTTCCGACTGCAAAATTAGAAATTAACTTAATTCTGTAGTTGTATGTCGTAGTTGTAACCTAATTGTGTTTAGTCTCATATAATTTCGTGTTTTCTAATTGCTGTGACAGCTACAAATTCGCTTGTAGTTCCAATTGTGTTTAGGACATAAAACATATTTCAGGGCCTTAATGATTTAAAAATTTCAAATAATTCTTTTATTACATTTTCTTCCCAGATTTGTAACACACATTTTAACAATTCTTGTTAAATCATCAACTACGAAATCTAAACTATTTTACCTCTACAGAAAGAAATACAAAATCAATCTTCCAACATAAAAAAATAAACAATTGAAATAATCAAAATTATAATAAAGAAACATTGAAATCATTGATGCCTAAAAAAAAAAACCTTACCGCAAAGATCTAAATTTATGATTAGTAAAACATAATTTTAAAATCATCACATATTATAATAATAATATATTATTTTAGATACAAAGTGCGTTCAAACATAAATATTTTTTTTTATAACTATAATCTTTTTTATAGGAAATGAAAAATTAAAATTATTTTTTTTTTTTTTTTGGTATTTTATTAGTAATTAAATTTTTGTGATGTATAAATATTTTTTTTCACCATTTTTTTTTTTTGCCTAAATATAGACAAATAGTCGTGATTCTGAATGATGATTATAAGAATTTCCCAGGTTTTAAAATTGCGTAGAATTTATTTAAAATAATAAAAATAACAATAATTAAATTTTAAAATTTTAAGTTAATAAATTCATATAAGAAAAATTAGATAAAAAAAAAATCACTGACAGTTTATAAAGTGGTCGAAATTTTGATCAAAAATATTTCGAAGATTATTTAAAAACCATTTCGAAAAATTATACCAAATAAAATAAACTATAAAATAATTTTGAGAATTATTTAAGTTTCTCTTAAACGAAATTTTAGAAAAATTTAAATAATTTATCATAAGAAAATTGAAAATTCAAGAAAATATGAATAAAATGATTCTTTTAATATCTCTTTAAAGTAAATTATACTTTCTTAACATTAATTTTCACCCATCAGCTATATTATACTTAAAAATTGCAAAATTGAATAATTGACTGATTAATTCTTTTCAAATTTATGTAAATAAATAGAACTATTTTTAAGAACTTTATTTAGTAAGAATTCAACCATTTATGATCTAGTGGATGATCCTTTGAAATAATATTTCAATAAATTTATAGTTCTTTCATAATTAAAATTGATGTGAATTGATGTAATAATCTATAAATTAATATTTGTAGATCAAATTGATATAAAGAATATTAATTCAAAATCATTTCATAAATTGAATTTCTCAAGTGCAAAGGTAAATTCCTAGGAATGAACAAGACAACACTTTGAATTTTCAATTTAACATAAATGTATATTTAATCAATGATTGTTAGGAGAAGATGTACGACTTTGTAGACATAAAATAAAATTCTATTGATATGAAAATCAAAAGCTTTCTTTTATTAATTTCTTAATTAATTATATTTACAATTTTCATCATAGTTTTCCATATGTTCAAAAGGTAAATCTAAAAATAGCAATTGAAAAATATATTACCTACTTATTTCTTATATATATACTTTATGTTATATTTTTCCTTGCTTCTAATTTATCATTAATTTTTATACATGTCAATTGCAAAAAAATTAGGTTAAAAAAATATAATGTATACCACCTTAAAAATTATTTACGAATTTATTAATTTTTTTGGCATAAATTTTATAATAGTTGTCCTTCTGCAAGGAAACACACCTTTTAAAAAAAAAAAAAAATTTGCTCATTCATTATTATATGTTTATTAAAACAATAATAAAAATATCAAATAACATTTTTGATATCATTTTTTAATCTAATTTGAGTTATTCTACACATAACTCAAAACAAAAAATAACAACATTTTCCAGTTTTTCTGAAATAATTTACATAAAATTAATCAAAATTAAAGAAATAAAATTTCAATTAAATTCAAAGTGGAATTGCACCAAAAGTCTAATAACACTTTTTTTTCGCCCGCCGTATTGTCTCATAGTCTGTGCGCGCGGGTACACAAAATAAAATGAGTAGCAGGTAACGCGCAACAACGCCCCAAAAAAAAAACACAACAAACATTTATAATAGAAGAAATGACTTACACAAAATAAATTCACCTTCCTCCACAAAAAATTTTCAATTTCAATTTTTATTTTTTTTACATTATGCAATAAATTTTATGCAAAATATTTTTCAAATTATTTCCATTTTTTTATATTTTATATCAATTTGAATTGTCAGTTTTTTTTTTTTGGTTTACTATTTATATGCTAGTAACATGAATTTATTTGTTACATTATTGAAAATCTAGTTTTTGTTCGTGTAAAACCAACATAAAATGTGGAAATTTAATAGATAAAGAAAAAGCGTGTAAAATGTCTTAAATATTAAACAAATTATTTTTATTTTTTTTTTTAGCTAGAATAACAAAAAAAAAATTGGCGCGCGATTAAATTTGTTAACAAAATGGTGACGCAGTGATCAAATTAATGGTATATAAATATAATACAATAATTTGAGCACGATTAGAAGCAGATATTAAAATTAATTTTAATGTACTTCTTATAGCTCTATAAAAATAGTTGTGTATATGCGACTGTATATATAGTAAAAGTTTTGACACTGAGAAGAAGTTAAATTAAAAGTTTTATAACCTTGTCCTAAAACGAATCATTAAAGTATAATAATAATACTATATATACAAATCTTAAAATAATTAATAGATAATTATGCTATTTAAAAAAAAAAATATGAAAATTATAGATTATTACATAAAGATATACATAAAGAAAACTATAATGATTAATTTAAGATTATTTATATATAAAAATAAATAATATACACAGAAATTATTAGAATAAAATTAAGATATTGATAAAATTGTTAATATTGAAAAATTGAGGTGTCAAGAAGATAAATTTGTGTATTTCTTCAGTCAGAAATTTCAAACTGATTGAACAAATATTCTAAGCCGAAGTAAAGTACATTTATATTTTATATGAAGGAATGTGCAGAAATTGAATATCATTGTTAGCATAAATTTAAATTTACTATTTTAGACAAATTAAATATTTGAAATAGTCTAACAAAATTATATTCGTATATCATAAGTTCAACAACAACAAGGCTATATTATTAAATTAACATTATCAAGACTTTGATTGAAATATTAGTAATGAACTTACAACACAATCAACTTGTGCCAGTGAAATAAGTAAAAAAAAAAAATTGACCAGTAAGTATATTTATTAAAATTTTTCTACGAATGTGAAAGTTTGGCGCGACTCAGACTCCCATCGTTATCCAAAATACATTTTAAATTTATATGAAAGCACAGGTCTCGGATCGGATACGCAATATACAAGAGATATTTATAGTATAATTTAATCTTATACATTACAGATCATCAATTTTTGACAAATTTGATATTATGACAGACAAAATAAGAGCTGTTATATAGTAGAAGGAATTCATAATCGATCGACTATAGCAGAAAAGGTTAGAGTCAATTGGAGTATATATATACAACGAACAATTATAATACGTATTGGTATTCGAATAGAATTAATTCCTTTCCACTTAATATAAAACTAATGAAATCAATCAGTGATGCTAAATTGCGTATAATGATTTGTCGACTGTCCAGGTACATTATCACAATATTATTAATTATGCTAGAAATTTCGTTAGCAAAATTTTAATAGTTGATAATCACAATTCATCAGTTTACGCAATGACATCTCATTTTTTTTCAAATTAAATTCATTAGAAATGCCATTTAAAGATATATAGTAAATGTATATTGCATATAAAATTGTTAAGGGACAAATCTAGAGACTTAAAACTTTTCAACATAAATGAACATCAATAATTCCAATTATTATTAATGGCAAACAAAAATTTTTTCAAATTTATTACACCTATATCTAATAATTACAAATTTTCTTACAATTTTGTTCAACATTTAACTCTTTTTTTTTTTTATATATTTTTGAGGGTCAATTTTTTTTTTTAAATTGTGGTCATAAATTAAGTATTTTTTTTTTAACTATATAAAATATAAACCATTAAGAATAATTATGCATTTTTTGATTGTCTGTTACAAAAATTACATAATCTACAAGTTTGGAAAAACAAAACCTTTTTTATTTTTGACAAATTAGTTGTGGTCATGTAGCCCAGACATCATTTTTATTTATTTTATTTTCAATTTACTATTTTTTGCTGTTGTTGTTGTTAAACATTTTATTTATATTTTAAATAAAAGTTCAAATTGTAAATTGAAAAATATCAACAACATAAAAAAAAAATCATTTAACAGATGCTTTTAATTTACAACCATGAACTTTTATAACCTAAATTTACTTTAGAAATTAAATTAGGTTAAAAATAATTAGGTACCATAATTAAAGTACAAAATAGAGAAAACAGAAACCATTTGTGATAAATTCAATTTATAATGATTCTTATCTCTTGTGATTTTTATCATTAAATTAATATTTATTCAATTTCATTTAAGTGATAATTATAGAAAAAAATATATTTTTATATTATTAAATGAAATGATAAATTGAAATTTTGTTGTTGTTGAGATCAATTACTAAATGCTCCTTTTGGTTTGCAAGAAACACTGAGATACATATGAATATCAACTACCAACTGTAAAAGATGTAGTCAGAAATCACGGTACTAACTACAAGGAAAAATTGAAAGGACATCCAAATCAACTGGCAAGAAACTTGATGAACAATGAAGGAGACATATTGCGACTTAAACAGTGGAATATTCTTGACTTGGACAACAGAGGCTGAGAAATTCAGCTGCAAAATAACAAAATATGGACATGAAAGATCTCTCACAACGTCGTAGATGCATAAAACAATTAATTATGGCCATAATGGCCGATTGTAAATAGTAGAAATATAGGAAAAAAAAACTTATAATAAAACTATAACTATGGGACTAGACTACACCTTTTTCAATTGTAATTCAGATTAGTCAACTGTAATTACAATTGATACTTTCTGAATTACAGTTTACTAATCTGAATTACAATATTGATACTTTCTCAATTACAGTTGACTAATCTGAATTACAATTGATACTTTCTGAATTACAATTTACTAATCTGAATTACAATTGACGCTTTCTGAATTACAACTGGAAAAGGTGTAGAAGTTGCATTGCATGGAAGGACGTTCAGGTTTATGGTCATAAGATCTTTAGATTTCTAATTAAACTAATAGAAAGTAAGGTCCATGTTACATTTGAACCAATCAGCCCCATGGACATAATGACTATATTTAAATTTGGAATAATTATTAATATAATTCAACAGGTACAATAAATATTTCTACATTTAAAATTATATAAATCAAATTTATAGCTCATTTTTTCAAAGTTTAATTTGCTTTATTTACATAGTTTATGTATGGTATAATTTTTTCTATATAATTATTCAAATATTTTCTACTTCAAAGTTAACGATATATTCTATGCTAAATAATAGTCTATATTAGATAAATATGGAATTTAAATTTAATATTATTAATTTTATATTGAATACTCTGCCACCTATAAAGAAATCTTACAGATTTATGCTTTATTTATGTTATTCTCTTTTAAAATTCATTTTGTTGTATATGCTAAGAAGCTTTAATAATACAAAACACTAATTACGATTATAGTTCACTTGTAGATTCTTATTTATATGCTATATTTATATGGGTACCAAAATCATCGTAAATTAAAGAATAGTTTTTGCTAGGATGATGATTATTATTCTTGGTAAGATTCGTATATAGAATTGATTCTTTTGAGAAGGGGAAAAGAATTATCATCAACAGAATCAATTCTTGTATGAATTTTCAATGTTTATAAGCAGCAATTGATTTATTATTTTAGTTTTATTACCATATTTTTGATTATAATTGTTTGCTATTTTTAATGCAAATATTTATTTACAGATTTTTATGATTTATATAATTAGTATTTACATATTTTTTTCAGAAAATATGTTACATTAATAAATTTATTTCCATTTGAAAAGGTAAATAAATAATTTAAATAATAAATATTGAAATTATACAAAAAAATAATTTTTTATGTATATTATATTTTAAATACTATGGAAGCTTTTAATGAAATTATGCAGAGATATTGGACAAAAATTATGCTAGGCTATTAGAGCATCAAAAATTGTAGCAAATAATCAGCATGTGGATTACATATATGATATACATCACCAATTAATTGAATATGATTTAAATTATACCAATATATGGTCGTGTTATAATTAAGTACTAAAGATTTAGTTTAATTAATTTTTAGTGACTAAAAATTGTTATTAAATTTAATTGTAAAAGATCAGTAAAATTCTTTATAAAACAAATTTTTTTAAAAAATTATGATATAATTTTAGATCTATTATATCAATTTTCGTACAAGTAAACTATAAGCCAAAATTCACTTAATTCAATTTAAATGATTTATTATTCTTATCAATATATAAATGTATTTTTTGTTACTATATTTATCTATAATTTTTTTCCAGTAACAATTTTACTTTTATACTATAAAAAACACTAATAATAATTATGAATTTTCAATTATCCAATATTTATATACAGTTGTAAACGAAAGTCAACATACAGCATGAAATAGTTATGCAAATTGTGATTTAAATTATAAAATTAAGAACAATAATTAATTAAATTAAAAACAATAATGATTAGAGATTTATTTCAGTTTATATAATCTAATCATTATTGTTTTTAATTTTATAATTTAAATCACAATTTGCATAACTATTTCATGCTGTATGTTGACTTTCGTGTACAACTGTAAGTAAAAAAAAATACTTATGATTTTTTTTTCTGATTATAAAGATTTATTTCTGAATAAAATTACGTAATAATTTTTTAATAATTACTTATGATTATTTATGTATGTTATTATAAATTTGTTCAATATTGACCTTCAATTTTCCCTGCATTCAAAAACATTACTTATATTTTTTGGTTTACTATATACATAAAATTGATAGTAAAATTATTTAATTATAATTTTTATATTAACCCTTTGAGTCGGCGCATACACAATTGTGTACATCACTTTGAATGACGCATTGGTAATTTTGTATTGGTAATTTGTTCTTTGGAGTATATCGTCGGTCCCATGCAAAAACCGCGAATGTGCAAAATTACAGTTTCGAGAAAATTGCGTTTTAATTTTTGCCGATTTGTGAAATTCTTATATATAAGCGATATAGAAATTTTAACACAAGCGATATAGAAATTTTGTAATATTAAAAAAACTACGACGAATTGCACATTAGTAGTTTTTGCATATCGTAGATTTTGAAATTTTACAATTTCTGGCATTAAAAACTCAATTTCACAAAAAAACGCACATTCGCGGTTTTGGCATGGGACCGACGATATGTGTATAAGAAGAACTCATAGAACATAGAGAATACTCCAAAGAACAAAATTACTAATTTGAATGAGTCCAACATGAAAAAATTTCAATTCCCATACAAAGTGATGTACGCAATTGTGTACCAACTCAAAGAGTTAATTATGAATTTTTTACTATAAAAATGATAATATAATGTAAATAATTGATAAAAATAGTTTTAAAAATTTAATAATAATTATTTTTTTCAAATTGCAGGTGTTATAAAGGATAAAAAATGTTTGAAAATCATACTTTATCCACAACCAGTATTAATTTTTGAAGAATTTAATATTATACACGCGAATTATTGAAATAAAATTTATGATTAATGTATTAAAAATTTACTTATTGATATAATATCAATTATATATAATGATCATCTTCTGGTTCGTAAAAAACAATGATTCAACTGGGTAAGGAAATAATATTATTAAATTAAAAATAATGAAATTTCTTTCCCGAAATTTGATTTTTAAACCAAGAAATTTTTGAGGTAATATTTAATCTATCTACGAGTTTATAATTTTATAATAGAATATTTCCTTATTTTTAAAATGTTATAAATATTAGCTTAAATGTGACAAGGCAATAAAAATGGGAAATTCTTACACTCCCAGTCTCCAGGTCCCAGGTTCAACTAATTATGAAAAAATATTTTGTAAAGAAAATTTTTTTTTGTTCAAAATTTGACACTAAATTTCATTTAAACAAATTTATATAATGATTATAAAAGATTTTGTTAATGATGAGTGATTATATGTTCAAACATATATATAGAGAAAATTATGATATACATATATGATAATCATGGCTTATATAGTCAATTTTCTAATAGACAATTTTCTCATAACATTTTTTTTAAGGAAGCTATAAAAAATATTAAAGAAAATTTTATTTCTATTAAAAAAAAGAAAATAAGCAAAATAAACATAATTTTCATTCCTTTTTGGTTTTTGATATATATATATTAAATATTTAAAAGTGTTTTCTTTATCTTTTGAAAGATTAGAAAATATGAAACAATTTTCAATAGAAATTGAATATTTAATCAGTTTCACCACCTGATCATCATCATCATCTTTAATAATAATTTATTTATACTTTTTTTAGTACCAACACTAAATTATAATAAACGTGAAAATATGGAATTTTAAATTAAGATTTTGATGGTATATGAATTTTAAATATTATATTAGTTAAGTTTATCTAGGAATTTTACTACACATAAAAATTTAAGAGTTTATTCTTTTAATCTTAATATAAAAATAAAATTTTAAATAAAATGGAAGCAGAATTTTTATTAAAGAAATTTACATTAATTTTAATATTAAACCAATTTTTTCTCAAATTTAGGAAAGACTCATTCAATGTTTGGTTTCAGTTTCATCGAATAACCGAAAATTGAGCTTAAATAATTAATATTATTTTGTAAATTAATTAATTAATTATATTTTCCGGATTCTTTTTAACATTTCTGTAAATTAATTTTAACTTCTGGCTATTTTGGTAGATGTTTAAAGTGATTAAATTAATTACAATCGATTAACAATAATTACCATTACCACTTAATTAATCATTTTTAATTTTTTACCATAAAATTCTATAAAAGATTTACTATTTACAAGAAATTATTAAATATTTGGCATTAATCATAAATTCTTAAGTTCATATGGTAATGCTGACAACTCTATCTATAAATCAGACTTATGAGCCCCTCTTACCAATTTATTAAAATAAAATCTTATGCGCAGAATAAATGCAGAGTAAAATAACTTTTATAATTCAACAGCTCCTATAGACTTTCAGTTATTTCAACTATTTAGTCCTTCTTTACATCCATATCTACAACCCTTGCTAGTTCATCACATTACTATAGTAATTCACTTGAAACAAAATGAGGAATTGTGTAATAAAATTATTGGGCTACGACTACGAGTAAAATTAGAAAATATTTAAATAAAAACCATTATTCGCAAATGTCCTTTCGAAACCCATTTCTGTAAAAAAAAAAGTAGATAGGAATATACCGCAGTCAAAAAGTAAGATATTAAATGATAAAATTATTGCCATTTAAATTTTTTCACTGATTTTTGAAGTCCTTTTTGCTAAGCTGAGACATTTCAGTCAAAAAAATACGAAAGAATCTTAAACAAACAATTTTTGAAGTAATTTTTTTTTACTGCGAAATTCCTTTTAGAAAAGGAACTTTAACTTTAAGTTATGTCATAAGATTTATTAGGGAAATTTTGTGATTGCAAAATAATGAAATTCCTTAGTCAAAAATATCCCGGACGTATATAGTTTTCTGTTAACCAACGTCCCAACATTAATACTCTTTCAGCTGATGTGGTGTAACAATTTTTTGTTGGAATATCTACAGAAAATACATAAAAAATTAAATTTATGTTTTCCGTAACTTTCAACAAAAATTCTTCACACTTAAATAATATAATTATATTCGTATAATATAAACAATATTCAATAATAATAATTATAATCAGGAAACTATAATGTCAATTATATAATTTGCCCATCAACAACAACCAAAAAAAAATTTTTAATATATTTTAAGTGTTTTCCGACTTATCATATCCAATTTAAATTATAAGGAATTCCCATTTTAAGTAAGAATTTTTATTGATGCGTCTTCTTCTTCGACGTGATCATAATTTGTTTATTCATAATAATAATAAAAAAAGAATCAATATTTTATTTATTATTATGTTTTTTGTTCAAATATTTTACGGTATCCAAAACATAAATAAATAATAATATAAAAGAATTATTTGATGATTATTATATGATGATATAATAATAATAATAAAGGCCTTGGTACATCATTCAATATATATTGTTTATGCTATAATGTTATAATAAACATGTAACACATCTTTAAAATATATTTTTTTTTCTAGTTAATTTTTTTGTTAACATATTTATTGCCAAAGCTGTCAAAACATATAAATTTAACCGAAATTCAATTTTACCATCATCATCAGAAGGCTATAAGAATTTATACGCTTAGACCCTATAAAATATTTCGTATATTTGCTACTTAAATTACTTTATTTCATAATTATTTTTTTTATGTACTTTTCTTATGATTGAAATGAAAAATTTTTTTGGGATGAATTCGAAATATTAATGTTATTATTTATATATCAATTGTTAATTGTTAATAAAAAATTTAAATTGATTATTTGTTTATAAAACTGGGTGAATCAAAAATACTTGACATATTGATGTTAGTCATACTATTGTGTGATTGATATGGTAATCAAAACTATACCATTTTAGTTTCAAAATGAGAATAGTAAATTTCAAAGTGGAATAGTAAACTTCAATATGAGAAATTTTATTTTGATTGAAAACAATTAATTTTGATATGAAATTCAATTTATTAATAGTGCATATTTTTTAAGTTAAGCGCCGCAGTGAATTTTCTTTGAATGCTTGCGATGCAATTGGCACATATTGTTGGTGTACTTGTCTGCAGACCTTCTTCCATAAGACTTTCTAAGGCTCTTAATCTTTGCTCTTTGATGGTCAAATTTGAATTTCTGTTATTAAGAATACTTGACAACTTTCTTTTAACATAACTCTTTACCACAGACCAGACATTTTCAATTGGGTTACACATTGCACTATAGGGTCCAAGTCTGAGTATCTTGTTTTCACGAAATTCCTGCTCCTGCAAAACTTCGTCAATTTTACTGTGGCAAGGTGCATTGTCAATTACCATAACAATTAAAATTCATGTATTAAAATTAAAATTCTCATATTGAAATTTACTATTCTCATATTGAAGTTTACTATTCCACTTTGAAATTTACTATTTTCATTTTGAGGTTTACTATTCTCATTTTGAAACTAAAATGGTATAGTCTTTAGTTATTTTTTCAATCGTAAAGTAAAGACTTGTGTCATTTTCCGAGTTCGGATTCCGAGTTCCAAGTTATGGGTATCAGTAACCATAAGAGATCTAAATTATAGACCCTAAATTATAGAAACTAATACACTAAATTATAGATTGCTGCTAGAGATAATTGTTTGCTATTTATACATGCATTGAATTTCATGTACTAGAATTATGAATGGAAAATTGTCAAAGTTATCAAAGTTTTTTTTGACAGATATGTTAACATCTGATGTATAATGTGGGGAAATTGTATAATGAATTTCAAAATCAATGAATATTGTGTACATATAATGAAAATATTATGTAACATTATTCTAATATATTATATTCAAGTTTTTCTGTGAACTTTAAGCTAAAGTTTATGACTTTTGTGATGAAATTTTGTCTTTACAAGGAAATGTCATATGAAATGACAGCTTGTACTTTCCGAATAATTTATTATTATGTAAAAATATTTTCCTATATCATTTTTGTTATATATAAGAATCTATGAATAAGAATAATGTGGTATATACTATGTTTTGGAGTATTTTCTACTAACCCTGTCCAATTAATTTCTAGAATTTTACTGATGATGATGTAATATTAAAAATTTATTTTATAACAAAATAATTACTATATGATAATTATTATTGATAATATTTTTTTTTTTGGGGAAACTCACAATTTAATAGCATTAATCATTCACGCAAAATATTTATAAAAAAAATTAGATTTGTTGTTGTTGAAAATTTTATATAGTTAAAAAGTATTAATTACAACATTTTTTTGTTGGTTCATAGTTTAAGCTTTATATATGAAGTTTTCCATATAAAAAAAAACTAAAATGTGTGATGAATTAATTCGAGATTGCTTTGTTTAGGTTATGTTTTTTTTTATATAGAAGATAAAATCAAATATTCCATATTGGGGATCATTTATTATAACATTAAAAATTTTATGGTGTTTTTTTTTTAACAAATTTATGATGTTTTATGGGATAAATAAACAATTTCATATAGTATAATTATATTTATTTAATTTATTACGTAATTAATTTTGATTTATGAATAATTTATAATTTCCTTGTCTTCTTCTTGTACAAATATTTATCGATTTTCACAAAATCAAAATTAATATTAGTAAATATTTTTATAGTTTTATGAATATAATTTTTGATTTTATGAAAATAGATAAATATTTGTTAGATTTAACCCAAATGCTTATTTTACCTGTAAAAAATTAATTATAGAAAAATCTACTATACTGCAGGATATAAATGCATTTTTTTCATATATAGAATATATATTTTTTATACTCCCTTTATTTTCTATATTCAAAATATTTAAATTGATTATAACAAATATTTTTTTCAATATAAAATTAAATTTTCAAACAATAAAATTCACCATTTTTGTTTCAACCACAGAAAAAATATCAAGATCTCTTATGATATAAAATGGCCGGTTGGAAATTAAACACCTCCTATTTTATAATGGCTTCCAAAAATTTTTTTTTCTCCTATGAATAAAATAAGGATTAAAAACAACAACAAATTAATGATGGCCGCTCACTTATTCATGTTGAGATGAGAATGCAAAAAAAATTAACTCCGCCCACTTTCTCCAGTTAATAGAAAATTTAAATTAAATTGTCAGTCGCAGTGCGGAAGTTGAATACGTAATACGTGCACGTGCGTTTTTCTTAATATATTTTGTTGTTATAATTATTTAAAATTGTAAATTTTTTTTTTGGTAAATCGTAGAAAATTGTGTAATTTAATTTTACAAGTGTTTGATGTAAATAATTTTTTTGGTGAGTTTAATATAAATTTTATTACTCTTAACTATTACTTTTACTATAAATTTTAATCATAATCATAATTATTATTAATGATCTTTTGGTTATAGTTTTATTATATATAATGTGGTTCACCCAAATTTCCTCTTCATACTATTTTGTCTAAAATTTGTAAATCAATAAAAAGATTTTTTTAAATTGCAAAATATCAAACTAGAATTAGTACCCCACTAATTTTATATAAACTAGAATTTTCTCCTTTGCTGATTCTCTAATTCTTGCAACAAATTAATTTACTCTTACCAATTAGTAAATTGGTGTAATTGTCAGCAATTGTAGACTCGACCATACTAGTATTTTTAAAAATCTTAAAATTATATTATGTACTACAATTGGTGGGATGGTTAAAGTTTTGAGGTCCAAAGAACTTGGGTAAATACAAATTGTGTTCCAATGAATTTGGTAAATAGTATACTCATACACGAGACTAAACGAGCTTGATCCAACCGTCAACATTTATGAAACAGTATAGTGTATCGGTCGAAATTAGAACCATATTGAAGAGATGTACAGTTTATAGTATACTTATGGTGTAAGACCATATAAAAGCTCTAAAATTATGATATACAATATTTAATTAATATATTTTACAACATTTTTTTGAATTAAATTAAAAATTATATTATATAAAAAAATGATAAATTTTTAAATTGGTATAACAAAAAATCAAAAAAAATATTAACAACAAAACTAAATCAAATTACTAAATTAATAGAAATTTAACTAATAAACATAATAAATCATTTAAAATGTCGATTTTTTTATTCGTAAATATCAAAAAATTTAACTTTTTTTTTTATAATATCAATTTTCAGTCTAATAAATATAAAATTGATGTAAAAATTTCTTTATTGATGTTAAAAAACTCTAATTTGTATACAAATTCGGATTAAGTAATTTAATTTTTTTTTTTTCTTACCATTTTTTTGTATCTCTTACAAAATTATATAGAAAATATTATTTTAATTTCATTTTTTTAACAAAAATTAATGATATCAAAATAAATATAAAAAAAAAAAACTTATCTTAAAGAAATGAAATTGCAAAATAGCATAATTCCATATTAAAAATTTTGTTATTACTTTTATAATTTAATTTCTGGTGTTATTATAACAATATTTTATATTATGTATATATGGCAGTCAAAAAATAAATATTTCGAAGCTATATTATTTTTGTAAGAAATTTATATGTTATAGCTTATATACTCTTCCATATCATAGATTTTTAGCATAAAAAATATTTATAAAAGAAGACAAAGAAAATTATATTATAAATATATTATGCAATTTTCAATCTATACTTATTTGTAACCAAAAATTATTAAGATTTCATTTTAATATTTAAGATTTGAATCTTTAATCTGAATTTTAATTCATAATTTTTTTTCTTTTTTTTTTTTATTGAAAACACAATTTGGTTTTTTTTTTTTGGATCAACGAAGAGTAAAATAGATGATATAGATAAATATGTAAATATATTTATTTTCATTTTGAATTTAGTAATAAATAGGTAAATTTACTTATAATTTAATTTGAAATTGTCATATTTGACACTATCCCTTTATAAATCATTGTAAAAAAGGGATAGTATATCAGTGTGACAACTTCAAATGAAATGCTTCAAATAATTTTACTACTAGGCAGTTCTATTTAAGTAAGGCGATTCCAAATTAATTCAAAAACTATAGTTCAAAATTAAATCAATTTTATAGTACAAAATCAGCATATGAGCCGAGCCGTTGATTTTGAAAATGACATAAGTCACTTTTTGCGAAAAATTATGATTGAATTTCTGAAATTATTTATTCTATTAATGATTACAAATATGTATATATGATTTTTTCATGTTTTATTGATTTATTGTTAAATGCCTTCAAAATTGTGTATTATTTCGTCCATAGAAATTTTACTTGTATAAACACAATTGCAAAAATATTTTAAGTATCTCAAAATAATTTAAAAGTTACTTATGCCACTTTCAAAATCAACGGCTCATATTTTACTACTATATAGTTTATTTTAGTACTACTGTCTCTAATCTGTTTCTACAGTGCTGCTGCCACAATGATTTTGCAATATTGTAATATGTAGATAGTAATTGAAAAGTTAGAACAAAACGCCATTATCAATCAATTGCGTTAAAATTGAAATTTAATTATGAATACTATAATATCTCCGACAGTTAAATCAAACATTAAATATCAAACTAACTAGAAAATAATTCAAACTAGCTAGAAAATGATTCACTTTCGGACTGACAGTGAATAGTAATAGAGTGTCCTATAAAATATACAAGAATTATAAATTATTTAGAATATTTTGACTATAATATTGAATTGAATGTTATAGTATATTTAGTAATTAGTATAGTATATGTACATATTTCTCTTGCTGTCTATGTAATAAAATTTGCCCAAATAAAATGTCTCCAAAAATCTGTATCGTCAATTAATGTGCTGTAAGATTTACTAATTTTGATTTTGATTAGAAAAATAAAAATCAATAATAAAAATGGGTGCTTAATTATTGTTTAGAATATATTTGCAATATTTTCTAAATTATTTATGTTATTTAATACTTTGATTAAAATATTATATTAACTTTTCCCAGGAAAATTAAAACTATATTGTATATTGAGCTTATCACTACTGTTCATAATTATTTAGTTTCTAAATCATAATTCATTTAAAAATGAATTATCAACCGTCATTGTCTGTTGATAGCAATAAATTTTATATGATATTTACAAAAAAAAAAGTCTCAATGAAAACTATTATAATCCAATTATCTTCAAAACTTTACATTATAAGAGCTTTAAACTTTGCATTCAATTCATGATTATTTTTGTTGTTGTTGTTCAATTGTACATTTTAAATAACAATAATATTGACAGTTTTTTTGTTATATACTTGCATTATTAAATTTACTTTATTTATTTATTATATTCTTATGAAAATTAAGTGCTTTTCTATATATAACAAAGATTGTTTTCAATTTAGTTCACTTACAAAGTTTTGCAAACAAAAATAGTGCAACAATTGAATTGTATTTGAGTAATTTAAGGCATTCATTGTTTGTAATATTAAATGGATACAGAGTGACTAATAAATTTAGTGACTAAAGTATCAAAGAATATATTGGATATTATATTCACTCTGGCAATATTTAATTTATTTAATTCACTGCTCTGGGATCACTTTTGATACTGCAAATCACATAACATTCTATTTATTTATGAAAATTAGCAAGTACTTTGATCAAAACATAATTGACCATGTATTAGATTAAGAAATTAGTCCGAATTTACTTATAATTATGTACTTACATAGTATTTCCAAATCAAATTCTTCTGTTGTCACACCAAATTACATGTGATAAAAGTACCATTTTGAACTGGAAATGCTATAAATATTTTAATTAACATTTAATTATTCTCGGTCTATAATCAACAACAGCTAAATTTTTAAACTGTTATTCACTAAAATTTTTCCGAAATGTTAAATATATTTATCTAATGAAAAGTTATAGTAACTAAGGAAATAAAGTAATCTTCAATAACCACGAGCTCATAAATTCAATTTAAATCACATTGTAAATTTTTAAATAAAAAATCTATCACTTTTCTTTCATTATAAGAAAAGATACGTGGGAAATTCTAATCGCAATTCTCCCCTTGAATATTGATGCAAAAAAAAAATTTGTTATTCAAAATGATCGACAAATAGTGATCGTCTCTTGTTTGTCATTTTTAGTGATTTCATTTTTATGTATAGTCAATTTTGTTGTTTGATTAAATTGATTTGAAAATAAATATTTTGCTTGGGAAAATTGTATTTTAACAAAAAGAAATTTTCATTTTTTCTATCTGATATGGTTTCAAATTCTATGATTGTTTGATTATTTGAAATTGATTTATATAGAGAAAAAAAAATCAATTACATTTTTACAACACAAAATGATAATCGCAAAATTATATTCGTAAGGAGATGGAAATTTTGGATAAACTTTAAGTTAGGTGAAAATTTTCATGATCAACAGGAGAAAAATAATATAAATTTGATATTGATCAACAAAGATTTATTCAATTTCTTAATTTTAATTTAGAAATTTTTGATTGTTTTGATTGATTTTTGATTGATCAATTCAACTATTTGATTCAACTATCAATTCTATTTGAAATATTACCATAAAATAGTATACTATGTAAAATACCTACCTTAAACTAGTACTAGCTCCCTCCGGCCATAACATTTGAGAAATGGAAAATTACATCATTTTTTTTTAGTTGCTGTTACTATCCGCAGTCGTAAGTATACCATATAATTTTAGACCTAGAAGATGATCAGAGAAAGATCATTATTAATTTTTTGGACTAAATAAAATCATATACATATACAAATTTATATTTGGAATAAATTCACAAATTTTGACATACATTTTCTTTGTATATAACCAAATTTTTTTAGATTGTACAATTATTTTTTTTTAAGAACATACATCCGTAAACCATATATGTAAATATATAATTAAAATTTCGGTATTATTTAAATCAGATAAAATAATAAATTCAATTTCATATATGTAGTTTATAAGTGTTTATTATAATATACAATTTCTTTTTTACAGAGATCTATGAAATTCTATCTCTAACCTAAATTTTTTTTTTTATCTATTTAATTCTCTCTGGTAAAAAACTAAATATAACAACAAAAAAAAATGAAAAACAATCAAAAAATATAAAACTATATAAAAGAATAGAATCATAAATCCAAAATTGGCATTTCGCCTATATAAACACCAAAAATGGTTATAAGAGGTTATTGAAGAAATAGTATAGATTATAAAGTTCGATGGTGTTGAATGGAGATTACGACGACAACGTATATGTATGTATACTTAAAATATTATTAGAAATGATATTTCGTCGTGTGAGAAGCGAATTGTCGTAACTGCAAAAATGAAGTTCCGAGATAAATGAATATTAAGTTTTTGAATTTTTTTCTGAGGCCTTTAAATGCAATTATTTCAATAAATAATATTATGACTCCAATAAATTAACACTCTATTACAAAGATGGGTTCTTTAGCTATGTAAAACAGTAATTACTTTGGTCTCAAATAGAATTAGAGGATTGTTATAGTTTAATTTAGTGTTGCACCACAAACTTTACGATAATTTAATTTTTTATTTAGATCTATGGAAAAATCTCAGAATGTTGTAAATGCAACTTACCACAATTTAAATCATACGAATTATCACTATTTGTTTCAGAATTATAAAGCACAAAATGTAGTATAGTTAACATACAATAATTAGAACAACTTATTTGTATTGTGATTTATTTTTATATTATTGTCGTATGACAAAGATACAACAATTTGAATATAACATAATTGGAATTTTATAGTAAAAATTTGTCCTTAAAGTATATATACAACATTTTGCAATTTATATGATGAACTACGCTACACCACCAAAATACCGTATAAAATGTATACAACATTTCGCAAATAATTAATTTAGGTAAATACAACTTACAACAATTTAGAATTTCAATTAAATAGTAGCCAGGATATTCTCGGATCGAATCCGTCTCAACACAGGGCGATAGATACTTAAATTTTCTATCTTCCTGTATCAATACTCTCAAATTGACGTATCTAACGCTTACGACAATTCGCTTCTCACACGACGATTTTATTTTAATTGTAAATCCTTTTTTAGAAAAAAAAAATTATATTTGAAATTATAAAAAATCAAATGGATTTAACAATGAACGTGATTTCGTTTACAGAGAGACTGGTTTTTGATTTTTTGTTTTCAAAATTAACCTTGATTTGTTTGGATGAGTAATAGCTTATAGTTTGATTTTGATATAAGACAGCAAAAAAACTGTAAATTGTGTAGAATTGTAAATTGTGTAGTGTAATAATTTATAATTTTTAATCTGCGAGATATTTTGACAATATAGGTACCATATGTAAAATTTGATCTAAATAATTGAGAATTTAGATCAAATTCTTTACTCCTACATAAAAGTAGAAATAAATTTATTAATCGTATTAAAGTATTACACAAGTTTGGGTTAAATTGCGGAAAATAAAATGTGAATAGAATAGAATGTGTGCCCTAAAACGCTTAAGCTTGTCGAATTGAACTTGATTTTTGAAATTACTTTGTTGTTTCTGAAAAATTAAATATTTTAGTTTGTAAATAAGTTTTGTGCAAAATTTTGAAAATCATTTATATAGTGATTCATTAAATGATTATAGTGAATCATTTATATAGTAGAATATTTCTGTTGTCCTCAATAATCTTGCAGCTACCATGTTAAAGGCTTAAATTAAATCCCTAACAGCCTGTAAAAGATCGTAAGAGTTCAACTGGGATAGACAACGGGATCGATACAGAGTACAGGACCTTATTCTATTAAAATCAAACAACCACCTTAAACGATGAATTAATAGTGTATTTTTCCCACCGTTAAATTTTTGCATATACACAGATATTTAACAGTATATTTTACATAATTTTCATTTACGCAGATCACGTTCAAAATATTGAAAGTTCAATGATTTATGTTGTGTCAAGTTGTGCAACTTAATTATGTTTAAATTTTTATTGATGTTCAGGATTCAATTTTATGTGACAATAATAAATTAATATATTTGAAAAATAAAAAAATTCATTAGTATACGTTGCTTATTGTAGTTTCCTCGATTGAAAATATAATGCTTATATTTTTTTTTTATTGATCATCCATCCGATTACGACACTTCTTTACCAAAAAAAAAACTGTTTATAAACAGTTTAGCCGCACTAATAAATACAGTAGTAGTGAATTTTAGATAGTGTATTTTATCACATTTCAATTATTATCGATATTTCAACGCAATACATTAATGTCTCCGTACGTAGAAAATACGTAGAGTCTCTTCTTTTGCTATTAAAAATTTATTTTAGAAAACTGTTACTAAAATACGTGCAATCAATAAATTAAAAAACCAAGTTATTTTTAATATTCAATCAATATTTTAATATTCTAAATAATATTTACACTTTTTATTAACCATTTCTTTTTCAAAATAAATTACAATATACCGATTTTAGTTTGTGTGTTTAAATTAAATTTTGAATTTCCGGTGATTTTAAGGTGCATTATACGGGTATAACTAAAAAGGAGATTGAATTAAATTAGCTAAGATTCTCTTTGACTAACAAGTAGAAAATAATATTATAAATTTTATACAGTATATAATTAAAACCCGTAACCAAAGACTATATAATGATCTTTGTTGTAATTTTCTGATCATACTGTATACATATTGCATTATTCTATTTAAATAATTAGCTATTACTGTAAATGCAATATAATTTCATTAAAATTTATTTGAAATGATTAATTAATTAACGATAATTTATTTATATTACTTGAATAAACATATAGCTGAATCATTTCATAAACAACAGAAGGAAAATGTTATATTGATCGCAATAAAATATATAAATGATCATTATATAACTAATGCGGTAGTAGTGTACCTGGCCTTGGTACCTGTTGGGATATACTCGTTCCCCATATACATTTGAAATCAATGACATAATAAATATAATTTTAATTAAACTTATCCTCTCATTCTGAATGTTTAGAAATTGAAAATTATTGTTATATAATATTGGCAAGTCAAATTAGTCCTTAAACGTTTCAAATTAGTCTGAAATTATTCAAATTAGGAGAGGATTTTAAGCTAAAATAATTATATTTTAGCTTAAAATCCTCAAATATGATTTTTTTTCAGACACCTTGTACTAAGAACAAGATAAAATATTGTAAATATTCTTTTGCACCTTTAATTTCCTTTATATAATCGATTAATAAACAAGTTAACTTTTGAAATTATTATTATTATTGCTATAAAGTAGTTAAAACAAATTAATGTGTTTAAAATTAACTTTTTGTATATGTGCAATAGTAAATTTCTTTCAATTTCTACTACATATATGGCTATTTATTTTAATTTATCGAATAATAACAATTATTCTATACAAATTGTCGACATTTTATTATATATTTTGCTTATATAAGTTTCCATTTTAAATGGACAAATTTAGTTAACTCTTGGAAATCCTGTTTTATTAATTTTTCTTTTCATTTACTATATTTTGAATTGAATCGCGCGCATTTCCTTAATTATATATATTATACCTAACAACATTTTATTTTCCAGAAATTCTAGAATTTTTTACATATATGTATAAATAAAAACGAAAAAGAAAGAAATTTATTTAAATTTCATTTTGTGTTTGCATAATTGAAAATAAAAAAAAAAGAATATATTAAAAAAAAAAAAATTATTTATATGACTGCGGAAATACGTGTAAACTTCGTATAAATAATAATAATTATTATTATTTAGAAAACTTTCTAGACACTTTAGAACGGATACGTACTATATTTATATATGTATTATGGTTTTTCTGATATAATATAGTTAGAAACAATACTTAGAACAGTAAAGTTTGTTAATGAACGGAAAATATTTATGAATTTGTTTATTTTGGTTCAAATGCTCATATTAAAATACTGTTTATAAGTGTTTCTGAATATTCAAAATCAAATTTATTACATATGTACTTTAAATTCCTCTTGGTCTGCATATATCTCACAAAAGTTAGTAAGTACTTTTGGTTGTTTATGTGTACCAAAAATTGCAAAAAAAATAATATCGATTTTTTTGCTATTTTTCCTACTTGATATTATGTGTAAAAATCGTCAAAAATTAAATACATAATTAAATATTTTATAACTAAAGGTAATTAAATTAACATTTCTTCAAATTTAGCCCCAAGACCCGGTATCAATAAATATTTTTAATCAAACATTACTCAAAATTAATTCAAACAAATTTTGTACCTACTCAAACATGAAATAAGAAAACTCAAACATAAAATCCAAGTTTTACTCATTTTCCATCTAAAATATTTGATAGAATTCAAATTATTCTCTCTCTTTCACTCTGTTTTAATCAAAAAATATATTGAGAGTTTTATGGTAGGTAACATTAAATTGGACAGAAAATACCAAACCGGCTTTACCACTAATACCAATAAGATATTTTTCCTCTCCTGGAAGAACCTATACGAAAAATCTTATGTTACCAAAAGCATAAAAATACAAACTCAAACATCCTCTCCATCCAAATCTAAAACTACCGATTTTTATCGAAAATAAGAAATAAATATTCTGCACATCCAGCATAGTAAAAAAAAAACCGGTATTATGTCAGTATTTTATCTGATATTTGACCTATGCAATATTTATTTATGTTTCTCTCTCTGGGTATATTTGTTGCATATACATAACTTTTGTATCTAACTAATGCAGAACCTGAACATATTTAATGTGTTCAAAAAGTGTGAGATTTATATTAAATTTTTTTTTTCGTAAAGAATTTTCCCTGAGATTTACAGAGCATAAGAGTTTATGTGGTATATACAATTTATTTTGAATTTATTTATTTATTTTTTTGGTCAAATAAACCAAAAAACTTTTATGTATTTGTATGTTATGTTTTTAGATTATATACAATTTGTTTTTCAATTTAAAATTGTTGCATTTTGGGATATACAAAAAATTGCTACATTAAATTTTAGTCAAACTTTTACCTTGTCGAAGGAACACTATAAAATTTATTGTGGAAATTTTTTGTTGTCCTTTAAATTATAAAAGGATATAAATTTAATTTGGTCGAAATACATTTTTCGTAAATTGTTTGTTATTTAAGTAAAATTATTAAATAATTTTTAATGAAAAAAGAGACAGTCGGTGGGTTCAACAATTTGTCAGTGAACCAAAAATAGTTTTAAAAATAAATTATTGGACTATGATTTTAATAAGAGTATTTTTTATTATAATGTTTGAATTTCCTCGTAATTTAAAGAGTGATCAGTTTAAAGAATAGTCAAAAGGAAAAGTTGGAAATGGAAAGGTATGAAACTTTTGATTGATATAATTTCAATGATAAAAAACATTTAAATAAATTAAATATTCTATATAACATTTTGAAAATTTCTGACTTTATAGAACGTTAAACAATAAAATTTAACTTTAATTAATTAAAATTATCTCAAATTTTAAGAAAAATCATAAAAAATGACATGAAATATGAAATATTAGTTACATACATAAGTAGTCAAAATTTATTAAGAAAAATATTCTGAAATTCAAATAAATTATTTACCAATTTCCAATTAAATAAAAGAATTTTTCAATATGTTCAAAAATATGTACTTAAGCTTAAATCTATTCAAAATTATGGTATATAGAATGTAGAAGTGCTGAATATATTTCAAAATTTACATAGTATTATTGTTTGTTTAAATTTAATAAAATTATGTAAATAAAATTTTATACAAAATTATAATTTATCTTGATTAGGTACAATATTTACTATAATTACATAAAATCAACCAGAAAGTTTATACAAATATTTAATATTCTCTCGATTTTAATCTTAATTAAAAATTATTAAAAATATTTTTCATTTAATGATTATTTAAAATAAATTTATATAAACAATAGAATTTATGTTAAATTGTAGTAATAATTTTTGATATAATTTTGCATATTTTAAATTTAAATAATTATTTGCATGCTGCGTTAATTTATAAATTATATAATTAAAAAAATTAAATGAATATTTTTTACTTCCGATTTTAATTAAAACGATAATTAAATTTTTTTTGTTAGAATTATGCTTTTTTTTTATAGAATATTTTTATGAGATTTTTCCGGTATTAAAATAAATTCTATTTCCTTTAGTTTTTTTTTAATGTTTCGATGGTAAAATAATCATGTTTTTTTCTCCACATAATCGGTAATTGTAAGTAGTATAAGTTGTATGATAAATATAAATTTAATATCAATTATTAATTAAAATACATTACCATAAATCCTATCTTTTTGAGTTGTTTCAATTACGAATAATATTCTTCAATTAGTCCATTTACTATTTAAATTTTGTATCGTACATTTTTATATAAATTCTTACTAATTTTCTTATGATCTTTCAAATGAAAATATCGTCAAAATTCTCTCTGCAATATCTTCGTTGATAGTAAAAAGTTTCAAATTGCTATAAAGTGACAAAATTTCATTGTCCAATTCAATATCAAAGGAATAGCTGCGGTAGGCAGGGGAAATAAATAATTTAAGTAAATATTTCAGTAGATATAACCATATGATTCCATCGAAATTCAAGTTTATATCTACTTAAATATGTAAGGAGAATAGTCGCAATAGTTTTTCTAAAGTTTCTATCTGAAAACTGTAGTGCACTACACTCTTGTAAGTGTAGTGCGCTAGCAGAGCTAGATACTATTTTCTGGGGCAGTCCTTTTCTTGACAATCTCAGCAGCCTAGCCACAATACTACCAATAGATATGGTACATTTCCTAAATGCCACAGGGTGGCTTTAATCTACCTTCTCTCCTTCCATACTTGAAATTGGTGGTTTACGAGGGTAGCTACCAGTGGTAGCAAAACGACGCTATAGCGATATTTGAAGTCCCTTAAACAGCCGGGTCAAGAGGCTGGCCACTTAAACCAACCTTCTATCTGAAATTTTGAAATCAAAATTATTAAATTATCAGTTAAATTATATAAATTAAGGTTTTTTTTATTAAATAAACGATAAATTTTCACAATTTCCAACAAATATGAAGCATTAGTAAATACAATTATGAACTCAAATGAAATCAAAATAGAAATATGCTTAGTTGGAATCATGGTGTTCTAAAGTTGCAATTTTCAAATAAATTTAATTGAAAATTGTTTAATTACATTTGGAAATGAAATATTTATATTCAAATTTTGTATAATTTTCATCCTCTAATCAAATTTGTTTTAATTATATAAGTAAAGTTTATTATTTCGCATTAAAATGCTCCATAATTTAGTGAATAAAGTTTAGGTATAATTTAATAATACTGACTTTTTGGACTAAATTATAATTTTTACTCATTTTGCTATACCGAACTAATATGAAAAACAGGAAATTAATTAATTTCTTTAAAAAAAAAACTTCATAATTAAAATAATCAATCATTTTTGGTTTACATATTATTTACTTCTATCATTTTTATGTAATATACACTTATACTATGACCATTTTTTTGTTAATTAATCATTAATGCTGAAATAATTCAAATTATAAAATCGAAATTTTTAATTTAAGAAATAAAAAACATAATTTTCTTATTAAATATTTGTAACGAAAGTGATAAGTTTTCATAATATTTCATATTTCTTTTTTTTAAAAAACCAAAAAACATAAATATTATAAAAAGCATAATTTTAAAATTATAAACATAAAACAAAAAAACACAGAAATTTTATAGAAAGTAATGAAAAAATTTATGCCAATAAAAAAAAGTTACAAAAAAATTATTTATAAAAAAGAAGAGTTTTTTTTATTACCTGTTAAACCTTTCGCTTTTTTTTTCTTAATGTTTTAATTTTAAAGTTTAAACAGAAACATAAAAATTATGTTTTTCTTGTGATTTAAAGTTTTTTTGTTTTTTGTAATAAATGAAAATTTAACAAAAAAGAAATATATGACAATAATTGCCAGTAATTATATCGTCACCTCAGTACAATTGCAATCAATGCCCTTTTTGTTATGAATAAAATTTGATACTGCACAGTAACATGTTAAGAAAATTTTGTAATTAAACCAAATTATTGTATATTGTAGCACAAACTAATAAACTGTATACAGACGATTATATTAGAATACGATTTTTGTCTACAATTTTCTGGTTCCACAAAGAGAGAAAATGATATATTCTGGAAAAATGTAGAAAATGTAGAACAAAAAGTAAAGAGAGTGACGAATTTCTCTACTTTTCATTCTAAATTTTTTTAGAATATATCATTTTCTCTCTTTGTGGAGCCAGAAAATTGTAGACAAAAATGGTATTCTAATATAATCGTCGGTCTGTATACAGTTTATTAGTTTGTGATTGTTTGTAGTTAGTAATTGTAGTTAGTAATTGGAATACAATTACATTATAGAAAATTTCGATAAATTTTGTTTGTTAACCAAATCCATATGTCAAATTTTAATTCATAATTAATGAACTAATTTAACATTTAGTAGAAATACTTCTTCAAATTAAATCAATTAAATGAAATACTACTTTCAAATTAAATTCTTTAAAAATGAATTTGATTTGCATTTTTTTTAAAAACTTAATTTAAAATTTGTTTTAATTTTAATTAGAAAATGATATTTAGTTATAATTAAAATACATTTTCCAAAATTCACTTATTAATTATTCCTTTATTTGTAATTAAATTGATACATTTACACATTAATTAGAAAATAAATTTAGAATTAATTATAATTATTTCGAAAAATCTTAAACATTTAATAAGTTAAAAAAAAAGTGAACTATATTTTTTGCTCAAATTCATATAAAAGAAATTGTGCCCACCATATTTTCAATTCTACTACTTTTCCATTTAAGATATACGTACATAAAAAAAATACAGGAAATATCTTTCAAAATTATGCTACTATGTATTACTAAATCTTTATGCATTAGTACCAAAAAAAATATCATTTAAATATTATTGTAATAAAAATAATAATGAATTTTATCTTGTGTCTTTCAAAAATTTTAACTGCGAAATTGAAGATTTGAAAATAAATTTCTCGTGTATGAAAAATTATTATTTTTTAGAGACAATTTAAAGAGGATTGGTTTTCATTTTTAAATTTCAAAATAATTCAATGATTAAAACCTAAAAAAGATGATTAAATATTTTAGAATAATATTTTTTACATCATGCCATGTCGAATTTCAGACTCAAAATGTTTATTGAACTGTTCAAATTTTATTGACTCTTTGAAAAAGGTTCACAAGAAATCATTTCAAATATTATTTTTCTTTTCAAATTGATTGGAAAACCAATTAAAATTTATGGTAAAATTAACAAATTAAATCGAAGAAAAAACTATTTATGTAACTTAAATTGGAAATATTATAATAAATATCAATTACCCAGCAAAAAGCTTTTTTTTTCGATTATAAAGTAAATTAAAAAATATTACGTGCTGTTAAACTTTTATTGTAAAGTTCATCATGAAATTATTAAGTAATAAAGTAAAGATGAAAAAATTGATATAAAATTTTCGGTTTCCTATTATTTAATATCAATTTAATTTGATCGGTTTTTTTGGATTGCAGAAAATGAGATTTCGTTTTGTTAATTAATAAAAAAAATCTTTTTTAATAGAAATTAATTTTGATTTGAATCGTAAATTTCAGGTTGACCTTCGGAAAATGATTTCTATTTTATGGACAACTTTCGTTTGATAAATTTTACAATAAAAATTGATGTTTTTAATTTGATTTATTGGTTTTAGATTTTTGTTTCTGTTTGTCAAAATTTATATTGTGATTTTATAGGAAACATTAAATAGGAGTAGTAATGGATTTTACATTTCCTAGGACTTCAAAAAAATTAATTTATTAGTTTTATCTCGTTGAAATATTAATTTATTTTAGTTTTATCGCGTTAACGTGTTCTTATATAAATTTCACTAACTAGAAGCAATTTTTAAATTATTATCTGCAATATTTTGGGAACTGGGGGGGAGGTAAGATTGTAATCTCCAAGCGAAATACCATTAAACTATTCAAATCATAATACTCATTCAATAAATATTGAATTTGCTCAAGCAAATGTTGTCTTTTCACAATTAATAATTTATCTATTGTAAATTCTCCAAAATATGTTTCAATTATTTGACTACTTAATGTAAGATGAATCTTATACAATTTCAATTTTAAAATGATTTTCCTAAACTAAAATCTAGATTTTATTCCTTAATAGTTTTCCTAACATTTATATTTTTTTTTATATAATTTATATAATTATTATAAAATTAGTTTCATTTACCTAAAATCTTCAGAAAATCTCTATAAATCAAATATACCTGCAATCATTTAATTTAGCCGCACCAAGAATGACTTCACAATCTAAAATTCATGTTCAATTTTTTATTCCACCTAAAACAGAGAAGATTTCTTCCAAAATCGAAAACATTATAAAAGATTTGAACAATTTCTGTAAATGGTAATAATAAAAAAAGCACAACATAAATTTGCAATTTTTTTGGGATCTAGGAGTTCCACTCTAAAATAATATTTCTCCTCTCGATCTTCACTCCAAATTATTCTCAGACTTGATCTACGGTTGATTACTTAATGAACCTTTTTGCCTATCAATTCAGTTTATGATTTTATAAGTTGTAAAACATAATTTTTGATGAAAGTTTCTCATGTTTTTTGGTCAAAACTTTTATAAATTAAAATTGGAAAAACTCCTTTTGATTTCATAGTTTTTCATTGATTTTTTTTTTAACTATGTTTAAGCATAATTTTGCACCTAAAAAACCACATGATATATACAAAGATTGCGAAATAATTTGTTTTGGGATGATTATCGCCGCGCGCTAAACTCTTAGACTAAAAGTTTATAAAAAGTTTTTGATTATGTAATTTCAATTATGTTTTTAATTTTTAATTTCAAATAAAATTTCAGAGATTTTGTTAAATAGTTTTTATGAGTTTTCATTGTTGTTGCCATAATAATCGTTTAACAAAAATATTGCAATGCAATATATTTGATCTTTTGACATTTCATTGATTTATAAATATTCCAGTCAAAGTTGAACAAAATAAAAATCATTTAATTCTTCGCTAAATGAAATAAAGGAGGAAATTAAATTCAAATTATTTTAGATTTAGATTTGAATTTGAAAATTTTAATAGAAAGTTTATGATTCGAAATTTAACGTTTTTGTAGATTTTATTAACCAAAAAAGGTTTTATTGAAATTTTAAATCATTTTATATAAATACATAATTTAATTTACAAATTTAAGTTAATTTTTTAATCTCCCTAGAGAGTCTAAAAAGCATAAAAGGCAAATGACTTTTATTATTATGCAAATTAAGTCTATACACAATTGCCGTCTTTAAAATAAACTATTCAACTTTTATTGTGCTTCTATTTTCTATTTGATCCAACAACGCTGATATATCCTTTTAAAGTCGATTGTTTTATATTAAAATAAAAGCTACTAGCCATATAATAATTCTCCTTTTAATGCTAACCAACAAAAGAAACGTTTAGACAGATCATGCTCAAAATATTAAATTTATATCTCTCTACGCATTTGAACTTCTATGTAGTATATTCAATGCGGTGAATTACAAAGGAAACATAATTTTCTATAAGATATTCGCAAAAACCTGGGATCGACTGACACGTTACTCTATAATATTTTGCAAAAAGCAAAACTTCGATATTATATTTTCTTATGTTCGGCCTTGAAAAAGAAACACAATTTTTGGTCAATATTTGTTATGATTACGGTTGGCTATCCATTGTAGCTGGTAGACCTCATCATAACTTGAACTTCTTCAATATTTCTTTATGTGCCAATTCTGTTTCTTGGCTAAAATAAATATTAATATTATTTATTTTCGTATTGTTTACAATATTTTATGTGTGCCTTAAAACAGAAGTTTAGTTTTTTTTTCATCATGCAAGAGAACCATTTTTAGACACAACATATGCTGTAATGCTGGCAGCTTGTTGCTTTTTGGTTGTGGAAATTTAATCCTGTTTTTTTTACCCTCTTTTTTTTTGTTATGAATTATTTTTCGTTTTCTTAGTACCTAAATGAGAATTTGTTGAATGACCAACTGTTGGTTTTTAGTGTTCAAGTTAATTCCGAAATGTTGTATGAGAAAAATATTTGTTATCAACGAGAAATCCTTTTTTTGATCAAATTGATAACTTAAATTAGAGAAATAACGATTTGACTTTGTCACCGAAACGAAATAATGTTAACACAGTGAATTGCTCTATTTATCACAAAAGAAGCAATTAAAATTGATCAAGTAATATACAATTAAGTCTTTGCTATTCTAAAACATGCTGCAATCGAAATAAATTTAACAAAAATCAGTCAAAAAATATCAAATAGCAATCTTTCGAACTGAATTCAAAACAAACAAAATTGCATGTACAACAAGTAACCATTAACGTGACTTTAAATAATTGTGCACCTGAAACAAATATGAAGAATTGTAACATTTTTGGTTTAGGTGCTGCTGTTGATCTTGTTATATTTACCCAAACAAAGTGAAGACAATCACGATGAAATCTTAAATGTCCATCGGATGTGAACAAAATGATAAATTTTCATTAAATTCTTAACTTCTTCTTTTTTATGCGTAAAGTAAAATTGTTTGATTTTTTAAAACACTGAATCATATTTTCTGTAAAACTGCCACTTGTTGTTTGATCAGTTTTTCGTTTTTGGTTTTTGTGAGTTTTCTTGTGGCATCAAGGTCTCTTGAGATTTTATATATACATAATTATTGTTTTTTTCCCTCTTATGCTTCTATTTTTAATGTTGTCATTTCTTCAACATAAATATGTATAAAATATGTTTTTATATGGTCATTAAATGTAAAATAAAGAAAAAAATCATTGCTTATATTATTTAAGTTTAGTTAAAGAGTAAATTACGGCATTTGGTGTCACAAAGATTATAAAATGATTTTTTTTTTTAAAATGAAGGTAAAGAAAAAAAGTTTATTTACCTAAAGAAGTGAAAAATATATAATAAAAAATTATATATATGAAAAAAAAAAATTATAAGAGGTTCAATTACATTTATAAAATTATGTTATATAAACTTGAACTACAGCTTTCTACTTATTGCAACAGAAATAATGAAAAATTTAAGTGGAAAAAGTGAAAAAACTTTGACAGATTATTCATTATACTCGCAAGTCACCAAAGTAAATGATTTTGTAGAAAATTCAATAATATTTTTACAGACTCAATTTTTCTAGGATTTATAAAATCAAGAATAAGCAATTTTTAATTATAGTTAGTATTGATAAATAAATGTGCTATTATGTAAAAACTAATTCACAAATTTGCTATAAGTATATTATGATTATTAGATGGGTCCATTTATGACCTAAAATCATGAACATTAATAAAGTACCATTTGTCAATCTATTTAATTTCTATTACCCATATAATATTTTTCATCTATAAATTTAGAAATAGTAAGTAAATGCCTTTAATTATCTTGTAGATTAGTAAATTTTATATAATTTCCATTTCAATAAAAAAAAGTTTAGAAATTCTATAAATTTCATTTCGATGCTTATGGCGCCATCTAGATACCTAGGCTTGAAACAATTATGGGCTATATATAATATAATATTCAAAGATATGTTTAGAATATTTTCATAATAAAATTAAATGGTATTCCACCAAGTTTCGAAGCTTGAAGCAAATATTAATAGTCTAGGAACTTAGGACTATGATCTACGTTCTTAATATCAATTCGTTTGCCAATATCAGGAAATTAAAGACTTCTAATCTAAATTTGTTAAACTCTTCAATAGTCACAAATTGTCTTTCAAAAATAACTAAATTAATTCTATAAATTTTTTTGAAAACTTGAATAAAAATATTATAATAATTTGTAATATTTACAGATATTTTGCATAAATAACCTGAGATGAAGTTCTAAAAGCTCAAATAAATATTTTTGGATCAAAAAAATATTGCGGGATTCAACTAATCATCATGGTACAATCACCTACCAAATTTTAATTATAATTTTATATAAACGAATGGTCAACCAGGCAAATATGAAAATTCAAACTCGACCTGGAAATGCAAATTAGAAATTGGCTTTGATTATTGAACCATAAACTTTATTATTTCTAAAATGTATAAACACGCACTTCAGAATTGTACACAAAGGACCATTTGAATGGGACTACTGGTCATCTGCATGACTGATTTTATATTTTCAACAATAGAGAATTAGTGAAAATTTGTGATAAAGCTTATTATGTATACAAAAATGATAATAAAATAAAAATGTACGTAAAAAAAAATCTAAAAATGTTTTATCATTAATCTATATACAAAGTAAATCTGAAACTGTCTCCCAAATAAGATAACCTTGACACAGAGATGTATACCCCTATAGGTATAAATTATTTTAGACACAACATTATAAATAAAATTAGGTCATAAACTACATAAGACCATTTATTGGTCATATCTGCTTAATAGTAATTTAAAAACAACAACATTTGATTAGGTCAGGTTAGGTCAATCAAGCTACAAATATCCCCTTAGGCTCCAAATTTAAAAGCTTTCAAAGTACATCATAAATGATATAATTCAATTAATTATTATTTTTCTTGACAAAATTATACCTTCAAGCCGCCCAGCCAATTGGAGTTTCAATTTAATCTAATATGAAATTTATAATTTCAGTTTTTTTTTTTCCAAATATTTCTAATTAAACTGAAATTGATATAAATTAAATTCGATTGTATATAATTACAAAAGTTTTTCGAGAGTTACAAGAAAAAAATGAATTGAATTTGAAATTGGGGCTCTTTAAAGTATATAAGTAAGAAAAAATCTGAATAAAAAATATAAATAAATAAAAAAATCGAGGTTATTAGCAACAAGGTCGTTTCTATTTTCCATATTATACCAATAAAATTACTTATATATAATTCCTTTTCTCTAGTAAATTATATACATAAAAAGCATATTACACAAAATTTCTATTGATAAGATACAAATTTTATGTGTTATTAAACCGAAAAAATTAAAATGCATGTTTGCATGTTTTTGTTTTGTTTATTTTGCAATTGTAAAGATAAATTAAATTTTCTTCAACAGTAAATATAGGAAATTTTGATTTTCGTTACAAAATATTTTTGAGCTCAAAGCGTTTACAACTCTACGAAATACGAAAATAAGAAAGTAAATATTTAAAAGTATAATAAAGTAAAAACTTTGTAACATAAATTTTATTTATAAAAGAAAGTTAAATATTTTGTATGGGGGTTTGTTTACAGATTATTCACATATATGTAATTTGTAAATTACCAGCATACATATTACTTTTAGCTTTTACTTCTTTGTATACATTGAATTTTCTACCATTTGATCTATTAATCAGATCAAATTTCAACAAGTTTTCTCAGAAATTACTCGGTTAATTCATTAAAGTTTTGAGGATGTTAATATTGCTACCGAATTAATTTGTTCGTAATGGAAACCAACAAACAACTAAGAGAAATAACTGCACCAAGGAACATGCTAATCGATTTTAGTATAGTAAAACAATTGTTGTTAGAATTTGAACTCACATTTCTCCAGCTTTAAAATTGCATTGACAGAAATTTACTGGTAATTATCTACAGCTGAATTAACTAAGAACTACATCAAAACAACATCGGCTATAAATTGAATTAAGGTCAGAACGAGTCACTTACACATCACCTCCATTCTTGAAATTGATTTGTAACATAACTAAAACAGAAATTAAATATATTCATCCTGTTAGGCCCTATTCAAAAATTGAAAATATAGTAAAAATAATTTTACATTAAACACCAGGAAATAATTTCATCTACTTACACAGTAGTTCCAACTAAGCAAAATATAAGAATTCTTTTGTGGTTTTAATGTTTAATTTTAATTAACGAAATTTAAATTCTTTCTATTATATAGCATAAATTATCTATAAACAAATTCATAAGAAAATATAGAATAATTCGCAACTATAATTTTTATATATACAAATTATTGTGGGAAATTTACAACATTTTTTTTTTTAAACATTTTATTCATTTTTCTTGTCCGGTAGATTAAAATTATAATTTATTATTTTTCAATTTACATTGTTTGGAAATGAAAATGTTGATCAATGGGAAAATTTTAATGGTGGGAGAAATATATTTTTTACACAAAGTCACATGAAAATTCTAATTTAGGACAAAAATGTACAAGTTAGCAATTTAAAAATTATATATATAAATTACTTGTCGACCAATTTTAATCGAGGGATTAAAATGGAAATTATCTTCAGTTAGTTTAGTTTGGTTCTTAAGACATTATTTAAGAAAATCGAAAAATTCGGAACAGTTTCTCTTCAATTTTATATCTGAAGTTCTGTGAAGTTATATTGAAATTTTAGGCTATAATTCGTTTTGTACTCCAACGATTCGATCAATTTGTTTTTACCTATATTTAGAAGTTTGTTACATTAGTACAAATTGGTTTAGATAAATTAATATTTCATTATTCATCTATAAGTTTTTCTTATAATTATCGATATAGCAAATGTTTCACTAACTTTTTTTAAAACTTGAATAAAAATTGTGCAAATGTGGGTCCCTTACATTCTCAATGCTCTAATTTACTCAATTTTGACCCAGTCAGAGGAACTCAAATTAACATTTTTAGTACAGTTTTGATACCATACTGGCACTCTTTAACTCCAAGAGCTATAAGATTATCTAGTTCAAGCCACTATAATCGTTCCCATTGAATTAAGTATTTTTGGCTATAAAATTTTAGTATTCCAAAAACAAATTATCATTTTCCAAATCAAATTAATCAATCAATTAATTAGAAACAAAATGTGAATTATAGATATTAAATAAGCATTAATAGACTTCCTGAAATGTTGCAGATTGTATTCCAGTTGCGGGTACAAATTAAAAATGTATAAGTGGTAATATTAACCTTTCTAATACATCTATATGCTCAAAAAGTTGCTAGACTATTAGAAACATTATATTAATCGACTATAATTTTATTAAAATTTGCAATTGATATTTTAAATTTTTTTTTTTAACAAATAGATTAATTAATCGAATAATCGTAACAACTTAATATTATTAACTAATTAATTATGACATTTTGTTGAAAATCATTAATTCTGTATTAAAAAAATAATAAATTAATAATCACACAAAATTGAAACATTTATAACGATTAATATATCTATTTCCGAATAATATACATAAATTAATTAATATTTATAATAATTCAAAAATTTTAACATTTCAAAATATAAATTTATATCCTTCAATAAAATATCTGTTACATTTCTTACAGCTATAGGTATACAAAAATTTTAGTCCTCCAAAAAAAATTATGATTAATTTTATCAAAAAAAAAACTAAATAGTTTGCTGTCATCAATTTATATCTGATATAATAAATAAATGATTAATTAATAAAAAAAAAACGTTTTTCAAATAAAATAATACACAAAAAGCCCTTGATAACATTTATAACTTAAATGGTCAATAAAAATTATGAATTATGAAAATTATTAATAAATTTTTTGAAAATATCAAAATAATTTATACAGGTTTTGCACTCCAAATTCAACCTTTTGCAAACCAAATTCAACTTTTTGCAAATCAAATTCAACTTTTTGCAAATCAAATTCAACCTTTTGCAAATCAAATTCAACCTTTTGCAAATCAAATTCAACCTTTTGCAAAAAACCGAATTAAATGGTTCTATGAAGATTATAAATAATTTTAATTTCAATTAACATTAAATAAATTCAAATTATAAAAATAAATTAATAATTAGAATTTTTTATTTTCTTTGAATTAAATAAATTAATTAATAATTAAGTATAGATAAATCATGATTACAGTGATTCTCCTGCAGCGGCTAATGGCAACTGCATATACATATGTGTATAATAATTATTGCAATTTTCGGGGTTAATAGTTGCCACAGCTTGTTCAATAACTTCTACTAAATTATAAGTATTTACACAATCCGCTAATAAATTACGCACATAAAATTTGATTTTAGAAAAAACTTCTTCAATGGCATTCATCATTGGTGAATATGGTGGCAGAAATACAAAAGTATGTCTTGTACGCGCCACAAGCTCACGAATTTCCAGACTTTTGTGGAGCCGAACATTGTCTAAAATTAACCACGCTTCTACAATCATGTTCTTCTAAATTTTTAAACTACGAAAGAAATCACAAAAAATATTCGAATTCACATTAGATCGTGCAATTATATCATGGAATATTATTCCCTGAGTATTTATCGCTGCAATCAGGGATACATTCCGTTCTCTAATAGTTGGTACAATTACCCGGGCCGGTGTATTGGCTGTAGAACGTGCTTTTGTTCTGCGAAGATGGTAATTCAATCCAGATTCATCAATAAATATTATTTTGCTTACTTGGATTATAAATTATCTAATTATTAATTGTTTAACTTAAGGTAAAAATTAATTTTTCGAATGATTTTATAAAAGGTTGAATTTGATTTGCAAAAAGTTGAATTTGATTTGCAAAAGGTTGAATTTGATTTGCAAAAGGTTGAATTTGATTTGCAAAAAGTTGAATTTGGTTTGCAAAAGGTTGAATTTGGAGTGCAAAACCTGTATAATTTTTTCAAAAATTATGACCAAAAAATTTATAATTCCAAAAAATTGTTTAGGTCTTATATTAATTTTTTAATCAGACATCAAGCACACTTTTTTTATCTTACCTCACAAACGAAAATGATTTTTATAATAAAAATTACCAATTAATAAAAAAATAATAATTTGATGCTAAATATTTTTGTATAACCACAAATTAGCGAATATTTAAACAAAATTGAATAAAACCATAATTTAACTATATGTAATTGCATATACTATAGATCAGTGATGCCCAAAATACTGCCCGCGGACCAAATCTGGCCCAACAGCCTCAATTCATTGGTCCTCGAAATGTTTAATCGTGCAGTTTTTTTCCTAAAATTATAGGAAATATCAATTAAAATTCTGAATTTTGCGTCGTACTTAGAAGAAAACCATAAAAAAAAGTGCACTAAAGTACACTGTTAAGTGCACTAAATTTACTTTCTTCTTGAATTTATAAAAATTCTGTCAATTAGTGATAGAAAAAACTCAAATTTCCTAATGGCACATCTAATAATAAATGAGAAATTGTGATTAAATTTGACATTTCCATGGCAATATGGAAAACAAAATACGGCTATATGCACTTACATATAGAAATGCACTTAATTTCCACCTTTTTCCAAAAAAAATTGACCCGCAGAATTCTGTAAATTTCATTTTTTGGCCCCAAGTTCGATTAAGTTTGGGGCATCGCTGCTATAGATTTATTTATTTATCTTCGAATTTTATGCTAAATCATAATTTTACCTTGTTTAATAAAATTGGACCCCTTCATATATACACAATGTCATTATTATGTTTAACTTGTCAGAAAAAATTAATACACAATTTTTTTTCTATATATTTTTATCTAATACATATTTAAATGATTGAAAATTTAATTATTTTGTTAATTTTTTCAAAGATTTGTCGGGTAATAATCGTATAATGATTTAACTGAAAAAATCGAAAAATATTTACTTTACATAAATTGTACAATATTTTAAATTGACCCTGCCAAATTACTAATTTATCATTTTTATATTTGTAGTTTGTTAAATTCCATCTTATAATTCATTAAATGATTTTTACTTAACCAGCATTTAAAATTTTTTTTTTCAAATTCAAATTTATTAGAAGGTTATGGAGTGCAAAAGCTTTTACTTTGCTCAAATTCTTATTTAAAGTGATTTTATAGTTATCAAATAATATAAGTTTGATTAGACGTTTTTGTAGAAGAAATATTGAATTGGATTGGAATAAGTAGATTTGAAAATATATTTTATAGAAGAAAATTAAAGGAAATATATTGTGTACCATGGCGCTTAATACATAGTATATTGTCTGATATTTATGTTCCATAAGATTGAAATCTCTATTTTCAGTACCTATAAAATATTGTATTATATCTTAAAAATTGAGTAAATTACAGCATTGAGAAGATGAGTCCCTTTTTGCCAGACTTTTTTTCAAGTTATTTTGCTATAACGTTCGCAAATTAAAGGATATTTCAAATTTGTTTGGATATTTGCATTATAATCTCGTCTATAGATACGAAATTTACCTATATATTGAAGAAATTCGATGTTTTGAGCGAAATGGCAAGGGGTATCCCTTTACATTCTTTTTTTTCGTCGAATTTGGCCAATTTTGCAAATAATAAAAGTGAAACTATATATTTTTATTGACAGTGGAATGATCGCACCACTCAGAAAATTGAGCTACACTGACTTTAGCAACATTGTTTTGATCGAAAATTGAACAATATTTCAAAAAAATTACAAAATTATACAATTTTATAGCTAAATCCATTTATAATTTAAATAAAATAATGTTTTGTATAAAATTTTAAATATATTTTACTAAAGAATTTATCAAATTTAAGTAATTTTTCACCAAAAATATTCTCATTTTGCTAAAATTTGCTATTAAATTATAAAATTTTCATCTATATCTTTATTCAAATTGCCTCTATTTCTGATCTATTTGTCTGCAAATTGTATTTTTTTTATTTCAACTTTGTTCTATCAAGTTGTCGCAATTGCATAATTGTTTGGACATAAATTTGTGGAATGTTTGAACCGTATCTTTTTTTGTCAACAAAAATTTCTATACAAAAAAAACAACCACAAAGCACAAATAATTGTAATTATCAACTTATAAGCTTTATATAAACATTTAATAAAATATTTAACTCTATATTACTGGTCTAATAAACACAAAATTTACAAATTATAATAATTATTTCTGTTAAATTTATATAACATAACCTAAATTCTTTATATACAAATTCATAATATCAATTTTTTTTTTGCGCCTAAAATTGATCAATTTACTAAAATTACCGAAAAAAATAATATTTTCATAAGTTTAAATGAGATGTAACTTTGATTTCCTGTTCAAAAAATGCCGCGCAGCCGAACTATTGATAGTTTTATAATCATGGGCTTTTTTTAAATTATCTACTGTAAATGCATATTTTGAGTAGTATGTTGCACCCTCTAGTGGAAGAAACTAAAATTATAACAACTGTGATTTTATACTACTACTTACTACCCTTTATTTGCGACATTAAACATAATTTTTGGGGTTTATTGACTATTGGAAATCGCATTTTAAAATTTTTATATGTTTTAGTATTCAGCGCCTCTATCGGTAGAAATATTGAAAATACGGTTACTGGCATCGTGTTCTACTTTACCTTTCCAACGAGTAGTCACACTTCATTTTTGGGGCACATTTACTATATAAAATTATATTTTTATTCGGAAAAACATGTTTTGGCAAAATGTGAATAGCGCCGTCTACCGGCCGAATTTTAAAATTCTATCAATTACATCTGGTTCTCAATAAATCAAGCTTTCTATTGGTGGGTCAATCATGAACTTGTATGTACAGTAACTATGTGAAATAACTGTTTTTTATTGTTTACATCGGACAGACGGACAGAAGGACAGACGGACGGACAGAAAAGCGTTAACATAAGGGATTTTTTTTTTAAAAAAAAGCCCTAAAAAAAATGAAAATTACATTAACAGAAAAAAAAATATATTAATTATTATTTTTTTGTTAATAATTTTTTTTACTTTATGAAATTATAGCAAGTTAGCAACTACGACGACGTATATAACCTTTAATTCTCATCCCATGAAAATAGTGTTGGCGTTGCTAACGATTTATAAATTAGTAAAGCATGCATAGAAAAGTTCATCATAGTTTAACAAAAAAATTAACCTCTCTTACTTTTTTTTTTGTAAGGTAATTTTCGAGAATTATTTAATTTTAGTATACAAAAAAAAAAACATGTATAAAATTAAGAATAATAATCTCAATTAGTTACACGAAAATGTCACCTTTATAAAGGTAAAGGAAGATTATGATGACAGAAAATATGAAATGTGGGTGACAATGAATTTATATTTATAACAGTTAATTCTATTAACGGTGGTTAATGATTAACAAAAATTTACTACCCGCAATTTTTTTTTTTTTGTATATTTTGTCAGAAAAATGGTTAAGAAAACTAATAGAAGATATTCTGGAATTTAATTGAATTTTATTTGAAGTTTTGGCGGCGGTGTATAGGTAATTTTTGTATTATCATGTGTGTTAATTACCTAATTGAGTTTATAATGTAAGAATTATTTCTTAATTAAAACAGAAACTGTTAGAAAATTTGTAATATTTTGATCCTATATTTAATTTTGATCCTATATTTAATTTTGATCTTATTAATTTTTGGTTTGGGTTCAATAACTGCGATTTTTATGAAAACGATAAAATATTTAGTAATGATTGGCAAGCTAAATTAGTTATAGTTCTTTTATGTTTAAATTTAAATTAAATTCGTATTTTTTTTTTCAAATCAAATTCTTCTATTTAGCTGAACAAAATTCATCTGATTATTGTTTGGAAATTGAATTTGTATCCTTAAATTATGTTAATTAAACATATATAAAATACATAATATAGACCTAAAATTTGCAATATGTATTATTAAATTTTAACAGAAATTAGGAAGACGAATTTGATTTGCAATCAGATAAAATTAATTTTAGGATATTTTGACTTTGCAAAAAATCAATTTTGAAAAATAAAAAGGCAAATTTTGATTTGCAAAAAGAGTAATTTGAAATATAAAAGGCGACTTATTTAATTTATCTAGATTTGCACAATGAGAGTGATCGTGATAGTATAAATTCCATGTTAAATAAATTTAGGTATTAATTCCTAATCAAGTAAAATGCTAAATTGGTTAATTAACTCTTCTACACGGTGTTTAATTAAAACTCTACATCAAAGATGTTCGGTACAAAAATGTACCCATATACATATTTAGGGTAGGTATATAAACTTTAATTTGTATTTTTTTTTTAATTTGATCACTTATTTTTAATATCTTACCAGTAAAATTTGAAATATATATTTTATAGAAACTGATATTGGGACTGAAACTAAATAACCTAAAAACTCAAAAAAATCTAAATGGTATAATTAATTTGAATTCGTATTATTATTGAGAAATTCGATTTTGTTTAATTTTTGAGGAATTATCGGGAAATCACTCATTATTGCAGTACTTTTTGTAGAATTTTTTGCATACTTTTTGGTTAAATTGTTCTTTTAAAGACTTTTTACGATTTACGTACGATTTACTTACTTATAAAATGTATGGGGACAATTTTGTCCCGAACAACCTCTGCGTTATTTTTTTTTCCATGGACAAACTAATATACATATTCAAATTTAATACACATGAAAATGTGTTAAATAAAATATCTACCAAATATAGGAAAAATTTAAACATTTACAATTATTACTTCAAATTTTTAAATTTTATAAATATGTATACATTCAAATGGGACAAAAATATCCCAACTTCTTAGAAGGGTTAAGTAAATAATAATAATTTCATAAATATAGAATTGAAATGTTAGACATAGTTTAACTCTAAAATTCATTATTTTTAATTATTTTCTTATACTTAATAACAATTTAATTTTTTAAATTATAAGGACAATTAATTTAAATACTTAAACTCATTTTGATAGAATCAAAAAAAGTCCTAAATTTTATCAGAATTCATTCTTAATTAATTTAATTATTTAAATATTTATTTCTATACCATTGTTAGGGCTTTTTTTTAAAAAAAAAATCTCTTATGTTAACGCTTTTCTGTCCGTCCGTCTTTCCGTCTGTCTGTCCATCCGTCTGTCTGTCCCGTCCGTCTGTCCGATGTAAACAATAAAAAGCAGTTATTTCACATAGTTACTGTACATACAAGTTCATGATTGACCCACCAATAGAAAGCTTGATTTATTGAGAACCAGATGTAATTGATAGAATTTTAAAATTCGGCCGGTAGACGGCGCTATTCACATTTTTCCAAAACATGTTTTTCCGAATAAAAATGTAATTTTATATAGTAAATGTGCACCAAAAATGAATTGTGACTACTCGTTGGAAAGGTAATTAAAAGTAGAACACGATGCCAGTAACCGTATTTCAAATTTCTACCGATAGAGGCGCTGAATACTAAAATATATAAAATATTAATTTTTAAAATGCTCGCAGTTTAATGTCGCAAATGAAAGGTAGTAAGTAGTAGTATAAAATCACAGTTGTTATAATTTTAGTTTCTTCCACTAGAGGGTGCAACATACTACTCAAAATATGCATTTACAGTAGATAATTTAAAAAAAGCCCATGATTATAAAACTACAGATCAGTAGTTGCTGCTCGGCATTTTTATATTTCTACTAACATAAAAAAACACGGAAGAAATTTTAAATTTATTTAATAAATTAGAAATTTATGTATTACCTCAGGGATTATTTTTAACATTTCAATAAAAAATTCATAATTTTATAAAATTTGAATTACAAATAATAAACAATGTTTTTCTCTTCCAAAAAAAAAAAGGTTAATGTACTACATTTCTAATAAAGAAATTTATGTGTTATACATTTAACTATTTTTACTATTTTACTAAAATTTATAAAATCTTATTTGATATCTTGTTAAGAAAAACATAATCACAAAAAAAAAAAGAAATTCAAGTACAAAGAAAAAGTGTTAATCTTATTAATATAATCTAAAAAGCCTTTAGGGTAAACACGCAATAGAAATAAAAGTTTTCATATATAAATTTTATGTACTATACTACTTTTAGTGGGACATAAAAAATATAATTTTTATTGAATATTTTCGTTATCTTTGGAAATAATTTACACACACAAAAAATTATTGATGCCATTGGGGGAATTAAACTTTATACATAATTATGAATAGATAAATTGATAAAACTAACTCAATAACAATGACAGATCAATTAGTTTATTTAGAATTGTTTACTATATAATTGATAACTTAAAGGTATAAAATTAATTAGACATGAAAATATTTGTGATTAATGTAATTACATATACTAATTTGCGATCGTTCTATATTTTTATATTTTTCTTATAGAAAAATATCAAGTGAATATAGAAATAGGTTAATGTAATAGCCTCTACAAACTGGGCGCCTATAACATGATATAGCGTATATCACCTAATTTTTGAGGGATTGACATAATAAAATTTCGATACTTTTGTAATATTTCAATGTTATCGGTAATATTTTCAGGAATTTTAGCACCCCTAGACAGCAATTGTCAATTTATTGTTATTTTTATTATTTTATTTGAACTTTGAAAAATAATTGTCGAGTGTATATTTATTACCTAGCGTTCCCATTGAAATTTTTAGTTTTACAGGATTGTATGAAAAACAAACTTGACGAAAAATAAGAAAAAGAAAAAGTTAAAATCAATTTAACTTTTTCATAAAATTTCATAATTTTTTTCATTAAAATTCAATGGGAACGCGATTGTAAAAATTATGCGAAAAAACTATGTAAAATTCAATGGGATCGCACTGTTATACTATATTTATTTTTTGCAAATATTTGCTCTTTGAATAAAATAAAAATTTTCAGAAATTATAAACGTCAAAATATATCAAGTATTTTCAGTCTGAATGCGTTTTTCATAACATGTTATAGATGTGATATAAAGGTGTTATAGGCGCCCAGTTTGTAGAGGCTATTATATACATAGATCGACTTTTATACACCATATTTTTCAATATTCTATGATTCTATATGAATTTAGATCAAAATTATGTATGTACTTTTATAGATAAAATTATTAGATCAATAAATTTCTTAGTGTTGCATAAAATAAAGATTGTTTTTTTTCAAATTTAATTTAATAAGAAATATATTTATGCCGATTTTTTATGTAACTGAGAAAATCCAAATAATTTTCAATTAAAAAAAAAATTAAAATCCACTTCCAATAAGAAGACATTGAATCTTTAACCTTATTTACCAATTAATTTATAATTTTTTTCAATTGCAAATAATCCAGCTTCAATATTCAATTTAATTACAATCACAATTTTTATCTACTCGTCTTTATATATATAAACTCATTTGAAAATTTTATTTCTTTTCCAAAAGTTCAAAATATTTTTCACAATATTTTCCAAGTATAAAAATATCATTCTTAGATTTTCATTACTACAATATTTCTTTTCTATAATAATTTAAAGAGGTAAATACATTAATGCAATTAGATTTTAATCATCGATAATAATATAGTTAATAGTGATTAATGACCTAATTCTCATAAAAATTCCCACAATTTGAACTTTAGATATAAATTTTTAGTTTAATCAGTTTTATTATATTATAACAATATTGTGCTTAGTATTGCAATACGATTAGCTAATCGAATAGTGATTTATAAAAAAAATATAATTATGTACCTATAATAAAATTTCTTTTTACACTTTCACCATTTCATATATAATGCTACTATTACCCAATTTTTTTGGGTGTAATGAGAGATTCTTTTTGTAGATTTTAAATTAGAAAAATATTTTAATAAATTTTTTTATGATACAAAAATATGCTTTACAAAATATAATCCCAACCCAATAAAATATTCATTTAAAAATATATTTTTTGAAATCATTAATCTTTCATTCAAATATTTCATATTTTGACCAATAGTATAAATTTTAGTATTACTGCAGCAGAATAATAATTGATGTAAAAGATTTAACAATAAATTTTCATATTGTACACAGAAATATTGAAAGTAATTTTTCTTAGTATTTTTCAATATCTTAAATCTTCCAATATATATTCACTATATGCACAAATATTGACAAGAGTAATAAAATTTAATATTTCAACAAAATTGCAATTTTATAGAGATTTTTTTTACTATAAACTTCTTATGAATTAGAACTTTATAAGAACTTTATATAATTTAACAGATTTCCATTAGAATTTTCTATACTAGTTTAACAGAATGTAAATTAAAGTTTAATGTTAATGTGAAATTTTATAAATCATATTGAAATTATTTAAAGTATTAAATCAAATTAAAATCAAATTTAAATCGAGTCTTTGATTAATACTTAATTTGAACATTTGACTTTAAAAGTTTTGAAATAATATTTCATTAATTTACTTTACTTAACTCTCAAACGATGCCATTGAGTTGATTATTTCATGATGCCAATAAATTATATTTACGATATTTGCAGTTCAATTTTTCCTCATGTAGACATCACTATGTATTTTTGATTGTAAATAAGTAAATAACATATCTGCGAGCCTGTAGGAACTACGAGTAGCCAGGACGAGAAGAAAAAACCTATATTGAACATTTTGTTATATTATGCCAGTCCAGTATTTGCAAATAGAAGTTTGTACGATTGCGCAATTCAGATTTGAAAGAAGTTTTTCAAGAACTATTCTTAAGTTAGCTGAAAGTACGAAATTCTTCGACTTTGTTGTAACTATACGAAATTTTGAACACTATACTTAGTTCATAACATTCCGATTAGTAGTATCGGTAAGGATACTAAGACTCATTTATGTTGTGTATATACCTAATATCTCCACTGTAAATTAACCTAACCTAACCTAACCTAACCTTATAGTCTACCACCAGGAAAAACAGACAGAAAAAGAAGAAGTTAATTCATAAAAATATAATAATCTTCATATTCATCTAAAATTTATATACCGTAAATATAAATATTGACTTTTAAAATTGATAAATTATTTTAAATATTTTTTATATTTCATATAGAAATTACCAAAAAATTACCTAGCTACAATCAATCTCATTTCATATAACAAAACTTTGGAAATTATTAAGTGTTATTAATCAACGCAGCCCAAAAAAAAAAATATATGTTTATGTCATGACAAGATTAACAATATCTTCAAAAAAAATAAGAAACTTTCTCGTTAAAATGAAAATTTTGTAAAGAACATTTTTTTTTTATTGTAAAAATTAACCTAAAATTCTTAAGTAGAATTTTTGTTTTGTTATGTTTTAATAGATAAACGGATTTTAAAAATATGTTTTTTTTGTGTGTGTGTACATACATCTTTTCGGAAAGGTGAGAATAATATTAAAAATCAACATAAATAAATATGTTGTATTTAATTTTCTATATATATGTATATAGTAAATTTTTTTTTGTGTTACCTATAGTATATATATAATGGACAACTCCCACGCCAGATCATTCCAAGAAAATACAACTCTTCGTTGATGAAAAACATTGAAAAGAAACACATTTCAAACAAAGTAGAAATATGTATAATTATTTTAACTACCCATATGTATATATACATGTAATCATTAGAATATAATCTTATAGATACAAGATGCTAAACATAAATTATAAATATCTTGTAGATATTTCTTTTTTATGTTTTTATAATAATGTATTGAAAATGATAACAGTTTTTTTTATTATTATTATTCTTATGCTGATTTGTTAAATTATATTCTATTCTATAATGGTTTATAGACATATGTATATGATGATATACGGACACTTCATTATTGTATATCAATTCATCGTATGAGGAATTCGCAGTATAGCAAATTTACCATATATAGAAATTCACCGAAAAGCAGAATTCATGACACAATGAAACACTATCTATATTGAAAGACCTTGAAAAAATCTCAAAACTTACAATAACAAATATTTATTAAATAATTAATACGATGAAGTAATGTACGGCGAATTTGTGTGCGGCGAATTTGTATGCGGCGAATTGTTTTTCGACGATAATTTCTACACTGAGCTTCTAAATTTAGACTGTTAATTGGTATAAGTAGTTCAGTATTGTGCTCGAGTGAAATGAAATTTTAACGCGATCTCCAAAGCTGTACAAACTCTACTGTGAAATAGCCGTGAAAAAGTTGTGAAAAATATTTTGTAAATAAAATTTGACAAGTTAATTAGGCATTTTAATATTTTGACATTTCAAAAGACCGTTGAAAGGTCAGTAATTTTATATACTGACCTTTTAACGTCAGCTATTCAAATTTTTGATCAAAGGAATCAAAAAAAAAACTAGCAAATGTCAAAATTTCATCGTGAAATAATGTTCTGAACATTATTTCACATGAAAAATAATCAGGAGACTTTTGCGCGCCATCTGTTGATAAGCACAAAATTCATTATTTTTTACGATTTTTTCACAATTTTTTCACGCGAGCTCAGTACTACTTGAGCGAAATCAGGAGCGAAATTTTTCATTTCTGATTTCACGATGTCAAATTTGTATGAAAATTTCATTTCACTCGAGCACAATACTGAACTTATACGATGAATTGCTACATGGTAAATTGATTTATATGGTCATTTACTTGTACGACGAATTGCTACACGATCAATTACTACCACGATGAATTGCTACAAGATCAATTCCCCTACAATGAATTTATTCGGATTCGATATACAATGCGATCGCATGTCATAAAAATTATCTTAACTTTGTGTTTTTTTTTGGTGCAAAAAGGTTTGGCTTTAAATTGATGGGTTCTTGTCTCAAAAATTTATTAAAAGAATTTGTTGAAAATTCGACAAAACTATTTTTTTTCTTTTTGCCAAAATAATATTAAAAATTATGTGAAAAGAATTATTATAAAAAATTAGAAAAAAAAACAAATCGTGTTTTAAGACAATGAATACCGTTAAAAAAAACATATAACAAAAATTAATTTTCATATTTTTTATACTGTTTTTTTTTTTCTGTTTCGGTGAATAATGATTTGAATTTTGTAGAAGAAAAATGAGGAATTTCCCTAAACATAAAATGACAGATTGACAAATTTCTGTTTCTTCTTTTATGTAATTTGATAAATAGAATTATTTGTTTTTTTTGGCAAAACCAAAATATTAATATGAAAGTAATTTTTTTGTATGTTTATATCTGTTGGTGTCACTATTTTTTTATTTGGATCCAAGTTGCTTTAAAGGAGCTTATGACACTTATTGATAAATCTAAAAAAGTCTAATGTCTACTATGCTTCACTAAATAACAATGATGACATATCGTCGGTCCCATGCCAAAACCGCGAATGTGCAATATTACGGTTTCGAGAAAATCGCGTTTTAATTTTTGCCGATTTGTGAAATTCTTATATATAAACGATATAGAAATTTTAACATAAGCTATATAGAAATTTTTTAATATTAAAAAAACTACGACGAATTGCACATTTGTGGGTTTTGCATATTGTAGATTTTGAAATTTTACAATTTCTGGCATTAAAAACTCAATTTCACAAAAAAACGCACATTCGCGGTAATCTTTTTTAAAATCCGACGATAATCTTTTTTAATATTTTCCTCAGTACTAAGGATCTATTCAACTTGTCATCTTGATTTAAGGATGTGATTTTTAGTTGTGGATGGAGCTTCAATTTTCTGATTTTCGACCAGTTTTTTTTTTTTAAATATTGTGCTAACATATGCCAGGGACAGGTCTAATTAATTTCAGTGCATCTCAATACAAATAAGTACATGTCAAAATAATTTCAGTACAAATATACTATCATCGAGAAATTTGGAAAAATGGTTAATATTTAATTTCTTCTAAATTTTTCACTATACATATTTTCAAATTCATGAAAATAGATTTTCGAAAAAAATGACTCAGAGCTTAAAGGCCAGCGCACAATTGGGGCTTTAATCGATAGCGTTAACTTAAAAAAGTTTCAACATATGGAAATCAATGTAAGCGAGCACAATACCAGCAGTTAACGCTAGGCGAAAAAAAAACGCCAGCGCTGGCTTTCAACAAGTTGAAAAATTAACGCCAGCGCTAGACTATTTTAATATTGGGAGGAAAAAAATTGGTGAAAAATCACATAAAATTTATGAAAATTTGACAAATATAAAAAAAAAATCTACGCTACAATTGTGCGAAGTCTGGCTTTTTCCGCTAGCGTTAATAAAAGTTAAAGTTAACGCTACCGATTAAAGCCCCAATTCTGCGCCGGCCTTAAAATAGGATAAATATTCGCCCAAACAAATTTTTCATTCAAATCATTCTGTTGTTGATTTTTAATCATAAATTATTTTTAGTATAAATTTACAAAATATTTTAATTATACAATCTACAAATACAAACAAATAATATTTAAAATATCAAAAATAAATTTTAATTTATTTCAAAAGTTTTGATGCAGAGCAAAACAAAACTAAAAAAATATTGAACCCAGACAAAAAATTATAAAACCATTTTTTATTTAAGACTAATCATCATATAAATTTATATCGAGAAATCTATTTATTTATTTCTATAATCATCTTTTAATCAAGAATGTTTTTTTTATCTTATATACCAAAAACCAAAAATAGTCGTGATTATCGTGATGAATATCATAAATTTCAAATGCGTATATAATTTAAATTTAAACTTTAATTTATATAATTTTGTAAAAATTCTTGATTTAAATAAAAAATTCTTAGTGAAAAACCAGATTATTTTATAAAATGAAAAGTTCATGTCATTCATCGATAAAATTATATAATTTTGATTTGAAAAAATATTTTTAGTATAAATTTTGATTTGAAAAAATATTTCAAGGATATTTTTGACACGATTTTTATAGAGTTTTTTTTTGTTTGTTGAAGATATATTAATTTTTTTTTTATGTTTAAACATAAAATGATGACAATTTTTATTGTGTATTACTATAATTATAATAAAAAAACTATTTATAAGTTGAAGTTCAAAATTTTGGTCATCTAAGAAGTTACTTTTTAGAGATAATTATTATTTTTATAATAACTATTTTTGGTATATATGTCATTCCTAAGATTATTTCAGATTTTCCTTATAACAATAATACAATAAATTTCCATGAAAATAGTTTTAAATTAAAGCTTGGGCTACAATGTGCCGATCAGTTCAGTAATTTCCAAATTTGACGTCTTCATATATTTTGTATGGAAAATCGATTGGCTGAACACAATAGGTTGGAACTGATCAATTCGAAACAGAACAAATGGAAAGATTTCGGAACGATTGAACTTTCACGGAACCTACGGAAGCTAACTTCATGAGAAATGATATGTCAGTCAATATAATTTAGGTTAGGTTAATCGCCGCCAATATTTTCAACATTATGGATGAAGAAAAGTTTATTGAGGATATTAAATTATATCCTGAATTATTTAACAAACATTAAATTATCCATTTTTATAAAAATAATTTTTTTTTCGACACAAAACGTCACTAATTTTCTTTTTTTTGTCACTACAAAACTTCAAACTGACAAATTTAATCGGTTGGTGTCGGAAGCTATGTAGCCAGCCCACTTAACGAATCGATTTGGAAATTACTGAACTGATCGGTACCGAACTAATCGGCACATTGTAGCCCAAGCTTAAATCTTTCACGTTTCAGTTAAATTAAAAAAAAGGAGAAATAAGAAGAAAATTTATGTTCAATTAAGTTGACCACATCATGAAATGCTGAAAATTGTAGAGAGAGTAAGTATAAGTATATGGAATTTTACATAAAGTTTAAAATTGTTTAACAAAATTTTTATATTAAAATATAATTTTATTATATAATCTTAATTTATAGAAATAAATGCACATAGATACTAGAAATATTCTAGTATACGAGTGATCTAACTTAGTCAGATATGGAAAATAGTATGATTTGGAAATTCCAAAATATGTAAATATAGTGTTAAGATATTTAAATGTGATCCGAAACATTTTATATTATAGTCTATAGTGTATATTATAAGTGTAATAAAGCCATACATGGTTATTTTAATACTTTTTATTCAAGTCAAACCATAATCTCGTTACTGACTCAATTCGTTATATAATTTTAGGTAGTCATTTTACATATTTCCCTCAAAATAGTATTTTTAAATCAAATCAATTATGTTTACAATTCAAATTCATATTTTTTCCAAATTAAATAAATGTAATTTCAAAGTCATCATTTATTCCAAAGGTTCGTATTAATTTTAAGAAAACATAAATTTATATTTTAAAAATATCGAAATTGACCTGTCAATGTCATAAGAATTGAACAATTTATAGTGTTTTAAAATTGTGTAGTAATTGAGAATTGTCTATAGTAATTTATAATATCAATAATTATATTATATTCCCATAATTCTGACTAAATATAGCTTCTACATATTATGCATTATAATGATCCAAAAAGTATTTCAGCTTCAAGTGTTTCAGTGTAAAATTCACATAATATGAGTTTATCATATTTATTAGCATATACATATTGCCATTTATGAATCCAAATTATGAATATTTAAAATCTAAATAAATTGTATAAATATTAGGAAATTAATTTTAAATATTATTTAATTTTACTAAAAAAATTTATGTCATAATTTACCGCCATAAAAAAGGTAAAATTCTATTATAGTTCTGCTCTAATTTTCATTGTATATCGCGTTAAATTTTCTACTATATTCATATTCCTATTATTATAAATTAAAATTATTGACCAAAGCAAAAATATTATAAATTAATTTTTGATAATTTTTCAACAATTATATTTATTGTCCTTCTACACACAAAAACAGCACACCTTTTTAAAAATTGTTTCATGTACCCCCATACAACAAATTTAAAAACAATTTTTTTTTTTTATAATAATAATTTGATCTAAATTTATTTTTTCATAACTTTTTCAGCTACCAATAATAATTATATTAAAATTAGTAGCAAAAATAGCGACAACACCCATAAAAAAAAAAATGATTTAACAACAAAAAGAAATAAATAATAATTTAACCGTCGTCCTCCGCTCATTCAAATTTATTATTTCAATTATTGTTTATAACAACAAATTATGCAAGAATTTCATGCAAAAATTATTTAAATAAAATAGAAAAATTTAAATAGATCTTTGAGACTATTATAGAATATCTTTTTGAACCAAAACAAAAAATTAAACTTGTATACCAAAAAAAAAAAAAAATGAAAAATGAGAATTTTTTTTTTATAATCTAAAAAGAAAAGCGTGTAAATCATTTGTCAATTATAATATAATTTTTTTTTTTTGGTAAAGTTCAATGTTCGCACGATTAAACTGAACTTTAGAAAAAAGTTGAGCACAATAGTTACATGATTAATTTAGAAATATTATACCGTCGTGTGAGAAGCGAATTGTCGTAACTGCAAAAATGAAGTTCCGAGATAAATGAATATTAAGTTTTTGAATTTTTTTCTGAGGCTTTTTTTTCTGAGGCTTATTTATCTCAATAAATAATATTATGACTCCAATAAATTAACACTCTATTACAAAGATGGGTTCTTTAGCTATGTAAAACAGTAAGTACTTTGGTCTCAAATAGAATTAGAGGATTGTTATAATTTAATTTAGTGATGCACCACAAACTTTACGATAATTTAATTTTTTATTTAGATCTATGGAAAAATCTCAGAATGTTGTAAATGCAACTTACCACAATTTAAATCATATGAATTATCACTATTTGTTTCAGAATTATAAACCACAAAATGTAGTATGGTTAACATACAATAATTAGAACAACTTATTTGTATTGTAATTTATTTTTATATTATTCTCGTATGACAAAGATACAACAATTTGAATATAACATAATTGGAATTTTATAGTAAAAATTTGTCCTTAAAGTATATATACAACATTTTGCAATTTATATGATGAACTACGCTATACCACCAAAATACCGTATAAAATGTATACAACATTTCGCAAATAATTAATTCAGGTAAATACAACTTACAACAATTTAGAATTTCAATTAAATAGTAGCCAGGATATTCTCGGATCGAATCCGTCTGAACACAGGGCGATAGATACTTAAATTTTCTATCTTCCTGTATCAATACTCTCAAATTGACGTATCTAACGCTTACGACATTTCGCTTCTCACACGACGATACGAAAGTATAATTTAAAAAGTGTTTACAATCAAATTTAAAGCTAATTTAATGAATAAAAGTTATGTACAGAAAATTTCAAGTCACATAATTAATGATTTAAATTACTTTTGACATAGTTCTATAAATTATATAGTTTTTTAATGCGATAGTTTTGATAGAAATTAGACCACAATTTATACCATTAACATAATGTTCTTCAATGTAACATTCGCCATGGTTAAATTTTAATTGTGATGAGTGAATAAATTCAGGATAAATTTGATGTGATGAACATAAAGGTAAATTATAGTGCACCTATTATACAGTTTTGGTATACTGTATATGAGTAAGAGGTGCAGTATAGTAAAATCTGTAGTAAGACTGTAAGAATTACAGATTATGGTTACTTAATTACTGTATAAGAATAAAAGATTCAAATTTTTCAATTATTAGAAAAATTGTTAAAAAAATAATTAAAATTATAATTAAAATTAAGAAGTCTAGATTTCTATTTTCAGGATAAACTATTTTCTTCAGATGAATCTAATTTCTATAAAATAAATATAATCTTGAACAATTTTACATTTTTGATGACAACTTCATTTAACATTTGTCTACCAGAATATAATTTGTACCTGAAACGAAATGCGAAATGAAAATGGTGATAATATGGAAAATGATACTCGTAGAAGATTATAGAGTATTCAGTGGATTCTGGATTACCTTTCTGTCAAATGGTAGATAGAATATTTTGAAATTGGGTCAACCCTTGACTGTGTGGAGCCTATTTATCAGATTATCTAAAAAAATGGTTATAGAATTTATTAAGTATATAAAATTCTACAGAACACTGAAAATGTTATAAGTCTATAAAGCTAAATATATCCACAATATTCAGCACCAGGCCGAAAACTAATTTCTTGTGTATAAAACTAATAATTATTAATAATTATAATAAATATTTATGAATGATAATTGATGTATAAGGCAAATAATTGCAATTTGAGTGCTTTCATCTTTTAATTACTTTGACAATATATTATAAAAAGTGCAGAGAATTCGTCAAATTAATATTCCATTTAATGATAATATAAATGACACCAATTTTGTATCTATATTTTGACCTAATTTACTCTCATTTCAAAACAAAATTTAAGGGTCAATTCAAAACCATAAAAAATTAACATTTAATTATTTACCATTAGTATAGTAAAGTATAATATAATTATGCAGTTCTTCGGTGAGTGGGTACGAAAAAAAAAAAAATACTACCCATTAACACGAAAATTACATAACAATTTTATTGTTTAATCGAAATATACTCGTATAAACGAATTATTTTTGTGATCATTTAGGGTCTAACATCATTTTTCAATTTAAACTTTTTTCTTTTTTTTAAATTCATTTTTCTTATTCTCTGTGTTTGCCACTAATGCGTAAGTTTAAAAGGTGAAAAATGAATAATTACATAATAAAAATTCAAAAATTGTTAACTTAAATCTAACCATGGTTTTTTTTGTTTTGTTGTTTTATAACCTAAATTACATTTAAAATGAAATTAGGTTAAAAAATAATTAGGCTTAAAAATTTTAAATTATTACCTTATAGAAATTTTATAAATGATTCTTATCTATGATTCAAAATTCTATTATATTATTCAATTAAATTTTATTAAATGATAATTATCTATTATAAAATACATATAATTTAATGATAAATTGAATCTTGATAGTTCAATAATTAGCTTATTTATTAGTATTAAAATCAAAATTTTCTCTGTAAAACGCAATCATTAAAAAATGAAGAAAAAAAACCATCAGTAAAACTAAATTTTCCAATAATAATCTAAAAATCTACAAAAAAATTTAACTATAGACAATCAAAAAAAAAAAAATTCAAATTTTTCACGATTATTTTTCTGTTAAATGGTTTAAACTTTTCTTAACGACATAATTGGTGACGCAATCGACATAAATTTTTCATAAATTTTTATGATAAACCGAAATAAAATTGATTACTAATAATTTTTCCCATCAAAAATCCGGAAAACCTTAACCAATAGGTATATGGCCTTGTAAGAAAACATTATTTTGTTTTTGCACAAACTTGTCATAATTTTGTGTGATATTTTCTTTATTTTTAGTTTTCGGTTAAAAATCTTCACAGAATTATTTTAAGAAGATGAAGAAGAAAATGATGATTGGTAAATATTAAAGTATGTTAGCGGGAAAAAGAACTTGAAAAAAAAAAAATGTGAAAAATGAAAAATTATCAAGAAAATATTTATTAAAACCAAAAAAAAAAAAAAAAAATGAAGAAGAAAATATTATTAGATACTTTCACGTTTTTCAAATTAGATAAAATTAGTTCTTTAGTATATATAGAAGAGATTTACAACATTATATTTGTTATTGTTACAATCTATTAGTTTAAAAACGCTGAGAATTTTTTCGTCGATAGGGAGAAAAATATTATGAAAAATTTTATAATAGGGAAACAGAATCAGAAAAAATTGTTTTACAGAGGGTTACGGTTATATTTTGAAAATTAAATATGTATATATACATAACATAAAGATTATAATGTACCGGTCTTGCATCACATAGCATAGGTCTTTTGAATTAATATGTTTTTGTGCGCCAAGTCGACAGGGTTACAAAAAATTTATATTAATTTTTAGTGTGGTTCAGAAATTTCTAAATTTCTAGTCTAAAATTTGGTATTTTTAATAAAAATTACTCACATAATAATGTTTGAAGCTGCAGCTTCTTACAAGTCTTTGAAATTTGCCCCTCCAATATCCTCTTTCTTGTGGTCTAGTCTAGTAAGGTACATGTTCGTAACTCAAATTTTCCTCGTTCCTATTCTACATAGTCTGACCAACTCAGGTTTTGGCATTTGTCGATATTACAAACTTCAATTATTTCAGTCGTTTATCTTCCTTTCAAAAATCCATTTAATTGCTATAAAAATGGTTCCCTTATTTTGGAAAAATTGTTCCACCCATTTTCAGCAAAATATTTTCTTCACAATTTTTGTTGCCAATTTACTACTTAATCAAAAAAGCAAAACAACGTATAAGTAAATTACATTTTGCGTCCACGAAATTATCCTATTTTCTGCATACACAAACACAATATTATAAGACAAATTAATGTGAACTCTCTCTCTCTGTCTATATGCCTATAACTATAATCTTAACATAAATAAATTTTATATGTAAATAAGCTTCAATTTCTTTTCTTTTCTTTTAACTACATTAAAATAATTTGAAAAATTTCAAATTGATTTGATCGGGTGATAGGTCGTTGGCATGGGGTCTTTTTTTTCCATAATTATTTCTAACATTGTTAATAATGTTGGATGCGCATAAAGGACACAATAACCTCTATGATTACATTATTGTAGATAAAATAATGTATTATGCGTATACCATGTTCGGATTGAAATTAAATTAATGTAATATAATTTCTAATGGATTAAGCATTTTACTCAATTTTGTGACACAAAATTTAATGAATATATAAATGGGCAATTGGATTATAAAATTTATTTTCATTAGAATTCAAAAATTCAAATCATAATTAATTTCACATAATTATTAAACATTTTTGCTATTGAATTTATCTACAATTTACATAAATTCTGCAATATAAACATAGTAGGTACAAGGTATACTTGTCAAGATTATGCACAAAAAAAAATTCATTGTGTACCCTAAGTAGCAATTATTTTATTATGATGTAATAACTAATTATGATTATATTCAGTTTAAGCTACATTGGAGATTGTTTTAGATTGTTTAATTTATAGAAAAAAGCTTTTCAAATAAAATCGTATACCACACATAGTAAGTATATTGGGAGGCTGATTAATTATTATTGTTTTTATTATATAATTATTTTTAATTCAAATTATTGGTAAAGAATTCAAAGAATAAATTCATACCAGCAGCTATTATTAACCTTCTATATTAGATTAAAGATCATTATGACTACATACACAGTGTGGTCGATTATATTGATAACATTATCAAAATAATCTTTAAAATTAATTGAATAATTGAATATTATACAATATCGAAATGATTATACTAATAACTTATTTGCATTATCTTTGTGACTATATTTACATAGATTTATGAACAAAATTTCTATTATATTGGGCAGATTTAATAAATTATTAACCATTATTTAGAAATTTTATAATAATATTTCAAAATAATATAATAATTATTTTGTTGAATATATATACCAATTTTCAAATTAATTAGCAATTTTTAAAATTAAATATTTGTCCGATTATTTTAATCATTTTTCAAAATTGAATTTTAAATCATTAAAATCAGTTTATGGCAAATTGAATCATTTTGCAAACAATATAAATCTACAATAATTATACGATTAAAAAACCATTCTTAGACATTAATGCGTATAGAGCGAATAATTGCAACATCATAAAAAAATTTTATAAATTAAAATTTTTCATTTTTATTATTGACTAAATTATAATTTATACATCTCAAAATCAGTTTGATTATTTTAATTTAATCATATGTATATAAATATATTAAAATGTGATTAAATATTTATAAATTGATTTTTAAAATAAATTAATTATTGGTATACCAACTGCAAAAAAAAATAACTATTATATACCAGTAGCAACGTTATTTATATTATTATCCATTTTCCCAAACAATTTTCCCAAGTACAAAACCAAAACTACATTGTAATTATACAAGTAATTTAATTTTGAACAGTGTACATTAATATTAAATTGCAATTATTATGTTTTATCAATGTAATTACCTCTTTCTTTTTCAACTTTTTTTTCCTATTATTTTCTGTGGTTTTATTGAAATAAAAATATATAGTATAATAAATTATAGCTTTAGTATACTATAATAATAATAATAATTAAATTGTAAACTCGTATATTTATGCTTTGTAATTATTGATCAATTCAGATATAAATTAATTATTTTATAATGTTTCATTTTCTATGAGATATTTTGTATTTAAATCGTAATGATATTTTGATATATTTACATATAAGTTTTACATTTTTCTACAAATAAAACTTTTATTGGTGATAAAATTAGTATATTTTCATCTGGAAAGATAATATAGTAATTGGAAATAATTTTCAAAATAAAAAAATGAAATTTCAATAACTAAATTGCAAAAAAAAGGAAATTGCAATGCGCAATGATTGTTGAAATTTTTGAGTATAGTTTAGGTGAATAGTTGATCCTATTAACGCTGAGGGAAAATTTATTAATAAATCAATAGTCCACAAAAGTCCACAAAAATTATTTGATATCAAAATATAAATTTTATATTAAAAAATACAAATAATTTATTCAAAATATTGTAAATTTGTAAAATAATTCATTCAAAATGTTGTAAATTTCTTCAAAAATGTATAATTTCATTTGAATTTCGAATATTAATTAATTGAAATTTAAGGTAAATCTTCAATTCTATATTAATTTTTTTTGACTTATAATTTTACTTTTTAGTTTAATTTAAATTAAATAATCATCACGATCATTTTTCAAACACTTATGGAAAAAATTTATAGATAATTTAATTTGTCACATTTCCTATATTTACCACATATAGGCTAATTATTAATTTTTTTAGTTGAAATTATTAGTAATATAATATTTCGAATAAATTAAATGCTTTGCATAATTCCAGAACAAGGAATTTATAGTTTAAATATAAATATAATTTAGTTAGAACTTACTACAAATTAACTGAATTAAATGAATATTCTTCATATAGGAATTTATTAAAATTATTAAATGATTCCAATATCATATTAAATTATAAAAGTTTCCTAATCCTTCAAAAAATATAATTAAAGTAACATTTCTTAAAAATTAATATTATGAAATTATTAATGTTAATTTTGAAAAACTTATTAGAAATTAATAGAATTCCCTGTAGAAATTCAATAAGTTAAGGTAAATTTAATATTTAAGACTTTGTTTTTTTCTATTTCTAAGATTATATTTTTTAAAATTATACTTAAATGAAATCTTAAAAATAGTTTGTAAAAATTTATACTTATGTTACTTAGGGCCGCGTCTAAATTGGTTAAAAAGTTAAAAAGTTAAAAAAATGTGAAATAATTTTTATCGAGGTGAAAGATATTTAATCGTGGTAAATATTTTATACACTGTCCTAAATTGGTTAAAATTTTGCCAATTCAAATTAAAAATTAAATTCAAGATGAGTACAATCGTAAAAAATTATTTCCCAATATAACCATTTTATTGGAATATTTTAAAAATAATCAATGTAGATTTAGTTATTTCCGCATTCCCTATATTTATTGTAATTGCAATTAACTTTTTTCGCGGATATTAAAATATTTTTTAGGTTAGAATGAAATTTAACTCTTTTGTCAAAATTTATGGCTTCTCAGACCGTCATGAAATTTTGACATAGAAGTTAAATTTTCGGCGCCTGGAAAAGGTGAATTTGAATGTCAAAATTTCGAATTTGCTTGTCAAAATTTGGAATTTTTAACTATTTTTAACCAATTTAGACGACAGACCTTTAGAATAAAAATTAAATGTCTTAAACTTATTCTTTGAGAGTTTCCAACAATTCTGCAAATGATTATGAAGAATTATCTATATACCATTAATATTTATAAATTCGTAACCATTTTTAGTTAAAAATAAAGTAATAAATTTTCATATTTTGTATATACTAACTAATCTATCTAATCTTCATTTTAAAAGAGTATACATTAAAAATAAATATTGTATAGAATTATTTGATAAATTTTCGTAATTTTTTATCAAACTCAATATAGAAACAAAATATTTAAAAGAATGCACATTATTTATACGTTTTTTTCAGAATAGAGTTATTATGTTGCGATACATCATATTGGACATTATGAAAATCGAAACAAATTTACCATCAAGATAAATAATTATTGATGACTTTCTTACATATACTCTTGAAAATACATCTCAAATTTTTCGAAATTTTTTCTTTTCCCTATTACTATAACTAGAAATTTAGATTTCACTATATTTATGTACTTGTAATTTCACTAAAACTTCGTTAAAGTAATTATTATTGTTTTGAAATATTTCATAAATATAAAAAATTAGATTTAATAAATCTAATAAGAATATGATTAATTAAGAAAATATATTTACTAATCAATGGTAATAAACGCAAGTTGAAGTGATGGCATATTGTAATATCTTGTTAAAAAAAAATCATTAATTAAGTATATGGTCATTAACGCAAAACCTTAGCCACCTCAGACCTCTTAGTGATTTATATAATTATGGTTGTTAATAAACTTGTAAAATTATTCATATTGTCAATTATTTTTAAATATAAGTATAATATTTTTTTAATATGATTTATTGGAATTATATGGTTTTGTTAGAAAGAAATATTTAATGGTAGAAATATTATATTTAAGAGAATATTTCCTGCTGTTTATGTGCTCGAAAAGTAAAATTATTGAAAGATTAGAAAGTTTTTAAGAATAAATAAATAGAATTTTTATATTTAATTTGACTTTAAATAAAATAATTCTAAATAAATAAATATGATCTCAAATTACACTACAATATATTAATGCAATTTCTCCATAATTTCATTTAAAATTGTAGTTTTTTATCCTGGGAAAAAGTTAATTACTTGTAAGCTCCTTTGTTAGCATGAAAAATGCAATATTTTTTAATAATTTTTAATCTAAAAATTTTTTAATCTAAAATTAAGATAATTAGCTTAATTATCTTAATTTTAGCAATGTTCAATGGAGGACAAATCCTTTATATTTATGTCTAAAATTTAATAAATTCTGTCATTAGTCCTGGTACTTTTCAAATATCACGAATTAGAACAATTATTTACTTATTTATATCATTTTCAAATGTTAAATTGAAATTATTTACAAATTAAAATGTTGAAATTTTATACAATAAAGAAAATTTTTACGTCACGTCAATTTAATTTCCATTCATTTTTCCAATTCAAAAATTTTCTACTAAGCTTTCAAAAAAATCAAAATTTTAATTTAAACTTTCGTATTATTTTATATTAGCTATTAAAAATAAGAATGAAAATGCTAAAGGATTATCCTAAAGTATAGGAACCGTAAAAAACTTATTCGACATATAACACAATTTCATTTGTCCTGTCAATTTTATTTAAAAATTATCCTCTCTGTTATCAATTTGTTTTAGAAAATAAGAAAACATAAAAACTAAAGCGATTAAACATTATTTTTATTTTCAACATTATTTTCCATCCCCAAAAACATTAAATAGAAACATAATCTTTGTAGATGTTTCAACTATGAAAGAAAATTTCGAAAAAATAATTCTTTTTTTCATTATGTATCCTTGTTTTGTGAAGAAGACATCCTTGTAACATTTTCCACACATAAACTGAAAAATGCTCTTTCAAATATTTTCTATATACATAATGTAACACAAAGTGTTGTTAATTACTATATTTTACATTTATCTGTAACACTGACACAATTACGTGAATTTATAAAATAAAATTTAATAGAAAACTATATATTTAAGGATATAATATAAAAGGATAGAAAAATTGTATTTTATAAAAGAGATAAAGCATGAATTTTATTTTCAAAAGTTCTTGTATTTATAGTAATAACAATTTTTTGTATTAACGAATGGTTTAATTATATTATTGACACATATTAGTGAAGTTTCATTGTTTTTTCGCATTAGAAAATAATGAAGGAAAATATAATAGATATATAAATCTTAAGGAGGAGAGTTAAAATCAACGAAGTATCAAATAAAAGCTTAAAGAGGTTATGTTTTCATATATAAATTATATATTTTCCAACATATGATAGCAAAAATGGGGTGGAATTACAACTCTCTCTACCTCATTTAATTTTTTTCCAACATTTCTGTACAATTCTGTATAATTCTGTATATGTACATAATATTAGCGTGATTTTTTTCACACAAACACTAATTTAAAAATAACCAAAATGATGTAACAATATCAAGTCCCATACGAAAAATTTAATGCGAATTATCATTCCAACCCCATCTGGTATTGTAACATGAATTTTCACCTGTTAAAGCTTCTAAATTATATACATAGTTTATTTGGTTAAATCAGAATTGAGTTTCAAATGAAGGAGGATGAAGATTCCTTTATTCCTGCAAGAAAATTGATTAATATCAAAATTTTACTTAAGTATTACAAGAAATCTGAAATTTTGTTAACATAAAACATAAACAAATATGATATATAATTGATAAATGATTTCAAATTATTATTATTTTTTACTTCAATTAAATCGTTAGGGGTCAAAATAACAACTCGATCATATCATAATGGAAAAAAGTATGGTTTTCACATTTAAAAGTGCACTTAATGTCAAAATATTTGTAATTTTCTTTTAGGCACTGAATTATAAATACAATCATTTTGAGTATTTGCAATGACATGCCTGTTTTTTTTTTTTTTTTTTTTGTTACTTTAACATGATTTTAATTTTATTTTGATGTCTTAAAGGTCTTTTAGGTGTGCTATAAATGATGGCAGATTATATTAATGGTATACTACTATACTATATACTAATGTAATTTAAAATATACAACTGAAAATTAAATCATGTAAAATATATTTGAAAAATCCTACTTAACATTTTTCTTTTTGTGTAAATATTAAAATTATAAAAATAAATTTAAATATATAAATTTTTATATAAAGAAAAATTGCACAAATTGATGGTATATTAAATCTGAAAAAAATATGGTGGGTTAGGGTCAAAAGTATTTGTTAAGGTCATTGCGATTTCAATTTACAAAAATGGAAAAATTGATATATAATTTTGTAAGAATTTGATTCAGTAAGCAAAATTAAATTGAATTCAGTAATAATCCAGTAACTTTGTAAGAATTTGTTGTATATACATAAATTGGAAAATTCTGGTTACAAATTTTAGTGCGGTCACACAATTTGAATAATTATGAAAATAAAATTGAGTTGTAGGAATTGATATCATATCCGCGTTCAATTAGGAAACAGTTTATAAAATTATATAGTAACAATTTTCTATTAAGAATTTTAAACTATCTAAAAAAAAATATTAAGTAATAATTAAACTAATATTCATAGGGCAAAGGAAATTTCTATTAAATATTTTTTTTTCCCAAAACATATTGCACATAATTGTTTAATTGTTATATCTCTAAAATTAAAGTTATAAAGTCAGTTTCATTAAATTATTTAGAGAGAGAAACAAACTATTTAGATATTAATTCAGATTCAGATGTGAGTAAAAATCAAAACATTACCAAACCGGCTTTACCACTAACACCAACAAAGTTCTCCTGACGAACAATAATATAATATTGCAATTATATGCTGAAAATTCTCAATTTCAAAAAAGTCTCCATTTTCCAAATGATATCAATTTTATTCAATAAATAAACCGGTATTTATGTGTATCTGAATAGCTAAAAAAATATATTATGCTCTATTTATGCTTATGCTCTATTTATGAGAGAAAAAACTATTTTGATTTTTACAATTTTTTTTAGTTTATTTTCTTATTCTGAGTATTTTGGTTTAATATCATTTTTATCTATACAAATTTTCTTATTTGTTTCATTTATACATTTTTCAGGTTATACAAAATTTACTATCAAGAAATTTTAGTTGAATTTTTAATTCATTGAAAGCGCGCACATCGGTTAAATCTACGCTAAATTATAAATTATATATAGATGAAAATTTCATGAAAACTCAAATCAAATAAATTATATATTTCATTTAATTAAATATTGGTCTTTATTTGATGTGTTTATTTAATTAGATCAAATATTTTTTTTTTTTAAATAAAATTTACTATAAAATTATTGCAATTTAAAAAATTGTGTAACCAAAAATTAAATTTTTACAAAAATATTTTGAATATTTCAATCAAAATTTATGTATACAAATTCGATAAATTAACAAATTTGGTTCAAAATTAACATGAAGAAATACTTAGGTTAAGGTAAGTTAAGTCCATCATTTTTGTTATTTGAATTTTGCGAGGATTTACCTAAATTTAAGACAAATTTTACCTGCAGTAAAATATGAAGAATACTTTTGTTACTGTTTTTTAAAATTTTTTAATGAAAATTTTTTATGGTGTTCAAAAAGTAATCAAAATCAATCAAATACTTTCGTCCTAAACACAATTGGAACTACAAGCTAATTTGTAGCTGTCACAGCAATTAGAAAACACGAAATTAAATTATAGACTAAACACAATTAGGTTATAACTACGAGATACAACTACAGAATTAAGTTAATTTCTAATTTTGCAGTCGGAAGCTGTCAGAAATTACTATGACACCTTTAAAAAAAAATAAAAAAATAAACAGTGATTGGAAAGATGAATTTTGAGGAACGTTTAATAGAAGAAGTAAAGTGTAAAGAAATTTTATATAATTTAAAAGACCCAAAATAATTTAAAAGACCCAGCAAAAAAATATATCTTGACGCTGGTAGTCGGTATTGTGTTTACATCATAGTAACGTAGCTGGTAGTTGTAGTACGTAGTTGCAGTCGGTAGTTCCAATTGTTTTTAGGACATAAATTATTTGACTTTTATTTCTGAAATTTCTGAAATTTATATTTATTTTTAAATTAAATATTTGTAATGAAAGTGATAATTTTACATAATATTCATTTTTTTTTTTAGAAAATCATAACAAACAAGTTAAAAAAAAAAGAAACATAAAAATAGCATAGTAAAGAAAAAAAAGGTACAAAAATTATTATTTATGAACAAGAAGGATAAAAATTTTTCCTTATTAATTGTTACGAAAAACTAAACTTGCTTCTTTACTAATTTAATTTAAATTTTTGAACAAAAAGTTCATGACTTTGAACATCACTGGGTTGATTTTTGCTCAATAAAATTAAAGAAATTAAGAGTATAAAAAAATTAACACGAAATTCGTCACCTGTGTTCTATTTTGTATACAATATAAATATTGTAAAATATTTTAATGGTTATTGAACTAAACATGGACAAACATATACTCAAGATTCTTTTAATTATTAATCTATAATCTATAATATCGAATTTTGGAAAAATTCTTGATATTTTTTCTTCAGACTATTCTCGAAGAGAGGAGTCACTTTTTTTTAGATAATCCGATTATCGAGGAATATCTTGAACTAAATAATATATTAACTGGTCTGCTAATAGAATGCATTTACCATTGCTGTCAAGGTAAAAAATAATTTGGATACTATACAAATCATAAACCTCAGCCGCACCGAAAATTATGCTTAAATGCAAAAGATTCATGTTTCAAAAATTCATTTAATTATGTTGAAAATTCATGTATCCCCCCAAATAAGGTAGATTTCTTCTAAAATCAAAAACATATAAACGATTTTAAAGAAATTCTGTAAATGGTAATATCAAAAAAAAAAAAAGTAAAGCAAGCATAATAAATTTATTATTTGCAATTTTTTGGGATCTGGGCTGGGCGATGAGTTCCACTAAAATAATATTTCTCCTCTCGATCTTCACTAATACAATTATTTTTGTACGCAGCTCTTACTATATATTGATTACCTAATGAAACAATTTTGTCTATTAATAATTTATGATGTTGTATATACATAAAATAAACATATAAACTACAAAAATCTATTTTATGTTGTCGATTATGTTAAACAAAAAAATATTTGGTGAACGATTTTTTTCATACAGATTTTAAATTAAAATTATAATATTTTTGGTATAGTTACTGGCCAACTACAACTTGTGACTATGATTAAAGTAATCAATATAGCTGCATACAGAAATAATTGTGTCATGAAATGTTGCCATTCGAATTGGTAAATAACAAACAACTACATATATCATATATCAGATTTTGTACAATATTTGAATCAGTTTTCCATGATAAATTAATGGTAAATTAATCCCATTAATTTTTCTTATTAGAATTCTTAAAACCATTACAAACTAGTAAATGTTGGAAGGTAAACATGTGAATTTCTTTGGGATTAAAGACGAAATTAAAAAGCCCCCACATTGAGCAATTTATGGGATCTTTAAATAATTATAATTATAATTTAAATGTCTAATATAGAGTTTACTATGAGTATTTGAGATGGAAATTCTATTTGAGATGGAAATTCAATTAAGTAAGTAAGTAAATCACAGAATTTATTAAGTAAATAACAGAATTTCCATCTCAAATAGTATTTTCTGATCAAATCATATTTCTAATAAGAATTACTGATAGACAAAAAATTTAACTGACCGAAATTAAATCATTTAATAATAACAAATACTTAACAATTTAAGCCAAACAAAACCAACAAATTCTAAAATAGTTCAATAACCTATAATTGCGTAATTATATCGAAAAATTAGTAAATATTTCTCCTATAACCAACGAACCAAGTACATATATATAAATCGAATTAATCGTGCACAAAATTTACAAAATATTCACTTATCCCAAAAATATTTCTATTTCAGTAAAAGAACTAAAATATTTTTGCACGCATTTACTATTCTGACAAAAAAAAACTGAAATTTGTTGTTTTCATCTTAATTCACCAAGAAAAAAACCAATCTTTAACTTTATTTACCAAAAAAACAAACCACAAATCAGCAAAGAAATAAAATGAACAAAATTGGTATACCATACCAAAAAAACTAAAAAAAAAAAAGCTTGAAACATAAAAAACAAATTTTTATATATTCAAAAAGTTTAATGATCGATTCATCGACCGTAAATCCGTGGTTTATATATTATAAAATACAAAATAAAAATTATGATCTTTTGCTCGATATTATTTCAAAGAAGTAAATCAGATTTTAAAAAGAATATTTCTGTTTTTTTATTATTCTTTTTTGCCTTCTGGTCTGGTATATAGGAATATAACTAGGAAAAGTTAACACAAATTATACAAAATTTCAATCCAATGACTAAATTAAACGAAATAAAAATATAAAATTTTCAGATTAAAATCTGAATTTTCTAAGAATTTTTCTTCTTTATTAGATGAAGAATTCTTCCAATTATATGGTATACTATTTTTTCTATAATATTCTTTCTCTATGGATGGGAATTAATTTACTTTTGATTTTTTATAATGTAAATTTTATTTTTGCATATATAATTTAAGAACAATTTACATTTTCATTTTAATAGTCTTACTAATATGAAAATCGTGAAAATTTCACCCTCTATAAAATTGCTTTAAACAAATAAATTTCATTTTCTATTTAATGGATAATATAGATTAGATTTAATATAAGAAATAAAATTTGCATACAAAAATAAAAATTTAGAATATTTACTAGACAGAAATTTTTTTTTAGCTTCCTGGGTAAGTTAAAAAAAGAATTTTAAATGATCAAAGAGTTGCCAAGGTGTGCATAAGAATATTTTCTATAGAAAATTACTTTATGAATTTTATTTGCAAATGTTGCACGATATTTAATTGCATCTATTTCCATTTAGTTTGCTGCATAATAGATGTAGAAATTTTTTTGTAAAGTGACGAACAGAACAGACAGATTGAAATAATTTTCGAATTTTGTTATAGGAATATGCATTATACCTTCCTATACTTAAATTGAATAAACTTAATAGCATTATACCTTCCTATACTTAAATTGAATAAACTTAATTCGATTACATTATTGCAGACTGTGTTATGATTAATTATGAAATGGCCGGCCACTATCTCATCTAAATTAGAGTAGTCAAGGTAGAATTATTAAAAACACTAAGAAATATTAAATTTTTTTTAACTATTAAGTTTAGATTAATTATAAAAAAATGGGGAAATATTATTCGTTTTAGAAAATTTTGTTAAATCATGTTGGTGTATAAAACACAAACGAAAAATTCTCCCTAAATTTGCATGTTAAACAACATCACACGAAAACGGACAAGATTTTAGTCAAAATTTATTATGCAGTGTCGGAAAACCAAAACATATAGAAAATTACCATATGAAAAACATTCATTGACAAACCCTTGTCTGAGTTTCAGACCTAAAAGTGATTCATTTTGTATACAAAGTTTTGAGGTGTGACAGCATTTTCCAAACCCCAAAAAAATATAATTACATACTATATACAAATTTATTCAGACAATTTTGTTAATTAGTTTATTAAAAAAAATATTTTTTTATATAGAATTTGAAAATTATGTAACTATATAGTTAAAATGTCATAAGGATTCTTTAAAAAATGGGATACTTTAAAAGTGTTCACAGAATTTTGAATCTACTGAGAAAAATATAGTGAAAAATTACAAAATTCTTCTATTTTTGTATATCCCAATTATACTTGAAATTTATAATAACTTATAGATTTTAATTTACAATTTTTATTTCTTCTAATATTTTATCATCTTATATACTTAAGAAATTGAAATTTTGTATAATATTAGTACAAATTTGGCTCAATGCTATGGAATTTTTACTTACAAATAAGAAATTATACTGACATTTGTTGGTCAATTTAAAATAATAAATAAATTCCGATTAAGATTTTTTTATATTATACTAAAAATATTCAAATCATAAATATATTGCACATTGCATATACCTAATGAAAGGTAACACGATATTTCATCGACAACGAAAGTTCGCCTAAACATATATAATTCATCACAAATTGAATCGATGGTAAATCAAATTCAATAATTCGAAGAAAACGATTTTTTTTAAATAATGTACACAAATGTTACACTTCGACGAATTGTCGTTTTCAAATAATTTGAATTTTACAATTTGACTTTTTCGATGAATTTTATTTCGTAAAATTGTCGTGGATTCAATGAAATTTTTTAAACAATTTGCTCTAATATTGAAAATGTATTAAAAAAATGTCAGTTACACCCATTGATAGTCAATTTTATCCTTTTAGACAACTTGTTTCTTGTCTGAATTCCAAAAAAAAACAAAGATATAAATCTGTGGTATTCAGAAATATTTACAGCTGGGCTGATAGAAGAAACCTGTTGATTTGTTGAAGTTTTATGGCTTGCAGACTAAAATTTCTTTATGGGGAACATTTTTGTATATTAATATTTGACACTTTTTAGCAAGTAAATTGACATAAATTTATGTAAATTACTAAATCTAGTGCACAAAATTGACTATATAATATAATTTTTGTTAGCACTATAGTTATTATTATTATTTATATTGTCAGAGATTTATTACGAAATTGAATAAAAATGGGAAAATATGTTACGACAATAAACAAGTTTATGTATAATGTTAGTAGAGTAAAATATTTTACTTATTTATTTAATACTTAAAAAAAATTGTACTATCAGATAAAATATTTCACCAAAATTTGTATGCTGGTATTAGTAATTTTTCCAGGAAATTTGAAATTGTGACAAACGAGTGAATCGTAGTGGATTAAAGAATCTATTTTTGTCACACGAAATTTGAAATTACAAAAAAAAATATATAGCATGAAAAATTGATAAATTTAAAATTTGTCCACAAGAATGTTAAATTTTGCTTTGGTTACATAAATTGATTTTTCTTCATTTCGTTTTTCATATAGTTCAGTTCCACTAATACTTTAAGCACGACCAATCAATAAAAATAAATTCAAAATAGAATTAATTAAATAATATTAATCTTTCCTCAATATTACAACTTGCACATCAGTCTGTAAAAAGCTTACATATAGCCTGTTAAATATTTCGCCAAAGGACTGTGAAAGAAATTTGTGGAATTAGCCAATAAAAATATCAAATTTCTATGGTGAAGTGAAAGGAAAGTGCATATACAACTTTTTTAAAAACGAAAATAATTAAAATAACAACAGATTTCTTCAAATTTATTAACATAAATTTCATTTAAATATTTTTTTACAGGTTATTTGGATTTGAAATTTGTACGAATTTATTCTTAGATGACACAGCCATTGATTTATCATCAGTAAAATTAATAATTATATTATCAAAATCAATTTTTCTAATAAGAAATTAATAAAAAAAAAAATTATATTGAAAAAATGAAATTCTTTTATTTTATCAATTTTTTTAATTTTTAACTTAAAATCAAAAATGATTCATTTCGAATTTTCTTCAATATTATTTTCATCATATTATATAAAACAGGTGTTTATTCGTTTATCATAAATATAGTAAAAAGTTAAATATATGTTTAAATATAATATAATAAATTCTAATATTACGAGTAAAAACCAGAAATTTTCCATCCTATATGAACCCTTTTTTTATTGATAAATAAATATTTATACAAATGTTTTATTACCTGTATCCTGTTTTGGTTATGATAAATAACCGAAGAAATGAATATTATCTTAATGCTAATAATATAAGCTATAAATCTTAAATGTAATCGAAATCTTTATATATTATTTATAAAACATTATTGCGAAGCATAAATTATGAAAAGTTTCCTTCCTGCTGGTATATAAGCATAATCTTTTTCATATTCAGTTTTTCAATGTATAAATCAATTCTACAAAAAAAAATCTTTTTTTTCTACAAAAAAATCAATCAGCATTGAAAATGAATTAAATTTCTTAGATTTTTCGCATATTTAAATTTTAGTTACCAATGCTATTAATATATAATTTTGATATTGTTTAAATTATTAAATACTTTAAATTGGAGAATTTATATTTAACTTTTGATTATTATCCAAAATCTATGATGAGATTAAATAGAAAATTATGTGTAATAGTATACTTTGAAATCTTCTTTCATATTCACGTATTAACGACTACGTTAATTAATCATCTAAATATAACTTAGTCAAGTCGACTCTGTAATTTAACTTTTCTTGTTCTACGAGATAAAAGATCTGAAATTGTTAATTTTCAACTAAAAATAATGAAAACAATTGAAAAAATTTCCATTTAATATTTGAAATTTCTTTTACGGAAATAATGTGAACAAAAAATGTAAAGAAAACTTTTACCTGGATTATATACCATAATTGTACGCATATTTTGCCATATTTATAATAGATAAAAAGTTTGTCGACTTATTTTATTATATTTTCACGTTTTTTTTTATGTTGACAATGACATTTAATCAACAAGTCGTGCAACCTATTTTCTTATTATCTTTAATATACCCATCTTTTATTTTTAATGTTTTTCGAAAATTATGTATAAATATGGTACTTAATATGATTAAAATCTTTTACTTAATTTACATAAAAAATTAGTCCAATTTTTCAAAAAATTTTGTAACATACAAAAACTATTCAAGTTTTTTAATATTTCTTTCAATTTCAACGAAAATCCAACAATTCTTGAGATTAGCAAGAATATTTTTAATATTTTGTTTAAATTTCATTAATTTCCTTTTTTTTAATTTTGCGCAAAAAAAAAATTTGATTGCAATATAATTTATTTAATTATTTTATAGCTACCATGAGTTGAACATTAATTTTTTTAATGTTTTGTATGTATAATTATGTACAAAATATTTGCATGCTAATAAGTATATACCAATAATATTTACTATATACTAATCTGTATAAAACTTTTGAATTTTGTAAATTTTAAAAGAACTATTAAACCATTTTATCATGATTTTCGTGAAAAATAATCACAAATACTCTTAAGGCGTTTTACCTATAATAATAATTTTAAAAAATTTATTTGGAGACTAACTGAAAAAAAAAAAAAAATTGTGGGCAATCATAGTAAATTTTAATGTCTCGTCATATTCGAAAGTAAATCATGTTTAAGTTTTAACTTTTACCTTCTTAGTTACACAAGAAAACTAAAAATTTATGAAAATTATAGAATTAAATTTTATTTTATACATAGAAAGACTAAAATCGCGATAATGGGAATTCGAGACGACAAGAACGACGACAATTCCATGCATATATACAATGTACATAATTCTGTTGCATTTACCTATAATTACACACAAAATTTTCATTTTCCTCCTTAACATTATTTTCTTTATGCTAAATGTTGTGCATAAATTGTTGTAAGTTGTGAAAGTGCAATGCACTTTAAAAATTTACCTATACAATTTTTCATATAATTTCTAATTTCTTTTTTCTTTAATTTTCTTGATTGATGGTTTTTTGTTAAGTAAAACTTGCAGAATAATATTTTCTATATAGTAAATACTCTTTTAAGTAATTAATTATACTATATGACATTGATAACCATGACAAAGTAAATCATCATTTCAATTATATGCAACAAGTATAATTATATTCTTTCTATATTTAAGAGGAAGTTTTTCATTTTGTTTGAAAAAAAGTTAATTTAAATAAAATATAATTAAATTATTATACGCATTGTGGTAACATGCTGTTCATTGCAAGAATATTTATTTTATGATTATTTTGTAAATGGCATCATTATAATTAGAATAATAATTATGGTGTAGTAAATAGTCAACCTGTCAAACATTATTTATCCGGTTGTCTTTAATTAGTATGTCATTGAGAGAAAAGTCTTTAGATAAATTAATTGTATTTTAATATTATTTTACCATTAAATTTATGTATTCAAATTGACTATATAATTATTCAATATACGCTTAAGGAAATTATTTATGAAATTGATTCTTCTTCATTAAGAATATTTAAATGGTGATTGATTTTAAAATAGTGATACTAAATAATGTGCTCATTCCTTTTAGCGTACTATTCTAACGCAGTTGGAGCCTTTGGAGTACTATTGTGACACAATATTTATTCAAATTATATGGTATATATATAATAACACGAGATGCAATAGAAAATAAAGTATGTATAGCGAAAACATATCTGATACAATTTCTGGCAATCTGACAACATAGTTTCGTATAATTTGATACAAATTTCAGACAATTTTTACCATCAATTTCGTCAATCTGACAGAAATTTCATGTTATACATTTTTAAAAAAATCTTTCGGACACAGCTTGTGTGTAGCGGCACAATTACTAAACTAAACATGAAATATTAATTAAGGAATAATGATTCTTTCATAACAAACCTTTTTAAGTCTAATTTAATATCATAACAAAAATTTGAAATATTAATACGATTTCATAATAAATTCAATTGAATCATATTATATTTAAAAATTAATTTACTTTCACTTTTTATCATAATACAAAAAAAAAAAATTACAATTTAAAGACAACAAATTTTATGTATAGTAAAATTGCTACTATACATATACTACTAATTTTACGATATATATGTTCGAACATTACAACATTATCTCATATATATATATATTATCTAAATATATCGACCTTTTAACTCAATCAAACATTTATATTATATTTTTCTAATAAAGTCATTAAATTGATAATATTTTTTTTAATATATCGATTATTAGGTAATCAGTGTTTTTTTGGTTGACCCCCTCCCAATGTTAAATCCCAGTTTGAGTGTTAAATTGTTTTTAGAGTGAAAATATTTTCATGCAGGTAATTTTTATTTTTTTTTTAAATTAATTTAAATGATTAATGATTATTTATAATTTCATATTTTTAATTTTTTTTTGTAATTTTATATTTAAAAAATTTTTCCAGTGCAGAAGTTTTTACATTTTTGTAAGCATATAAATGCCTTATTGCACAAACTTATAATTGTAATATATAAATCATAAATATACTATAAATTTACAATAAATTTCTAATTAATTTTGAAGTAATAACATTATCATATTTTTTAATATCATTTCATTTCCAAAACATAATTGGGAAAAAATACAAAAATTAGTTTTACACTGTCTGTTCGTTTGACAAGCCAGAATATTTAATTCAAATTAAAGGTTATAATTTAATTAATTTAATACATAATTCGATTTTAGATTAAATTTTATTAGATTAAATATATATACATATTATTATTTATTTTACAATTTAAATCAATGAATTTTCAAATTAATTATCCGACACGATCAATATCAAATTTCTTCTACAAAATAAAGGTATATATAATATTAATAATCAAATATATCATTATATGATTTCCATTTCCGTACACAAATTAATCAATAACATTTTGCAAAAATATAATTGATATTTCCTTCATACAATAATCTGTTATATTTCTTACAGCTTCATAACGATTTAGTCCTTCAAAAAAAAAATATATACGCACATATACATAATTAATTTTAAATACTTTTTGCTATCATCAATTTATTATAAATAGAAGAAAACTAAAATTTAATGATTGATTATACTTGTAATTGTTTATAAACTAAAGCCCTTGATACTTATAAGTTTCATTAATAATTGCCTCCATAATTGGTCAACAAAAATGATAAATAATTATTTTACAATTTGAAACCACTTCAAAAATTTTATATTGAAGTGAGAATTATTTGAAAAAAAAAACTTATATTTAAATGTCAATGGTTTAATAAATAAATAGAAACCTTAAACCTTACCTTCAAACAGAAAAAATATCAATTATTATTGTTATTAATCATAATTGATAAGAATTAATTTTAAAATTTGAATCCTACGGATTATTTTTTTTCAAAATATAATTTAGGCATTTCGTTGTGTTAGTGTTATACCATTTTAAAATTGAATCAAAAACAATTTGCAAATTAATTTAAACAATTTCTAAAAAAATTAATTTGAAAAATATTCACTTTGTTCATTTGAAAATGGTAAAATTTTGATTGAATAGAATTAATTACAAGAAATTTAAATTATTTATAATTTTTTTCTTATAATTAACTTTTACAATTTCACCATTATTATTGCTGAAGTCATCGCATCTCGCCATTCGCCTTACGAATCGATTTTCAACCGAATATCTGAAATTATTATGAATTTGTTTTGCTAAGAAGGATATCTTAGAAGCTCAGGTTGTTGGTTACATCACTTTTATCAATTTTATGAAGAGTCTACTGTATAAACAATTTAATGGATATTATCTTCGACTAAATTGAATCATAATCGAGTTCAATTTTCCCAATCTGTTAATAATGAATCCAGGCGTAGTCAGGTCGAGTATAATAATAAAAGTGATTATATAAAAAAGGTATACTTTGATTTATGGAGAAATACGTCAGAATCAGTAAATGTATCAGTGTATATTAACGTCGTTAAACATAACAGAATAGGTGATAGACTACTTTTGGTCTAAGGTTCGGGGATATGCTAATTTATTTCTCCTTCGTAACTAACCAATTAATATATATGTACTCTTATTTTCTATACCATAAAATAGATAATACATGTATCTATCTTTCTGTCTGCCTATGTCTGTCTGTCACAAGAACTGATCCCGAACAGTTGCAACAGGAGTAACATTTGCACAGGAGTAACCATTCTACATTCTGACTGCAATTTCTATGTGAAACTTTCAACTACTGGTCGAAGCTGGTTAAAATAAAGCTAGTATATCATAATTTTACTTTCCGTAAATATTTTTTTTGAAAATCACATAACATTTTTGTAAAATAAATTTACTAAATAATTTAGTATATAAAGTGAATGAAATTTTGTATGTAAATTTTAGTTCCAAATTATCTTGATAAATCGTAATTATTAATAAAATTTAAATTGGTTCGATTCGTTAACATATACAGTTAAGTAAAATCACATTAAATTCATCCTATAACAAAGAAATTTTGCATTTATTTCACAAAAAGTCAATAATTTTATTTATAAATTGGACGTGAATTTACAAAATTCTATCATAGAGAATAAGAGCACTTTTTGATTGTTAATATTATCAATAATGAAAATTATAAATCTATTTAAATTGAAAATTCTATTGTACATATTTTCATAAATTCTTTTATTAACAAAAAAAAATTCTGTATTTTTAATGCGTTCCATTAATTTTAAAAATATATACATAAATATTATCCGGCTTCTATTCTAAATTTTCTATAGGAAAATCTGATAAGTATTATGCACTATTATAATAGTTCAATAAAGATCTTTATGATATTTCAGATTCTAAACGATCTCTTGGAATTCAGTATTATTATTTTTTGTTAAAAGGATTTAAATATTGTATATGATGCACATATTCTATAGATTTTTCGACAATATAAATGGATTTCTAAAGTAGTTCTTTATATATTTGCATTTATAATTTTTTTACATATACCATACGTTATTTAAATTCCTCTTTTACAATGAAATTTACCAATTTTACGATTATACAATTTGAATAATGAAAATTATGGTAAAGTTATTTTCAATATTTTTCGAAATTATTATTAAATATCAAACATATTTGAATGTAATTCTTTCGTTTCGAATTATTTATAAATATTTTATTGAACTAAATCATATTTTTTTATATATAAAATATATTTTTAGTTTTTCATTTTATTTAATGGAAATTTGTGAGTTAGTTCAGAGTAGAAAGGATGTAGCAATATAGAAATAATTTCGTTTAATCAATGAAATTTTTCTGCTTCAATTTAATTTGACTAACAATTGTAAGTAAATTCTAAGAAAAATTACTAAATTTTATCCAAAATAAATTGAATTGAATGAAAATATTGACCTGTGAGAAAATAAATAGTCTAAAAGTTTACTTTAATCATGTCAAATTTCAGACTTCATCAATTTTATACGAATAACATCTTTAATTTCATTTAAGTTCTTGTGTGACATAGAGGACGTCATTTTAATGATAGATTTTTCAATAAATTTTACTATTGGAATTCGGAACCAACTAATTTTATATAGATTCCGAATCATAAGTTTCTCTGTAGTGGATTGTAACCAATCTAATTAATTTGTAGTGAGTCAATTATTGTCAACAAATTGTATTCTCATAGCTACCATTTTTCCCATACAGTCTTGAAATTTACATTGCTGTATCTTTTGCAACTGGTACCCATTTAAAGCTGAGTCAACTTATAACGACATCGATATTTTATCAGGATCTTATGAACCATTGCCGTTCTAAACTAGAAAGGACAACAAAATCGATTTTATGAAATCATATTATTTTTTTTTTTTTAAATAATCCAATTTCAAAAATGCACTTGCTGCAAAAAGCCATGCATCATGCATCATATACTATTCAAATAAGTGGAAAGCTAACAAAGATTTTCACAATGCATATAGTAAAAAACTTCAAATTCATAAAGGATTAAATTCACTTGTTGTGTGAAAATGGTTTCTTTGCAGAATTTTTGGTATTAAATTTTTTTTAGATAAATTTGAAATATAAAAAAAATCATTGCACAAACGCATATAATAAACGAATAATGATTTTCAAGAATAATATGTATATAATAAATTTACCTACATTCTGATTAAATATTGTAAAAGGATAAATGCGTAGAGTTACGTGTTGCAGAGATAATATTAATGATATAATTTTGTGGACTATACAAAAAAGATTGATGATTCATGTTCTTTTTGAGTATATAACAAAAGGAAATTACTTTTATTTAAAAAGATTCTGAACGTAGTTAATAATAGTAAATTACATTGGAATAATATTTATATTTTAATTTCTTTCAATATTTTATTCAGAATCATATTGCTTAGTATTTAATTTAGAATATTTAATTTAGAATATTTAATTTAGAAGAATATCAAATTATAAAGCATATACCAAAAATTGCAATAATTATCAGGAAAACATCTAAAGAGGTAACCCTGCTACTAGGCCCACATCGGGTTGTGCCAAAAGAAGAAGAAAAAGACCAAATAAACGTTTCCAGACTATCTCCAATAAAGTAAATTATATAATTTTCAAAAATTCCCTTCCATCCAAAAAAAAACTAAAATGAAAAGTCTTTAATTATAAAAAAAATGATTTTTCTTTTAGAATTTCAAAAATCAATATAGCAAAATTTTCAAATTTTCTTTCATAAAAATATAAAAACCATTTACTGAAAAATATAATGTAGCAAAAGTTGAAAGCATTTAACATTTTGCACATGAATGAAAAAAAAAAAAAAACTAAAAGTCTGGATAAATTGCAAGAGAAATATAATCAAATTCACTTTTAATATTGCAATTTCATTCTATATTGTTATTATTTGCAACAGCGAATCAGAAAGCAAAATTATTTATAGACTCGATGGTTTTTTTCTTGTGAAATGTGACTTGGCAGACAAAAAAAAATTAATGTTTGCTGAGAAATTAATACAAAAATATTTACATACAAAATGAAAAATTATTGGTTCTATGATAATTGGAAATGTAAAATTTTTTATTGAATAGAAATAGATAAATAATAATTATTTCAATATACAGGGTGATGTAAGGACTGTACCGAAAAGTTCTCAAAATTGAAAAATGCGGTTTTTTTTTGTCCTTTTTTATGAGAAACGTCGCCAGGCCTTGGAAATTTTCTCTGTAGTATGTAAATTTAATTACCTTATAAATTAGTTTTGTGAAATTATTGCTCATCATGTAAACATGAATCAAAACGAATTAGGACCCCAAAAATTTTCCAATTTTCCTATAAAAAAAAGTGAGCTAAATTAAATGGAACTTCATATTTCGTTGCTTGGCGAACTATTAAAAAAGTTTAAGGAGACCCAAAACATCAAAGATAAACCAAGAAGTGGTCGTCCAAACGATCCCGTGGACAGAAATTTAGAAAAAAAAAGGGGGTCCTTAATAATAAAATTTTGCAGATGGGACAAGATGTGGCCGGAAAAAAACGGACAACTAAGAGTATATGGTCCAAAGGATGAAAAAGAGAAATGCTGTGCAGACCTTAAGGAAGCAAAGAAACCCCAAAATAACCACCAAGCAACTCAACAAAAACAATTTATTTAGCAAAGGAACTGTATAATTTTAATTTACTATTTTTGAGAACTTTTCGGTACAGTCCTTATATTGATATAAATTTACTTTTGAATTGAATATATTTTAAAAAATTTTCAAATAATCGTAACTATACTCAATTGGCCTGAGCTACGATTGGAAGGAATATACAAATTGTCGTCCTGATTTTCTTTTTAAATAGGAAATATACAATTATTAGTGAACAATAACGAATTTCGATGCTGTTAAAATATTATATAATGCAAATTTCAATTTAAATGTATTTAAATAAAAACTGTTTCAAATTTTTCTAAAAGTTTTGTTGCTATAATTAAGAAAACTATATTAAAATTAGAAAATCTATTATAAAATATATCATGCTATTGAATTAAATTCGATTATATAAAAATTATTAATATTTACATATTTAGTTTACCAAAATTTTTTGTAAATTTAAAGAAATTTCTTTCAATTTAAAAAATCAAAATTTCCGCAGCACGAATAATTTTTGTATAATAAATATAATTTAATTCAATAGCATGATATGAAGACATTCATTATCAAAAAGATGATAATCTTTCACTAAATAAAATTTGGTTTCTGAAGATCAAGAATATACTAAAAAAAAAGTCTGCTTTAAACCCGCGGGAAACAGATTTAGTTTAAAGACGTTACATAGTATCAAATTATCATATGAAGACTATAATAAATTTACACACATAAAATAATATCCACCTTCAAAATTTCTTATATATTCTTTAACTCTATAAAATTTTGTAAAGAATTTTGGAAATTTTTACCAAAAAAGGATCACTAAAATATGAAAATATTAATTTTAACAACATATTTAGATTTTTTCTTATTCTTTATATATCTTTCTTATTGAATCTTGAAATAAATTTCTGTATATATATATACCAAAATTATTAATTTATATTTTTACGATAATTGTGTGTGATTTTTGAAAGTTTTTGTTACCTGTAAATTATATACCACAAAATTGTGTTTTTTTTTTATATATGTACAATTTTAATTTGTGTCTTCATTCGAAATCTGATGTTAAAAAATATCTTTTATGCCAAAAGAACACAAATAAAAAACATAAATTTAAAAATTTTTACGATATCATTTACTGATTTTTTTTTTGTATTTTTGGGTAAAATATTACAAAGATGAAATACCAAATTTTAACTGGGCAATATCAGATTGTATTGTATAATAATAATTATTTGAACATAAATTATTAAAATTGTGTTTATTACTAATTTTAAAGGGTTCATAAATCGATAAGAATTTTACTATAACTAAAAATATTTTTTAATATATAATTAAATTTTAAAGATTAAAAGACTATTAAAATAATTAAATTGTGGTTATTATAGTAAGTAAAGTTTTTTTTTTATATATTTAATTTTTACGAAGGTAATTTTATGTTTTTTTTTCATAAATATTTTAAAAAATTATAATTATAATTTTATATGATGGTATAAATTGTTTTATTACTAAATAGTAGTTGGTCAATTGAGAGAACCTTTGAACTTATGTTAATGCGGACAAATTTGTAAATTTTTCAGTAAAGCAACAGTGAATTAATTGTTTTTGCTACTATGTAGTAAATTGTGAAGACAGTGAATTGTCCCTAAGTGGAGATTGTGCACCACAGTAAATTTAGCTCTGGTATATAATGTTAATTTTTTTTTGAATTGATTTGATCTTTAATTAGTTAATTAGTTTTTAGCATAAATATAAACAAAAAAATTAATTTAAATTATTATATTTTAATGTATCAGAAATTCTAACTATAATTTGTTTAATTAGAATTTAAAACATCGACAAACAAAATTTGAATTTCGACTAAAATTTTTACATTTTTGATTAAAAAAATATATATATAGAAAATTTGCAAAATAATAATTTTATTTAATTTAATTTAATTTAATTTATGGGTTTAAATGACTCGTAAATTTGCTTTGATATTTATTAATAAATATATGTTACATATTTTAATGGCCATTTTGAATAGTTTGAATATCCATATGCATAATAATGACTATAGTAAATTGGACTATAGTAAAAGTCAATTGGATAATAAAATGGATTATTATAGAAAAATTATTTCAATAAAAAACTTCCTCATAAGATATAATATTTTACAGGAAATACCGGAAATATGTACATATGATTCGATTTAATGATTTGTATACACTAAACTGAGTCATTTTATGACTATTATAGAAAAAGTTTTTTTAAGTGACTTTTTATTGATTATTTTATATAAATATAAATATCACTTTTTTTTTTAAAAAAATTATCATTGTAAAAGAGTAAATAAAAATTGCCAAAAAAAAAAATTATAGAGGTCAAAATTTATGTCAATTATAAATGAATATTGTGAAGTTTCGAATAAGCTATGTACATATTATATGAACTCCAGGAAGTTGAAATTTTTTGACATTTTAACACTTCGAAATTTTAAATGTATGTAATAAAATATAACCAAAAAATATACAATTGACCCAAAGCAAAATAATTTTGGCGTTTTAAGGTCATGCTTATTTATTTGTATAGAAATTAATTTCATTATTAAATTAGTATACCCTTAAGTATATATTGATTAGTAATTTAGTAAAATTACTAATAATATAATTCAAAAATCAGAATTTCCAAATTTCATATATTTTTGTGGACAAACTAGATATATAGAAAATAATCTAAACTATTAATTTTAGATTATTTTCTATATCTAATTTGTCCACAAAAATATATGAAATTTGGAAATTCTGAATTTTGAATTATATTCACTGATGAAAATAATCTAAAATTAATAGTTTAGATTATTTTCTATATCTAATTTGTCCATTATATATCTAAATCACTGATGAAAAATTTATGAAAAATCTAAGATAACAATATAATTGTAATATCATAAATAATTCCACATTTCAAATCATTAATTAAAATTCATTTTATATTAATTTGTTCATTTATCATCAATTAAATATCATTTTATATTAATTTGTCCAACATAATGAAAAATTATCTGTATAGAATTTGGAATTTCGTTCGGTAATTTATGTTTTCCGGTCATCAATTTACTATTGATTCAAATATATTTCTACTATATATTTCATAAAGTGTGACAACCACATCGCATCATATACAATCCAAAACACAAAAATTAATAATCAATAAATAATAAATAAATACATAATCTCAAATATTTATAATTCTTAAATATATGTTTTGGTTTTTGATTGTTTAGTCAAGTATATAAATATAATATTAGAAGAATTTTATTTACACAAATAGTTGAGTATTTAACGAACTGGAAGAAAAAAATAAACATATTTGTTTAATAACAACAAATTCATTTTCACTTAACATCAGAAGTGCATATACGAAAATAAATAATATAATAATATTTTGAGAAATTGTGGTTAAGCTTTTTTATTAGTATAAACCAATCAATTTATATAATTAATATAATTTTCTGCTTAAGAGTTTCAATTAAAGATTTCAATTTATTCAATTAATAAATTTTAAATATTTTGTATATTTAATTATCTGATTGGGAGAACAACAAAACTTAAATTATTAATAAGAATAAATTTTATTTTGTCATTAAAATTATTTGATTCTAGAAATGTTGTACAGTGACTTGGTAGTAATATTCCGTCCATTATTTAAAAATCTAACCTATGCTTTAAATAATGCAAAAAAAATCGTAATAATTTTTTTAACTAAAATCTATAAATTATTTAATTAAATTTACAACTGGTCAAAGTTGACCTTACCACTTAAATTTTGTTGACCTTTACAGGTAATTCTGTCAAAATTGGGAAGAAATTCCAATCAAATAAGTTTAGATAGCATTTAAGTCAATAAAAAAAGAAAGAGATTTCATTCAAAAAAAAAATTTTAAGTCAAAAAAGGATTTAAGTCAAAAAAAGGATTGAAAGTTATACTACTAAATTTTCGGTCCCTAAGGAAAGAATCTCAGTTATGTGATTGAATTTCCTTTTTATTGTGAGAAATTTTCATATGGTAAATTTGTTGATTGAAATTATTTCCCATTTTTAACCAAAAAATTATAATTTCTTTCCGAGTCTTTGAAGGAATCTGCCCAATTTTCAAATAACTACAACAAATGTATTTCCACAAACATAAATTTAGGCGCAAATTGAAAAATATTTAAATTATTTCTTTCTTATCCAAAATTTATAGAAAAATAAATTATATACAAAGCTTGTTAAATCGATTTAAACAAAAATTTATTTTTTTAATCAAAAATTGATTACAATTTATTATTATGTTATACTTAATTTATTTAATCTTTTATGGTTTTATTTATATCACAAAAATATTTATTAAATAAAATAATAATTATAATATACGATTGATTGATTTAAAATTCACTAAACCATATAAAATAAATTATTATAATTATATATACCTAAAATCGATTTATATCAAATTCTTTTTCATTATTAATATTATTCTCATTATTATTATCATTAATATTTTTACGTTTAATACAAGCAAAATCAAATAATTTATCACCAATACCAAATTTTTCGCCATCTTGAATAGTTTTTGGTAAAACACTAGAAATTTAAAAAAAAAAAAAACAAATTAATTAAAATAGTAGATAAAATCTCGCTCTCTAATATACTTACTGATTTAATGTTTCTGGTAAAAATAAATTAGCAATTGATACAGTTAAAAATAATACACCTAATACATATAATGGTAATGCTTTAAAATACATTGATAATAATAATACGGGTGCACTTAAAAATGACATTGCAGCACCAGCAACATGTGTTGCAGCAACACCTTGACCACGAACACATGTTGGTATTAAATCAGCAGCAAATTGACAACATGATTCATATGATACAGCAACACCATAACGTACAATTATTTGTAATGTTGCTAATATTATTGTATTTGTATTTGGTTCAAATGATTTTTCTAAATTTGTAAATATACCCATTATTATTGTAATAATACAACAAAATAAACATGAACCAACACAAACACCTTTACGACCATATTTTTTTTGTAAATAACCTAATGTAAAACCAGATGGTAATACAGTTAATGAACTAATTGAAAACATTATAAATGGTGATAGTCCAGTACCTTCAACATTACGTGATACCGAATTATAACATAAAGTTGTAATCATCCTAAACGAAATTATAAAAAGTATAAATAGAATTCAAAAATTTAAAATAATTGATCAAAAATAAGAAAACCACTTACGCTAAATAAAATAATAATATTGTACGTTTTCTCAATACTGGTGTTTTAAATAAATCTAATATATTACGGCGTTTCTCTTTATTTAATTCATCAATTTCTTTTTGTTTTTCACAAAATTTACGAAATTTTTGTAAATCATTATCATTAATTTCTTTACCATTAAATTTAGCTATTTTAATTAAACGTTTTATAGCACCATCAATATTATTTTGTGTTACTAACCATTGTGCACTTTCAGCAATTATAAAATAATATGCAATAATAATTAAAAATGGTGTTGATGTTGTTAATAAATAATATTTCCAATTTCCAACTAATACAGCTATCCATGGTGTTATTACTAAACCAGCACAATAAAATATACCAATACATAAATTTAAACCAACCATTCGTACAGATGGACTAATATATTCTAAAACTATATATAATATTGAAAATTGAAAATTTTAAATCAATTCAAAATAACCTAAATGGATAATAAAATATTTACCAATAATATATAATAAATATATATTAAAATCAGCTGCCATTCCAGATATAAATCGACATATAGCAAAACTAGTAAAATCTGTAGTAAATATTGTTGAAAAATCACCAACAAATGCTGATAAATTACATGCTACTAACATTGGTACTCTACCATATTTATCCGATAATAAACCATATAATAATGTACCAACAGCTGAACCAATAAAAAACATTGATTGACCCCAACTACTTTTATATGCTGAATCACAGACCCAATTGAACTTTTGAAAAACAAAAAACAAAAAACAATTGAATTTACAATTTTTTTTTTTATACACGCATATATACACGCACTTGAAAATATCATTAAACTTACTTCTGTATTTATACTTTCATAACCATAATCATAATTATAAATCCATTTTTCACATTTTCTATCACTAACTATTCCATCTGAACCATTAATAATATCATCTAAACGTGTACAAGATGGTGATTCATATTTTGAATATATATAACGAATTTCATCAAATGTCATATTTTCTAATTTCTCATGATAACACCTAAAATATTAATATATGTATATATATATCAATAAATTACATATGAATCACATAAATGAACCAAATATTAAATCACTTGGTATATAAAATATATAAAATATATTTACCAATGTTCTGGTACAAATGTAACAACAGTTTGTGCAAAATAATGCATTGATGTGAATAGTGAAATGAAACCAAAAAGTCCTAATAGTAAATATTGATAACGATTAAAATCACCACATTTATTTAAAAATTGATCAAAATCCATGGTTGTTGTCAATGTTGTTGGTGTCGAAGTCATTTTTATTGCAAAAAAAAAAAAAATATTAAATATTTTTTTCCTTGTATTTTAGCTAACTTTGAACTTATTTTGATTTTTAATTGCGGGAAATTTCAAAAATATTTATATATTAAAATTTACTAAAAGCTATAAAATATAATTAATATATAGCTTTAACTCTGAACTTATTGAGTTTCATTTCTTTACTAATCAAAAATTTAAAGTTTAAAATTAATAATATTTTTTTTTTTATTATTATTCAAATACAAAAAATACAAAAAAAAAAAAAACAGGTTTAAAAAATAAATCATTGATAACGTTTGATAAAAAAAAAAAAAAATTGAAAAAATATTTTATCAAAGCTTAAAAAATTTAATAAAATATCGATTAAAATTTTTTTTATTAATAATTTTTCTTTTTTGAATATGCATAATAAATCGAAATCGAAATTATTATAAATCGAAAATTTTGGTCAAAAATGAACAATTTCCTTGTTGGTGGTCACATTTGGTTGGTGTATAAATAAGGGAAAGTTTTACTGTCGTGTCAAGATCATTGATCTTATTAAATTTTATGCTTATAACAAAAAAATGATGATCTAATATAAATATAGACAAAAAACGATCTAGAAACAATAATTAATAGAAACTAGAAAAAGCTTTTTCACAAAACTTTAACACTTTCTTACGATATAAATTTTACTATCTTATATACTCTAAACAAAGTCCCAAAAATTTAAATATTTTCATTTTCAATCAATGTTACTGACCATTTTAAGGTTAAATATATAATTCGACATTAACTTAAATTAATTTCACTGGGTGATTATTTGATTATAAAATTATAATCAAATAATCACCCAGTGAAATATAAAAAATGATTTATTTATTAATTTATATACCAAAAAAAAAAAAAAAATAGTTTTTCAATATTTTTTTGTTTAATGAAAATGAAAAGTGATATGGATTAAAGTTAAAATTTGTTTTTCTAATCGAAGAAATTAATTTTTGATGACGTAAAATTGATTAAATTTCTTTTAGTATTAATTGAATAAAAAAGTGAATTTAAATTAGATAAAATTTGAAATTTATATAGAAGGGAATTGGGGGGTACACACACGTAAGCAACACAATGTTATACACTCCGTAAGAATAATATAATAGCAAAGCCATGTAGTATATCGTAAGACTAATATAATAATAATAGCAAAGCCATGTATAGTATATACTGCTTTGCTATAGTAGATTATGCTTATTGTATTTATCTTATTTCATTTCCTTTATAAACAAAATTAATTTAACCGGCTTAAAATTACCTGCTTCTTCGAGACATAAACACAGTTTCTTGAATTTTTTTTTATTTGGATAGTAGGGCCATAGCATACCAGGAGTGTTTAACTATTGAAATTTTCAAATTTGTTTTTAACGAATCATCAGCATTCCAAAGGCTGTAATAATGTTAATATCAAGAAAGAAGAATTTGATTTGTAAAAAGACGAATATGATTTGGGGAAAAATTATAATATACTAAAAATTGTTATTTATATATGATATTTTAATATTATTGCAATAATAATAATAATAATAATTATTCGATGTATCATTAAGTTTTAATTTGTTTAACACCTAAAAGTATGCAATTCTAATTTAGAATTTATCAAGTTTATATAGTTTAATATGAAATTTTCTAAATTTTTATGAGAAATATGGTTTAATTTTATACAATTAATTGATTTGTTGATGTCTTTTCATGGAATTAATTAAAGTAATTCAGATATTTCCTCCAGGATTAACAGTTTCAATCCTAAAAAAACCATGAAATATAAATAAATTCAAATAAAATAAATAAGTTTTCTTGTCTTATAAAATACATTTATTAATTTATGGATAATTTAAGTTTTCAAAAACGCAAATGCTTAATAATGGCATTTTTAAAACTAAAACTAAACATTCACTTCTTATACTATCAAATAGTTTCAAAGAATTTTTAGAATATATTTTCTAAAAAATTAATTACAATGCCGATTACAAAATATATAATAAAATATTCATATTACTATATTGTAGTTATTCAAAACTTAATTTTGGTTGGAGATATTTTTCGATATTTAATGATAAAAATTATAATGATCATTTTATTTATCACTTTTAACAATTAACAAAACGACAAAATAAAATTTACAATTCCCCGAATTTCAAATCACAATAATATGTGTAATTCTTTGGCTAAACAAACTAATTAATTTGATTCTAACTCTAATGAAATATTCCTTTATAACATCCTTTACTAATTTACTAATAAAATTGACGTATTAAAATAATTTTGAAGGAATAAAATTACTTTACGATTTTCCTTTACGATTTATAGCAAAAAAAAATTTATCAATTTTTTTCCAATTAACGAGTTTTTTTTACTATACCAAGTGTTGTAATTACTTACTATAATCCATAAATAAAATGACTTTGAAAAAATTATATAACATTGTAATCTAAATTATCAGACAAATTGCTGAATAAAATAATTGTTGACCGATAAGCTTATTATATTAACCATACAAACTCCGGTATAAATTGTTTATATATATATAAAAAAAATTATATTCTAGCCAATATTTTCATAGTGAATACAATGTTTATAAGTCAATATCACATTATTTATAATCATATAACTAAATTTTATCTTTAAATTATTTGCGTCATTAAATAATTTACCTACTAGACTAGGACAAGATAGAAAAAAATATCATTATTGTAAATATAGACATTTCATTAAAAAATTGATATGATAATTTAAAAAAAAAAATGATAATTTCAAGTAAAAAAAATTATTGTCATTTAAATACTATACAATATACTACAATATTCAATTCATATTTGGAATAGATCGTATTCGACATCTTAGATAACAATTATATTAGAGAATAATCAGGTCATACACATATGTAGTTATTCGAAAAAAAACACATTACCAGATTAACAATAATGATAGATTAACAAAATATACCACAGTAATTGACATTTTAATCGAAAACGATTAAAATTATAAAGATAAAAGTATAATCAATGATTGTAAATTTCTGTATTTTACCCTCTAGTGCGCAAGAAAATATATTTCAACCAAACTCTTTTTAAATTGTGCAAAATTATATACGGAACAACGTTTGTTCTAGAATTATGCCAGGTTTTTTGCCTCTAAAGGACACAATCAGCAAAAAATCCTTTGATGCATTTTTGCGTCAATACGCATTTAGTGGAACATTATAATTTCTTTTAGTGGATAATTACACAAATTCTGAATTTATATAAATAATTTACCATTAAATTTCAACTTACCATTACTTAACATTAAATTTGAAAGTCCCAGAAAAAATCACTGCACAAATTTCACATATCCACTTACAATCTCACACTATACAAAAATCAAATAAAAACTGACAATAAGTCTGTAATTTTTTTTTCCTATTATGATTTTGTTCTCAGAACAGAACGATTGAGAAGTGAATCAAATAGGAAAAAACTCAAAATAAATTTTTGCTTAAAAACTATTTAACATTTATTGCCTTGATTCATATTTGCATCATGACGCACTAGAGGGTTAATGATATAATGAACCTGGGACTGTATAGTAAAATAATTTAATAATTGTGCGACAATCTTTGAAGTATATTGTAAAAAAAAAAAATTGATAATAAACCAATGACTTATTTTTTAAGAAAGTAAAATAATATTTTTTTTTTAATTAGAACTATATTTAAATATTTGAAATTTCAGTAATTAATATACCAAAATAACTTTTTCTTAATGAAATTTTTTTTGGTAAAAAAAAAAATAAATTTGTATTTTTTATATATATTTTTTAATTTCAATATAAATTCCCAAAAGAAAAATTTGACAACAATTTAAAATTACATTAATATTATATATGCTTAAAGTAAATAAATATATAACTAACTATATAATTAATTATTTCGAAAATTTCTACCAACAAAAATTTTTGTTTTATTCTAATAAAGATTTTTCCACAGGATCAATATCAATTTTATCCTCCAAATTTTCTAATTCATTTCTTGATATACATGCAAAATTTAATACATTATCATATTTACCAAATTCTTCAGCATCATTCAAGGTTTTTGCAACTGGTCTGAAATAAATAACAATTTAATATATTTACAATCATAATAAAAAAAAAAATTAATTTTATATACTTATTTAATGTTTCTGGTAGAAGTAAACAAATTAAACCACCAGATATATATAGACATGCCAATATAAATGATGGCAATGCTTTGAAATATGTTGCTAGATATAAAAGTGGAACACTTAAAAATGATATTGCTGATCCTGAAACATGCATTGCAGCAACACCTTGACCCCGAACACAAGTTGGCATTAAATCAAATGAAAATTGTGAAACAGATTCATAAGACATCGATACACCCATCCTTGATAATGTTTGTAATGTAGAGAAAATTATAATATTTGTTAGTTCACTATTGCTATCTGCAAATAATCTACAAATTCCAGATGCTAATATTGTTAGACCACAATATGTTAGTGCTGTTAATACCATTCCTTTTCGGCCAATTTTATTTTGTAGAAAACTTAAAAATAAACCAGATGGTACAAGAGTCATTGAACAAATTGTGAAAATTATAAATGGTGATAGACCAATGCCTTCGACATTTCGAGCAACTGAATTATAACCTAAAGTTGTTACCATTCTAAATTGATAAAAAAATGTATATAAATTTAATTATTTATATTTACTAGAGTTTACGCTAAATAAAATAGTATAATCGTTTTCTTTCGTAGTCTTGGCGTTTTAAAAAGATCAAAAATATTTGCATTACATTCATCCTTAATTTGTTCATGCTGTTGATTTTCACAAAATTTTCGAAACTTATGAAAATCATCATCCATCACATGTTTTCCATTAAATTTTGCAATTTTTTTCAACCTCCTAATAGCACCGTCAACATCATTTTTAGTTACCAACCATTGTGCACTTTCTGATATCATAAAATAAACAGCAATAATCAGTAATAATGGAATTGATGTACAGTATAAATAATATTTCCAATGTCCGGTTAATACAGCTAGCCATGGTGTTGATGTTAAACCGATACTGTAAAATATTGCTAGTCCTAAATTAAGACATAAAATTCTCATTGATGGCCGGATATATTCTAAAACTGATTATATATAAAATGTATATATATATATAATGAATGATTATTCACGAATTTTCATAATCATATACCAATAATATACATCAAACAAGTATTATAATCAGCAGCCATTCCAGAGATAAATCGACAAACTGCAAATCCAATAACACCAGTAGAAAAGGTTGTAGAAAAATCACCAATAAATGCTGATAAATTTGCAACAACTAACAATGGCAATCTACCATATTTATCAGCTAGCATACCAAATAAAAGTGTTCCAATTGCTGATCCAATAAAGAATGTCGATTGACCTAAGCTACTTTTATACGCTGATTCACAAACCCAATTCAACTAAAGTCAAAAAATAAAAAAAAAAAAAAATACTTCAATTTAGAAATTTTCATAAATAACTTTCTGTAAATCATATCAGAACCAACTTCAGTGTTTAAGCTCCTATATCCATAATCATAATTGTAAATCCATTTATCACATTTTCGTTCACTAACTATAACATTTGAACCATTAATAATATCATCCAACCGCGTACAAGACGGTGAATCAAATTGTGAATAAATTTCACGTATTTCACTAAATGTTTTATTCTCTAATTTATCGTGATAACACCTGTATATAAGTGAACAAAGTGAAAGATGAGTAAATTACAAAAATTAATCACACTTTGAAAAATTTACCAATGTTCTGGTACAAAACTAATTATAGTCTGTGTAAAATAATGCATAGATGTAAAAATATTAATAGTAGCAAATAATGCTAATAATAAAAATTGATATCTATTAAAATCACCACATTTTTTAAGGATATTTTCGAAATCCATTTTTTTCGATTTTCAAAAATTATATATATATGTAGTTAAATTTATAATAATATAAAAATTTGGAAAAAAAAAATTATTTCAGCAAAAATTAGTTACACAAATCGTTGCCAATTGCTAAATGATACTAAAAATTTAAGAATATACAATTAATAATAAAAATGTTTCTATATTTTTAATAAAAAAAAAATTATCTTTAAAAGTATAAATATGTAATAAAGTAATAATAATTTACTATACTTTATCGGATTTAATTCTATTTCTATCTTATCACTGTAACGTTCAAATTGATTATGAAGAAATTTTTGGAATTAATTACTTTATATAAATAAGCAGTTAAAGTCAAATATTACTTATAAATCGAGATTTAGTTAATGAACAAAGAATTTATTTTTGGTTAAACTGGTATTTTTTTATATATTTATTATTATACTTAAATATTAATCAGTTGATTATTTTGCGCAATACGAGTAGTATGGTGTATAAATTTGGCCATATTACATTGCTAAATTCAAAAATTTTTCAATAATATATTAATGGGCAATAAAATTTCAAATTAATGACGTATAATTGGTATATAATCATTTAATTTTTTACGATTTTCAATGAAGAATCGTATGATTTTTTTTTTGTTGAATAATTATAATCACTATAGTATAATTCAATGAAACCATAATGAAATATACCGAAATTGCCACACTTATGTATAGTATATTATCTATCTAAGTCATATTCATATAGTAAATAATTAGATAAGATTCTGTATACATATCTGGGAGTAATGATTTACTTATTCTGACTGGGCTATTAAGCTTGTTAAATTAGTGGAAATATAAATGAAAAATAGATTAAGAACAAAATCGTAAAATGTTTTATACGTCAACTTAGTTTGTGTCTAGAGGAAGGGACCGGTCCTTCTGTAATTTCTTTCAAAATCTCTTCCTGTTGCAAATTTCCAGAATAGTATACAGAGAAATTTCATACAAAGACCAAAACTGGTATACATACTATATATTCTGTGACACTTCTGTAATCGTCAGATATCAATTTGTATGTGCATCTCACCTTATGGACTCAAGGGCTCAGAAAATGCCTAAATTTGGTTTTGGGCCTCAGTCCCCCCTAATAGAAATTTACTTTATATACTATAATCATTTGATTCTATACTAACTGGACACTAAACAGCATTTCTTCAAAAATTTCATCACTGTCAACTACGAAGCTTTATGTAGTGAATGTGAATCTCAAGTAATAAATATTTACTTATAGTTATTAAATTAAATTATTTAAATTATTTCAAATTAAATCATAATCTTTAATAATTAAAGTAAATAAATGAAGAATTTTATTATTTTGTTATATGTAAACCACAAAATTTAATTTAGTGATATTTTGCAGTCAAAACAATATGATTCAGCTTATTCTCAAAAGATAGCCTCCACTTTAAATTATTACTGTCTCTAATCCGGTTGCCTATATTGTCTCTAATATTTAATTAATTATATTATTGCTTATCTTTATTAATTTTAATTTTAATGTTACTATAAATAAAAACTGCAAATAATATGAAAATTTCATAAAATTATTATTTAATTATTTTCTGCAATTATTAATCTTAATACTATTATTTTTCTCTAATCAACAAATATAATATTTTATTAATTATTATAATTGCTTATCTATATTAATTTTTAATTATATTACTCAATAAAGGTGTAAATATATTAAAAAAAATTTACGATATTTAATTTTAAATACATTCAAAGTTATTAAATATAATTCGATTTATATAATCAGATATTGAGATTGAATAATAGAGAAAATGAATAAGTAAAACCACAAAAGGCATAAATATCACTGGTGACAGTAATTTTTGATGGCTACAAATTTTCGAGTCGATGTCCTAGAACTTGAAATTGTTATTCAAATAATATTATAAAATCAATTTTATTTATTTCTAATAAATTTCATATATTTATGTAATATTGATTCGCTTCAATATATTTACTAAATTAAAGTAAGTTTTTTAAAATGTATATAATTATAATATTCTACTTAAAAAGCCTTCTTAAACTTACTTACTTGTATTATCTTTACGGCCATTTTGTAATTTGTGAAAATCTTGTAAATATTATTTCAGTAATTAATTATATTTAATATATGTTCTTGATTTATGAATTATACAACATGAATTTTAAACCATAATTTCAATTTTTCGATTTTAAAAGCTTTTAATTTGTTGAATTAATTTTGTCACCATGACAAATTTTGTATTTTTCGGTTCTATAAAAGCAAAATCTTCTTGCTTTTTACGTTGAACCAAAGCTATTTCAGCAGTATCGTTCAAATGATAAAGAAACACCAAATCTCGATAAAATTTGTAAAGTTGATAAAATTATTATATTGGTATACTGGCTGTCGTTGCTATCTTCAAAAAATGTAAAAAGGCCGGAAGCTTAACAGCGTTCATCACTGTCAAAATATTACTGTACAAAATATTATTGAAGATAATGCCATTCCTTTATGACCAATTTTAGGTTGCAGAAAACTCAACACCGATCCAGATGCTAACACTGTCACTGAACTTATTGAAAATATTATAAATCCATTTTTCACATTTTCGTTCACTAACTGTCACATTTGATCCATTAATAATATCATCCAAACGTGTACAAGACGGTGAATCAAATTGTGAATAAATTTCACGTATTTCATTTAACGTCTTATTCTCTAATTTTTCATGATAACACCTAAATTAATATATCAATAAATTACAAAAAATTAATCACATGAACCACTAGAAATTTTTTTTACCAATGTTCTGGTACAAAACTAATTATAGTTTGTGCGAAATAATGCATTGATGTAAAAAAATTAATTAAACCAAATTTAAACCATTGATTACTTCACCTTCACAAACAATAATTAATTTCTTAGTCCAATTTTCTGAAACATTTTCTTACTTTTTTATAATTAATTAAAATATATAATATGTGATCTCACTAGCTAGCTTATCACTTACATAACTAATAGTTAGCTAGTTAGCTCAGCTCACTGTTATATTATACTGGTTATCTGATAATACTCCACCAGTATTGGATCATTTCATTTAAAGTTATCAATATAAAGAAAGCTTTTGCCAAAATTAATCTATACATGTTAAAAGATGAAAGCATTTTGATTATGAAAACGCGAAAATACAGATCATTCTACTTTTTAAATAATGTTCAAAATATTTAATGATTATATTTTTGATAAATGAAAATAATTATATTTAATATTTTCTTAATTTTAGAATTATACAATATGACTTTTTTAGTGACTTTTCAATTTTTATGCTTTTAAGAGCTTTTGGTTTGTTGAGTTAATTTTGTTACATGAAATATTTGTATTTTGCGGTTGTATAAAAGCAAAATCTTCTCGTTTTTTGCGTTGAACTAAAGCTGTTTCAGCAGTATCGTCGTTTTGTTTATCATCAAATCGTTTTGAATGCTTACTTGGGAAACAAGCGAAATCTAAAAACTTATTATCTTTGCCAAATTCTTCACCGTCTCGTATAGTTTTTGCAACTGGTCTGAAAAAAAATGGTTTTATAAAAATCGCAATATTTCATAAACTATTGTATTCTTTTACTTATTTAAAGTTTCAGGTAGAAATAAACAAACTAATCCTCCCGTAAAAAATAATATTGATATTATTAATGATGGCAATGCTTTAAAATAAATAGCAAGATATAGCAAGGGAGCACTCAGAAATGATATTGCCGAACCCGATACATGCATTGCAGCAACACCTTGACCACGAACACATGTTGGTATTAAATCACATGCAAATTGTGATCCTGATTCATAAGACATAGCCACACCGAATCTGGCTAAGATTTGTAAAGTTGATAAAATTATTATATTGGTATACTGGCTGTTCTTATCCTCAAAAAGCGTAAAAATTCCAGATGCAAATGTTGTTAAACCACAAAATATTAGTGCAGATAATGCCATACCTTTACGACCAATTTTATTTTGTAGGAAACTTAACACAAGTCCTGCCGGTAAAAGTGTCATTGAACTAATTGAAAATATTATGAATGGTGATAGTCCGATTCCTTCGACATTTCGGGCTACAGAATTATAACACAAAGTTGTAATCATCCTAATTTGAGACGAATAAAGATTAATATCTAAAATATTTAAGCTCAGCTTACGCTAAATAAAATAAAATTAGAGTTTTTCTTCGAAGTCTTGGTGTTTTGAATAAATCCAAAATATTTGGCTTTAAATCTTCTGGAGATTGTGTATTTTGTTGCTTTTCACAATATAATTTGAACTTCTGAAAATCATCGTCATTCACGCATTGTCCATTAAACTTTGCAATTTTTCTTAAACGTCTAATAGCGCCATCTACGTCATTGTTAGTGACTAACCATTGAGCACTTTCCGATATCATAAAATAGACAGCAATAATCATAATTAATGGTATTGAAGTACAGCATAAATAGTACTGCCAATGACCTGTTAAGACAGCAATCCAAGGTGTTAGAGTCAAACCGATACAATAAAATGTTCCGATTCCCAAATTCAGACATAAAATCCTCTTTGACGGCCGAATATATTCTAAAACTATTTAAAGCTAAAATTACGAAATTACATTTTTATAACAATTCGGAATAATAATACCAATGATATACATTAAACAGGCATTAGAATCAGCTGCTAAACCAGAAAAAAATCGACAAATTGAAAATCCTATAACGCCTGTAGTAAAAACAGTTGAAATATCACCAATAAATGCTGATAAATTAGCAACAACTAATAGAGGAAGTCTTCCATATTTATCAGATAAAAAACCATAAAGTATTGTTCCAACAACTGAACCAATGAAAAACATAGATTGACCCAAACTTGATTTGTATGCTGAATCGCAGACCCAATTTAACTTTAAAATAAATAGATTACTGGCTTAGAAAATTTTATTGTTGCTAAATGAAACTCACCTCAGTGTTTAAACTTCGATATCCATAATCATAATTATAAATCCATTTTTCACATTTTCGTTCACTAACTGTCACATTTGATCCATTAATAATATCATCCAAACGAGTACAAGACGGTGAATCAAATTGTGAATAAATTTCACGTATTTCACTTAACGTCTTATTCTCTAATTTTTCATGATAACACCTAAATTAATATATCAATAAATTACAAAAAATTAATCACATGAACCACTAGAAAATTTTTTTTACCAATGTTCTGGTACAAAACTAATTATAGTTTGTGCAAAATAATGCATTGATGTAAAAAAATTAATTATACCAAAAATAATTAATAATAACAATTGATATCTATTAAAATCACCACATTTTCTAAGGATATTTTCGAAATCCATTTTGTTTAATTAATATTTTTGAATTAATATTTTTGAAATTTTCTAAAATATTATATTGATTTATTATAATTAATAAATATAAATATTTTACTGTCTCTAGCTTATCACATAAATAACTTATTGTAAGTTCACTATTATATACTATAACTATACTTGTTATCGGATTATGCACTATCAATAATTATTATTGGGTCACAAAATAATAATCAGCATATATGAAAAAAAGCGTTTGCCAAACTTATCTACGCGTACTAATATTTTTATTTATTGAATATAATTTTTTATCAACATAGAAGCTTTTTGATGTTTAATGAAAAAGCGGAAAGATCACTATTTATGTTGAAATAATGGTACAGCACACTGTTATTGAAATATTACTAAAAGACTAATAAAATTTACCAGAGATGTAAAATTATTGAAATTATTTTTAAAAATGAAGAAAATTGAATAAAAATTTAACAAATATTTTAAAGAAATATGAAAGATCTTTATTATCAGTTACAAATTAGTAAGTTAATGCTAATAAAACTTGTATTTTGATTATTCAAAATTTCAATCATAAGTTTTAATAATTTTTACTGATTCATTTCTAATGAAATGGTAAAAAAATTATATTATTTAATTATATTTAATATATTTATTACTTTAGCATAAATTTTGCGGCTGATAATATAAAAATTAATAACCATATTACTGTAGTCGAAATTTGGAAACTATATTAATTGAAAATATTAAATATGCATTTTCTGATTTTTTAATTATACTGGACAAATTCCAAAAAAAAAAAAAAAAATTACTATCAGAAAATTATCTAAAATTGTTTAAATTACATATAACTAAAAAAGGTAATTATTTAATTAATAAATTTAGTAATTTTTCCAATCAAAATGATTGACTTGAAATGTTTTTTTTTCTCAGAAAAATTAAAAAAAACAGATTATATTCAAAATTAAAACTAATTAATATTTTCTTTATAATATGATAATATAAACGAAAAAGCAAGCAACCGTTTTGGTACACAACTAAAACTAAAATAAACTCCTTCGGAAATACCAAAAGAATAAAAAAAAATTTACCTTAAAAATTTATCTTAAATTAAAAAAAAATTAATATTTATGTACAATATATAAAAGATTTTAATAATTTAGCTATAATATTATTTGTTAATTAAATTACTTAGAATTTAAGATTGTATTAGTGGTCATACGAATAAATTTATTTAAAAACTATATTATATAATTTAATTAGCATAAAATTATAAATTATAAATTAATATCACAGTATTTTTTTTTTTTTTTTGTTAATTATATATATCGGGACATCAAAATTGTAGGAAACGATAGAATACCGAAAATGACTGTTATGCTGCCCATATACGATACGACTTGGTTATACAATTTGGTTTTTAACCATCAAAATGGTTGTGAAAATTTGCAAATTTTATTGTGTTTGGGGCAGTGTTGTACAACAAATTTGATGGTTGAGAATTAAAGTTGTAATGTATGTGGGATGGTCTGCCGACCAGTTAGACGACTAGTTGTACTGTGTTGTACTGTGTATGGCCAGCATTATATATCATATATATATATAATATATAATTCAAAAGAATTAAGTTAATGTACATGTATATAAATGTATTTTAGAGTAGAATAAATTTATTGTGATTGAGAAAATTTGAAATTTAATAGCTTATACTACACGCTTATCTATGATCACTTATATTTATAAGTTTGAAGTAATGACAATTTTTATTATATGTATATAAACCAAAATATGAATTTTCTAATGGAGGAGCACTAGCGTAATTAACTACAGAACACTATAATGAATGTGTTTACCAAATATGAGCGTAATCCATCCAAGGGTAATCCATCCAAAAACATTGGTATGACGTGACGTCACGATTCGGGCTTTTTTATGACGCTCCTCGACCCTTAAGTTATTGATTTGTATATTTGTAATTTAACTTATTTTGACGTTTGTTTAAATTGAAAATTTTGTATATTATGTTAAATAGTAATTGAAATAGAATTTTGATGAAAAATTAAATTTAATTTTACTAGTGATTCTTTCGTTTTTAATTTTTGGACAAATTAATATGTATTAGGAAAAGTCGAAGATGTATTTGAGAAAATTTAAACTAAAATTTGGCGATTCTAATAATTTTCTATGGATTCCTAACCATATAAATTATTGGAGAAATTATTTATTACAATAATAAGTTGATTGCTTTGTAGTTAGTCAATTGCTGTCAGCAATTGGACTCGAGTACTAGCATTTTTCCCCAGTCTTTAAATATTCATTGCTGCATGATATTTTAATGTTACTCATTTAAAGGTGAGTGGTGAGTCAATCTACAACCGTTGCCTCGGTCGGGAAATGAGGTAACGAGCTCATGCACACTACGCATACTACTAAGCTAACGCCGTACTATCAAATTTCTTACTACCCAGCTAAGCTACCGTCGCTCTATCAGAATATTTATACAGATATACATAATTATTTTATATATTATACGTTTCAAATTACGTAATTTGCCACAATATTTAAGTGACGTAAATACGGTATTAATATATGCAAAAAGAGAGGAACCACAACCACAACATTATAAAATCCAGAAAACCATAAATCGAATTAAAATTATTCATAAACTTTAGTTCGTATTTTGCCTGAATTTTACCTGTAGGATAAAAATTATTATCTCAAAAAATTTTAATTTGTTATTAAAACTTTAGGCATAAATTATTATTTCTAACTTTTTAAGTTTTTTTTTTTTTACACTTAAATTATCTTTAATTAATTTAATACACAAATTTTTTATTTACTATTTAAATAATTTATCTTTTTAATACTATAAAATTTTTTTTGGAAACCAGAAAATTATATAAAAACCCAAAAATACTTTAAAATAAAATTCATAATTTTTAATATTCTAAAACTTAATATTAAAATTATGTTGATAACTTATTTAATATTAGAATAATTTAACTTATATGTATATATTTCTATACTTTTAAGCTATTAATTAGAAATGATTTTTGCTTCATAAAAAGTCATATTTTAAATTTTCTTCAAGCCATTTTAAAATATATCGGCCATTGTAGTTTCAATTCCCGACCAAGAACCAATCGATTTCGTTCTAAGTTAAAACTCAGCCCAGCAAACAAAACCGAAGTAATTACTAACCCAAATAAACATTTGTGCTTGCTTATACAGTTGCTCACAAAAGTATCCGGCCACTTCTTTTATTCAGTAGAATTAATCTTAGACGTTAAGTTTTAAATATCAGAAAACAAATAATTATTATTTTTTAACATTATTTAGTCTTGTAATTTATAATCCAATCATAGAAATAACAAAATTAAATATACTTCAGAAAAAATCGACAACCAAACAATTAAGTACATAATTCGGAAATGCAATTTTTCTCGAATGACGCACTATTTGGAAACTATTTGGTAACTAAACTTACTTTGGGGAAGTCCCCCGTATGCATACACACTTAGTGGCCGACTTTAGTGTCAAATGTTTTATGAGTTCGGACAGCTATGTAAGTTTTTCTGATAATTAATTCATTTTTCTAATATGTTTTTCTAGTATTGTAAAGTGCATTAGTAAAGGCTTTTTATAGCCAATATTAAAAAAAATACTTAATTGAAAATGAAGTGAAAAACATTAAATATTTTGAACCAAGTAGGGTGGCCGGATACTTTTGTGAGCAACTGTATATATAACTCTGTGAGTAATACGTAAAAAAATTCATATATATATATAGAATCGTCATAGTAAACTAGTGAATTTTTGCCCTAGTCTCTATCTTTTTTCACTGGAAGAAAAGTAATTAATTTCGTAGTACTTGTAGAAGTAGTTCTACGTTTGCTGGGAGCTTTAAATATGATTATAGTAAGAAGTATAGAGAGCATAATGTAAATTTTAAATGTAAATGTAAATTTTAACCTTTGTTATATTAAATAGTTTCTTTATTGTTCGGAATTATAGGTGCTAATTAGTCAGTCCCAAAATTGCAACATAATGTCAGAAAAACCTCCAACAGATAAATCAGGCCTCATATTTGATTTTCGAGCCACGAAGAAGAAGAGTTTCACATTGGCAAATAAATTTATAGTTGTCAGAACTTACAGTGCCGTGCAGCTAATTAGAAACGATGTCTTAATGTTTCGCAATGTCCCAAAAATATATTTTCCTATCAATATACTAACTACTAACATTATTTTATATAGTATTTTATAGTAATGTTCTAAAAAAAGGTCTTGTTAGTACATTGATTGGAAAATATAATTTTGGGACATTACGAAACATTAAGTCATCGTTTCTAATTAGCTGCTCGGCACTTATACCTCTATTACTCCTCTATTCTCTTAACTATCGTCTTATTACCTCTATTAAAAAGAAAGAAGGATGATAATACGCTACTTCGTAGTTTTATAAACGTCGTAACAAGCAGAGGAATAATAATTTTTTATATAATCATATTTCATTGGAAGGCTAGAGTAGTAGAGGGATGGTATTGCATAAAGTTATTTGTGACTATGAATATGAACTATCACTTTACGCGATACCACCACAGGTGAGTTGTATAAGATCGTATAAACAGGAAACCAAATAAAATGTTTCAGTTTGGATAATTAATATAATTGGAAATAACTATACAACAATCGTCCATAGTGTATTCTCCTCCATCAATGGAATCCAAAATGGGGGGGAAACCAAAAATAAAAATGCATTTATATATTTTTTATTTATTTTTTATAAATATAAAAGAAATACAGAAACCACATTAATAAAACTAATTATTTTCATGTATCAATTCTCAAAAATATCTCATTTATATACAATCAATTACTTTAATATAAAATATATTATTTTGTATTTATTTTTTATTTTTTTTTGGTATTTATATTAAATTTAAATATTTAAGTAAAAATATTAATTATTTAATAATGTGTCAATTTTGTAAAATTATTTATAATCTTAATTAGTAGTTAATAAGCGTTTTATTTGCGTTGAATCATTATGATTTAAATTTTTTGGATTCAATTTTGTTATCACAGCATAATCTTCTAATTTATTACGTTCAATTAAACCATTCTCCTCAGTGTTAATATATAATGTATTATCAATGTATTTAGAACGATCTCGAGATATACAAGCAAAATCTAAGAACTTATCATCCTTACCAAATTCTTCACCATCACTCAAAGTTTTTGCTAATGGCCTGTAAAATTATATAATTAGTTAAACAAATAAAATTGTAAAAAAAATTTAAGTTTTTTTTTTTTTTTTTTACTTATTTAAAGTTTCGGGTAGAAATAAGCACACACAACTTCCAGAAAAGAATAATGCTGCCAATATAAATGATGGTAATGCTTTAAAGTATGTTGCAAGATATAGAAGTGGAGCACTAAGAAATGATATTGCTGATCCTGAAACATGCATTGCAGCTGATCCTTGACCTCGAACACATGTTGGTATTAAATCAAATGCAAATTGTGATCCTGATTCAAATGATAAAGAAACACCAAATCTCGATAAAATTTGTAAAGTTGATAAAATTATTATATTGGTATACTGGCTGTTCATATCCTCAAAAAGTGTAAAAATTCCAGAAGCAGATGTTGTTATACCACAAAATATTAGTGCAGATAATGCCATACCTTTACGACCAATTTTATTTTGTAGAAAACTCAATACCAATCCAGATGGTAATACTGTTATTGAGCTAATAGAAAATATGATAAATGGTGATAAGCCAATTCCTTCAACATTTCGAGCAACTGAATTGTAACACAAAGTTGTAATCATCCTAATTTGGGGAGACAATAATATTATTTCTTTAAATTTCATTAAAATTAAAGAAAATTTTACGCTAAATAAAATAAAATTATAGTTTTCCTCCGAAGTCTTGGTGTTTTGAATAAATCCAAAATATTCGATTTAATTTCTTCAGTGTTTTCTGTATTTTTTTGATTTGCACAATATACTCGAAATTTTTGGAAATCTTCATCGGTAACATGTTTTCCATTTAATTTAGCAATTTTTCTTAAACGTCTAATAGCGCCATCTACGTCATTATTAGTGACCAACCATTGAGCACTTTCCGATATCATAAAATAGACAGCAATGATCATAATTAATGGTATTGAAGTACAGCATAAATAGTACTGCCAATGACCTGTTAAGACAGCAATCCAAGGTGTTAGAGTCAAACCGATACAATAAAATATTCCGATTCCCAAATTCAGACATAAAATCCTCTTTGACGGCCGAATATATTCTAAAACTATTTAAAGCTAAAATTACGAAATTACATTTTTATAACAATTCGGAATAATTATACCAATGATATACATTAAACAGGCATTAGAATCAGCTGCTAAACCAGAAAAAAATCGACAAATTGAAAATCCTATAACGCCTGTAGTAAAAACAGTTGAAATATCACCAATAAATGCTGATAAATTAGCAACAACTAATAAAGGAAGTCTTCCATATTTATCTGCTAACAAACCATAAAGAAGTGTTCCAACAACTGAACCAATGAAAAACATAGACTGACCTAAACTTGACTTATATGCTGAATCACAGACCCAATTTAACTTTAAAATAAATAGATTACTGGCTTAGAAAATTTTATTGTTGCTAAATGAAACTCACCTCAGTGTTTAAACTTCGATATCCATAATCATAATTATAAATCCATTTTTCACATTTTCGTTCACTAACTGTCACATTTGATCCATTAATAATATCATCCAAACGTGTACAAGACGGTGAATCAAATTGTGAATAAATTTCACGTATTTCACTTAACGTCTTATTCTCTAATTTTTCATGATAACACCTAAATTAATAATATATCAATAAATTACAAAAAATTAATCACATGAACCACTAGAAAAATTTTTTTACCAATGTTCTGGTACAAAACTAATTATAGTTTGTGCAAAATAATGCATAGATGTAAAAAAATTAATTATACCAAAAATAATTAATAATAAAAATTGATATCTATTAAAATCACCACATTTTTTAAGGATATTTTCGAAATCCATTTTTGTATTTTTATCATATAAAAATAAAATTTACAAATATAAAAGTGTTCTTTTCTTTCACCTATTTTTCTAAAAAAAATATTATGAGAAAGTACTTAAGAGTTTTTATTTTGTAGATGTTCCTTGTTTGTTAGTTAGACTTAAAATGATTGGAAATTTTGTAACTTTTAGATAATAATTTCAATAAATAATAGAATTTCTTATATTTTTTTTTTCCCCATATTTTTTAATATATATATTATATTAATTACCTTGAAAAACTGGATATATACTCGACACAAAAAAAAAAAAAAATGATTTTAAAATGTATATCATATGATTATGATGATATTGTCGCTAAAATATCATTTTTGATACTGAAAAAATTAAATGAATTATTATTATTTACGTAGTTTCTCATCATAATCATCATATTTTTTTTTGGTATATTTAGTTGATATACATTAATATTCTTTATTTACAACCACGAATTTATAATAATTTAAATAAATTATAAATTTTTTTTACTATTAATAAAAATTACTGATTAGCATATACTTTCAACATTATTATTATTAACAATATGAAAAATATTCAAAACTAATCCAATTAACATGTAAATGTGCTATTAAATTTATATATAATTTCATTTTTGAATTAATTTTATGTATTATTATTATTCATTAACACGTGCTTTTGATTCACAAAAAAAAAAAATAATATGAATATGGAAACAGAGAACATAATATATTTAAAAATATTTTAATAACAATTTAATAATAATCTTTTAAAGAGAGAGAGAGAGTGTGTAGATTGGACTTTAAAGCTTATTTTTATATATTAAAACGAAAAATTTTTGGTATAACTTATGTATATATATTATTGTATATATATATATAAGTATAAACAGGAATATATATTATTATTATATTTTTTGTGGTGCTAAAATTACAAAAATATCTATTAAATATTTTTTTCAAATCTGATTCTAACTCTTATTGACATTTTATTATTGTTTTGGTTTCAGTTCATTCAACTATTTTTTTTTGTTGTTTTTTTCTTTTAATAAGTATATGTAATTATACTAAATTATTTATATATGTATATACTATTTTCAATTTTAAGTAATTTAAATAATTTGTTTTACTATATTTTAATTGTATAAAATAAAATAAAAAGTTATACAATTTAAAACGCAGTGCAGTTTATATAAACATTAATTATTGTAAATTTAGTATCGCGTGGTTAAAATGAATATCGTTTATATTATTTAAAAAAAAAACATACAAAATGAATCAAATTTAAACTATATGTAATAAGAAATAATGGAGTATATAGAATAAGAGCTAAAAAACTTCCCTAGTTTTCCTATTTCTGAGAAGGATATAAAGCCATAATTTAAATAATTTAAATAATGAAAGATATATTAAGCAAATTTTATGTATACTTTTTTATCAATTTTATACTAATATAAGTTGATTCAATTCGATTAAAACCGAATTAGTTATGATTCAATTCGTTTCATTTATACGCGGTTCAATTTGTTTTTGAGTTCGTACTAGTATTTGAATTTGTACTTAGTATATATACAATATATTAGTATACTAATATTTAAGTATTCTACGTACTTAGGGATTACATTTGCTAATATTTTCAAAATGTATTAGTATTATTTAGTATTTAGTCCTGTTTGCGATGAATTACCTATACTATTTTTTAAATATACTTTTACTTCAACATTTTTAGTATCGTTCATTATACTTACTATAGTTTTTGAAATTAATAGAGGTAGAGGACACTAAACAATACTCCAACATATTTCATTTGAGCCCAGCAAATAATATACGCGACTACTTGAATTTACCAAAGAAATATTGAAAAAATTCGATATTACTCAAACCTACTTTGATTCTACTACCGAATGCTGAATTCTAGCCAAGATTGCTTAAATGTAATCTTGGGTATTAATAATGAATGTTTGGGAAAACTCGATATTACAGAAAGGTACTTGATTGTATCAATGAATGCTTAATATTATGTATATGTACAAAAATACTTAAATGGTATAGGTAGATACTATATAAAATATAAAATACGTGCTAGTACTTACTTAATTTGTTTCCATACGGTCTATTATGCTTCTGATATTGAACTATTCGGCGATTTAAGTAAACCATCATTTTGATATTGATAGGCTAATCTTCAATAAACTTTTCAGCCTATCCTGTCCTGAGAACCTGAAAATGTTTATACTTTATTAGTAATGAAAATGGTTTTATTTTATTAAATTAAGTTGAATAATTTATCTATTTAAATCACTCCTTTAAATTAGTCATATTATTAGTAAGGCTCTTAATTTACAAATAACAAATAATTGGAATTATTTTATAGTAAATACTTAAATGTTTAATTTAAATGTTTTAAAAAAAAAATTGGTTAAACTCGAATGTTTTAAAAGTTGTTTAAATGCACTTTATTTTCAAAAATAAAAATAATTATCAAATCAAAAAAAAAGTAAATTTAAATTTATATTTGAAATGAAATGAAACTTTTCTTTTTTGTTTATATAGTGAGAGCTTTAGTTTTAAACAAATCATTGAAAGCTATTAAAAATATAAGAGTATAGTATTATGTATTTATATTAGTGGAAAATTAGAACATAGAAAGTCAATTAAAAAAGGCAAAGTTTTTTAATCATAGAATTATTTAAAAATTTTTGGGAAGGAATATTCATTTAGAATTTTTGAGTTGAGTGATAACGAACCATAATAAAATATATAGGCGCATTAAAAGTTTATTTTTGCAAAATACAAACAATGTTTTGGCAATAAAATTGCGTGATTCCTGTTATCGTTTGAGTTTTGCAAAATTTAAGTATTAGAAAAATTGATTATAGAAATCTAATTCGCAAAACTATTTAGATATAAAACTGATACTATTTAGATCTACGAGGCATTAGACAAAAATTTTGATAGATCACTTATTTGGTAGGTGGTCCGATGTGCGTATGAAACAAATCACAGTCGCTTTGTTTCCATAAATTTTCATTGAGGAAAGTCCTTGATGTATTATCAGTAATATTACTCATTATTTATAATGCACGTCATTGAGATAAGTCCTTAATGGATGATCAATATTCTAGAGGTATTATCAAAACAATAAACGACAGAAAAGTTTGGTTCTTTCACACCAAACTTTTCTGTTAGCATATGAACTTGAACAATTAATTTCTAATTTAGATTTATCTATCAATAAAATTAGAACAACATTAATTTTTATGAAAATTATAATTTATTAATATTAAAATTCACATTCGTTTCGTAATTGATTTCACTGATAATTTAAAAAAATAAATAGGCAGAGTAATAAAAATTTATTGCTTACTAAAATATCGAAAATTTAATTTGGAAAAATTATTATGTACATCAAATTTTTTTAACAGGATCTCGAAAAATAAATTATAATAAATATAAATACACTTTGAATTAGAACCGACGTGTAAAACTAATTCCACCACCAGTACTTGGTCTGCTATTACCATAAGGACCACCAAGATGTTGTCCATAACTTCCACTGGCATGAACTTGATTTAAACCATTTCGACTTTCCCAAACTTTAACACGTGCGGCAGCATTAACATCAAATCCTTGGCTACGTGAACCACCACCGCCACCAACTATTTCAAATCTTTTGTCATTTGGATTTGGTGGTGGAGGTTGAAAATTGAATTTTGGTGGTACCTGTGCTTGTCTTTTTTCTCTTTCCTATATAAAACAAATATTTATGAAAAATGTAATCTAATATTAAATAATTATTTCTTACCAAGTCCTGGTCGAATTCAACTGGAATTGCTAATGCAATTGCTAAACAGCAAGCAAACATAATTAAACTTTTTCCGTTCATTTTTATTTTAGTTTGAAAGTATAATCTTTCTGAATATAGAAAATCTTCTGATATTCATTTAAAACTGTTCCGGACTATTTATACTATGAAATATTGCAATTAGGGGATTTTATGTTGGGAAGAAGATAAGATTGATTTGTTTTCATTTTTAATTGAATAATTATTATATTTTTCACCGAATTCAATGTTATACTTTAAAAAAATCCCCTTTTAGGTTACTAGAGGTTAAAACAATCTAAAATGACATAAATCAATATTTTATTGATAATATACATAAATTTTTGATTTTTGAATCAACATAATTGTCTGATTCAATTTGTTTAACTAAGTAGAACTTTTGCATAGGAAATATTGATAATATCAAATTAAAATTTTTCTTAAATTGATTTTGAAATGCAATTTTCTTTCGATATTTATCCACCGCATTTAAGCTGGTTTAAGAACATATAATAATTGTAGTAATAATTTTGATTCAGTTTGGAAGAATATTAATTTTGATTGTCAGCTAGTAAAGCTTTAATTAAACATAAATTTTGTTTGCTATTTCAAAATGTTTGCTTAAATTTATATCTTGAATTTAAAACCTGAAATTAGTTTTTTATCTTTAAATTTCTTGCTAAAATTACATTTTTATCTTAATACCAAAATTAAAATCCCCTAATTGAAATTTTTGGATATAAATAGTACGAAAATGGTTCAAACATAATCATAATCATAGCAGACTTTAAAAAGTTTAATACAATAAAAATTATATTCAATATGAATGGAAAAATATTAATTATCCTTACTTGCTGCTTTGTAGCTTCACTAACTTCACAACCTATTGAAGAATTGGTAAATATCATTGAAAAATCGGTTAATTTCTTATAATTCTGTAATAAATTTCTAATATTTATATAGACAAGAGAAAAACGACAATTGAATTTGCAACCACCGCCACCAAATCCAAATGATAAAAAATTTGAAATAACTAAATTACAAGGTGGTGGTTCAGTTGGTTCAGGATTCGATTTGAATGCTGCTGGCAAAGTGAAATTATGGGAAAGTCAAAATAAATTGAATCAAATTCATGGCAGTGGAACTTATTCACAACATCTTGGTGGTCCATGGGGTAATAGTAAACCAAATTTTGGTGGTGGTATTAGTTTTACACGTTGGTTTTAAATGAAAATTAAATTGCGTATATATAAAGAAATTTTATAGTGTGAATTTTATTGTATATGAAAAATAAAGCAATTTTAATGCTAAAAAATTATTATATTTACTTATTTAATGTAAAAAAATTGCTAAATAAAATTTGATTCATAATTCAAAATTACTTAAATTATTTTGCAGTAAACTTAATTTTTTATTGATAATTTTTAATTATTTCCAAAATTAAGTGCATCGAAATAAAATGCAGCAATCAATTTGATCTCATTAGGGGAATTTTATAGTATAAATTAATTATGCAATCGCAATGTCAGTCAATTTATGTAACTTAATAACCGTCTAATCTGATTTTCATTAAGGTATAAATAGAACAAAATAATGTTAAATTAAATTCAGAATCATTTGTGCATTCACATAAAAATATTTTACATTTAAAAAAATTATCAATTTAAAAAATGATCAAGTATTATCTATGACAGATTTTTCAATGACCACCAGATTTTGATTATATGAAATCTCTTCGTTCAAGTTTTATCCCCAGATCCTCGAGTTGATATCCTAATTAATTAGGTCTGGCCAGGAATCAAACCAACAATATCTCAGTTATAGGTCAAAGCCTTAACCCATATTAGGCTACCGAAACCACTTTCAATGACTTTTTATTGCTAATTGGCCCCACAAAATTTATATGCATTCCGAATTATAAGATTCTGTGATATATACTATTATTTACAACAAGCTATCTAATAGCTTTCTAGTGAGTCAAGTGTTGTCAGCAAATTGTACTCTACTTCTAAAATTTATTCCGGTCTTAAAATTTACATTTCTATATATATTTTACTACTAGTATTTAGTTAATGCTGAGCCGTCTATGTACTTCATATTTTTAAGAATATAGTACCTTCCACTCTGAGCCACTGCAGTTCCAGTAAATAACGTAAATAAATCAAAAAAGTTTTAACAAAATTATTATCTAATTAATTAGAAGATCTCGAACGTAGATGACAGTCAATATGTTAAATATTAAAATACGAACCTAACCCACTGACAAAACCATGATATTTAAATTATACTCCAATTTCATAAACAAGATTATATTTATATTTTACCTGAACTATTAGTCTTACGTCAGTTATTTTGCTCAAAATTTCTAAAATGATTCAATTTTTAAAAATTTTATTACATATACTTTTTCAACTTGAAATCAAGACAAATAATAATAAATTAATTCATTTTGATTTGAGTTATGCAGAAAAATAAAGATTTTATTTTTTTGATTATTGAAATTAAATTATGTAAAAAAAAACCAATTTTTTGACAAAATATGAGTCAACGTCATAAATATGCTAATTTGTATACATATATTAATTAATTAATTACACATTGTTTTTATAATAGTAAACAAATATATTTTTTTAGAGTTTATTTTGAATGAAAAGAAATTTGGTTACTGATTCCATGTTCAAGGTTTTGTTTTCAATTAGTAAATAATATAACTAATTCACTTTTACATTTCACTCTTCTTTCATTATGTCTGGTATCAAAGATCGATAACTGTTGTTACCTATATGGAGAAAGTTATGTAATCGGTCATTGATACTGACTGTAATTTCTGTAATATCAGTAAAACTGATCGATGTTTCTATCAACTGAAGAAATTTACAGCAAAATTCTTCTCTAATTAATTAGAAAATCTCGAAGGTACATGACAGACGTATAGTTCAACGTAGATAGTTAAAGGAACCAATCGAGTTTACAATGACACGAAAATCTTAAATGAGTCATATTTCCTGAAAACAAGATCACCCAGTGAACTAACGCCAAAAACTTATAAAAAAAAATTACCATAAATGTTAATGAATTTATTTGAATTTTGACTATAATATTAATTAATTAATAATAAATAAATTTTCTTGAGAAAAATATTATATGTATATAATTGCAATAAATTCATTAAAATTTATGTTAATTAAATAATTTATGTAAATATTTTTTGTTTGAGTTATAAAAATAGGGGATTTTTTTTTTTTTTGGAAATAAAATACACTGTAAAAAAAAATATTAAATTTTATATATAGATAATTTCAAGTTGTGTCATTGACAAAATTACTATTTTAATTAAATGTACAGAATCTTACAGAACAGTGTTTGCAACTGAAATCTGAGGAAATTTCTGAAATCTGCGAGGAAATCATAATTACCTATTATATCTCGAATTTCGCTCATTTTAATTTTATTATTATAATATAGAAAGAAAGTTTCAGATATAAAACAGTCTTAAAATGGTTCAAGCATAATCAGAATTATATCACACTCTAAAAAGATAAATACAATTAAAATTATATTCAATATGGAAAGAATGGAAAGAAAAATATAAATTATCACTACTTGCTTCTTTGTAGCTTCACTAACTTCACAACCTATTGAAGAATTGGTAAATATCATTGAAAAATCGGTTAATTTGTTAAAATTCTGTAATAAATTTCTAATATTTATAGACAAGGGTAAAACGACAATTGAATTTGCAACCACCGCCACCAAATCCAAATGATAAAACATTTGAAATAACTAAATCACAAGATGGTGGTTCAGTTGGTTCGCGATTCGATTTGAATGCTGCTGACAAAGTGAAATTATGGGAAAGTAAAAATAAATTGAATCAAATTCATGGCAGAGGAACTTATTCATTCACAACATCTTGGTGGTCCATGGCTATCGTAAACCATTTTGGTAATGATCTTATTCTTATTCTTAGATCTTATTTCTTTTGTTTTAATTAACAAAATGTTAACATTTGGTAGTAACATTATGTCATATAAGTAAATTAAAGAAGCTCAAATAATTATATACAATTTTTTTAAAAGTTTCTAAACTCTTCAGAAATAAATAAAAATACGATAAACAAACCCCGGGTTTGTCAAAAGCACATTTCCTCAAAATCGCCACATGTAGAACTATGAGCTATTCTAAAACAATGAGAATTCCTATATGTGCATATTGTGCAGTTTTAGTAGTATTTTCAATGTACTATACATAGGAAAGATAAAAAATGATATGGTAAATATAGGTAAAAAATGTGTCCCTGTTCGATTTTATTAATTTTTTTTCCTTCCAAGTTTATTATTCCAACAAAATACATATATATAAAATTATCATTTAAGTTTTCCCTAATTTTGCTTTTAATTGAACATATAATAATGTGATATGAAATAATATCCAATATTCCCTTTATATAGCTCCTAAAAATATGCAAAATGTTCGTTTTTTGCAAAATTTTACATGATTAAGAATTTTGATTAATTATAAGTGTGAGGCAAATGACTATAATTTATTAATTAATGCACTTTAAAGAAATATGATTTTCGAAACTTTTCTCAATATTTGTTTTTAAAAATATTGTGCAGTTATAATTTTACAAGTAAATTAAAAATGTAATTTTTTGATTTTCGAAGGGCCACAACGGAAAGGGGAGAAGAGATACGGATACAATTTCTTTAGAGACTCTAGTTATTTTTTAGATATCTCTTTGGTACATAAATTTCAGCCTTCTATAATAAGCACTTTGGGAAATACAGGGTGTTAAAAAAACTAAAAAAAGTTGTATGAAGATAACGGTATTTTTATACATCAAAGAATTAAATTTTAAAAAATTTGTTTATTTCACAAAAAAGATAAAAGATTTTCCTATGTTATGGCTTTTACAGACCTCAAAAATTTTTATTGGTTTAAAAGTTATTAGATGTTCAATATGGGTAATTTTCGAACTTGGAGGGGGAATAACTCAGAGGGGAAAAGAGATAGAAGAAAATGTCGTTCTACTGGACCTATTATTTTATTACTATCTATCTATATTCAAAATTTTAACACTCTATCTTGAAAGATGTAGAAGTTTGTGTAAACGGACGGACGGACAGACGGACAGACGGACAGACAGAGTGAAACTAATATACACATTTCTTCCAATTTGGTTGGAAATGTGCTAAAAACGTTTATTAATTTGAGGTGCAACGACGAATTTAATGTAATGATGTATTAAGTTTTTTTAAATTATATTGCATACCTTTAGGTGTTATTGTTATTAGTATTAAATGTTTGTCTGTACATTAAAATATTTTATTTACATTTACATTTGATTATTAATTTCAATACTGATATTTATTACTAATTTAAATAAACATAAATACAATACAAATATAGCAATTTAAAAAAAAGACTAGTTTCTAATTTATTGAAATACTTTATCATTCTAAAAGGCAAATATTCTCAATAATTTAATTTATATATACAAAAATTAGTTAATTATTATTTTTTCAAAATTCTTAGTAGACATTTAAAATATTAAATACAAAATTATTAATTACATAATTTCATGCTTTTATAGGTCGTCTGTGGAACAAATGATCATACTACGAGAATTAACATTATGTTAGTTTTCTGTAATTTTCTGTATAAATTTTGACTATTAAACATTCTAATTTTAATAAGCTGTTAATTAAAGAGAGCTTCCACATTTACAGTATTTTTCATTTTCAATTAAAAATAATTTAACCTAAATAGTTTCATCTACAAAATTTACTCTATTCCAACAAACTCACATAATTTCTTAATTTTATATATAGAAACGAAATGTTTGATCGTTTAACTTTGTTACCAAACACAAAAAATAGTATACCAAGAGTTCTCTTCAATTATATCAACGACAACGATATTTAATCTAAGAGAGCAGAAATGTGTGTTGGTTGATCGGTTTTCGTCAAATCTGTAAATTCGGCATTAACTTATAATAAACAATCATCATCATTATTAGATTAGAACTTTTAAACATGAGAGAATAATATACTTAAAATAATCTATTTAGTCTAACACCGGCTGTTAGATCAGCAAGTTGTGCTTTAAATCGAAAATAAAGCTTTCAATAAAATTATTGTATATAAGATTTAATTGAATTTCGGTGGTGTACAAAGGTTAATTTTCCATTTAAAAAATTAAAATTATTTTTAACAAAAATCTGTTTTTTTAATTGCAAAACTTTTTCCATTTTTATAATAGCCTAGAACGCCAATATGGGTACATGTTTACGAATTATCGGTGTAATATTATTAATATTAATAGCTGTTATATACCAAGTGTATGTAAATTTATCACATCCATATCCAATACCAAAATTAGATTTAAATCAATATTGGGGACCTGGTAATAAACCAAATTATAAAGATGATATTACAATTTATCCAAATAAAATTCATTTTTCTGACGAGGTAAAAGTAACGAGAAACATTTTTCAAAGTAATTTAGTAATTTAATTTTTTTATAGCAGAAAATAATTGATTTAAAGAAACGTTTAAATCGATCATTGGACTATTTACATGAACCATTAGAAGGTATTAATTTTGAATATGGTTTCAATAGTAAACAATTAAAGAAAATTGTTAAATATTGGCGGGATGATTATATGCCAAGATGGCGTGAACGAGAATTATATTTATGGCGTTATCCACATTTAACAACTGAAATACAGGGGTATGTAAATAATATACTAGCATTTTATTAAATTTCTTTTTATAAAAATTTTTAATATATGTTTAAAAAATTTTCCATTATAGATTAAAACTTCATTTTATACAAATCCGACTTGGTGATGATATTAAAAAAACTAAAAAAGTTTATCCAGTTTTATTATTACATGGTTGGCCTGGATCTGTACGTGAATTTTATGATATCATTCCAAAATTAATTGAACCAAAATCAGATAGTGAATATGTTTTTGAAGTTGTTGCACCAAGTTTACCAGGCTACGTTTGGTCACAAGTACGTTTGAATCAACATTTGTTTTAATAATTAAATTTTAATAATTATATATTTTTCCAGGCTGCTTCAAAACCAGGTTTTGGTCCAATACAAATGGGAATTGTATTACGTAATTTAATGTTACGTCTTGGTTATGATAAATTCTTTATACAAGGTGGTGATTGGGGTAGTATAATTGGTAGTAATATTGCAACAATATTTCCTGATAATGTTATTGGTTATCATTCAAATATGTGCAGTTTTAATACAGGATTATTAGTAATTAAATTAATGTTTGCTAAATATTTACCAAAATTATTTGTTGATAAAGAATATCATGATTTTCATTTTCCAATTACTAAATATATTGGTAATGTAATTGAAGAATCTGGTTATTTCCATATACAAGCAACAAAACCAGATACAATTGGTATAGCATTAAGTGATAATCCAATTGGTTTAGCTGCTTATATTCTAGAGAAATTTTCATCATGGACAAATTTGAAAAATCGTAATTTACCAGATGGTGGTTTAGGTAAAGATATTAAATTGGATAGTTTATTAGATAATATTATGTTATATTATTTAACAAATTCAATAACAACATCACAACGTTTATATGCTGAAGCATTTTCAAATGAACAACGTTCATTAAATATGGATCGTATACCAGTTAAATCACCAGTTGGTTGTGCACGTTTCAAACATGATTTCGTACATTTATTAGATTGGCAATTATATGATAAATATCCAAATTTAATACATAGTACATATAACAAAAATGGTGGACATTTTGCTGCTATGGAAGTACCAAATGTTTTATATAAAGATTTTATAACATTTGTGAAAAAAGTGATTGAAAAACCAAAACCAAATGTTAAATAAATTTCTAAAATCTGAGGAAATTATAATCAGAATTATATCAGACTCTAAAAAGATTAATAAGATTAATAAAAGATTAATGAAAATTATATTCAATATGAATGGAAAAATATTAATCATTCTCGCTTGTTGCTTATTAGACTCACTAACTGCATAACCATTGAAAATATCGTAAATATCATTGAAAATTTCTGTAATAAATTTCTAATATTATAGACAAGAGAAAAACGACAATTGAATTTCCAATTTCCAACCACATCCAAATGATAAAACATGTGAAATAACTAAATCACAAGATGGTGGTTCAGTTGGTTCGCGATTCGATTTGAATGCAAAGTGAAAGTATAGGGGAAAGTAAAAATAAATTGAATCAAATTCATGGCAGCGGAACTTATTCACAATATCTTGGTGGTCCATGGGGTAATAGTAAACCATCGTAATCCAATTTGGTGGTGATCCTTAGTCTTACACGTTGGTTTTAATTAACAAAATGTTAACATTTAGTCGTAACATTATGTCATGTAAATTAAAGAAGCTTAAATAATTATATACAGATTTTTTTCAACACTCTTCAGAAATAAATAAAAACGTTGATTAATTTGAGGTGCAATTATTAATTTCTTAGTGTCATTTCGTAAAATATTTTAGTGATGTTGAATTTAATGTTTTTATGTATTGTTTTTTAATTATATTGCATATTTTTAGGTGTTATTGTTATTAGTATTAAATTTTTGGCTTTATACAATAAAATATTTTTTATTTACATTTGGATTTGATTATTAATTTAATTACTGATATTTATTACTAATTTAGATAAACATAAATACAAATATTTTTGAATGACATAGCAATTTTTTTTGCTTCATATATTGAAAATATATGAAGCTTTGTGGCGCGGTCTAAATTTCGAAAAATTTTTTTTCGAGATTTTGATTTTTCTGGACGTTTTAGATGTCAGGGAATCAGAATCAGCTAAAAAAAATCCGTATCCGCCGTACGCCGTACGCCGTACGCAAAATAAAAATACACTTTTTTAAACGCTTAGAAATAGTATAAGCACTCGTGCGATTTGTACAAAAATTGCAACATATATAAAGTAAGGATGGAAATTTATGTGTATGGTATCCTTTTTTGAATCGTTTCCCTGCAACCCCCCCTAGCGGAGCGTTGAAAATGCACAATTTTGTGCACTTAAAAAAAATACCCCTAAATATAGTCGGATCTTTACATTGTTTCACAGATATATGTATAGACGCCATATAAAGAATATTGTAAAAATTTGGAGCCCTAGGTCCTCGCCCCCCTATTTTATAGTAATATTAAAACAAAAATTTTGAAATTTGAAATGCCTATAAAACCGGTTTGAGTTTATATAAAACAGTGTTACTTCTAACATAGATGCAGCAGGTAAGTGCATTTCGATTTCATATACAAAATTTACCCCTCACCTTCTTGAAGTGGGTGAGGGGGCTTATGTATGAAATAAGCTACATACCTTGAGGGGGGAAATTAATTGAAAAAATGAGAAACTATGTTCTTAAATATACTATGTTACACATTGTGCATAAAAATCAGCTTCGTACCTTTACCCCCCTGGATTTTACAGGTGAAAGAATTTTTATGGGACTACTAAAATTGAATTTTTGGTATTTAAAATGACTATAAAATAAGCCACATTTCAGATAGGGTCTTATATCTTGTAAGTTAGGTATAATAGGTTGGTGTCTTTCGAAATCATTCAAAATTTTCACCCGTTTCCCTTTTCATATGGGTGAGGGGGTATATCTATTAAACAGGCTGCAACACCTCGGCGGGGGACTGGATTTAAAAAATGAGAAATCATTTTCTTAAAAATACACACGTACACCTTGTATACAAAATTGAGACACGTACCTTCAACCCTCTTCATTTTACAGGGGCAAAAATTTCGAAATTTATAGAATAAAAACATACAGTGACTCACAGTGAAAATGGTCCAAAATGTAATTTTTCTAATTCCAATTTAAGATGGACCATTTTCACTGTGATGTCGTATTTTAATAATTGAATTAAATTATTTTTAATTTTTGTTATTTTTTTGAAGAATTTGTTTTATTAAACGACATTACGCAACTATTAAACTATAAAAATCTACATGTTTCATTTTTTTCTTCCACTATTGGTTTTTCAAGATTTTTCTTTATAATTTTGATTTTTTTTAAAGGTGGACCATTTTCACTGTGAGTCACTGTATGTATATTACATTTCGAGTATTTAGTATAAATATAGTATTACAAATTCGAGTAATTATTTATAAAAACTTGATTGTAATTTTAAATTGTACAACATTGGGAGTTTTGTAAAAATCATAATTTTTATTTAATTCTTCGTTTTCACTAAATCCTAGGTAGATCAAAAGGGTATATGAAGCACTCTTCCCAATTGGCAGCTTTTTTTTCATTTAAATGAAAATGTCTTCAAATTCTTAATTTTTCAATTCCAAATAATTTAACCTAAATAGTTTCATCTACAAAATTTACTTTATTCCAACAAACTCACATAATTTCTTAATTTTATATATAGAAACGAAATGTTTGATCGTTTAACTTTGTTACCAAACACAAAAAATAGTATACCAAGAGTTCTCTTCAATTATATCAACGACAACGATATTTAATCTAAGAGAGCAGAAATGTGTGTTGGTTGATCGGTTTTCGTCAAATCTGTAAATTCGGCATTAACTTATAATAAACAATCATCATCATTATTAGATTAGAACTTTTAAACATGAGAGAATAATATACTTAAAATAATCTATTTAGTCTAACACCGGCTGTTAGATCAGCAAGTTGTGCTTTAAATCGAAAATAAAGCTTTCAATAAAATTATTGTATATAAGATTTAATTGAATTTCGGTGGTGTACAAAGGTTAATTTTCCATTTAAAAAATTAAAATTATTTTTAACAAAAATCTGTTTTTTTAATTGCAAAACTTTTTCCATTTTTATAATAGCCTAGAACGCCAATATGGGTACATGTTTACGAATTATCGGTGTAATATTATTAATATTAATAGCTGTTATATACCAAGTGTATGTAAATTTATCACATCCATATCCAATACCAAAATTAGATTTAAATCAATATTGGGGACCTGGTAATAAACCAAATTATAAAGATGATATTACAATTTATCCAAATAAAATTCATTTTTCTGACGAGGTAAAAGTAACGAGAAACATTTTTCAAAGTAATTTAGTAATTTAATTTTTTTATAGCAGAAAATAATTGATTTAAAGAAACGTTTAAATCGATCATTGGACTATTTACATGAACCATTAGAAGGTATTAATTTTGAATACGGTTTCAATAGTAAACAATTAAAGAAAATTGTTAAATATTGGCGGGATGATTATATGCCAAGATGGCGTGACCGAGAATTATATTTATGGCGTTATCCACATTTAACAACTGAAATACAGGGGTATGTAAATAATATACTACCTAGCATTAAATAAATTATTCTATTTTTGTATAAAAAAAAATTACAGTTCATTGCAATAATTTAACAGACAATGATGGTTTAAATTCATTTATTTTGTGATTTAATTTTAAAATTTATTCTCATTATTTTCTGTCTGGATGACCAATTTTTATTTTTATTATAATTAGATTTTTCATTATAATATTGTGAAGATTTTCTTTTTGGAAATTTAAGTAAAAAATTTTCCTGAAAAGCGTGTGCGTTAAAAAATGTTTATAAATAGATTTATTTTTATATATTTGAAATTTTGTTTCTGCTACCTAACAGATAAATATTTAAATTATTATATTATATTATTTCAACGTGAAAATTTTATAATAGAACACAAATATTTTCTTGAAAATGTTTAAGATTATATATAATAAAAAACAAAATTGATAGTTTTTAGATAAATGGAATGTCAAAAAAAAAAAAAAACAAAAAAAAATTATTTTGAAAATAATTTTTCTTTTAAACAAAAAATCTTTTTCGCGTGTGAAATGACGTTAAAAATAATATTTAAATTATACTAAAATATTAAAAAAAAAAATAATTGGCTAAATAACAAATTTATTTAATTTTATAAAAGATAAAAAAATTATAATTGTAGAAAAAGTAAAACTTGCAAGGAATATTTCCAAATTTTTTGCTCTACAGAAAATTTAATTGAATCACAATTGATTCAAAATTTTGTTTAAGATTTTAATTAAATTGAATTTAGTTTAAAATGATATTAATAATGAAAACTATATAAAAAATTTCCTGAGTTCAAAGTTTCTAATTTTATTCGTAAAGGTGAGAGGATTAAAAGCTTTTTTAAACTTAAGACTTCATTTATTTATTGAAGTCTTAAATTTAATTTTATTACAAATTAAGTTTTTTTAGCTTCAGTTAATTCTAGGAATTATTACAGTACATGAACCATAATAAAATTTATTTAGCTTTTTATGTTTACGTAATTTTTCTACCTGACTAACGATTTCATAAATTTTTTTTTTACCTTCAACAAAAACAATTTGAAACTGTTGTAGGATTGACAAAAAATTAACTGAAAACCAAAAAAGTAATAGAAAATTAATAACATTTTCGGGTCAAATTAGTCTTTTTGACATTAAAATTCGATTTAAAGATGAAATTCGTCTTTTTTGTTCTTTAAAAAAAACTTAATTTAAATTTTGAAAAGATGAATTTGGCCCGAAAATTAGATCAGTCCAAATTTGATCAACAAAATTATGTTAATTATGTTAAAATATCAACTTCTTCAACTAAATATGTCAAGAATTCTAATATTTAAATAATCTCCGGATACCATAAAATGCGGTATAAATATATTTTGAACCCGAATTTTAATTTTGCCCAGGTAAAATTTCAATATTTTTAACATTATTTTTAGTTCTTCAAAAATGAAGAAGAGTTTTTTTCGAAAAAATTATTCGAAAAAAAATCCACTTCAAAATCTCTAATCTAAAATTAAATCTCTAAAATTTTCCATTAAAAATTTTTAATTTGTTTAAAAAAATTTCCATTATAGATTAAAACTTCATTTTATACAAATCCGACTTGGTGAAGATATTAAAAAAACTAAAAAAGTTTATCCGGTTTTATTATTACATGGTTGGCCTGGATCTGTACGTGAATTTTATGACATCATTCCAAAATTAATTGAACCAAAATCAGATAGTGAATATGTTTTTGAAGTTGTCGCACCAAGTTTACCAGGCTACGTTTGGTCACAAGTACGTTTGAATCAACATTTGTTTTAATAATTAAATTTTAATAATTATATATTTTTCCAGGCTGCTTCAAAACCAGGTTTTGGTCCAGTACAAATGGGAATTGTATTACGTAATTTAATGTTACGTCTTGGCTATGATAAATTCTTTATACACGGTGGTGATTGGGGTAGTTTAATTGGTAGTAATATTGCAACAATATTTCCTGATAATGTTATTGGTTATCATTCAACTATGTGCAGTACTAATTCGGGATTATCAATGATTAAAATAATTGTTGCTAAATATTTACCAAAATTATTTGTTGATAAAGAATATCATGATTTTCATTTTCCAATTACTAAAAATTTTGTTAATTTAATTGAAGAATCTGGTTATTTCCATATACAAGCAACAAAACCAGATACAATTGGTATAGCATTAAGTGATAATCCAATTGGTTTAGCTGCTTATATTCTAGAGAAATTTTCATCATGGACAAATTTGAAAAATCGTAATTTACCAGATGGTGGTTTAGGTAAAGATATTAAATTGGATACTTTATTAGATAATATTATGTTATATTATTTAACAAATTCAATAACAACATCACAACGTTTATATGCTGAAGCATTTTCAAATGAACAACGTTCATTAAATATGGATCGTATACCAGTTAAATCACCAGTTGGTTGTGCACGTTTCAAACATGATTTAGCACATGCAATAGATTGGCAATTAGAAGAGAAATTTCCAAATTTAATACACAGTACATATTATCAAAATGGTGGACATTTTGCTGCTATGGAAATACCAAATGTTTTATATAAAGATTTTATGACATTTGTGAAAAAAGTTATTGAAAAACCAAAACCAAAGGTGGTTGAAAAAGGAAAAGTTGTTGAAAAAGTTAAAGTTACTACTGAAAAACCATCAGTAAAACAGGAAACTAAACAAAGTAAATCAAATAATAAGAAATAAATAAGCAATTTTTGTTTTTGTTAAATTCGTTTTTGGTTATTATCGAAATTTCCTTTGAATCATACCAAAATTTCTTTCTTCTTGCTAACAGTCTTGTCATCTATTCTATTTTACACAAATTTTCAATCCCAAATACAAAAGAAATCATTTATATTACAATTTAAAATAGGGTAAAAAATCAAATTATTGTCACTCATAGATAAATTTAAAAAAAAATGATTATGAAATCTTATCATAAAAAACATAATTTATGGCAATTTACCATAAACAAAATAATCAGTTCCATTTAAGAATTATCAGCTTAAATAAATATTTAAATTTAAAATTTATTAATAAGAATATATGTGTATATTGTGCCGGTTGATATAGCATGGATTTTAAAGCTTTATAAGCTTTACTAAAATTTGTTAACACATATACTTAAATAATTTCTATTTATAGTATAAACAATTTTGTTTGTTTGTTATATAAAGATAATTACACTACATACAATATCAAAAATCATCATGACATTGAAAATATTATTTTACGATTAAATAATATTTTATTATAGACTACGACACGTCTACCAACAAAAGCACATAAATCAATTTTTGGTAATTTTTCAGGTAAAACAGTTTTTAAACAAATATTTTCAAGTTTACTTTTGAGTTAGTCGCTTATTACTATTTTGGTTGAATGATGTCTCCGTTCAATTTTAAGGAAATTCAAATTCAAAATAAGACTATTAATGGACTACCCTAGAAAATAAGACTATTAATGGACTACCTTAGAATCTTCCCTAGAAATAAGGAAAATATAAGGAAAATTACGATGTACCACTATGATATTTACTGATTTAGTTGGTTAATTACTATTTTTGGATAATATCATTTAGTTTTTCGAAAAATTTAAGAATATTTTAACAAGTAATTTCAATGTAAGTACGACCTCGTCTCTTCGTCTGATATATAGTTCACTAAAAGTTGTTTCCCACTTACTGTTAAATGAATCTCAGACAGCTCACTAAGGATAAGTCATATAATTGTAAACAATTTTAGTTAATTTCTTCAATGGTACAGAATTTAAGGGACTTGTCAAGATGACTGACTGTACCTCTTAATTGATTCAAAATTTGGTAAAATTTGGTAAGGAAGATATTGGTTTTCTGATAGACAAAATGCGTAATAATATAAATATAATTAATATGGCATATAAAACTATGAAAAAGGAACTCTATTCAAATCCAATTTTGTGAAAAATTTAACGTACAATTCTTTTTCTTCAAAATATTGTGTAAAAGAATAATTTTTAATTGGGGTTAAAACCTGTAGCAACCCTTTTTTTTTTTTTTTTGTACCAAAACAAGAAATTAGTAATCATCAGTTTTTGATCATGTTGAGAGAGAGTCAAAGAGTATTATGGCTTACGCAACATATCCGAACCCTAATAAAAGATAAAAAAAAAAAACATATTTTCGATTTCAAGACAAAAAAATATAATAATAATTTTATTATGTTGTTTATTTCAGAATTTTTTTACCAATGTGAATGAACTTTCATTATTTTTTGTTTTTCGGTTTTCGAAAATTATGATATACGAAAAACACGCAATCGCAATAGCGAACACCGACAAAAATATACAAAAATAATGAAATTAAATTTATATATAGGGTCCATTTAATAATTTACATTAAATATTTAATTAATTTTTCTATAAAAAAAAATTTAATTATTTGACGTAAACGATTTCGTATATAATGTGCTTAAAACTTTTAGTTATAGCGTTAAGATATTTTGACAGTAAATGATAATCAAATTTGTGCGAAATAATTTACATTTCTGCGAAATAATTATATTGAAATAATAAAGGAAATTCAAAATTCCTGACAGAAAAGAGGACAAAAGCTCTTCTGTTTATGTGACCATGAAATTACAGGTGGGGCATAGACTTTTGGCCGCGTATACCAAATGAAGGCGGTCTAAAGTCATTTTCCAAAATGACTTAAGGCCGCGCGGTCTAAAGTCAGTTTTTATCGCGGTCTAAAGTCACGCGGCCTAAATTCATTGAGCCATTACAGGTCTCTGTTTTAAATTAAAAAAAATCTTAAATTTCATGTCCAGAATTTAAGATTTTTCATAAACAGATCGCATGTTATATGAACCAGATATGAAACGGATTCTCTAATTGCCGGAAATGTCCAAATTATTTCCACAAAAAATTGTCAATTCTCTCAATGAAATTACTAAAATGAAATTATATTGTAATTATTTACAAGCTTGTGTTTTCTACAAGTAATTTTTCTAATTTGGTTTGATTTTTCTATCAAATCAAAATTAAAAAAAAAAAATTTTCATCCAAAAAAAAAAGTTAACATTTAGGAAACTAAAATTCAACTGACTTTTGCGTAGTTTACATTTTTATATTACCATATCGTCGTGTGAGAAGCGAATTGTCGTAAGCGTTAGATACGTCAATTTGAGAGTATTGATACAGGAAGATAGAAAATTTAAGTATCTATCGCCCTGTGTTCAGACGGATTCGATCCGAGAATATCCTGGCTACTATTTAATTGACATTCTAAATTGTTGTAAGTTGTATTTACCTGAATTAATTATTTGCGAAATGTTGTATACATTTTATATGGTATTTTGGTGGTGTAGCGTAGGTCATCATATAAATTGCAAAATGTTGTATATATACTTTAAGGACAAATTTTCTACTATAAAATTCCAATTATGTTATATTCAAATTGTTGTATATTTGTCATACGACAATAATATAAAAATAAATTACAATACAAATAAGTTGTTTTAATATTGTATGTTAACTAAACTACATTTTGTGGTTTATAATTCTGAAACAAATAGTGATAATTCGTATGATTTAAATTGTGGTAAGTTACATTTACAACCTTCTGAGATTTTTCCATAATTCTAAATAAAAAATTAAATTATCGTAAAGTTTGTGGTGCATCACTAAATTAAACTATAACAATCCTCTAATTCTATTTGAGACCAAAGTAATTACTGTTTTACATAGCTAAAGAACCCATCTTTGTAATAGAGTGTTAATTTTATTGGAGTCATAACATTATTTATTGAGATAAATGCATTTAAAGACCTCAGAAAAAAATTCAAAAAATTAATATTCATTTATGTCGGAACTTCATTTTTGCAGTTACGACAATTCGCTTCTCACACAACGATATATACAAAAACATTTTCGTTATTATTGTACATTTGTAGTTTATAGAGAGTTGAATGTGAATCATATTATAATAACCAGCTGGAAAAATCGATATTCGTGTACGGTATATACCATATAACTAGGGCAATAACAAGAAAGACAGAAAAACAGTCATTTTGATTTGACCGAAAGTATAAAAATTGGATACATGTTTAAAATTTTCATTTTGCTAAAAAGTTAAAAAGAAAATTTATATTATAAAATATAAATTAACATAAAAAAAATTGATTAAACGCGAAAATTTAGCACATAAGGCAAAAGAATTAATTTCAATAATTTTTCTTATGTATATGCTTAGAAATAGAAAATATTCTGGAAATAAACTTTGTTGTATATAATCAAAAGATTATTTTTAAAAACTAATATAAACAATTTTTGTGTGAAAAATAAATAAAATTTTTATATAAAAAAAATCCATTCAAGGTTAAATGAAAATTTTGTGATTTTTGTTTAATTTTTTATAAAAATAAAAATATATAAATTTTGTGTTATCAAAAATTCAATTTAGTTATAAAACAAAATAAAAATTCTAAAAGTTCTAGAATTAATTTCTAATTTTTCTTAATCTTAAAAAAAAAAAGTTAAAAGTTATAAAAAAAAATAAATTTAAAATTATGAATTTTAATCAACGTTGTTTTTTTGTTGCTTTTGTAGCAATTTATTTATCATTTTTATATAAAATTTATAATGATATATTTCGTTCATTACCAAAACCAAAAATTAATTTAAATGAATATTGGGGACCTGGTCTTGATATTAATTATAAAGAAGATAAAAAAATTATACCATTTAATATTACATATTCAAATAATGTAAGTGAAATTTTCAAAGTTTATACTAATTTAATTTACGCATATATTAATAATTTTCCAATGTTTTCCATATTTCTCTATATGTATTTTAGGTAATTGAAGAATTACAAAATAATTTAAAAGATATTAAAAATTATCCAGAACCATTAGAAAATGTTGGTTTTGAATATGGTTTTAATACAAAAATATTAAAAAATATTATTGAATATTGGCGTGATGATTATATACCACGTTGGTCAGAACGACAAAATTATTTAAATAAATATCAACATTATATAACACAAATTCAAGGATTACGTATACATTTTCTACATCATAAAATTAATGATACAATTAAAAAAAATAAAATTGTATATCCAGTTTTATTATTACATGGTTGGCCTGGATCTGTACGTGAATTTTATGATATTATAACAAAATTAATAACATCAAATAAAAAAATTGATTATGTATTTGAAGTGGTTGTACCAAGTTTACCAGGTTATGGATGGTCACAAGTAAGTAATTATGGTGGCGAAAAGTGAACAAAATTAATGTCAAATTCTTTTTTCGATTAATATGAAAAGTGTATAAATTTTAGAGATTTTAGTGTAAAATTTCGGAATGCGAAAAGGTGGCTCTAATTAAGCAATTATATAGCTACTAATTTATGTCATGAGAAGAAGTCACAATAAGTTCTCTAGTGGTTACAAAACTAATTTTGAATACCCTGAGACTCGGGTTAGGATACTCGTCACTCAAATAAATCAACCAACCCATCAATTGGCTTTAATTTGTTGAAAAATAATAGAAATGACACCAATTTATCATTTCTATTATTTTTCACATCAAATTCTGCATTAATTTGTTGAGTTGAGTCCAAAACGGACTATATAAAAAGTAATTGATTGTGACACCACAAATTATGCGTAGCCACAATATCAAAGATTTAAACCTTCAAGCTAAGAATGAAGAATTCTCTGAAATGATCGAAAAATTATAAATTTTTTTTTTATTAAATGTAGTAATTTGTGGCCATAATAGAATCAGAGTAATTGAACAAAAATTGCATTACAGTGCAAGTATTTGACGCATATACACTTACACCCAAAATATAGAATTTGACATTAATTAATTTACGATATAAATTTTTGAATAGAAATTAATAATTTAATTAAATTATTTTTTATATATAATTTTGCAGGCATCATCTAAAGTTGGTTTTGGACCATTACAAATGTCCGTTATTTTACGTAATTTAATGTTACGTCTTGGTTATAAAAAATTCTTTATACATGGTGGTGATTGGGGTTCTGTAATTGGTCGTGATTTATCAACAATGTTTCCAAATAATGTTATTGGTTTTCATACAAATTCATGTTTTCATAGTTCACCATTATCAATAGCTAAATTATTATTAGCTAGTATATTTCCAACATTATATTTTCCACAAAATGAAATTGAATTTTATTTTCCAATTAAACCAAAATTAAATTTTTTATTACAAGAATTTGGTTATTTTTATTTACATGCAACAAAACCAGATACAATTGGTACAATATTAATAAATAATCCAATTGGTTTATCTGTTTATATATTAGAAAAATATTCAACATGGACAAATCATAAAAATATAAAATTAATTGATGGTGGTTTAGATAAAAATATTAAATTAGATAATATATTAGATAATATTATGATATATTATTTAACAAATACAATAACAACATCACAACGTTTATATGCTGAAGCATATGGTAGTGAAGAATTAACAACACGTGTACCGGTATTACCACCATTTGGTTGTGCACGATTTAAAAATGATTTAATTCATAGTTTTGATTGGCAATTAGAAGAAAAATATAAAAATATTATACATAGTAAATATTATCAAAATGGTGGACATTTTGCTGCTATGGAAGTACCAGATATATTATATAAAGATTTTATAATATTTGTTGGTAAAGCATTGGGTCGTAATGATACTATAAAAATTTAAAAAAAAAAAGGTCAAATTCAAATGTAAAACTTAAATTATATATATAAATAAATATATATATATATATATACATAAAAGTTTAAACTGTGATCAACATAAAATTGATATTTAGCTATATGTTTTTTATTTTGTGTTTGGTATTAATTTTTTTGGTAACATTTCAATTCTAAAGATCAAAAATTTCTATTGTGATCTCATTAAAAACTACAATTTATCATTTTTTCCAAATTTATCAAGTCATACTCTGGTTTTTTGCTATTTATGTAACTCAATTTTTGTCCTTTTTGCAACTATAATTTGGACCTTTTTCTAAAAATCAATTTAATCCTATTTGCAAATTGCAATCAATTCAATCATTTACGAAATTAATTCGATCCTTTTGCAAGTAATTTAGTAAAAAATCAATTTGATCCTATTTTAAATCAAGTATAATTCGATTTTTTTTTGCAATCAATTTAGTTCTATTACAAATCAATTTGATCCTATTCACCACATCCAATTCTATCCTTTTCGAAATTAATTCGATCCTTTTGCAAGTAATTTAGTAAAAAATCAATTTGATCCTATTTTAAATCAAGTAATTCGATTTTTTTTGCAATCAATTTAGTTCTATTACAAATCAATTTGATCCTATTCACCACATCCAATTCTATCCTTTTCGAAATTAATTCGATCCTTTTGCAAGTAATTTAGTAAAAAATCAATTTGATCATTAACGAAATTAATTCAATTTTTTTTTGCAATCAATTTAGTTCTATTACAAATCAATTTGATCCTATTCACCACATCCAATTCTATCCTTTTCGAAATTAATTCGATCCTTTTGCAAGTAATTTAGTAAAAAATCAATTTGATCCTATTTTAAATCAAGTATAATTCGATTTTTTTTTGCAATCAATTTAGTTCTATTACAAATCAATTTGATCCTATTCACCACATCCAATTCTATCCTTTTCGAAATTAATTCGATCCTTTTGCAAGTAATTTAGTAAAAAATCAATTTGATCCTATTTTAAATCAAGTAATTCGATTTTTTTTTGCAATCAATTTAGTTCTATTACAAATCAATTTGATCCTATTCACCACATCCAATTCTATCCTTTTCGAAATTAATTCGATCCTTTTGCAAGTAATTTAGTAAAAAATCAATTTGATCATTAACGAAATTAATTCAATTTTTTTTTGCAATCAATTTAGTTCTATTACAAATCAATTTGATCCTATTCACCACATCCAATTCTATCCTTTTCGAAATTAATTCAATCGCATTATTCACATATTTAAAAATTAATTTAAATTTTTTTTTGAATAAAATGAGATCGAAATTTGATTTTCGATATATACTATCAATATATGGAAATTAGAGAATAACACTCAATTTGAATTAGAAAATTTCTTTGAATACCAACATTTAAATAATAATACATCGACATATTTAAAATTAATAATTATATAAATATATATTAAATCATATAATAAATTTTTTTCTATAGCTCCTAAAGAATATCATTTTTTTTAAATTAATTAAATCATCGTCATGGTAAAATATATACAAATTCAAATTTTCTTTTACTATGATAAAACTTCTTAAGAAATTCAATTTTATATATATATAAATTTATATTATCATAATTATCCTTCAAAATTTTTGGATTCATTATAAAATATATTTAAAAAAAAAAACACAGCTTATACATTATAATAATTAAATTAATGAAATACTTTTTTTTATCGAGGTGAAAAATTTTAAAAATACTTAAATAAAAAAAAAAAATATTCATCGAATTCATTTCTAAAAATGATACAAAAAGAAAATGATGATAATGATTTATGTCTAAAAGTACTTTATTATATAATAAATGTATACATCATGTCTGAAACTCATGTATGTCTAATTCTAATTAATTTAACACACAAATTTTTGTTGTCAACAAATATTATATATAAATTAAAGCTTTTTAATAAAAAAAAATATGATATTAATTAATTATAAAAATTCAATTTGTTTTATTTTAAAATTTTCGAAAATATTTTTTTTATTAATTTTGTGTTTGCGGTAAGATTTTTCAGTTTATTAAAAAATTTAATCTATAAATATTTTGTATCTGGGATTTTTATTGATAAATTTTAATTAATCTTTTTAGTATCAGTTATACCTTAAAGCAATCAAAATTTTAAATACTTATAGTCATGATATTGTAACGAGCATGATAAAATATTTATTAACATTATTTTGAAAATAATTTTAATTAAATTAATTTCTATATTAAAGATTGGATCTACATTAATCCTGTTTTAGTCCAGTAAATATATTTCTAATAAGATAATTTGAAAGCGATACGACAAAGAGATACAAAGAGGACCTGTATTTAGTATATGTGAGACAGTTACCTTGTTTCCATGACGAGTTCAACTCGAGTTGAACTCGAGTTAGCGTGCATGGAAACAGGGGTTGAGTTGAGTTGAATGGAACGAATAATTGATGGTTCCATTTCAACCCTATTTCAACTCAACCCAACTCAACTCTGTACATGGAAACTAGGTAAGTGAGAGACGATAAAAAGTATTTAATGTCAATAAGAGATCACTATAATTACCGAAAAAAGTCTACAATATCAATGAAGAGTCACGAATTCCGTTAAATCAGTATTTAATAGCTGCAAAAAGTCACAAATTTCCTGACAAAAATCTACAATATCCGAAAAAATCATCAATTTACTATTTTCCAATCTATATCTTTCCATTTTTCCTGTAAAATATATTTAGTGACTTAAAAAAATATAAATGTAGATCAATCTGTAGATCGAATAGAAAATTAATTTAATTAAAACATTTTTTTAATTATTTTATTAATAATTTGATAATTCATAGAATTGATAGTTAAAATATAATGATTATCTGGGATTAATTGTAAGAAACCTTTCAGGACACTGTCTATTAGAGATAATGGGGTTATCGGAGGTCTCTTAGTGGACTATTCTCTATTCTGTTATGGATGCTTTAGGTGGTAGACGATATCAGACAACATACATACTGAATAATGTCTTCAATTCAATTCACATAATTCTGATTTTGTTTTTAAATATCGTCAAGGAGAACTGCAAAATTAAGAGGGGCAACAACACTGACAGAAGTCACTGACAGAAGTAATTATATTCTTCACCTAAATGTTCCGCTTATTTGTCATTAACACATAACACCTATACTTAAGTAAATGGAATTATCACTAATAAAAAAATAAAACCGTCCAAATAATATGTAATCGATTTATCAATTTATGTTCTTTTGACTATTAATAGCCTAATTTTTAGTAACCTTGACATTCTGTTAAAAGCAGATACACAACTATTTCTCTATCACAAATTTTCTACCAAAACTAAACTTAGTAAGATGATTGTATAATATTAATATTAAAGTTCTAATTTAATTTTCTCTCTATGGTACAAACAATTTTGAGTTTAGACTTTAGAATAATAAAATCTAAGCTAAGCAACTATATCTCTCTCTAAATGAAAATGATTTAGACAAATTATTCTTTTACGAAACGAAGTATAAACTAGTCAAAAACATTCGAAGTATATTCAGTCTCCCGAGAGCGTTCTATTGTTTATACAAGAAGAGAACTTGTTTAAGTAATAAATTATAGTATATTAGTCACAAACTATTTGTAAGCTACTGAAATTTTGTTTTCACTTTCAGTAGCTCAGTCAATTCATTTTAACAATTTGTTTGTATAATAGTAAAAAATAATTAATTAATACATAATTATTTTTAGAATTTATAATATTATTTTCAATGATAAATAAAATTTTTTAAATGAATATGGAAGATATAATTATGTTAATTCATTCTCGAGCTTAGAGCTCCATGGTTCTAAGGTCAATCTATGTCCCCATAGGTCTATTTTGAGTAAATTGAGTAACAAGTTTTTATTTATTACTATATACTTTACTGCTAAATGCTATCATAATTCATCGAAATATCGTTTATTTAACAAAAAAGCTTGAATGTAAATATACTTTACTCATAATTTAAGATATAGAAGCATAATTATTTGCACAATAATTTTTTTCCCAAGTCTGCGTGTTTTCCCAAAACAATATTTAGGTAAGTATATGAATAGATAACCTTTGAATTTTGATGAAATACTATCTGAAATTTACATTATCAACTGCCAGATAAACTATTGAACCAGAATTGGGAAATGGGAATTTTATCAGTTAGCACTTTTTTTCGTATATCTTAAGAAAATATTGAAAATAGAATTGTTGGCGATATTATGTTCATTCGAAAGATCATAAGTAAATCATAAATATGAATTCATATCTATAACTCAAATTATGTAACAATGTCAGTTAGAACGTGATAGTTCTAAGCTCGAGAATTTATTAATTAATTTCTATATACACAACGATATAAATATACAAACTAAAATTTAGTCTTATCTATCATTTTGTGACTCGACTATTTTTCAAATTAGCTTATAGTAATATTTCAAGAGAGTATTATTATACTCAATATTTTGATATTATTCATCAGTTTATGATAAGCAATAGCATAGTCAATTTCACTTTCCGTCCGTTTTTGTATATTAATTTAAATATTTCTTGCCGGTAAAAGTCCAAATAAATTTAATCACGACAAAAACAACAAAATAAAAATGAAATTTTGTCGAAATTTAATTTTATTTGTAATTGTAATTGGTATTGCAATTTTATATCAATTTTATACACAAATTTCAAAATCATATCCAGTACCAAATTTAAATGAAAATGAATATTGGGGATCTGGTTCAAAAGAATCACATAAAGAAGATAAATCAATTCGACCATATAAAATATCATATTCAAAAGATGTAAGTTAATTTTTTTAAAATTAAATTATTTTAATATATCTGATATAAAATATATACCTATAACTTACTATATACATTTTAGGTAATTGATAACCTAAAACAACAATTAAATCGTAATTTTGTTTATGAGAAACCATTAGAAGGAATTGGATTTCAATATGGTTTTAATAGTGTTAAATTAAATGATATTATTAAATATTGGCGTGATGATTATTTATTAAGATGGAAAGAACGTGAAAATTATTTAAATAAATTTCAACATTTTACAACTGATATTCAAGGGTAAGAGGATTTTTTTTTTTTTAATTTAGCAAATTTTGATATATTAATCAGATTATTTGAAATTTAAAGTTTATATAGCTTACGATGTGATAGCTTATCGATAAATATAAAAATAATTTAATTTAGATAAGAAAATTTAAGATTAAAATTTTTAAAAATTGGATAAAAAGTTTATTCCAAATTCTAAACAGCTGGAGCTAAATCGCTGTAGTTTCATATTGATAGGCTTTTTTAATTGATCACTTCACTAATATCATAAAAATAATTCATTTTCGGGGCAATTTATCTTTTCTAAATAACATTTTCAAGATTCAAATACAGATTTTGTTGGAATTCAGTGCCTCTAGTGAGAGAAATTTACAATTTTTTAATCCATATCGTTGTACTATTAATTTCCTTTTAAACGATTGGTCACACTTTAATAATATTCGTAGACAAATTAAAATTTGAGTCGAAGAAAAATGTTATGGCTAAATGTAAATAGCGCCGCCTGCCGGACGAATTTTCAATTTCTGTCAATTACGTTTGGTTCTTAATATTTCCAGCTTTCAATTGGATGTTGAATCATAAATTTGTGTGTATATTTTCTATGTTAAATAACTGATTTTTAATGTTTGTATCGAACGGACAGACAGAAGGACACATCAGCGGACATACAGACAGAAAATCCTTAACATACAGTAAAAAAATAGTAAATTGAATGCTTCAATCTATATTTAATTTAATTTATTTACTTTATTACAGACTTAATATTCATTTCATACATCAAAAACCAGATGAAAATTTACAAAAAACGAAAAAAGTTTATCCACTTTTAATATTACATGGTTGGCCTGGATCAGTTCGTGAATTTTATGATATTATACCAAAATTAACAGGATCAGATAAAAATTCTGAATATATATTTGAAGTAATTGCACCTAGTTTACCCGGTTATGGTTGGTCACAGGTAAACGAAAAATTATTAAAAAATCAAAAATTTATATATAATTCTCATTTATCCTAAACTTAGGGTTCATCAAAAGTTGGTTTTGGTCCAAATGAAATGGCAGTTGTACTTCGTAATCTTATGATACGTTTAGGTCATAAGAAATTCTTTGTTCAAGGTGGTGATTGGGGATCATTAATTGGAAATTCTATATCAACATTATACCCCGATAATGTTATCGGTTATCATACAAATTTATGTTTCCTTCGTACACCAATTGCAATATTAAAATTAATTACAGCTAGTTTTTATCCATCATTATTTATGGATAAAGATCATGAAAAATTCTATTTTCCAATATTACCAAAATTAAATACTTTAATTGAAGAATCTGGTTATTTCCATTTACAAGCAACAAAACCAGATACAATTGGTATAGCATTAAGTGATAATCCAATTGGTTTAGCTGCCTATATTCTAGAGAAATTTTCCACATGGATAAATAATGATAATCAAAAATTAAATGATGGTGGTTTGAATAAACAAATTATTACAATTGATTCACTTTTAGATAATGTTATGATTTATTATTTAACAAATTCAATTACAACTGCTGTACGTTTATATGCTGAAGCAATGACAACTAAAAGTCGATCATTGAATATGGAACGTGTACCAACATTACCACCAACTGGTTATTCTAGATTTTTACATGATATTGGTCATAGTTTTGATTGGCAATTATATGATAAATATCCAAATTTAATACATAGTACATATTATCAAAATGGTGGACATTTTGCTGCTATGGAAGTACCAAATATTTTATATGATGATTTTGTTATGTTTGTGAAGAAAGTCTTTAATGAGAAAACTAAAAAAAAGTAAATAGATTTAGGTAACCATTTTCAATTTGGTCATGTAATACTCGTATATACGTGTTAATAAAATTTAAAATACTAAATAAATTTTAATAATTATTGTTATTGTGAATATTGGTAAAATATGTTAACTGAATGAATTCATCGCCTATTGCAGCACAATAAATGACATCTCCATTTGACTCGGTCAAGGATAATTAGACACATCATCATCATTGCCTTGTACTTTGGAAAATTTGACGAGGTATTATCCAGAATGACTTGAGATTCTATAAAAAAATGTAGAATTAAATTGTAAATTTGAAAAATTAAACGTTTAACCACAACTAACGACATCTAAACGTGAAAATTTACAACTAAAAGAAATTCTACTTATCCATAACTAAAACCATCACTAGTCAAAACTCCAACCATAAATTCTCATTTTGAACAAGAACCGAAATTATTTCAACATTTTGGTTTTCGGTACTAATAAGAGTTTTGCCAATGTCGACTAATTTTTCGTGCTAATTCCATTTGACATTAACTAACGCGAAAAAAATAATTAATTGTCAAAAAACAGCTGTTTGAAACGTCAATTTTTAATTCAAACCCAGCAAACATGTCTTCAATGACATACCCATGAATCATCAAAGACATGTCTTTAAGACAGACCCAAGACAGACTGCTGACATCGTCATACAAATGTCACAAGTCGTCATGCATGACATGTCTTGGGTTTGTCTTGCATGACATGTCTTGGGTGTGTCTTGCATGACATGCCTTGGGTCTGTCTTGCATGACGTGTCTTGGGTTTGTCTGGCTAGACGTGTATTATGTTTGTCCTTGTGGAAAAGAAATTCATATTATATATGAAAATTACTATTTTTTATTTAAAAACTAATAAAATACATTTAAAACTAATCAATAAAAACTTTTAACAAGAATTATATAAGTCAAAATATGACTGAAAAAAATGTAATTAAAGAAATTCACGATTTTTTTCCGCAAGACAAATACAATACATTACTGTCTGACACTGAATAAAAAAGATATACAAAAAATAGAAGTTTTTTTTAGTTTTTGTAATAGTCACCAGAGTCCTAACCATCGCATAGAATGAAATATTTTATTTCGAAAAATATTGTATACCTATCTCTTTCTTTCTAATACATTTTAAATTACCCAAGACATACTACTGACATGTCTTGGGTCTGTCATGCAAGACAGAATTTTTGTTGGGAAATTACTTAGAAATTTGTTCTCTATTATTTTCTGTAGCCATAGCCAAGAAGTTCAAGAGATACAATTTTAATTAATTTTATTAAAAAAATGTTAAATATACTCAAAGTTAATAAAATTAATATTACACAGCAATTAGTAAATTAAATTTTCTTTTTTCATTTAATAAATTTGTCTATAATTTAATAATTGTTTTTTTTAGCAAAAAATTTATTTTAGTACACAAAAATCGACAATACCAAAAAATGTTTTAGAAGATCAACAAACTGGACATTTACAACATGAAAATGGTGCTATTTATGATAAGAAACCATTTAAAATAGATCTTGAAGCAGGTGAAATAGATTTATATAAATAATAAAATAAAATATTTAAAACAATTTAAAATATAAAATTTAAAAGGTAAAAAATATTCATGGTGTTTATGTGGTAAATCAAAGAATCAACCATTATGCGATGGTACACATAAGAATGTTTTTTTAAAAATTCAATTTAGGTAAATTTAAATTATATTTTTGTAATCTATATAAAATTTGTTGGTTATAAATGATCTAATATATAACAAAATTTTTGTAGACCTGTTCGTTTTCAAGTTGAAGAAACTGGCAGTTATTGGTTATGCAATTGTAAACAAACTAAGCATAGACCATTTTGTGATGGTAATCATAAACAACCTCATATTCAAGCAGCAGTTAAATAATTTTATCAAATAATTTTTTGTTCGTTTTCTTTGTTGCACGAAAAAAAAATACGAAATATTAATATATAATTTTTATATAGAAAATTGGGGAATTTTATTTATAAAAAAAAATTGAGAATTTAAGTACATAATTATGTTAAAAAAACAAGAAAGGAGTAATGCTAAAAACTTACTTTGATTATGTCCAGTGTAATAAATTCTTGAATTTTGCTGGATAATAAATTTGATATAACAGTTGCATTTCCGAATTTAAACAGAATTTTGTAAGATCACAAAAAAAAAAAAAATTGCACTATCAAAATATTCCAACATAAATTGTGCATTGAGATATAAAAACTATAATTACTTACATTTATCTTAATATTATTTAATGCTTTCACTTTGTTTACAATTTAATTATGTGCGGGAAATGTTATACGAAACGATAACTGACAGGTCGGGGTTACGGTGACTTTTAAACTGACATTTTTCCCGCGCTTTTTCTTCCAATATATAAACAGTGTGACAAATAAAAAAACTAATGAAAAACCGATTAGGAAATCGATTTATTTTATTTATATAATTTTTTGAATAGGCATAAGGCATCACATCCAAGAGCCAAATAAATTGAATAATTTTATTTAATTAATTTTGTCAGATCTGAAACTGAATTTCTCCAAATAAATTTATGTACCTATAAAAACCTTAAATTTTTCAAAAATATAAATACCACCTCCCCCCGGTGCCCACTTTTCTGCAAATGCTATAATCATAATTAATCGATTACCATCCATTACCATCTTCAAATTAAAAAAAAATCGAAATTACAACACTTTCGGTAAAATCAGGTGAACTTCATCTCATTTGAACAAAAGGCAGCACATTATTCGTTATTATCAACTGATTTTGAGTTATACTGCAATATTTTCTTTCATTTTTATTGTATATATTCATTAGCGTAACAGTAACAACCTGACACAAAGTGAGCTTAAATAATGCTCCTAATTGCCGAAGGATTACTGTCTCGCTGCTGAAAATATAAATAAAATCGAATGAAAACAAATTACATTAGTCAATTAGTGCAATCAATTAACATGTAAATAATGTGACGATAATTTTTGTTATATACTCTCAATTCCAGACAACTACAATTTTCAAATTTCAAATTGTAAAAATAAATAAGAAACTCGATGAAATAAAGAAAAATCTTTATTTTACTTAATTTTTTGTTTTGTTTTGTAATCAAACATAATAAGAGTTTATAATAATAATATAAATTATTGAGAATTATATGTTTTTTTATGTTCTTATAATCTTTTATTATTTATTAATTATATATTTTTATTTATTTTTATATATTCTTCACATTTAAAATTTAATTTTTATTCATAGTTTTTTTTTTGTTTATTTATTATATTTTTTATATAATAATTAATATATTCAAATTTTTTTTTTAATATATATTTGCAATTATATTTATAATAATATTTTTTTTTTTTATATCAATTATTCAAATATTTTCACTAGAACATTTTTTTCATAAAAATAAAAGAAAAATAATAAAATGTAAATTATTTTTGAAAAATTTATAAATTGCCAAAATTATACAAAAAAAAAATTAAAATTCACACAAAATTATTTTGAAAAATTTGTTTTTTTAAATTGTTATTAATATTTTATATAAAAAAAGAGTTGAATTTATATTTATAGCATTTTTTTAAGGCCAAAATAGTATTTTTTTTTTTAGTAATACTAAATTATAGTTTTTTAATCATTCAATTATTTTTATATTTCTAATTCTGTGGAAAATTGCCAAAACATGATAAGTGCAGTTTTTGACAAATTGTACAAATTAATTTTTAATAATTAATAATCAAAATTAATTATGTGACGAAAATATTACCAAAAACATAAAGAAACCTATTCTAGAGTTCCATAATACTTGGTATTTTAGAAATGTTTTATTATTGAAAGTCTTTCTCAAACTTTTTTAATTTGCTCTGTTGAAAAATTTAAATTTTATAGATATCATGTTTTGGCAAATTTTCCACAGAATTCAAATTCGTAAATTTTACAATTGAAAAATTCAATATTTATGAAAATTGTAGTTAGGTGGTCCAAATTAGAGTATAATTTGAAATTTATTAAATACGAATTTTTTTAAATTACAAAAATTAACGAATTACTAAATTAAATGAAAAAAATTACATATATATACTACAAATTGGGAATGAAAATTGCTATAAATTAATTTTTCCAAACAAATATTTCGAGTATATATATAATTATTTTTTTTTTAATTGTGAAATACAAAAAAATTGTGTAAAATTACAACGAAAAAAATCTTATGCAGAGAGAGAGAGAACAAGAAAATACTTTTATTTAAAAAAATTAAAAAATTAAAACAAAAAAATTAATTATTTTAAAAAAAATAGTAAAAAAAAAAAAAAATAAAATAAATGAAAAATTAATTAAAAAAAAAATTATTTATATTCGATTAAAAACCAAAAAAAAATTGTTTCGAGTAATTGTTGTTGTTGTTATGTAAATTTTCAAAAATTTAAATACAAGGACAATTTTTTTTTTTTTTTAGTTTTTAATAATAATTTTTTTATTATATTTTTGTAATCAGGCTTTTTTTTCTGGTCAACTTTTTTTTAAAAGAAAAAAATAGAATTATTTAATTTTTTTTTTTTTTTTTTAGTTTTAATTTTTTTATATAATTAAATTTAAAATTCCTTTACAAATTTCAATTAATTTTTGTTGGTTGTTGTTGTTGTTGTTGTTGTTGATAAGTAATAAAGAAAAATCATATTTGATTTTTTTGATATTCGGGCAGCATATAAAAAAAAAACTCTACAAAATTGTAGCAAGTTTGGTTTTTTGTCTCCTATATTTTTTTTATATATTATTATTATTTTTGATTAATTATTTTATTTAATGAATTTTTTCTTTATTTTGTATATGTGTGGTTTAATGATATTTTTAATGTTTTGTTGTCAAATCCTGATTTTTTTATTCTTATTTTGTTTTTGTTTTGATGATAGTTTTTTCTTTTCTACAATTTTTTTTTTTAGTATTCTTCATCTTCTGGTGGTAATTCATCGGGTGGTGCAAAACCATCCTAAAAAATAAGAAATTGAAAAAAACATAAATAAAAAAATATTAGTTTAAAAGTTAAAAAAGTTGGAAATTTAAAATTAACGACAATTTATGGTTTAATTTTTTTTTGGTTCAATTTTAATAGCAAAGAATATTATAAACCAAAGAAGTTTTGTTTGAAAAATGTTGTGGTACTATATGATACGTTCAAGGCCTAAGATTTGAAATTACGACCAGTAACTAGTCAGAGTAGTACCATCAATTTTCATATCTGTAGCTTATATATTCTTAGTTTTATTGGTACAATTAGAAATTAAGAGTTTGTTGTCAATTTTATAAATTATAAATTAGTCATTGAAAGTGAAATTTTTTTTATCATTTTTCGACCAATTTTAAATTTTAAATACAGTAAAATACACTTAATTAGGAATTCTTTAATTCGGAAAATTCGTTAATTCGGAAAGACCTTCTTCCCCCCGACCATTCCGAATTAAAGGGCTCCGAATTAAAGGGACTGTATTGATAAAAAAAAATTAATGAACAAGAGGTTAAATTAGGAAATATATTAATATTATATTTAGTATTTGTTGTTATATAAATGAAAAGTCAATCAAAAGTCTATAGTGCAGCATATTTTTACTCCTTTATGGGATTTAGAGATAAAAAATATTTAAAATTTGAAAACGAAAATAATTAATTTGTTTAAATTCCTTTTTCCTTTGTCGTAGTATATTTTCAAATAATCTGGGATTGGATTATTATTAAAAACACAAATTATGAAAACTTTATTTTTCGGTACACAAAGAATAATCAATAACGTTGATTGTTACTGTAATCAATTACTCAACCACACACAATCAATTAATCAAAAATTATTGTTGTTAAAAAATGAATCAATGGCCCAATTTGCAATACTGAGAAGAAATATTTTTTTTTCTATTCTTCATTATCCAAAAGAAAAGCGTGAAATATATTAATTAAAAATTTTTTTTAGTAAATTTAATTTTTCGTTTTTTTTTTGTGTAAACATCAAAATTTTGTGCAAATTCCATAAAAAAATTCAATACTTAATTTTCTTTTACATTATTTTTGTTTTTTTAATACCTTTTCAATTGATATGAGGAATTCTACATGTTAATAAAAATCCCATAAAGAAATGCTGTAAATATATAGGACACAAATTTAGTAAAGAATTTTAATGTCAAATTTTTGATTTGTCCTTAAAAACAAGACGACGGATATTTTTATTATAATATGATTTCATTTTTATAAGACCATAAATTAAATTAATTATTTTTTTTTGTTCTATGACATTTCCTGATTATTGTGTAATTTACAATAAAAATCAGTAAAAAAAAATAGAAAAATCACACAATTATTAAAATTTGCGTGACGAATTTCTTTACCCCCCCCCCCAAAAAAAACAAAAGAATGAATTCCATATAATTTCTTTCTTTTCTATTTCCTTAAAAAAAAAAATATGTGTCAACAACACAATTTCCAAACCCATTTTTTTATAAATATAAATTACTAATAATTATTTTTTTTTTCAGAAAATAACAATAAAAAAAAATGATTTTAATATTAATTGTAGCAAAAAAAAAAAAAATATGAAGCAAAACAACTCACCTCTGTTGCGTACAAAATATCTAATATTTTTTGAATTAATGGATGTGGTTCCGCTTCATCGGCATCTTGACATCTATTTAATAAAAAATTATAATCAATAATTTCATTTTAAATTTTGTTTAATAAAAGAAATGATCAATTTAACACTAAATCTATAAAAAAATCTATCATGTCACTTGGTTTCTGTTTTTTAAAATTTTGCTTTAAAGATTTTTTACTTTAAAATTTAAATTCGATTGTTCTGGTTGGTAAAATTATGATAATTCTTATTTCTGTGGGTATGACTAATTTTATAAAATTTTTCCTCTTTCTTTCTGTGATTTATTTTTGGCCAGTCTCAAGTAATTTTCTCCAGTATTTGGTCAATTTGTTCGATGAAAAGATGACATTGAAAACGAAAATTTACAATAATTTCACAATATCCAAAGAAATAGTTTCGGATATTATTCCAAATTATATAATTTTACATTGTACTAACCCCCATTTGTTGTAAACTTACAGTGTTACTAAAAGTATTTTTGGCAGATAATCATTGGAATAATGAAATCAAAACTGTGATTGCATTAGTTTTTTTTTTTTTTTTTTTCAAATTACATGAAAACTAAAATATCTTATTATTTTGAAGATTCATTTCTTTCCTGCCAACTGCCATTAATTGTCAAAATTTTAATTTTTTTCCAAATAAACTGATTAATTTTTTATCTGGAGAACCGATTTGGTAGAAATTTTTTGTATAATATTTTTTTACTTAATACAGTTCTCTATACTTGGTAGTTCTAGTGTTAAATGTTTCGTTATTTTTATTTAAATTTATGTAAACTCACAAAATTTCAATATCTCTTAGTTTACTAAAATAGAAATCTCTTTCCTTTTCTAGACCTTCCAAATTCAGTCTCATATCCATTATCTGTAAATTTTTTAGAATTAATTATTTAAAAAATAATGTTTTTTTTACAAACTTTTCTTACTTGAGTTGAAAGTTCTTCAATTTGTTGATTTGATACTTGATTATTATGTGGTGATTCTGCTTTTTTTGTTGGAACTGGTGGAGAAGGACGTTGCATTGGTGCTGTTGTTCGTGGCGGAACTTTTGATGCTAATTATTTTTTTTTTGTTTAAATTGAAATTATTATTTTAAATTTGTATTTTACAAGCATGCAAATAGATCATTAAAGCAATTTTATAAAGAGCACAAAAAAAAAAACGAATTTAATAAAAGCATAAATTTCTAGAGGGCATATTTTTTTGTTTGTGAAAATATTATTAAAGTTTAGTAAATTTTAATTATAAAAATTGACATGCAACAAAAACAAGTGTGATATTTTTTTTTATACATAGAATTATTAACCTAAATTCTAAACCTAAACCGTAACCAAAATGAAAAGGAGGTAAAATTAAACAGAACAATAATATAATTTCTTTACAAATCAATTTCAACGAAAATCTTTTTCTTTTACAGAACCTTTTAAATTTTCTATTTTCGAATGTTCTACCTTTTTTTTTTGTGATATTTCCAATTAAAAATTGTAAATTTTTCATCATTTTACGGTTTTAACCGATTTAAATAAACGAACATTTAATTTAATTTCTAGATTTTTAAATTCAAATTTACAAAAAATCTCTAATCAAAAATTTTTTTATTCAAACCTACAAAATTTCAAATATAATTTTAAAAACTGCCAACAAAAATTTCAAATTACAAGAAAAATATTCTATCAATAAAATTTGAAGTGTGTTAAAAAAAAAACAAAATTAGTAACATAAAAGAAAAACCACAACTAAAAACAAAAATTTTACAAAAAAAAAGAGACAAAATTAATTAAAAAAAAAAAAAAGATAAAAAAAAAAAACCTACTCGACTTAACAACAGTACTACGACTAGTAGCATTTGAAGCTGGTGCTGTTGTTGATGATGAATGATGTGATGCTGTTGTAATTGGTTTACGTAATAAACCTGAACCAGCTGAAGATAATTGCTTACCAGGACCAGAACCATAACCCATTGGAAAATTATCTCTTGCTGAAAGTGCATCATAATCTCTACCATCATAATTAGCATCAAAAAATTTTTTAAACCATTGTAAAAATTCAAAATTATCTTGAAAACGACCTTTAATTAGTTTATCAATTGGGATTATCTACAATAACCGCCGATTGATTGTGATTTTCGATTTTGTTTTTTGAATTTTTTTTTTTTTACCATTTTTAATTTTGCGCATTTTATGATGATGAAATTATAAATGATTTGACCGTGATATTTTTTTTGGGGTTGAGAAAGGAAAAAAAAAAATATAATTGTGATTTTTTTTGTTAAGGATATTTTTTTTTTTAGTTTTATTAAATTTTTTGTCGAATTAAATTTTTTGTGTGTGTTTTTTTAAAGGGACAGTTTGATAAATGTTTATTTTTTTTTTATTTTAATAATTGTTTAAATATTAATTTTTGGTTAATAATTTCAATATTTTTTTTTTATTGCCCTCTAAATTTTATTGCGAAAAAAAAACGTTTTAATTTTTTTCTTATTTTAATTACAAAAATTAAATGTAAATTAATTTTCACCATATCCAAAAAAAAAAATAATAATATTATGTAATAAGGAAGATGTTGAGGGAAAAAATTGTGAAAAATTGTGTGTGTGCTTTACGGAACCAAGTTACTCTCATGATTTTTAGCTTAGCATATTTATTATATAAAAACACAATAAAAAATGAAATAAAATTTGAAAAATTATGAGTATGACAAATCTAGAAGGTAATCTAGAGAGGAAAATAAAACCGTGCTCCATTTACTTAAAAAAGCAAAATAATTTTTTTTTTCTTATATAGTAAAAAAAAATTAATTAAATTAAAAAAATACAGAAGACAAAAAATTCTTAATTCGAAAATTTTTTTATTCAATTTCTTTTAGAATTTTTTGAATTGCTCTCGAAAAATAATTGTAGAAAATTATTGAAAATTTCTAAAAAAATTGATTTGAATTTGGATAATAAACAGAAAAACGAAAAATTACAATTAACAAAATTCAATATTAAAAATTAGGTTATCGATTTCCGGAATAAATTAAAATTCTTTATGAATTTAGAGAGTCCGGAAATAGACTAAAATTAATATGACTGGAATTATGAAAATTGTAAAAATTAATGTAAATAAAGTTGAATTTCATCGATTAAGTGGGAAAAATGATGAAAATTAGCAAAATTACATTTGAAACAATCGAAAATTGTAATTCAATATTAAAAAAAATATCGATTTCTTGACTTCATCATAAAAATCGAGGTACAATAATAATTATTTTTTGTGTATGTAATTAACTCTTTTAGTATCAACCTTGACGGGTGATTTAATATCGACAGTTTTATATTTTTTTTTGTGTATATTTAAATGTGCGTGCGCTCAACCAAAATATTTTTGATATTAGGTTGGGCGTAATCCAAGTGGGAAGAAATTTTATAGTGCCCCTCATTTAAATTATGACAAAAATAAATGCCTTAATTTTATTATTTTAATTATGTTGTAATTTTTTGGTTATTATTTGCTTTGATAAAAAATTATTATATATATTTTTTTGGGGAAACTAATTTTTCACATTAAATTCACAACCTAAAACAAAAATTAATCATAGAAAATTGTAAAAGAAGTTTTTTTTTTTTTTTTGCATTATACAAAGATGAAAATTGTTCTGTTTATTATCAAAAATTCTCAAAATCAAATTTTCAAACTTATTTATCATGGGAACAATTCAAATTCAAAAAGAAACTTAAAATAATATTTTCTTATAATTTTCTATTATAGAAAAAAAAATAAATCGATTAAAATAAATCGAAAAAAAATTGTTTGTTTTGAAATATTTTTGAATTATATTTTAATACAAAAATTTAAAAAATTATATCTTCGTATTTTTTTTATTTTTTATTATTATTTATTTAATTAATTATTTTAGTTTAACTAACTGGTTGAATTTTGTGTCATCCTTGTAGTTGTAGTATTATTCGTTGAACGTGTTGGTTGTTGTATTTGACGTTTCTCTGGTAGTAGATGTTGTGTAACATGACCTACATGACCTAAACTACCAGCATGATCTGAATGACCACCGCCAGGACCATTACCCAATTTAATACCACCACGAGAAATTAATGGCTCATATTCACGTCCATCATAATTGGCATCAAAAAATTTTTTAAACCATTGTAAAAATTCAAAATTATCTTGAAATCTTCCTTTGATTAATTTATCGACAGGAATAATCTAAATTTGTGTTTTTTGAATTGGTTTTTTTGATTTTTTTTTGGGTTATTTGTAAAAATTAAATAAACAAATAAAAAGAGAAAAAAAAAACCTATCAAACTGTTCTTTTAAATAGTCAATTATAATCCTTATAATGAAAATCGTCGTAATTCGCCTTTCGATTTGAGTCTGGACTCAAAAAAGGAACAACAATAATATTGTATGATTGAATTTGTCTTGGTATTAAGACTGATTTTTAACTCAAAATTAGTTAACTCTTCAATGGACCACAACAATGTCACTGGCAACTTGTAGTTACAACCATAGATTTTTCAACTTTGAATAAAATTAAACAACGTAACCAACAATTTCTGAGGCAAATACATTGTAAATTTATTGAAGATTTTGATATATATTTTCCAAAGAACATTAATATTTTTGAGATATGACGTCTCAAAATCAACAATTTTGCTCACTGATTTTTCCTACTCTATAATTTAAAAAGAATTTCGGATACGGCAAAAATGTGCATTTGAGCGAAAAGAGAATGTTACATAAAAATATACATTTATCTCATAAGGATTTCAGATCTACCTAATGTGTCACATAATTCTTGTCACATCGAATTCAATGACGTTAACTTGCCAACATTGGATTATTATTTCTATTAATTTTTATATGTTGAAACTATTTCAGTTACTACTGAAATTTTGTGTGACTCATTTTATCTTTAATCATACCAAATTATCAAATCGATGAGTCCCGTCAATCACTCATCACTTAATATGAGTCAGTCAAATCAGACAAATTCAATTATACCAAAATCTTAACAAAAACAAAGGCGAATCAAGTCGAATACCATTAACAAGGATGAAAAAACAAAAATTATGGTACAAAAAAAAATATATATATATATATTTAATTTTTTTCTTTGAACCATAATAATTTTACTACTACTATAAAATTCGTATTTTTTTTTTTTTTAATTTGAATAACTTACTTTATCAACATTCATTTTTTTAAATGATGCTTGTAATATTTTAAAATTTTGTATATATTCATGTTCTAAATTAGTACGAAATTTAACTCGTTTAATTTGAACTGAACCAGAAAATAACATATCCATAAATTGACAATATGCAGCACCTAAAATGAAAAGAAATATATTATAAAAAATAAGTAAAATAATTTTATGTATATTTCTTTATTATCTATAAAATTTCTAATTTTAACCAAAAAGAATTTCTCTTAAGACTTGGGGAAAATTAAAATTATATCCAAAAAAAAAAAATGGAAAACTAAAAAAAAAAAATTAAATTACCGAGAAGTCTAAATTTAAAATCTAGAAAAATGCATAAGAAAAGTTTAATGACCTTTTTTTTTTTAATGTAACATAAAACACTATAAATAGATAAAAAAAAAAAACAAAATTTTAATATAAATGTTGCTTAAAAAAATACGCGATTAAAAGAAAACTCTTTTTTTTTAAAGTACAAAAAAAAAATGAAGTGAGAGAATAAAATATATAAAAAAAAAATCATTAACCCCGAGCGCTGATTTTGTACTTTTTTTTTACTAAGTTTGCTTCTTTTTATTTATAATTGTATTAATAATTATATAAAAAAAAAATTATATACATTAAATAAAATCATTCATTTTTTCTACATACCTGTACATAATTCTTCGATTTTTGTAAACTGTGCTTGTAGACAATCATTAACCCACGATAGCATGTCATGCCTGGATAAATTTTCGCTTGTTACATTTGTTGAATAAACGTTAACTGCCATTTTTGATCTAAATAAATAAAAATATATTAAAGAAAATTATAAAAATTAAGGCTATAAATATGTAATAAAAATATATTTCTTATATCGATTCAATTTCTGACTCAAGAATAAATTCTATATATAGTATGAATTTTTCCTTAAAATATTTTCAATGTACGAATAAAAATTGGGAATATATAAAATTTTTTTATTGTGAATAGACAATTTTAAATTTTATTTCTTTGATTTATTTTATTATTTGGTTCAAGGGTAAATTTTATTTTTTTGTGAAATTGATTTTTCTTAGTTAATGAAAATTTACAAACAAACAAACAAAAAAAAAAGGTTTGGTGGTTTTCAAGGTTTATTGGTGAAATTAAGAAGTTTTCCTTTATCGAAAAATGTCTTTATTGTTACAATTCTTTTAATTAATATGTAGAATTATCATTTAGATAATTATTCTTTGGAACAGATTTTTTAGAGCAGAAAAATGAACGATGAACAGGAAATTTGTAATTAAAATTTGATAAGAACACGATTTTTTTTTTCTACATCTTCAACTACAAAAAGAATGTGAATATAATTCATTTTTAAAAACACGTGCAGGTGCGACGTCCTCAATCCGTTCTTAAATAGACTTCACAAAATAGCAGTCTATACTTATATTTGATTAATCGGCGTCAATAATGTCATGAATTTGTATCGTGAATATAGAACATAAAAGATTTATTATATTTTTCAGGAAGTTTTAAAATGAAATATTTTTCTAAAAAGAATTTTTTTTTTTTGGTTGAAAAAAATATCAAGAGAAAAAAATTGTTTAAAAATTTAATCAGTTCAATGATTTGTAATTTTAAAATCATTGGAAAATAAAATACGTTTATAATTTTAAATTTGATTTGTTTTATTATTAATTATCCCCCCAAAATTTTTTTTTCTATTAGTTCTATTAAGGGGGTAAAGCTATTTTCACAATTCGATCTGAAATGAATTTTTGAATTGAATTTGACTGATATACTTTTGTATATATAATATATTATTAAAAAAGGTTTATATGAAACTTGGGATGGTTTGAATTTCATATGCAATGAATTTCAACGTAAATAAATTTAATATCCAACTCTAAGTATATTTATTCTGTAATTTTAAATATTATATCTACTTAATTTACTTATCTTTCATACAGAACAGATAATACACAAAAAAAAAATGTAAAAGAGAATTTAAAAATCATAAAATCGCTTTAATAAATATATTGATCTTTCCAAAATTATTACAAATTTAAATATCAATTTATAAATACTAATTAAATTATTTGATATATAAAAAGAATATTATCAAATCAATAATATTAATTTCTTTAATTCGCAATATAAAATTGATAATTGGGAAAATTCAATAATTTTTGTTATACTTATATAATTTTGATAAATTGTATTTAAAAAATATTTAAAATTAAATATTTCAAATATTTATCTTTAAAATTAATATTAATAAATTATTAACTTATAATTTATATAAAATCAGAATTATTAATTAACAATTTATTAAAATTATGGATAAGATTCAAATATTCGAAAAAAAAAATAATTTCAACAAAAATTTTAAGTACATTTTCAAATTTATAAAAAAAAAATCATAGATAATTTTTACATTAATTAACTAAGTTTTTAACATAATTATACCTACTTATTTATCTTACTTTAAAACAAAACTAAGTATATTAAATTTAATTAATTCAGCACGCGACCATAATAATCTAAACATGTATACTTAAAAATTTATAATTTAAAATATTTTATTTTAATCAAAATAATTTTAATAAGAATTTCCTCTTTTTTCTACCTAGAAATTATTATACTTAATGAAATAACAAAAATTACATAAATTATATTATTTCATATAAGTATATACACATAAACACATTAACTAAGAATTGAATTACATTTTTTTTTTGTGATCTAATAAATTCATCTACACTCATATAGAAAAGTAAATTAACTCTTTTAAGCCCAAACGGTCGAAAACGAACTGACAACACAAAAGCCCCAAAAGGTCGTTGTTTTCGCAGCAACCTCTCTTCTTTTCTCCCCTTAGACATTCAGCCGGCCCTTATTATTTTATTTTATTATTATTTTTTTAATTATTTTATTAACAAAAATAATTATATTAATTATTTTGTTAGTATTTCTGGCCTTAAAAACAAAGATCCGAAAAGTTCTGGGCTCGAGCAAATAAAATTACGATACTTCTGGGATTAAATGGGTTAATAAATCTTTTATTACCTGTAATTTTTTTTGAAAAACCAAAATTATATAAAAATTATTAAGTAATAATATATTTTGAAAACAGAAATAAAATGACGCATTAACTAAAGAATTCTATTTATAATATATACAAAAATTTCTTATAAATATTGAAAAAAATTGATATTACTCTTTTTTTTTTGTTTATATAATAAATAAAAGTTAACTTAAAAAAAAACTTACTCTACCATATTTGAAATATTAGTTATATTATAATATAAATTTTTTAAGGTCAATTTATTGTATTTAACAAAAATAACATTTTTTTTTATTTATTATTATATTAAACTGAAAATTCAAGTTTCTTTTTTTTAATTCTTTTTTTAGATAAGAATTTTTTTTTTTCGTTAATAAAATTGAATGAACATAAAAATTATTTTTTGATATTAAAATCTAGGAAATTTTATTTATATAGTATATAAAAAAAAATTGTGGATAAATGAAAAATTACAGTGAATTTTTCTGTATTATATTTAAAGAAAAATTTAAATGACTCAACTGAATATGATGAGCAATGAACTATATAAATTTTTTCATTTTTTTTAAATATAAAATTATCTTGTATATTAAAGTACTTGAAAAAGAAAAACCATATTTTTTGCTGTGTACCAGTTCCACAAGAATTTAATTTGGACAAAAAAAAATTTAGTGATTATTCTTTTTAAAAGATTTTGTATAATAATCGAAAAAAAATTATTTGAAAACAAATTCTTTATAGATAATACAGTTTTCTCATAAATTAAGTTATATATATTATATAGAAAATTTCCAACATATTATTAAATGAACCGGCTCTTTTTTCTTTTTAGCTTTATTGCAATATAACCTAATAAATTTACTTAGGTATATATATATAAAAAAAAATGTGGAATGTAAATTCCAATTGGATAATTTTTTTTAGCAAAGTAGAAAAAATTTATACTATACTATAGAAACGAAAAAAATAAACTAGTTATCCCACGAATTATCTGAACCTGCACAATAATTTTTGTATATATGGTTAGAAAAACTTTAAAATTTTATAATAAGTTAAAAAAATATAATTATAATTTCAACAAAAATTTTTATTTCAACAAATCAAAATTATATACTTAAATACCAAAAAATTGATTTGTTGCAGAATTTTTTATAGAATTTTCAAAATTTCGAATTCATTTTATATACATATACTCTAATGTCTATATAGGTTGTTGCACTATGAAATGTTTTGACATTTTACTTGATTTTTTTCTACTATTTATAATAGGAGAAAATTTATATCCTTTTAATCGATTGAACATGAGTCAAAAAAAATTATTTATTATTTGAATATCAGAAAAACCCAAGTGGGGGTCTAAGAGGATTATGTGTTAAATGTCAACCACGTACACACCCTCTTCCTTTTCCAATAGACTCTTGACATTTATCTTTTTTTCGGGATACGTTGGATAGTTTCTGAATGTTTTAGGGAAAACTCCAACCTTTCAAATGCTTTTAAAAGATCTTCTACTTACTAAGTAGACAATTTCACCAATAATAAATAAGGACTATAAAAATTTTAAAATTTACTTCATTCAGTAAAAAAAATTGCATGATTTTTTTTTTTAAATGTGGAACGATTTTTTTGTATATGAGAAAAATGGACGTCAAAATATAACACACTATTCACTTAGAATTTATATTAATTTTTTTTTTTTGTAATACTCCATTACTTTTGTAAACTATATTTAATTTTTTTTTTTAGAAAAATATGACGTAATTTTATTCACACCTTTTTTGAAAATTATTAAAAATATAAAAATTATTAACAAAAATTCTTTATTTCCCCATCAAATATTCACACTTTACTTGTCGAAAAAACACTGATGGATGATGAGAAAAGAAGAAATTCAAATTTCACATACAAAACACAAGCGATGCTATGCGACGAGAATGGTAAAAAAAAAAATTTTATACGAATTTTATTTTTAATATGGCAAGAAGGAAAAAAAATGCCGATATTATAGAAGAAAAAATTAAATTATTTATTTGCAATTATGGATTTTAAAATTTACATTTACACTTTTTAATTTGTTTAAACACTCACCCTTTTCAGGTAAAAACACCAAAAAGAAGAAATATAATTATATTTTTTTTTTCGTTGAAATTTCTTTGAATTTTTTCTTCTTCGTTTTTCTTGTTCGACCAACAACGCTATAATTTTTTATTTGTGTATAAAAAACTTTTATGAATCGAGAAAGAAGAACCAATTAGATTAGACTAGTAAATTTGGTATAATTTTTTGTGCAGAGGAATGCGATTTTTGATTTTTTTTTATTAAAAAAAAAATAGTACTGCCAGATGTGAGTAATTTGATAAATGTCAAATATAAAATAGAGTTGCCAATTATAATTTTGCAATATAATAAAACTGCTAGAAAAATTAATATTTATTGTAATTTCAGATCAAATAAATCTTTTTTACAATTCAATTACCTTATAAATTCTATTTCGCATCGCATAATAAAGCATACTATTATTGATTCACAATAGAACGTTATCGCTACGCAAAGCAAAATTGAAAAGTTGAATTATATGAAAATAGTATTTTCATTCACAATGAAAAGTCAGCAATATAAAACGACACAAGGTGAAGCAAAAGTTGCTCGAATCAATTTCAAAAATTGACAACCCCTACAATATATATGTGTATGGTATGCGTATGCCGGATTGCAAGTCACAATGAACGTGTCGAAACGAATTTATTCCAAAAGAGTTAAAAATATTTTAACTTGCCGGATGGGTCGAAAGACATAACCTACTAATTATTATTCATTTGAAGTTTGAAATTTTTTAATTATTATTATCGAAACCACTGTGGTGAATCGAAACCACTGTGACTACCATTTAACTTTCAACCTTTTCGATTATCCAACGATGGAAAATGTCAAAACAATAATAAAAAAAAGTAAAGTTATTTAGAATTTATGAATTTTTTAATAAGTAAAAATTTCATTGTGAATTGAAAAATTATTATACTGTCGCGTCGCGTTTGCTTTGCTTTGCATTGTGTTGCGGCAATCAAATTGTGAATCCACAATTAGAAATATCGTTAATAAAGTATTTTTCCTTCTACTTAATTTATTCCAAGGAATGAATAAAAGAATAGTCTCTCATTTTTAGACCCTTTTTTCACAAAAGTTTTTGCAAGCCGTGATTTTGTTATCCCATTTGACACTAAAAGTCCTGAAAATTTGTAATCACGAAATTTAGTACTAGGGAGTCCACTTTTTCCGTACGTTTACGAGCCACCTTACCTAAAGGGAAGAGGCCTAAAACAATTGTTGCAAAAAGTCTCGTGAAAAATGGTCTTACCGTGCCTATCCACACAGTATCTTTTTCTTTCAATAATTTTGAGTTCCGATATTTTCGCCTTTTTTTCTTATTACTGTACTGTTAGAAAGAGAATAAAATTCTTGACATTTGACATTTGATGCGATTTTTTGTGTAATCAAAAATCGTACAATGTGAACGAACAAATACCTAAAGTGGCATTTTAAAGTGAAAAATTTTGGAAGAAATGTAAGTAAAAATAATATGAACAGCTTTAAATATTATTTTTACTTACATTTCTTCCAAAATGTATAAAAATAAAAAACTTATAATACTAATAAAAAATACACTAATTTTACACTAATGAAATCACTATTTTGCTATTTCATGAAAATGACAGTTTATAATGAAGTATTGCATGTCATTTTCTGAATGTGAAAAACTGTGAAGCGGACCATGCAATACTACACTATTGCATATTTCATTTTAAAATGCCACTTCTTGTCTCATATGCGATGTTTTACAAGGAAGGGAATACTAATAACTAATTACATGCGTTGTTTTATAAAAAATCTGACGGTATGCATTTTTATAAGATTTTTCATACGACTAGTCTTATGAAAAGTCTGATAATATAGACACCTTTACCCAGTTAACTGTTTATGACGAAGATATTCGTCATGAAAAAATTGTAAAATTTTCTGTTATGACGAATATATTCGTCATGCGTCTTCAGTAGTGTCTATTCGCATGACGAATATATTCGTCATAACACAAAATTTTACAATTTTTGCATGACGAATAACTTTGTCATAAACAGTTAACTGGTTACGTATAGATACAAATTATTTTGTCTTCCCAAAAAGCATGACAAATAAACTGTGTGGATAGATTCTAGCATTTAGTTGAAATTTTCATATTTTCAGATTCCGATTCCGAGAAGTTTCGAATTTTATTTGATTTACACCTCTCCCTAAATCAGAGTGTATGGCTATAGGGATTTTCGAAACAGAAATTATGTCAAAAAATGAAATGTTTACAAATTATTGGCTTGGCTACCAAATTGGCTCCACCGTTAAACTTCTCGGTTAAATTATTTATCAATTTTTCTCTTTCATATGGAAAAAAGGTCGGTTTTGTTATACAAATTATGGATTTTTAAAAGAACTAAATCATGTTATTACTTCAGCACTGTGTCAATATAATTGGGCCATTATAAAGATAATTTCTTTCCACATATTGGAAGTTAGTAATAGGTTATCTAATGCTAATCTACTCTTAAAATTACTTACCAAAGTCACATTGAAGTTGAATTGAATATATTACAGTAAATAGAAAACTTACTACAAAATTAACAGTGAGGACAAGCAAGAAGCAAACAAGAAAGATAAATATTTTTGGTATATTAAAACTTTATACAAAAAGAGATGTAGATTACATAAATATGGAATTTAGGTATATTTTTTTCCTTGAGCTTGTCTTCATGAACTTTTTAATAATTCCAAGACTCTGAAAATTATTTAATTTATAGCTAATAATTGCTTCAAAATATCAAATGAAAATAGATAATATATACCTACACTCCAAGGAGCACTACTTTATAGTGAAGAAGATGTACCCGCTTTTTCTAGGATCATGGTTATGTAAAAGATGGGATGAGAGTGTAGAAAAATTCAAGAAATTGTACTGTTTCTTTGATATCTAGGATGTTTTTTTTAGATATTTCTTGTTCCAATTAAGTATTTTATCATTTAATCTTATACTTAATTTTGTTGAAAATAACAAAATTTGGAAATTAAAATACGTGTAGGTATAAAAATTGAATTAAAACAAAATAATTTCTTTGTCAATCTTGCTATATATTTATTAATTAATTAATTTAAAAAAAAAAACGAAAACAATTTTTTAAGGGATTTTATATAATTATGATAAAAAGTTATTAAATATTTATGTTTATTTAATTTATAACAAATTATTTTCTGATTTTTTTTTTCTTCTTTCAAATTTGAATAAATTTCTAAATTAAAATAATTTTTGGCAATTTTTATTTATATATTAATTATAAATTAAAACTGAAATTATTATTATTATGTGTTGCTTTTAATTTTAAAGTGAATTTGATCGTAAAAAATATTATAAAATTCTAAAAAAAGTTTTTTTATAAAAAATTTTTTTGACAAAGTTTATTATAAAAAAAGTTGTTTTCTGTTTTGGTATTTCTTCTATAATTTTATTAAAAGCTTTGTTTTTTCTTATAAAATGAATATTACATTTAAAGCTTCCATTTGCCATAATATAAATATAAAAAAAAATGTGATGACTAGAAAGTGTATACACAATATTAAATTCTATATATAAATGATAGAATTATTTTTGCTATATTTTCTTCTTTTAGAAAACTTGTACACGATGATTTTCTCGGTCACAAACCAAAACATTACCATTAGACATTATAGCAACACCTTCTAATCCTTTAAATTCACAATCACCAGAACCCCATGAACCAAAAGCTTTTAAAAAGCTACCATCAGGATTGAATATTTGTATACGGTTATTGCCTGAATCAGCGACACAAATGTATCCTTGATCATCGACAGCAACACCTCTGGAAATAAAAAATATAAATAAAAGGTTAGTGATTTAATTAATTAATTAATTTAAATATTATATTTAAATATATTTATTTTTTTAATTTATATTATTATACGATAGTACTTAATACAAATATCAGTATTTTAAGTAGATTAGATAGTATTTTAAGGATACCAGTCATACCTAATTTCCTTTTTATTCGTCATAATATATGGAAATATTTATAGTGAATATTTAATGTCGCTTTCCATGTATAATGTATTTCGGAAAAAAAAACGATATTAGATATCGTAAATTTATTTACTGTAAATAAATCCAATTTCGGTTTCGTACAAATATACTATGCGATACAATAAATTACTCAATGCTCGAAGCCCAATTTATTAGATTTATTTCCAATTTCCAGTTTCATAAATTCTAAAAAAACAATCCTTTTTTATTCCTTTATAGAATGTAAATGAATCCATTAAGTACATAAATTTCCATAAATTTTTTTGAAAAAGTCGAGGCAAAAAATTGTTATAAAGAAAATTAACAATCAGGTATTTTTTTTTTACCTAATTTTCTGTGTAGGCTTTAAAAACTGTGTGAATTATTACGTCTTTGCATTTTTTTAATACATTTTTATTTTTAATTTTTTTTCTTGTTTTAGGATATTTAAAAAAAGGACCTTAAATAATTGAATCACACAGCGTGACTAAATTGTGTTATATTTCGTTTCCGTTCTTTTTTTTTTTTGTTGTTTATGGCGCCTTTTAAAACGAGGGAAATTATGAATTCTATGAGAAGATTTAGGTTTTTTCTTCTTGTTGTAAATTTTTGTGAATTTCAACCACAAAATTGGAAAAAATATAATTAAAAATCTTGATTATAAAGTGGGTTAGTTTTTTTTCTACCCTATCCGTAAACATAAGTAAATGCGAAAAAAAATAAAGAAATGTCTTCTGTAATTTTTTACAATTTCCGTTTTTGATGGGTAATTTTTTTTTTGAATTATTTTTTTTTTTTTTTTGTATTATTTTCAAAAGGAAATTATATAATAAATGCAAGAGGAAAATATAATGATAATGTTACACTAACCATTAAGTGAACGGAATTTTAGGTGAATGTGGGGTAGAAACTTATGGAATTTAAATTTTGTTTGCTAAAATTTTGTTTTTGAAACAAAAATTTATAATGTAGAGGGAAATTTGCAGGGTGTTAAATTAGTCGCTAGCAATTGAATTTTGGGTACTATCATTTTTCTAACATTACAATACTGATAATAATTATACTAATGACATTCATTTAGAGATGATTCAACTTGATGGGTCGGTTGTGAATCAAATCAAGTACTTCATGCACCGCAAAAATAGTATTACGCACTGTACAACACTGACACTGCCAGATAGTAATTTTTTTTTGACTGCTGCATCAATTACATTGGCGTACGAATTAGGCACGTAATTGTTGTTGTTAGTTAAAAGAAGTATTCTGATAGTAGTACACATACATTAAACAAAACATATAACAATGTAAATTTCCTCGTCAGTTGAGTAAAAAATGTCTCAAATCCTTTTGGGTATATTAAAATCAGAAAAATTTCTGAATTTGAATTGCCTGTTAAATTTCACTCCCCCGATGATTAATTCAGATTGAAAATGAAGCCTTCGTTACCCTAATTTTTTTGTAGGGATTAAAAAAACCAACAATTTTTTTTCTTCTTTTGCCTTTATTTTGACTTGGGAAGCAACAAATCCTTTTTTTTTTTTTATAAATATTGAAATGGAAAAAAAAGGATTAAAAGACGTAACAGAAAAAATAAAATTATATTTATATATACTTTTTTTTTTTATATATTTTCATTTTCTTTGAGTAAAAGAAAATATGAACTTTAATAAGTATGAAACTTTTTTTTTATGTGCATTAATTTTAAGTGCGGCTATAGTCAAATTCTCCATCCAATTTTTAAAAGATTTATTTAATATTTTCACAATTTCTTTTTTTTTTTTTTAAATTAAATAAAAAAAAAAAAATTTGATGTTATTAAATAAATTTTATTTTATGTATACAAAATTTTTTTTTTATTTTTTGCAGTTTTTTAATTTAATAAATGTTTTGGTGGAAAAGAAAATTGTTTTTCTGTTTTGTGGTAAAAGGAAAATATAATATTGAAAAAAAAAAAAAACTTAATTGCATTTATTGTAATAAAAAATAAAATTACAAATTTATTTGATAATTTTTCTATCTTTCTACTTTTTTGTGTTGTTTTGGTTAAAAGGAAAAATCCTTTTTTTTTTTTTTTTGTTAAATTAAATAAAATGAAAATTTAATTGGAATAATAATACATTTAAAGATTATTTGGTTGATTAATTTAATGTTTACGTATATGTGGCCAATAAATGATAAATTAATTGGTTTACGTATATGTGGCCAATAAATGATTTCATTTACAATAATTAATGGTTTATTTATTGCTGGAAATTATGAATTTTTTTATGTAATTCTTAAAGCATTTTTCAGTAAAGTCGAAGGACTCAAATTTATTCAGAAATTTTCTAGTATTCACTACTTGTTAAGAGTTAGATACTTTCATGGAGGCCTGATATTGTGAAAGAATCATTTTTAATTAATGTCATATTGCCTTTTTGGGAGTGCAACTGAGAACTTAAAATATATGGTTCAATATTTTGAAGTCATTGACTCAATTTCAAATGAATACCAGCAAAAATCATATAAAAATTATATAATCTTTGGAGCTTTCGCTTAGGACTGAAGAAAAGTAATTCAATTTGCAGTAATGTAATTTTTTTTAAAGTTCTAGAACTTGACACCAGTTGCTAAATTACTAAAAGTCATTGGATTGTTTCAATTAATTAAACAAAAATCATTGTTCTGAATTCATATTAAAATTAACTCAATTTGAAATTTAAGAGGTAAGCTCTATGTCTTAATTTTATTGAGATAACTTAGGTCTCAGGACTTTGGACTAGCTCATAAACTATGATGCAGCTAATTAGAAATTGATGCAGTAGCCTAGTCTCATATCTGGCTGTTAATGTTAATGTTAAACCAAAATAAGAGTTTATTGAGAGTAGAACTCGTTTAAAATTTCAACTGGATGTGAGATTTGCAACAAAGCAAAGACCGAGTATGGTACACTAAATCTGTTTATGGTAAATTAATTTATATTGATAATATTTAATTTTTCCACTATTTGTAATTTATTTAAATATTTTTACATGTTAATTATTTAACGAATTCTGCAAATTTTCATATGAAATTTGAAAATAATTTCAAAGAAATTTAAATAAATAAATTTCTGTAAATTATTTGAAATCATCATCAATATATACATTTATTTATATAATTTTATTTGTAATCATGATCGTTTTTTTTTACCAAATAAAAAAAAAATTTAATTTTCCCTTTTTTTTTTTTTGCAATTTTACTTTGTAAAGAATTTTCTTGTTTTTTTTTTTGTACTAATCTAAAATACAACAAAATTATAGGAGGGGAAAAAAATTATAGGAAATAAATTAAATTGAAAACTCGCCATGAATTTTCACAGAGTTTTGGGAAAAAATTTGTTATTAAACAATTTTTTTTTTATATAATAAGTAAATTTTTTTATGTTTCATAGGAAAATTAAATAAAATTCTTTTGTAAAAATTTCTGGGAAAATCTATAAAAATATTTTTTGTTGCGAAATTTATTTCCCAAAAAAAATTTTTTTTTTTATAGATTTTCATTATTATTAAGAGAATTTTCATTTTTCAAATTAGGGAATTTTTTGTTTTTAATATTATAATTCCTAATTAACAAATTAACTTTTTTCTTCATGTTTTTTTTTGTTTTGTTTAATTCATAAAAACCAAAAAATAAATAAAAAAATATTTTAAATTGTTAATTATCCTTAAATTTTCTTATATTATACAACAATAAAGATATTTGTATAACAAGAAAAATGGAAAATATTTTCCAAAAAAAAGAGCATAATTAATTACATTATAGGTATAATTAAAATATTTTGAAAGGAAAATTTATTATAAAATTTTCTTTTTTCTTTTTTTTTGAAGGGACGGGAATATTTTCTTATTAAAAATATAATTTTATAAAAAAATTTCCATTTATCATTGTTGGCCCTTTATGTCAATCTGGATAATTTAAAATCTAATTTATATATTTTATATATTGGAAGTGCGTTCCATTTTGAAGAATAATTTGTAAGTATATGAAAAATTATATATAATTTTCAATAATATAATCAGGAAATATGATCTAAGGACTTAAATGTTTATAATGTGTTGGAAAACTATAAACCAAATTTCTGTAATGTAAAATTTTTACAAATTGTAAAATTTCTTGTAAGTTTACCTTCCAAATGTAAACCATTTGTAAACTAAAATAATTTCTGTAAACTGGTTCTACTAAAACTGTTTATATAAGCTTTCACTACCCTCTAAATGTAATTTTTACTAGTAAATATAATCATGGAGACAATATGTCTATGATAAAATCCAAATATTTCTGATCAGACTGTGACCATCAGGAAAGATTAAAAGGTTGGAGTGCTAAACTAAGGAAATTCTCTTTAATTGATATTTTATTTCTGATTTAAGTCTTTGGTTCAAAAACATTTCCATGATTCACTATTATCATAAATAATACAAACTTGTTGCAAGTACATGTACTATTATTATTCATGTAATATATAATTGGAACGCAACTACTTTATAAAATCTATAAAATGGTATCGGGTTATATATTAAATTCAAGGAAATATACTTGATATTATGTATAAAAAATTTGTCTTATTTCTTTATAAGTATCATTAATTTAATTTATTAGAATATTGTATTTAATTATTATCATCATGAATATGTTATGTTAGAAAATTAATCATATAATTTGAATAGTTCATAATATTAATAAGTACACGCACACTTAATAGAAAATTTAAAGTATTTAAAGTATTTCATCAGAAATAATTTAATTGACATTGACAGTGTCATCCAAATTTCTATAAATACGAAATATACCACATCCAAAGAATCATCCAAATATCTAAATACGAAATACACATAGGTTGTTCGTTTCATTTATAGTCAATCTGCTAGACCAATTCACTAGCAGATTGACTATAAAATCTGCTAGACCAATTCACAAGCAGATTGACTGTATCATACTACTAAATTAAATAAAAACTTCTAAAGTGATATTGCCAAAATAAGCTCAAATGGTATACTAGACTGACCACCAAATTTCATAATGGTTTATGAAAATCACCGAATTTCATAATCCTGAATGATATAATCATTATTTCTATAATTCAATTTGCTGTATATATAATATCCCTCTAAAACCGCATATATCCTTAATTTAATTAACTCGCCTAAAATATAGATGGAGTATGATGAACTTACTTGAATTTATCGTTAGAATGTTAAATATACCGTGTAATATTTCAATTTAACACCAAATAATTTAATCAAAAATTCTAATAAAAATATTTTGTTTTGTTTTTTTTTTTTTTCTCATTTGAAATTATTTTAGTCTTAAAAAAATATTTCCTTATTTTACCAAAAAACGACTAACTTTTTTGACATATATCCATGGTCTTTCTTTATTATAATATTTTTTATACTATATTAAAATTTTCTCTTTTCATTTAGTATTTTTTTTTTTTTTTTAAATTAAGTGAAAAATATTTTTATCTTTAATACAAAAAAAAAACAAACAGAAGAAAATTCTTATATTATAAATTTTTACCATCATTATCCAAAGTACAAAAAAAAAAAAATTGGTATAGTATATTTCTGTTTTTGATTATGCTTATCTCTCCTTCGAGTCCTTATCATATTTTGCAGATTTTTCATGAAATCTTTTCTATGTATACTATAATTTTCCATTCCCTCTTAGACTATAATATTTAGTATTTTTTTCTAAATTACAAATTATATAATTCATTTTTTTTTTCTTTCTTATTCCTTTTCTTTTTAACCACATATACATAAATGAAATACGCAGCTATAAAGCTAATAATTTAAAAAAAAAAAAAAAACAATATTCAATAATATCCTTACTTTGTGATATCCTCTTACAGTTGATGTACATTAGAAATTGTTACGACAAATTAGTCTTTTTTACATTTCAAATGTGTCTCTGCTAGAAATTAAATTCGTTTCTTTTTTAAATTATGGCCTAAAACTTAGGGGAAAACCATTTCTCAGCGTTTATACTGTTTATGTTATGTGGGAGTGAAAGTAGAGAAATTCATTTAATGCTCGCTCATAAAGGCTGCCACCGATATCGTTAATTTGAGCCCAATGACGAATATACTAGCTAAGTCAGTATTTGAAAATTAGATACGAAATGTATTTTATTTCTGACTGTGTAACCGGAACTTTCCAGTTATAAACTAGCTGCTGGTCGATTGGAAAGCTATTAAAGTGTAATAGAAACTAAAAAGGTTTAGAGCTCTCCCTAATACAGGATGTACGGCGTATGGCGTATATACGTCGATACGCTGATACGCCAGCGTATCCCGAGATAAAACGCCACATTTATATACATTAAAAAATTTTTGATCTATGTTTCTTTTTGTTAAATTTCAAAAATCAAATTAAAAATGTTTGTACGCACGTCAAAATTGGAAATTCCAATTCTCGGCGTACGTACGTCGCGTATTTCGGGTGCTCCAATACAAAATGTATGTACAAATATCGATTTTGACAGACGCCATACGCCGTACGTCCTGTATTAGGGAGATGTCTTACTTGCAAAAAGACGAATTTGAGTTGCAAAAAAAGAAAAAACGAATATGATTTACCGAAAAAAGTCTAATTGGATTTCTAAAAAGACTAATTTGAAACGTAAAAGGACTAATTTGATATACCAATGCTTCATATAACACTATACTACATATAGATATAAAATTTATTTTATATCTCAGTTGGATTTCTATTGTGTTTATATATCAATCTTATACTAGGACGACGAAAAAAAGTAGGAAAAAAAAATATTGAAGAATTTTTTTTTTTTGTAATTTTCGTAGGTCTTAAATAAGTACAAAACTTTTAGACAATTCATCGAAATTATATTTTCGCGCTTTTCCTTCTCTGAGGGGGGGGGGGGGGTATCTCCATAACTTAGCTATATTAAATATTATATAAAAAAAGGCACCATAAATTAAATCTTCAAGTATATATTGGCAATTTTTTTGTTTTTTGTTTATGTTAACATGAATTTTTGTTGATGGTATGAAAAGTTAAAAGTTTTATATTATATTTTGGTATAATACTAATTTTTCAAAGTATAATAATAAACACAAGGATCTAATGATGTGTTGTTGTTAGGATAATAAAAGTTTCATTTGTAAAAAAAAAATAATAATTGAAAATATAAACTTAAATTTATAGAATCAATAGAAGATTGAAGATTTTGTATATTGATCGTAATTGGTAATTAAGATTTTTATTTACATTATTGTATAAATTTGAAATTATAGTAGTCAAAGTCGTAAAATTAATTTTCTGATTTATTGATTTAATCATGTAAAAAGTTGATCCTTTTCAATGCAATATTCAATTTTTTTTTGTCACTTTAAATTGTTGAATTTTTGAGAAAATTAAGGATAAATTGAAATATTTGATAACAAAAAAGTTATTGCTTAAACCCATAACACGATTTAAGCTAGACTTAGACAGCCAGGCTGATATTTAGGTAATAGCCACTGTTTAGAACAAATTAAAATTGATACATTAATATCTCTAGGACTTATAGTTACTGACAAACATTATGTACAGAAACTTAACAGAAAGATTACAGGAAAATCTTCAATATCAAATGCAATAAATATTTGTGTATATTATCTGACATTTTGGAGGAAGTGATATTGCGAATATGGCCATGAATCTTTTTAATGATCTCAAGAGAATTTACAAAACAGTAGGAAACCATTCAAAAAATTTTTAAGTTTCCAGTATCAATAAAATTTCAAATTATTTCTGGGTTCAGAAATGTTTCGGAATCAATTTGAATCAATTTTTGCATCAAACTGTTATGATTAGTTAATTTTATTCATAAGAAAACAAAAAACGGATAGTCAAATAATTTAATTTCATAAAAGAATTCTAAATTTTGAACACCAAAATTTTACGTTTGATAAAATATTTAAAAATTTCTTCAAAAAAATTCTAATTTATCGTTACTACAATAAAAAATGAACCAAACTCTCTAAAACTATAGAAAAAAAAATTATTCATTGTCACAACAGACAGTCAGAAGCTTTACCTAAAAGTCAATGATATTTACGATAATTTTTCATTGGTGTTTTCTTTTTTTTTTTAGCTTTTTCTCAGATTCTTTAATATTATTTCCTAGGCAATGTCGTCTATATTCCTTAACATTTTGCCTAGGAAAAGTTTATTATTTGTCTTTGGGTATAATATGTCATTCAGTTTATAACTTGAAAGGGAAAGAAAAATATATATGCGTATATGTATATGTAAATGAATGTCTTGTTTTATTTACTTGATAGCCTGTCATGTCTACTGAAATGAACTTCCAGTATATCTTTTTTCTCTATGATTTTTTTTTTTAAAAATAAAATAAATAATATCCTTCGTAAAAGTAAAAAAATCTGAGAAAAAAAAATTATATTTACAATTTTTTTATTTCATATAAAAATTTTTCTTCTTTTTTTTTTGGGGAAAATTTGAAAAATTCTAACAGGACAATATGGAAAATAGGTAAACTTAAAGACAGTCTCGATATCAAGGGCGTGAAAAATTCTACTTGAACATTGTTTTTCACTCTTATGGAAATATTTTTTTTTTATCAATTTGTGGATTATTAATTTTTATAGAAATTCTAATAAAAGTTTTTGTTATGATGAAAATGTTTAGTAATCAAACTACTAAAAGTGGAATTTTGTTCCTAGTTTTCTATTACGAATATTGTTAGATAAATTTTTAATGGTTATAATCGAAAGATGTTGGGGTTTAAATGAAATTAATCCAGTTTCTTAGATGTCATTATACATTTCACTATCGAATACTGAATCATCAGAAGGTATTTTAGGATCTCTCTAATTGTAGTTAGTTTTCTAACATTTTCAGGATAAAATTATACTGCTTACAGATCAAGATCAGCCCAGTTCAACCAACATTGTTGAAAAATATGAATTTTTTCTCATTCATAAAGTAAAATTTCCGTTTCTCGAGCATATACAAAATTTGTACTTGGATTTTAATACTTCCCTGTGCCAAGAGTCTTCATTCTTTTAGTGCCATAAATTTAATATACTCATATACATTTTTAAAATTTATTATACACATACATATTTTGCAAAAAATTACAACAAATATTATGTTTTGTCTTTGGGCCCATCGCATCATAATTTTTCCCAGACAAAATTTTCCTAGCAATAGAATTTTTTTTTGTTTTTTTAATTTTTCTACTTTTATGGTGGGGTGGAGGGTGTGATATAATAATGTTAAAAAAAAAAAAATCATTCTCTTATACTTTAATTCTTTTATTTTTCTAAAAAAAAAAAAAAGTTTTTCATTTGTTTTTTTCTTAAGTATCACATAAAAGGAGATTATTTTATTAGAAATACAAACAGAAATTTTTTTTTTAATAAACATCGCAAGACGAAAAAAACTTCATCCTATAGAACAACAAAAAAAAAAAAATCATCCTTAAAACTGTGTAATATAGACACACATAAAAAAAAAATTAAATTAAAAATAAAAACTTTTATAAAAAGTTAAATTTATATAAAATTCAATTCGAATTAATTTTACTTTTTTAGCAAAAATATACAAGAAAAAAAAAACATGTAAATCTTGAAAGTTAAAATATATAAAAAAATAAATTATAAAAAAAAAATACGATAAACAAACCCCGGGTTTGTCAAAAGCACATTTCCTCAAAATCGCCACATGTAGAACTATGAGCTATTCTAAAACAATGGGAATTCCTATACGTGCATATTGTGCAGTTTTAGTAGTATTTTCAATGTACTATAATATTGTGCAGGTTTAGTAGTAAATATTGTGCAGTTTTAGTAGTATTTTCAATATACTATACATAGAAAAGATAAAAAATGATATGGTAAATATAGGTAAAAAATGTGTCCCTGTTCGATTTTATTAATTTTTTTCCTTCCAAGTTTATTATTCCAACAAAATACATATATATAAACTTATCATTTAAGTTTTCCCTAATTTTGCTTTTAATTGAACATATAATGTGATATGAAATAATATCCAATATTCCATTTATATAGCTCCTAAAAATATGCAAAATGTTGGTTTTTTGCAAAATTTTACATGATTAAGAATTTTGATTAATTATAAGTGTGAGGCAAATGGTTATAATTTATTAATTAATGCACTTTAAAGAAATATGATTTTCGAAAGTTTTCTCAATATTTGTTTTTAAAAATATTGTGCAGTTATAATTTTACAAGTAAATTAAAAATGTAATTTTTTGATTTTCGAAGGGCCACAACGGAAAGGGGAGGGGAGATACGGATACAATTTCTTCAGAAACTCTAGTTATTTTTTAGATATCTCTTTGGTACATAAATTTCAGCCTTCTGTAATAAGCAGTTTGGGAAATACAGGGTATTAAAAAAACTAAAAAAAAGTTGTATGAAGATAACGGTATTTTTATACATCAAAGAATTAAATTTTAAAAAATTTGTTTATTTCACAAAAAAGATAAAAGATTTTCCTATGTTATGGCTTTTACAGACCTCAAAAATTTTTATTGGTTTAAAAGTTATTAGATGTTCAATATGGGTAATTTTCGAAATTGGAGGGGGAATAACTCAGAGGGGAAAAGAGATAGAAGAAAATTTTGTTCTACTGGACCTATTATTTTATTACTATCTATCTATATTTTAACACTCTACCTAGAAAGATGTAGAAGTTTGTGTAAACGGACGGACGGACGGACAGACGGCCAGACGGACAGACAGAGTGAAACTAATATACACATTTATTCCAATTTGGTTGGAAATGTGCTAAAAATGAATTAATGTAAATTGAAAATAATTTAAAAAAAATATTGAATTAAATCAAGTTATTGATTAATAAAAAAAGGAAGTTGACAGTATAAAAACAATAAGTAAATTCATTTTGACAGAATATTAATTAAAATTTATTAAATTATAATTCCTTGGTTTTTTTTAGCTATATATAATTCAATTTACTTAATAATTCAATTTACTTAATAACACAAAAATAAAAACCATATTTTTTGGTTGCAAGAATTGAGGAATGTTATTGACAGCTGTCAAAATCATTCAAATTTCTTAATGTATAATTGAAAATATTATTTAAAATTAGGGGATTTTTCTTATTATATTTTTTCATAATTTTACTACAATTTTTTAATTTGAACAATTTTATGGTTAGCTAGTGGTTATCATGGTTGCACTGATACTAGTATTATATTCGGCGATACTATACTTCCGGTTAAAACATTTAATTGCTCTATAAACTGACTACGATTTAAGTAAATTACAAATTATAATATTATAATATAATATTATTAATATAAATTCTAAGATTGGTGGTGGGGGCTGGGCTGGAAATATAATAAAACGATTGAGATTAAAATGGTTAACAATTGAGATTCAAAATTACAGTATTAAATAAATATTTGAATAAACATCTAAGGAATCGCAATCGCAAATCGTCATGTAATTAAAATTTGAAAAATCAAGAAAAATATAAATTCAAAATTAAGTTTATAGAAATTTGATACCAATTTGAACTTTCCATTACTTAAAAGGATCTAATTTATCCTTCAAATTATAAATTCCATAATATTATAATATGAATTTTTGTTTTTTCCAATACAATAATTTTAGTTAATTTACTTTTTATTTCATACATAATTTTTAATTATGTAAATTTTCATAATCTAATAAATAATTTAAAAGATTTTATATTATATTTGTTAGTCCAGGTATAAATTCATCATATCTGAATATTTTATCTTATTAAAAATTAGAATTATATTTCAAATTCTTATTTATCTTGATTATAATATTTTATTTGATGTTTTTTTTTTTTTTTGAATGAATAATTTTTTTTCTGATAATAAAAATTATAATTTATCATAATTTTTTTTTTTTTATGTTTATTTATGATTGTCCTTTCCAAATAAATTTTAAAAAAATTTTTTTTTTTTTTTGGTAATTCAGGAAAAATCAAAAAAAGATTGTAAATTGAAAATTATTTTGGTATTCCTTTTATATTTCATAAATTATTTAAATTATGCACAACTGAAAATTAAATTTTATACGAAATGATTTTGATTTGTTTTTGGACGATAGGTCAAGTATGATGCTTAAAGCTGATTATCAGCACTTGAGACACAGATGCTCAAATCAATTAAAAAACGTTTTAGTGCATAATATAAATATTTGAGTCTAACAAAGTTATGAGACTGACTGAAGGCGTCTGCAAGTTATTGCAGGAAAAATTATTCGGATTTGTTAGCTATTAAAGTTAACGTATTCGAAAATTTATTATCACTTCAAATATAATCGTATATTTCATAGTTTTCAAATTCATATATACATATTTAGTAAATATTTCTGAGCCTGCAATTATTACCTGCAGAGCCCTGCAATTATTTCTGAACCACAGAATGATACTGAAGGCGTGAATCATAGATATAAATAAAGGTCTCTGTAGTGTCTGGATCACAGATATAATTGATGGGTTTTGGGTGAATAATTGAAAATGATTTGCATGCCAAAAATTAAACCAATTACTTATAATATGTTTTTTAGTGTAGCTCATAATGTAGCTAATATTTTTATTACCTAAATTTTTTTAGCAAATATTTTTATGGTTTCATGGTAAACTCTTACCAAACGAGTTAATTATAATTCTTTTAGCTGTTTACAATTCTAGAAATTACGTCCATTTAAATCTTAAAACGCATTTAGAACTTACTTCTACTAGACAAATAAAATTTCATTAAAAGTAAATATTATATTTACCGGTTAACAAATTTTCTGATATTTTTTTCCTTGGATTTTTCCTAAAAATTGAAAATTTATTATAAGTAAATATAATTTTCTTATAATTTATTCAGATTTTTGATTTTCTGGTAAAAAAAAAATTGAAATAATTATTCATGACCTTATCAAATTTGTCATGGTTAATTTTTGGTTATCTTCGTTTTTGATTTACGTTCCTTTTTTTTTTTTACAAAAAAAAAGTAAATTTTTTTTTATATTTTCAATCTTCACAAATCACCAAAAAAAAAAAAAACAACAAAAAATTATTCCTTAAAGGATATTTATTCAATACGTAAATAACAGAAGAAGGAAAAAAAACATTTTTTTTTGATAAAGCTTAAATTGAATTTTCAGTATATACGATGCCAAAATAAAGTATCGTGACGTTTGGAATGGCAGTCATAAAATTAATATATAAATATGAGAAACTAAAAAAAAAAAAAGGAAAGGAAAATGTTCAAACCCTCAAAGTAAAGATGATGATTTTTAATGGAGATCCACAGTAGGATGAAAAAAAATTTTAAATCCACTGATTTTTTTTTTTATATTGTTGGTCCTTTTTCGGGGGTCCTTCATATACGCCAAACAGAAACAAATATTTTTTTTTCTTATCTTAAATAAATAATAAAAAAAAAAAATTTTCTTCATTTTTATTGAATTATCATAAAAGGTTTTTTTTGGTTGGGTGGGTGGTTAAGTTGGTTTGATGTGGGAAAGATAAGGAAAAAAAAAAAATATGTTTTTTTGCAAATTTCTGTTGTTTTTTTTTTTTGGGAAAATTTCCTCGTTATATTTTTGTGTGTGTTCTTGCTTTGGTTATGCAAATATTATCCTAATATTAAATTAAAATTTCTCTTTAATGTGGATTGACATTTGGTGTTGTTTTTATCTTTCTTATTCGTTTTTTTTTTGCTCTATTGATTTTTTATGCTTTAGTGAATTTTATATGTATACATTTAGTTTAGTAATTATTCAAAGGTATATGCTAGTTGGTAATTATATGTTAGAAATTGTAATATATATAAATTAAACAGAGAAATTTGTCTCCATGTTAAATTATCTAATGTTTGTTTGTATATTTGAAATTAAGATTGTATCACTTTTTGAATTGCTCATATTTGTTTTAAAATTGTGGTGAGGACATCAAGGATATTTTAGATATAGTAATTTAATTGTGGTTTTAAATGATGGAATTTATAATAATGTACATTAAAAGTGAAATTTTGTTAGGATAATATTTAATTTAAAAGTTCCTTAATTTGTAGAGAATATACTATTAACTGTCATAGTCATGTGGACTTCTATATGAAACTATCATTATCATCTAACCAAAATTCTGAATATTGAAGAAATATTAAGAGAAAATCCTTGCACATACATAATTCTACTCATTTCGGAAAATTTCATCATAAATATTGCATATTAGTTAATTGAAAAATTCAAAAAATTGATATAATATGTAAAAGGCTTTCTAGTATTGAATCATTTCTCAATCGTTGAAATCCGATCAGGTGTTAAACAATGTTAAAAAATCGCTTATATATGGATATGGCTTAGAGCTGAACCGAACCAAGTGAAAAAAATATTTAGGGATTAAGAATATATCAACTCTGTTTTTGTTGCTTATTTCTACAATAGTTGCTTAATGCAATTAATGCAATTGAAATAAGCAGCAAAAACATTCGGGAGCCATCCATATACTAGTATATTTCCGGTAAGCAAAGATTTTTATAGTTTTAATCTATATTTCGAATTTCCATTACAATAATTTAAGAGATTCTTTTTAAAGAAACTGATTTAGGAGAAAATTAATCAGTAAAATGTGTCTAAATCCTTTTCGGAGTATAAAGTTTACTATACGGTTTAACCGGAATTGCGATTTGTAAATTAGACTAGAATCGGTTATATTTTCTATTTTCTGATTTTTTGTTTTATTTTAAAAAATTAGATTACAGTGTCATGGTAACCTCTAAATTTAATTTTTAATTCAGGGTAACCTCTAAATTTAATTATTAAATTTTATAATTGTTAAAATTTAATTATAAAATTTAATTTTTGTATACAATTTAATTTTCAATTAATTAAATATATTTTATAAAATTTAAAAACTTAATCCGGATTAAAAAGATTTTTGAAATTTAATATTGTAATAAATTTTTCCAAATTTTCCAAATCATTGAAATACATACATATTTTTATTTTTTTTAATTAATGAATTGATGCAAAATAAATTTATATTAAATTATTTTGATTGAAATAAAAAAAATCTGTCAAACATAAAACCGCACATAATAATTTATCTATTGGTAAATAATTTATATAATATTTAAAATAACGAATTTATTATAATACGTGGATTTTCTGCAATTAATTTTTATAATAATTAAAATAAAAAATAATTTAAAGGTGTTTTTATTAACATATATAATACCAAAATATATTGCAATTGATTGATTTTGATATAGTGCAGTCATTAATTTTGACAGTAAAAATTATAAAATGATTTAATAAAAATTGAGATTAAAATAATTTTTGATATAATGACACAATGATTAATATTATATAAATTGTTATAAAGGACATTTTTTTTATATACGAAAAGTAAAATGATTGTCCTCTCTAGAGAGAATCATAAAATTATTGACATATATATTTCTCCAAGAGTAACAGTTTGTGTCAGCAAAGCCAGGAGGTCGAAAAATAATAAAATATCTTAAATATTTGATTTATATTTCAAAAGCATTAAAAAAAATTACCGACTGATGAGGTTTAAATGTAATTAATAAATGAAACAGATACACTTTTCTTGTAAGATTTATGATATTTTTTTTTAGTATTTTACTTAATTTGAGATAAATAGAGAAATTTATATGAAATTATAATTTAATCAATTTGTAAATTTAAGTTCAAACTTTTAATAAAATTTCAAGTTTATAATCGTTTTCAAAAAATTAACAAATTTTTTCCATAGTGTAATTTAGTATTTTTGGGATCATTTTTGCTGTCCTTATTGCAAGTATACTGAAATACTAAATTTCCTCAGAGAATTCTTCATTATATAATGAACTGACAATTTGATAAAGAACTAATAGAACATTTTTAAAAGATTTTTCATTATTCCATTCAAGTTTTTTTTTGGAATTTAAGTAAATTAAATTTTGATTTTATAGTAAAATTTTGTATAATACCACCACAAAATATTTCCAACTGAATTTGCACTAATCCCATATGAACACTTGAAGGATATTACTGCAATTCTTTTTTTAATATATTCTTGCAATGATGTACAAAAATTCTTAATAAAACTAAAAATTAAAGAGAAGAAAATTTTATATAATAAATAAAAATTTTCTTTAGTATCTAAAATAAACAAAAAAAAAAAAACAGAAAATTACTATGGAATTTCAATTAAATTTATATATGGAAATATTGTATCAACAAATGTATAATGTTTCTTTTATTGCTCCAGATGAATTGAAGTATATTTTTTATTATATATACATATAATATCCTTGTAGTCTTTTTTTCAAACAGCATATATAAAGGACATCTATAGAGTATATTAAAATATTTGCATAGAATATAGAGTTCGTTTTTTTTTCTATCTGTGTGTTTTACATTTCTAATTTAAAATTCATATCAATTTCAATGCCGGAACTCTTTGTAGTTTGTATTTCCATTCGGAAAAGTACAAAATATAGTTTTTTTTTTTGTAATCTGTTAGTTTTGTAGAGTGTATATATTAATATTAAAAAGGATATATGGGAAATGTACATAATATTGAATTAAAATGGTGAAATTTTTTTGAATGTTGCTTAAAAATTGTATAGTAAAAATGGAATATAAGAAGATTTGTAATTTAATTTCTAATCCTTTAAAGATTTCTTTTAATTATTGTAAATATTTTAATAATTTTTGAATATTATACTATACTATATGTACATAGTTAAAATATTAATTTATATTTGAAATATTTAATAAATCCTGATGAATATTTGTAATATATGCTTAACAGAATTTTGAAATACAATTTTATATAGCAAAGAAATTAAATTTTTAAATTAAAATTGTCCCAGATATTGTCGCACATTTAAATTAAAATTGTTCAGTAATTAAAATTGTCCATGGTTTGTGAAATTTTTGTTATTTATTAAGTTTCAATTTGCTTGCTAATACTAAGACTCAACCCTGAAAAATCCTTTATCCATTTATAATTTTTTTTTGATCAGTTAAATGGTTAAATCGTTATCTAAAAAATACAATTTCTTTGATATTATTATTGATTATCCTTTAATAGTTAAAGTATAAAACTGTTTTCATTTTATATATACATATTGTTGGATCTATCCACAAAGTAAGGTACGTGCCGAAAAGACGACTTCGTATTAGGAGCCCTCAAGAATTACTAAAATATTAAATTAAAATATTAATAATTTGGGAAATTTAGTATAGTAAGAACTCAAATGAAATACATTCATCTTTTATGACTCTACAGCCCGATAGGGGCCTACTTCTTAAAGGTTTTCACGATATTTTATTGGAATTTATACGACCTACTAATTATATAGATTCCGAACCATAAATTCCTATGTAGCTTGAGAAATTATTTATTGCAACAAGCCAAAAATGGCTTTAAATTGTATTTGAAAATGCGATTGAAGGCGGATAAATGTAATTAATGCGGAAAGTCCTTAAAAATTTGTTAAATTTTCCAAACTGATATTCAGACCAATTTATCCGTAGCATAATTATGACATTCCGCACTAAATAAAAGTACCTAATATGGCACTGAATTTCATTATTTCAATTTTTCAATAAAAATTGTTTGCATAAAATGAATTACTATTCAACTACAAACTACGAGGTTTGTTTTTTTTTTTTTTATTCTCTTTCTCATCATATTTTTGCATAAATATGATATACAAAAATATTATCCTTTTTCCCTATATACAAAGCATATATATGACAGGATATGCAGTTTGTTTTTCTTCTTTTTTTTCGTATTATTATTGTTTAAATACATTTTATGTTTTGTATTGTTAAAATTTTAATATTTTTCTATTTTTCATCATTTTAATTGTTTTAAAAAATACGAAAAATCATAAATGAAAAACATAAAAAATTTATATGTAATATATTTTTTTTTATACATATAATAGAAAATCGTATTTTTATTTGCGTATTATAAAACATTTTGCATTTCATAGTTTATTATGTTTTTTTTTTGTATGTAATAAATGATTAAAATTGTCGGAAATAGTTTAAAATATTTGAAATTTTATATAGCATAGATAAGGACGAGTATTATTATTATTTTTTTCTGTGGTTAATTTTATAGTTGTTTTTTTTTTTTTTGTTTTTTTTTAAATAAAATTGAAACTTTTTCAATTAAAAATATATGCCAGAAAAATATATATACCAGAAATAAAAAATGATATGATAATTATTTGTATATAATAATAATAATTAATTTTTTAACCAAACTAAATAATAAAAAATTTGGTGTAGTTTAATTTAGAGAATTTCTTTTAAATTTTCTGAAGAAAAACTTTTGCTATTTTGTGGTTTTTTTTATTGCCTTATTTAAAATTTTTTGAAAACTTTTTAAACAAATTTAAAGTTTTTTAAGTTTTTACCAAATTAATTGATATATACAGAATTTAATTTTTTTAATTTCACACAAGTTAAAATCATCAATAAATTTAATTAATTAAAATTCGATTGTAAAAGATTTTGGTAAATTTAGAAATTTTGGTAAATTTAGAAATTTTAGAAATCTATTAAGTATAATTTTTTTTTTGCAATTTTTGGTTTAATTATATAGATCGGAAATACTATATTTAAATTTTACGAGAATAGATTTATTTAACTCGTAAGTAGTAAAATCTATTTAAAAAAAAAAATTAACAATCATATTCTTAAACTTGTCAAAATTAATTTTACATACAAATTTATATATGTAAATTTATATTTTCCATTAAAATTCATTTATAGAAATGATAGTAAATGGATTACATCCATCGAATTATTTGTATCCTTCTCGCGCGGGAAATATATGTCTTGAAAATTCAGGATAATTATTTCTGTTCAATATTAGGAGAAGATAAAACGATAATCAACTTAATATATGATTGAATAAATTTAATAAATTGAATAAAATTTAAATCTCAAATATTTATGGTAAAATTGTTTAAATAAACTCCTTTTATTTTCCCTCTTCCAACAAAATTTTGATTATATACTAAACTATAATATTAATATATTACCAAGTATTACAAAATTTTCTCAAATATGACAAAATTCATGGATTTACATATAAATATTTCAAAAATATTTAAAGTTCTTATATATACCATTTTTTTTCTACATAAATTTTGATAAAATTTAAAGAATTTTGATGAATTTTCTTTAAAATTTACGAAATTTATGGGATATAATAAAAATATATGAAAATTTGTGATTAATTATCATTAAAATTATTACAAGTATTTTATATAATATTAAATTAATTATAATATTTTTCTAATATAAAATTAAAATTTGTTCACCATTTCATCAGAACTATAAAAAGAATATTGGTGAAAATAATTAAAAACTTTAATCTAATTATTATTTGCTATTAAAATTTGTTTTTTTTTTGAAAAATTTTAATAATTTCATTTCATTCCTTATATAATATTCATTCTTCAATTAAATAATTATAATATTTTGTATAATTATTTTGTTTTTGAATTGTTTTGGGATAAATTTTTGTATTCCAAAAGTAATCAAATGCAGGTGCCGACAACATGATACTGAATCGACTATAATACATATTATATACAACATAAAATATTAAAGCTTTTTGGTATTATGATAAAAATAATAATGAAAAAAAAAAAAACCCAACAATGTTTTTCTTCTCCTGTTTCGGTTATGATAAAATTTTGAAATTGAAAAATATTTAAGTTGCACCAAAAATTTTAGAATTTTAAATTATCTACATTATATAATAATGGAGTTGATTTTTGAAATGTTATTGTAGAAGACATAAAAAACATTATCTGAACCAACAGAATTTTGAAATTTTTTTTTGGTACTATATAAAGAAATATGGAAAAGGACAAGAAAAAAATCTCCAAAAAGAAAATTATGTAGAGGTCGTCGACCAGGAATATTGTTAAATTAAAATATCGTTTCTATATAAAATATTGTAAAATGTAATTTACGAAATTTAGGACATTATTTTTATAAAAGAGCCAATTATCGACACATATAATTATGACCTCTTTATCGACATAATAAGTAGAACTATATAATAATTAATCAAAGAGATAAGCTAGTTATGGACACTTTATGTATACGGAAAAATATTTCAGCGTAAAATTTAATTTACAAAATTTAAACAAACTGGAAAATTCTTCTAATTTTCCACATAAACTTTCTATTATTATATACAATTTATGCTATTTATGCTATTAACGTACTTAAAAACTTTCCATTCAATTTTATCTATAAACTTTTATGCATATAGTATTAATTTTTTTTGGGGAAAACTATATAAGGTGTACGTGTATCAAATATATTCAAATTTTCCTATATTATAACCCATATAAAGGAAAATATATTCTCTAACTAACTAAATGGTTATGATTCGCTTAAACTAAAACCAAAGGCAAGAAAATTTTATTTTATTTTCAATTCGTTGTCGTTCTTTATTTTTTTATCTTATTGAATAAATTAAGCGATTTTTTTTTTTGGTAAATTTTCCATTGGAATCTTTTGATGATTTCTAATATCATGCTGTGAATTATTAATGAACCATAGATAAAAAAAAACTTTAAACTTTGTTTTTTTTTTTTTGTTAAATAAAGTTTATAGTTTTTTTAAAGGTTTTCCATAGTTAGTATAAAAGAAAAAGTTTCTATATTTTCTGGCAAAAATATATAGAAAATTTGTTTGTTATTTAAAAAGCGCATCAGACAAAAATGAAATTAAAGAAGAATTTTTATACATTATATAAGTTTGTACATATAGTATAGAGAATGAAATGAAATTGTAAATGTACAAGTGTACCATGTTTTACACAGAAAGAACGAAAAAAATTTAATTTTAACTCTTATATTGAGTTGTGTAGTTGCACATGGGTAAAAGTATTATGGATAGAAAAAAATTACCACAGTTGTTCAATTTTTTGTACATTTTTTGGGTAATATAAATATAGGATTCAGGCGTTTATTGATGCGGTTTTTTTTTTTTTTTTTTTGTATATATGTATAGTAATATTGCTATATTGCAATATATTTTGTTTCATGAACAAAAAATATAAAGGCAACCCCAACAATTTACTACAAATAATGGCATTACGTGTTTCGTATACAAAAATTGAGTTTTCATTCAAAAATTATTTATAATATATTGTATAAATCAAATCATTGTATGTATATATATAGTTCGAATCAAGGTTGATATTATATGGTACAAGTAAATGGGAGAAAAAAATCATATTAAGTTTGAAATGTAACAAAAATAAATGTTAGAATATCGTTTAATTTTCGGTTTATTGGTCCGGAATAAAAGTTATTATATGAACTAAAAATTCTGTACCGTACTTAATTATATATAATAATATTAGTCAATATATTTTTGGACAATTTATATAAAACTATACTCGTACATAATGGTTATAAAAATTCGTAACGTTATTAGAACTTTTTTGTATCCATATAAAGTTCATATATATATTTCGATTAAAGTGAAGTTACATATATGAAAAATGACCTTTTCCACTTACATATAAATTCCAAAAAAATAATATTATTTGTTAGATGAAAAAATCGTACATATATAAAAAATTTCAATAAAGACAAAAGTAATTTCAGATAATTTATATAGATTTACTTTTGCGAATTAGAAAATTATTAAAAAAAAAAATCATGTCTAAAAAATATGGATTTAAGGTCTGAAATCAAAATTTAAGACCTAAATTAAATATGGTTACAATATCAAAAAAATACTATAGTAACAAAATTGATGCCCTGATAGGCACATTTTTTGAAAAGGGAAATCAGAGACCATCACACTTTGATAAAATAAATTTCTTAATTTCTTAAATAATTATACAAAATTAATTTCCATTAAAGTTTTCGTATATATACATAAAGTGAAGTTCAATGCTGGTTGTTATATGAACTTTAAGCTCCTGGAAAATATAATTTCCGGAATAAAAATGAGAGATTAAAATTTTCATATTTTCCCTTTAATAATATTGTTTTTTTTTTTTTCTAATTTAATCTTTAAATTGTATATGAACACAATTTTGTACAAAATATTTATAAACTAAAGTGAAAGAAATTTGGGTCTTAATTAAATTATTTTGAATTAATTTTGCTTTAAGAAAATTTAAGAAAATATTAAAATGGATGATAACAATGATAATTTTACAATATATATTTTTCCCTTTTTGATAATAATAATAATCATGAATCCCTATATATAATTAACCTAATTTATATTCAAATTTTTGTAAAATAATTTTTACCATTAGATATTTAATAGAATCACAACAGATAAATTGTAATGATATATTTTTTAATTAGTAATTTATTAAATACGGTATATAATAATCAAAAATATTATTATAAAATATAATTTAGTAAATACAAGGAATTTGTTATATACAATTTATATAATTTGTTATGTGAAAATTTTTCATTTTATGTAAAAATTATTTAACAACAAAATTTTAATATTTCATAAAATAAAAAAAAATGTAATTTAAATTATTTAAAAAAATAAATATACAACAATAATTTACCACCTATAAATAATATTATATTTATCAGCAGGACGTCGCGCGTATATAACATAAATTTTTATGATTAATTTGATGAGAAAAATTAAAAATTTAATGGCAAATTATAATATTTTTTTCCCGCAGTTTGCTTTTTTTTTTTTTTATTCATGGTTGTAAATTGATAATAAATGAAAAATTGTTTGAGGTTATTATTTCAGAATATAATTTTTACTTAAATATTATGTAGATTAATAATAATGAAATATGAGATATATGTATATATAGTATGGTATGCAATATTAATTTTATTATGTCCGTTTTATGGATATTTGGGAGACTTTATGGCAACAAAAACATTGAAGTTTACTGTGTGACCGTATTAAATATGGATGTGCTGATAGGATCAAACATTTGTGTACTATTTGACTTATGGTAAATATAACATTAATGATTTATTACCAAATTTTTGAACTCACGTATACCAAGTTCAATATAGTGACTATTTGATATTGTTTACTACTTGTTTACTTACGATTCAATTTAATTAGAATCAATATTTGTATACTATTTTGATCCTAAATCTCTAGGTAATATTATTTCTCTTCTGTCCCTATGGAATTTCCTGCCAGATAAGTAATAATTGTTGCAAGAAGTATAGACTTTTCCATTTACACATTTCGTAAACGCCAATTTATTTATTGTGATTCCAACTAACCATTATGTATATTTTATTAATCTAAATCTAAATCCTTTGCGACATAAATGTATGGACTACTATACTCTAGTAACCAATTTCATCGCTACAGGATCGGAAAACTCAATAAGGCAACTAAATATGTATTGTAAATAGTATGTGGCGTCCACCACCTACCTTTTCGAGGCCAAAAATATAGATATGTAACTAAGATGCCACAATAAAAATATTGACTAAATCATTTAATTTTCTTATTGGCCGCTCCACGTCCTGAAACCCATTTATTCGGTCAAATTATTTTAACGACAATTTCTCTGTTCAAAATTTATATCAAATATAATAGCTATATATTTGTATAACATTAGTCCTTTCCAAATTACTCATAAGATCATAATTATTACTTTGTGATTGTGACCCTAACTCAAAAAAAAATTTTTCCAAGTTTTCTTGATTATTCAAAGTGTTTTTTGTTTATTTTCTAAAACTGGCAAATTTCCTATTTCATTTTTATTTTTTTGTGTTATTATTGTCAAAAATTATTATGGAAATATCCTTTCGAGATCAATTTGAACTTTTCTATTGTAAATATATAGGAAGTTATATGAAATTTATAATAAAACTTATTCAAACCAAACAAAGAAGAAAAAAAAAATTTATGTCCTCAAAAGAAAATTGTTTATTCATTTCGTGTAAAAGTTTAAAGGGTCAAAGTTTTTTGTAAATTTTTTTGTTGTTGCTTGATATACTTTTTGATAATTTTAGGTTTTATCCTACTTTAAAAAGTTCTTAATAAACTTTATGATAAAAGGCAATATTACTGAAAATATTTATATTGCGAAAAAAAAATGTTATATAGAAACTTTTTTCATTCTTTTAATATTCAAATGATGATGCATATTATAATTTAGAAAACTTTATACAACATAATTTTTCTTTTAACTTTTTTTTTTGTTTTTTTTACACTTACCTTGGAAATTTAAATTGACCCTCATCTGAACCTTCACCACCAAATGTTGATAAAACTTTACCATTTACATCAAATATCTATAAAAATAAAAATTTGTTAATTGGTTTTTTTTTCTTCTTCTAATTTTTGATTAAATTATTCATTATTGTGTTTTTTATGGTATTAAAAAATTTGACAAAAAATATTGAAAAATTTCATAATTTTTGCAATATCATAAATATAAATAATAATTGCAATCATTTTATTTTTCTTGTAATATTTTTGATAAATTTCCAAAAAAAAAGCAATAGTAACTTTATTAAAAATAATATTGCATCATTCATTATTATGCAATATCAAAAATATTGCATATTGCATAATAATGCAATATATTTGATTTTTTTTTGCAATATCTTTGTAATATTTTTTTAAAATTCTTCAAAATCTGTAATAAGTTGCAATTTGCAATAATAATTCACCTTTTAGCAAATATTTTTATAATTTACTTAAAAATTTTTCAATATATATGCAATATTTTCAAATATTATGCAATATGTTTGTTTCAATATTATGTATATTTAAAAATTGCCAATAATTGTAATATGTATTTTTATTTAACTAAACATACCTGAATTCTATGATTATTTGAATCAGAAACAATAACTCTATTTGTATTTGAAACAGCAATATAATGTGGATGTTCTAATTGACCTTCATCACGGCCACATGTACCAAATTTACCAACAAAAGTACCATCTGATTGGAAAACCTATATATAAAATTTATACATAAATATTTTTTACCTAAATATATTCAATTTAGAACAACATTTTATGATAAATGGAAAAAAATGTATGGTAAAATTAATTTGGAATATTTGGAGTAAATTTTTTGGACTACAATCTAACAAATTGGTGATATAAATTTTATTTGATTTTGTTATTAAAAAATTTTGATTTTAAGCCAAAATAATATTAAGGACATTTATGTGGTGAAATAATGTGTATAGGTAATTAAAAAATTGTTCATATAAAATTTCCTTGTTACCATTGGCAAAAACTTTTAAATCACAAGTCAAAATAAAATTTAAAAGTATCTTAAAATGGATAAATATTTCTATTTTAATTTAGTCCTTTTATAAATTTACCTTTCCAAATATAATTATATAACTTATTTAAATAGAATTTTCAATAAAAGGACATTCTAATTAATTTTCATTTATGTATTTCTAAATGAAATTTGATATAAATGCAAAATATATCGAAATCGATATTTTAAAAAAATAGTTTTGTAAACAAACCTGAACTCTGTGGTTTTCTTTATCACAAACATAGATGAAACCTAATGCATCTGTTGTAACACCCCATGGATAATTAAATTTACCATCAGTTGTACCTTGTGAACCGAATGCTCTTAAGAATCGTCCTTGTGGATCAAGAACTTGTATACGATGATTATACCTTTTAAAAAAAAATATTATATAAATTTTCTTCAATTTAAATATAAAAAATATTCGTCTTTTACCGATCAGCTATAATATATTGGCCAATTCGATTGACAGCAACACCAGCTAAACAATCAAATTCACCTTCACCATTACCATATTCACCAAATTCTTTAACAAATATACCATTTGAATCAAATACTTGTACACGATGATTTGATGAATCAGCTACAACTATACTATTATCTGGCCCAACGGCAATACCACGAGGCCATGTAAATGATCCGGGCTCGCTCCCCCGGCCCCCCAATTGAAACAGCTGTTGACGTTTACGTAAATATACAGTTTTAGGGGAGGTACCTGCCACTCCGGCTATACCTGCTACTGCCACTGCTGCTGCTACCGTAGGGGAGGTAGGGGAGCCTAGCCCGTTTTTTGAATCATCATCAGATGATCCAATTTCATTTGCTTGCCTTAATGGCAAACCTAGACTCAAACGACGTGCTGCCGATGATGATGATGCACCGCTATTATTATTATTATGTGATGATGGTGATGTTAATGCTGAATCACGTGAATCTTTACTTGAACGATTACCATATTTATTTTTTAAATAACGTGCCCATGAACTTAATGCTTCACCATCTTTAGCTGTACCAGAACCAACTGGTGATGTTTCACGTGATTTTAAGGCATGTGATGAACGGCTTCGTGATAAATCAGATCCTGTTCCTGATGTATATGACGATGGACCATATCTTAAATTATAATAATATTAATATGTTTAATTGATTTTGAATCATTAAATTTTTGGTGGACAAAATTATAAAAATGTAAAATGTCAAGTTTTTTTTTGATGAAACATACAAAATAAAGAAGAGAACAGAAAATCTTAGAGAAAGTTTTTTAGAAAAAGTCTCTATAGGCTACTAATATTATAGAAATGAGTAATGATAGTACAAAGAAAACATGTAAATAATTTTCTGATCTATATAGTAATAAGCTTTTCTTTAGCTATTAAATTTTTAGGAAATTAATGCTAAAAGCAATTCAAAATTGATTAATTTTGAGAAATAAAGCATATGGTTTCTCTTTTTCGCTCATCCACAGTTGGATCAGAAAAATGAAATTAGTGAGATTTGATTTTTATGTTTATTTTTTTTTTTTTTTTTGAAATATTAAAAATAATGAATTCAAATTAATTTTATGATTTTTTTTTTTTTGATTAATGAACATAAAAAAAAATTAAAATTAAGAAAAAACGAATTCATTAAATTAAAACGAAAATTCCAAAAAAAAAATAAAATAAAAATAAATAAAATGTGTAAAAAAAAAAACAAAATGAATCAAAATTAAAGATAAACACAATGGTTCATAACAAAACAAATAAATATTATTATTAATTATGTAAATAAAATTAATAAAGAAAAAAAAATTAAATTATAAAAAATCATAAAAAAGAAAATTTATGTGAAAATATTTGAAAAGAAGAAAATTAATTAATTATTGTTTTTTTTTAACTAAAATTTTCTTAAAAAAAAAATAATTAAGTAAAATTAATTTTTTGTATATTTGAAAAGTTTTTTTTTTTTTGGTTTGGTTTTTTTTTTTAATTGATTTGATTTATAAATTTTTTTTTTTGTATATTTTTCTCGCACCTTGAAGCAAGATAAGCAGATGGTGATGCTGTTGTTGGTGATACAGATGGTTCATCTAAATCATCATCTTCATTGCCAATAACATGTGATGATCGGCTACGTGCCAATCGATTACGTCTTTCCTTCATTGCTAAATATCTGGAACGTCCGGTTCCATAACGACTATCTGAATCATCACCTGTTGCATCATCGTCCTGTGATACTTGTGCAGTACTTTTACTTTTATTTAAAAAGCGACTTGTATAGCTGCAAATTTTGCAATTTTAATTTATAATTTTTATTTTTATTTGGTATTTTTTTTTTTGTGGTATAATAAAATGTTGAAAAGTTTTTTTTAAAAAATTATTTTTGGTTGGCAATTTTGTTTTTTTTTACTTTAAATTTGAATTTATCAATTTTTTTTTTATATAGATTTAATTAAATTAATATTAAAAATTAGTTAGTTGGAATATTAAAAAATTATCTAAAAAAAAAAAAAAAAACATTTTAAACATTTATAATTGCATTAAAATATTTTGTTTGGTATATAACATTTTTTGAAGTTTGAATGAATTTGGAGAGATTCAAAATTTTATGTCGAGTAATTCGACATAAATGTCAATCGATATCTCAGTAGACGTGGTTCATATATTCTGGAAGAAGTGATTCACTGTCATACTGTTTAGTATTTTGGGACTTAGAAAGGTCCTAAGGACATTACAGTGGCATAACACCATGACTTCTGTGTCTCCTACAGCTCTGATCAAATTTTATATAGTCTTAAATTTGTAATTAATTAAATTGAAATTAATTTTACTATTACAAAAACCAATTTTCAACTCAGTATGAACATTTGACAGTTCAAATTTCATTAAATATTATAAATTTACCATTCAAACTATCAAAAAATGATATATCAATTAAAAAATAATTATGGTTTGGATTAGCAAAGTAATTGAAATTCTATATTATTATTGTTAATGAACAAAATTATTTACAAATGCAATAAAAAAATTCTACTTAACATAAAAAACTGATGATAAAAAATGATCTAATAAAATTTTTTAGTAAAGCATTTGGACTTGACTATTGTTCTTGACTGTTAAATGTGATTAGAGAAGTGTTTTTTGGTATACGTTTTTATTCACTTATAGCAAAGCTTTATTAATATTCTAAATGTAAATTATCATACTAAAAACTAATCTTTGATAATAAACAAAATTAAAATTATTACAAATTACATTAAGATGACACAAACAAAACAATAATTATTTACCTGCTGCCACTAGCACCATAACGATCATCATTATTATCATGATGGGATGGTGGATTAGGCCTCGATCTTGCTGCTGATGTATAACTACTACTCGGTGTTGTATATGACGAACGTAAACCAGTTTCGTCTCTAGAATTACGTCTAGAGGTACTAGTTGTATCCGGTAATGTACGTGATGATTGTGTATTTGTAATATTATTTGTTTGTTGTGTTGGACGTGTTGTTGATGTTGATTTTTTTGGTTGTTCTTCTTCATCTTCTGATTCTTCACTAGATGTTTCTTCTTCAGTACTTGAATCTGATTCAGTTTTTTTATTAGCTGAAGCAGCATTAACAGCAGCGGCAGCAGCTTTTTCTCTTTCAGCCCTTTCAGCAGCTGCAGCAGCACTATGATTTGGTAAGAAACGACTTTGAAATGGTTTCTTTTCTGGTACTGTTGTTATAGCTGGTGCTGTTGTTGTTGATGATCTACGGCTTGATTCACCTGAACCACTATCATTATTACCACGTGGTGTATAACGTTGTTTTGTATCAGCTGTTGCTGCTGTAGCAGCTGCTGTACGATTAGCAATTGCAGCTGCTGCAGCAGCAGCTGTTGCTGTTGTTGAACCAGAACTTTCTGTTGATGTTGTTGATTCAGTTGATACGGAACGTGTTGCTTTTGGTTTAACTATTGGTGCTGTTGATGGCATTGGTGGTTTTGACTGTTGAGGAGATGATTCATCAGATTCATCTTCTGAATCGCTGTCAGCCTGAACATAGATTAATACGAACAAAAAAAATGGACGCAAAAAAAAAAAAGAATGAAGATGAAGAATTTTAATGAGTTTTTGACAACATTTAGAAACATAGATTTAAATAGTTAATTATAGATAGAAGACATTATATATGTTTTGTATATTTTTTTGTTTAAAATGTATATTGTTCTCTGAATTTTACTTAACTATGTATTACATTTGTTTTGATTGTGTTTGTGTAAAAAAAAAAATTTATAACAATTTTTGATTTATATAAAAGAAAATTCTCTAACATATTTTTTTAGACTAGCATAAAATTGTTTTTTGTTTTGTTTTTTTTTTGTATAATTTCACTTTATAAATAATTTTTTTAGAATTTTTCTAGTTTTTCTTATTATATACATAAGTATTTATTAAAATTTTATTAAAATCAAGAATTAATGTTATTGTGTGAAATGATCTCTAGACACTTAAGCCTTAATACCATAATTGATGTACGAGTATACTATATTTTGTTCCTCTATGTTCCAATACACAAAAAACAGCCTAAACATGAAAGATTCTTTGGATTATTAAATTATTTCTTCACCAAAAAAAAATTGAACCTATATATAATATCTTTGGATCTCTTAAATATTGTGAATATAAAAGTATGTGAAAAACAAATTGTGAGTTTGTCAAAAGCATATTTCATCAATCAATTCTACTATTTTATAAAAATGACACCTAGAAATATGCAAAATAAATATTAGCTACAATAAATCGCATTTGATTCAGCATTTTATTGAATTTTCCATGCTCGGATTTTGGAAGCTATAGTTTTATAATGAAAAACTAAGTAGCTGATTAAGAGAAATTATTTTACCGATTCTTTTAATTTCAGTATAATCTCTTATTTATACATGATTCAAATTTCAATTCTCTCTATCGTCTATCATAATAATGATGGTAAAACTTTTACCCTTCAGTTACTCTCGATCGCGTCATGCGGCACACGCGTCAATGGCGAGAGTAACTCCAGCATTAGTGACACAGCAAACAAACAGACAAATTGAAATTTAATATATAAAAATTATTTTCCAAAATTTTCTTATACAAATATACTAAAAACCAAAATTCTCTCTGTCCCTATAGAGATAATTTTTTTTTTGTTTTATTTTGTGTACTTGTGTACGTGTAAGGATTTTTCCATCTATAATAATATAACTTTTATGTATCCCTATAAGACTTTGTCGTTAATCTAAACATAAACTAAAACCAAAAATTCCATAATAGTTTGAACGTGATGTGATATCAAATGGGACAAACAACAACAAAAATTTAATAAAACATTGTTTTTTTTTTGTTAATAAACCATTTTGGGTCCTTTATGTACAAAATGTGAAAAACTATTTTTTCACCATTTTTCCTTTTATATGCGCGGTTATATAAATAAAATAAAAATATTTTCGGAAACTGTTCATTGTATACCATTAAATATAATTTTGATTCTTTCATTTTTATGGTTTTTGACGATATATGGAGTGTAAAGAGTGTTATAATCGCCCCAAAGACAATAAAATAAAAAGTGATTTTTTTTTCGAAAGGAAAATTTCTATATAAAAATTCTAAGGAACAAAAAAAAAAAAAATATCCTTGTCAAAGATATTAATATAAAATCAATGGTTGTGAAACATTTGGGATTTGAAATTGCAAAAAAAAAAAAAAAAAAAGTGAAGATATTATATTTCTTTTTATCATCACATATTTTTTTTTTTTTTATGTTATATAGAAATTGACAAGGGACTATGAAAATAATGTATTAAAAATATGTTTTTATAGTATTAAAATTTATGAATAATTTAGATGGGAAAAAATCAAGAAGAAAACTTAAGTACATGGAGGTTAAATATTTTGTAAGGGTAAAAGATTTTTTAATATTTATATTTGATTGCTGATGGATTTTCAATTTTTCTATATATGTACTTCTATTTTTTTTTTGGGGGGTGGAAATATTAATAATAATAAATTAAATTGATTCTTAATGATTATATATATCTGGTTTTTTTTTTCTAGATTGAATAAGATTGAAATTTGTTTTGAAATTTTATATAAGTTCAAAGCTGGAATAATTATTTTATAGTAAATAAATGAAGTTTTGTGTATAGGCTTTACTATAGAATGAATTTTATTAAGTCGTTCTTTATTATTGATGAATTGATTTGAATTGATTTTGGAAATTTGATTTGATTAAGTTCGGAATTTATTGTAACAATATATATAATTACATTGATTTATCCAAAAATTAAAATTCAATCATTATCCGAAATTATCATCTAGTTTGGAGAAAAATAAAGTATGGTAATGGAAATATTTATTTTAGAAAATAAATTGTCCAATGAAAAATATTAAAATCTATGAGAATTTTGGATTGTCCTGGTCTGTCGATTGATAATTTTTAGTTTTTCAATGAAGTTGAAGGCAATTTTTTTTGGTTTAATTAATTAATTTTGAATTTTTAATGTATAAATTTGCAATTTAACTTAAAATTTAATCAAATTATTCTTTAATAACAATTAACTTAATTTGAAGTAAGGGCTATAATTATATAACGGTTTCTACTATGTAGAAATGTGAACTACATTTTGTTTAATATAAATTTTACTTCATTCAAAAATTTATCCACTTATAAAAAATGTTATGAATTATTTAAAATATTATTTATATCAAATTTTAAGCTAATTATTACATACCGAAAAATTTTATAAATTTGATAAAATTCCAATATTTTCAAGAATTTATTATATGTCATATTGCACCCTTTTCTAATTTAATTAATATTTAAATTGTAACGAAGACTGAAATCATAATTAAGATTATTACATAAATTTTAATTAAAACTAATTTCCTGATCATTATTTTTAAGTATTATGTACTTGGGAAAAATGATCATGAAACTAACTCATAATATTGTAATTTTTCTAAAAACTGAAACGAAAAATTCAAATTTACCACATAATATAACTATTATATTATTTCCCCATAATGCTATATTTTTAAGATTATTATTAAAATTAAGTTTCTTTTCATAAATATTAAACTTTTTATGTAAAACAAAAAAATCTTATAAAAATTACATTAACATAAATCAAATCACATGGGGATATTATATATTTTTTTTTTTTTGGGTTTCAAAATGTTGAGGAGATACCAACAAAAAATATTTAAATAAATTCTTGAAATGATGATAAAACAATATTTTATTGTTAAAGGATATTGTGTATATAAACTTTTTGAGAACTCTCTGTCTGTCTATAAAGCTTTGGTATGTATATACAACAGCAACAAAAACAATTGAAAATGATAATATTGTGCTGCTATCCTAATAATATTTATAAAGGGAAAATGTTTATTTATTCAAATTTTTTAACTGAATTGTTTCTTAATATCCTTTAACAATATATAAATATGTAGAAGACAAAATATCAACATAATAATAATTGAACAGATGTAATGTTTCCCTTTGAATTTCTGTTGTTTTTGTTTACACACAATTTTTTTTTTTATATAGTCATAGGAAGAGGAAGTCCGTCCTTAATTTCATAGGAGTTTGAAAAACTTTTAAGAGGAAATTTACTACAAAAAAAAAAAAAAATTATTGATTTTAAAATGTTTGTAATAATATTATTGATGATTGAATTTAAATGATAATTTTTCATTTTTATTTTAAGTATTCAGTTAAATTTCATTAAATTTAAAATGTTGAATTGTTTATAAATTTTACTGAAATCTGAAATAAAATTGAGATTTGAAATTTTCTAATATTTACACTATATTTTTCTAGAAAAATTCTAAAATATTATTGAAATTTTTTCATAGTTTTAGTTTTATTTATTTGTATATTAATTTATAAAGTTCTTCGAATTTTTTTTTTTTTTAATTAAATTTCTTAAATTATATAAAAAATCCCATTAAAATAATTTTTATTTTGTTACTGTTCGACCTGGAATCAAAATGTACGACGTTTCGTATTTAATATTTGACATAAATTATACCAAGAATTATATTTAAGCATAAGAATATTTTCTTGACAAAATTAAGTAATTGCAATTTTGTACATGAACAAACGAAATATATGACCAAATCATTAAAACTAGTAAAAATATACCAAATTTTGACAAGGTTCTGACATTTGTTAATTAGAATTTTTTTTTAATTGATCGCATAAACTGCGCTCATTTTGCTGGTTTTAGTGATCGATTTTCACAAAATCCATTTCTCATATTCCAGTATTAGTTCAGAAATAATAGATTTTGAAAACTAGAATTTGAGAATTGGATTTTACGAAACTAAATTACGTAGGTAATTCACCAAAACGCAATGCGTCTTTGGTTAGACAAAATAATGCATATATATCTACTTGGATAATGCCATATACTAACTAAATTATGCATACGGATGCAGATTTATGAATACCACGTCGTACGCTATGATTTTAGGTTGTTTAAAGTAAAATTTATAATCTTGTTTAGTGTAAAAACAACAAATTCTAAGATAAAAATTCTATATAAAATATAATTTAATTAAAAATTTGACTATTTATGGCATGTAAAATTATTTTTTTTTTTAAATTAAATTAATGTTTTGTACATAGTTTTACATATTATAATATGTATATATATTTTTTCTTGTGTTTGTATTTAAAATAAAGAAATTTTGTATATATAAATGTAAATAAAATTGAAATGAGATTTTCGAAATAAACGAATACTGTGCAATAAACTGAGGTGACACTAAATAATGTAAAACATCATATATAAATAAATAAATAAAATGATTTAAATAACAACAGAAAAAAATAAGCTCACGAATAACAATTTAACAACAAAAAATAATAATTAAATAACAAATTTTGATGTTTTTAAGAAAATCAAATAACAAATTTTTTTACTTCTAAACAATTTTATAAATATATAATTTTTTTTCTATATTAATCATCTTCAAGACTTACCTCAACAGCTGGACTACGTCTAGCTGGTGATGAACGATGTGAACTATCACTACTTTCTTCACTAGCTGTTGTTGGTACTGTTGTATTACGTTTTAATGCTGCAACACGATCAGCAGCTGGACGATCTGGTTCTTGTTGTTGTCCAGTTGATGTTGTTTCTTTATTTTGTCTTTTAATTCGACTAATTTCATCATCTTGTGATACTTGACGTGCAGCTGCTGGTGGCTGTTGTTGTTGCTGTTGTTGTGGTCTAGCTGCAGCTGCTCTAGTTACTTGCTGTTGTGGCTGTTGTACTGGTTTTTCTTTTTTCTCTTTTTTACCTTTATCTTGTTCTTGTAAACGTTTAATAACACGTGGACAATCTGATAAACGTATAATACCGCTTAATTGACCACGTGATACATCTTCAGTATCTAAACAACGTTCACCATTTTTCGATGAATCTTTATCATTTTGATTACCACCAGTACGTACATTTCTTGTTTGTTCTGTATCTGAATCATTATCAGCTTGATGGCTACGTACAAAACGTGAACGAAATCGTGATTTTGATGGTCGTGCTGATTCACTTTCATAATCATAATCATCATTACCACCACCACCACCACCGCCACCAGTACGTCCATAACGATCACTATAACGATCATTACCACTACCACTTGTTTTAGCTGGACGTTCACCAAATTTACGACCACCTAATACTGGTTCATCATCATAACCACGTTCTTCTGGTTGACGATATTGTGTTAAACGATGATCACTTTTTGATCGACTTAAACCACTTTGTTGTATTTGTGGTACTAAATGTGAACTTTGTCCTAATATTGATGGTGTTGTATGTATATTTAAATCACCAAATGTTGCTAAATTCATAACCATTTGATTTGGATCAATTGACATTAAGAAACGTACACGTCGACTATAATCAGCATTTTCATATTCAAAATTACGTAAAAATTCAACAGTTTTTAAGAATATTTCTTTAGTGTCCATTAATTCACAATCATCCCATTCAACATTCTCATTCATATATTTATCACCAACATCACAATTACTCATAATATTAGCAATTTCTAATTCTAAATTATCTTTTAATGATGTTAAATTTCGTAATTCGGTTGATGAATAACGTTCAATTTCACCACGTAATTGTTCGGAACGATCTTTAATTGCTTTCGTAACACGTCTATAAATTTCATCAATTTCTTCTGATACACTAATACAATTTGTTGTTAATGATACTGTATTTTTTTCAATTATTGCTAATGAATCTTGTAAACGATGAAGACTTCGACGTATCTACATATGTTTATATTATAATAATTATGGATGATAATGATGATTTATGGTTTGTTTGTTTTGTACAAAATGAATTTTAAGATGATTTTGAATTTATATACATGTACAAAATGGAGTTATTATATGGTATATAAAAGAAGAAGAAGAAGAAAAAAAAAATAAAATATTTAAACTAAAAAAAGGAAAGTAAAAAAATTGAAATTTACTTGACTATTAATTCTAGTTATTTCTCGCCTGAGAATATCCATGTGAGCACTTTTACAATCCTCACAAATTTTTTTCTCGCAATGAGCACACGCAGATAAATATGATTTTTCCGAGCACACATTACATCTTTCCATTATTTGACCTAGAATTTATTAGTTAAGTTAAATTTTAGTTTTTTTTCTTTTTTCTACATTTACACGTTATATAATATAAAGCATTAATTTTAATTAAATGGAAAATTTAATTGCTTAGTACAGAATTTGGACATAGAATTAAAATCTATTCAAATGTCTATCGATTTTTATACAAAATGTGCAATTTTAGGCACTACTAATATGGTATATGAAGGTCCTAATTTTGTTATCGAAAATGGATCAATTTGCTATTTAAGATTTGATATTTTATTAGAATTCGTTCCCTAGAAGTTGAGAGATCTCTTGCTAGATTACATCTCTGCTAGATATTCACAAGTTTATATATTTTCACTATTGGTTCTTTTATAAATGCCACATTTTAAGTGTAATTCAATTTTTGTTCTAATATTTTTGAAATTGATAAATTATATTGCAATTTACAAAAAAAAAAAATATTGCACCAATTTATTTTTTTATTACAAAAATTTTCTATAAATTTTGAACAAAAAAAGTATTTTTTTATAAAATTTTATTATAAAATATTTACTTTTACAAAATTGGTATATTAACTAAATATCTTCTTTATCTAAATATAATACCCCAAATAATTATAATAACTTTTATGCATATATTAAGTCAAATAAATCTTTATAAATATATAAATTATTTTATGTACATATTTATAAAGTTAAATAAGATTTTACAAATGAAATAAATATTGATTTTCATTATTATTATTATTTAACTATGAAAATATAATTTTGTAAATTCTATATATATTAATTCAAATATTTTCTTATATTGTGATTCAATATCATAACAAAGTTTTTATGCAAATATATCTTAATAACAGATTATATCTTTAAAAAGTAAATAAATTTTTAAAGAAAATTTATTCAATTTTTAATAATAATTTAATATTTTGTAACAGTTTAAGTATAAATTTTTACTATACGCATAGTATATTTTTCATTATAAAAAAACTCAATTTTTAATTGATATTCTAATGGCAAACAAAATTGTGAAATTTCATTTGCATAATTAAATTAAAACATAAAATGATTCTATATTATTTTTTTTTTTATGTAAAATGGAATATAATAGAAAAATCAAATGATATACAAATTGGTATATAATTTAATTTAATGATAAATTCTATGGTTAAATTGTACAAATTAAGATGTAAAATTATATATATAATTTAGATAATATAAATGGAAATGATAATAACTATAATAATAATGTATAATATAAATCAAATGTTAAGTGGTTCAAATATTAAAAATTGCATAGTAGGAACAACTGAAATTACCTATAACTAGGCTACCTTAAGACTAAGTCACAAAGATAGCAAGTGATCCATTTCATTGTCATAATAAGGAGTAGTTTTTTCCCTCAATTGGTTATATTATTTAATCTTACTAATGCACATTTTGTTGGATCAGATCAGAATTTCATTATTTGTTAATATATGAGCTTGGGACATTGGAATATGATATTAATTAAAGAAAATTTATAGCATTTTCATGTCAATTTGGTCTTTTTTTTCAATTTAAATTTACCATTTTTATAAATTTGAATTGTAAAAGGACGAATTTTATTTATGGGAACAAATTGTAAAAATTTCAAATTGACCTGAATATTTTATAGGTGTATATATACCGTCAAATTGATGTTGAAATATATATAATGAATTTATGATTTATATCTTATATAAAATAACAATTAGAATCAATTCTAAATACAGAAATAGCTTAAAAATGACAATTTAATTATATAATATTTCAATAGAACACATAATAAACCTATTATGATTACATATCATAAGATGTTAATTTTATATAATATAGAAAATTGTTAAAATTTTACAATCATAAAATTTATTTAATTATTCTAAATATATATATATTTTTGTAAATATTTAATATATATATATATATATGTATATATTTACCAGATGTTGGATCAGGAAGTTCACCAGTTATTTCGATATGTAATTCAAGGAAACGTGTTAATGTAACATTTGTTGGAAATGCTTGAACTCCTTGATATGGTATACGATGTTCTGCACGACATTCCGGACATTTAACCTAAAAACATTAAAAATTATTTATTACATTTAACTCAAACTCATATTTCAATAATGAATAATATATACACATATGTACATATATGAAAATTTTAATATAATATAAATAATAATTTCATTGAGGAAATATTATACATATTTGTATATGACATACGAGTTATATGACATTATATTAATAGGTTTTTAGAAAGTGTTATTGTCAAAATATGCATTAAAAATTTATAATTTTACATTTATTCAAAATATGTAGTTTTTCACTAAAAAAATACATATATGTATTGTAAATTAATAAAATATATGTATAAAATTTTTTGTAACAATTTAATGATTAGAAAATCAAATTATAAAATCTAACTTTTTATGTTTGGTTTATGTGGTTTTTTTTTGTTTTGTTTTGATATAAATAAAATATTTATACAAAATGTCAAATTCATATTTGGTATACTATGTATATTAAAAATTTTATATATTATTTACTAAATATAATATCTGAATTTAATGTTTTAATGTTTTTATTTCATTACATAATAATATTTTTGATAGCTTTTCCTATTTTTTCGTATATATATTGCTTTAAATAAATGAAACATTTTCTCTGGAAATTAATATATGTATATAAATATATGAAATTATATTTTAATATTACATTTGTATATATTTTTCTTATTATGATTATTGTTTTCGACATTTTAATGGTTTTAATAGTTATTTCTTTTTCAATATATAAAACTATATATACCATAAAATTGTAATTCAATATTATTTAATTTAGAAAATTTTGTGAAAACATTGAGTACGATGTATATACTATTATAATATGATATATATAAATACTGAATGATTTAAAATGAAATCTATTTTTAGTATTTTTTAGTATAATATATACCAAAAGTAAAAATAAATATTTAAGATTTTATATTTTCAATATTTTTTTTTTCTATATAGTTAAAAATAATTTTTGCAGATCATACTATAAAAATATAAATTTTCTTATATACATATTTATTTTTTACAGCGGAAGCTGTTTTACGTATTATTTATATATAAATTTATGATTTCAAGAAAATATATAAATATATTGAATTGAGAAAATGATTGTATAAACAAAAATAAATTAAATTACAAAAAATTTTTTTGTATATTCAAATACAAATTTACTCTTAATTCATATAGAAGTTTATATGCGGTGGGAAATTATAGAAATTTGATATTTGATGCTAGAAGAAATTTATGTAGAATTTATTAAGTGTACTTAAATTAAATTTATGGGTGTAAATTATATATTTAAAAAATTGAAAATTTATAGTAATTTCTTGTCAACTACACTATGACACTTTTGAATATCCTACACGTGGCGTAAAAATTGGATTTTCGTTGACTACACCCTCTACTTCTACACCTACACCTACATATATATATTGAAGCATATTGAAAAAGTTGACGCACTTTCTACACTTTCTAAAACGCATTTTAATTTAAGGTGCAAACAATTATTATTCGTGAATTTTGGAAAAATAGTAAATAAATAAAAAATTATAAAGAAATAGTTTAAATTTTCGCTACACCATAGATTTTTCTTCATCTTATGGTAGAGTGTAAAGTTTATAGTGAACAGAAATTGCTTTTAATAGAATTATATAAAAAATTAATTAAATAAACAAAAGTTTTAATTAAAATAAATTTTACAAAAAAAAAATAATATCAATAGTAGTTTCTTACCTGTCTTCGAACATAATCAACCAAACCCTCCATACATGGTTCCATACAAAATGAATGTTGACATGGTAATAATTTTGGATTACGATACCTATCTAGGCATACGCAACACGTTAATAATTGCTCAAATTGTTCCATATTTTAACTGAAAATATAAATATAAATTGAGAAAGGTAAAATCAATATTAATTAATTATAATGGTTAAATTAATGGAAAATATAATAGGAAATTATTAATTCCAAATAATTTGAAAGACATATAAAATCAATAAAGTCAGTAATTAATCATTATTAAAATATTTTCTCTTAATTTTTATTAATCTGTTTATATTAGTGGCTACGACAGTTCGTAATGAACTTCCTGCATATATGAACTTCCCGCTTCCCGTATAAAGTAATATTTCTAAAATAATTTTAATTTAATTAAATTTCCAACATATTATTTGAAATATTTCAATGCAAAATTATGATAGATAATATGCTCAATATTTCCGATTTAATAGAATATTTAAATCAATAAATAAAGCATTTGCTATATGCAATTTGGTAATGAAATATTAGAATAATTATAAATATACAAATTTTCAATTTTTAATTACTTAGAGTTAATTAGTAAGAAGAAAGACATTGTCAGTTCGTTAGTGTCAGGGGAATCACACAATATTGCGTAGAACTAGAACCGAAACAAATTATAATCAGTTTTGAATTTAATAAGTTACATTTCTTGTTTGATTGGTTAATTTTCAAGTGTAAAAGAAAACAGAAATGATTTTAAAAGAATCTCTGATTGTCCTTTAACAAAAATTAAAATAATCAGAAAACACAAAAATTATATTTTGAGTGAATTATTATTTGAAAATGCGAAATAAACATTTAAAATCATTAATAATTTTTCTATCCTGTCATTTTTTATAATATGTGCGTAAATATTGTCTTCAAAAATATGTAAAAAAAAAAATAATTTTGTTATTGTGATTTTTTATGTTGTGGGATTAAAAACAACACTTCGTTTTCCATTAAAATAAATACATAAATATGTATATATAGTACAGTATATTTTATTATGCTCTCTCTACGGTATAAAAATCATAGAAAAAGATTTTTGTTTGGTAGACATTATTACAAAATTATACCACCATTATTATTATTTCTTTTGAACCTATACATATGTATATAATATATCAAGATATATTTAAATAGTAATACAAATATATACACCTGTGTTGTTATATGTTATATGATATTTACATTATGTGATTTTCGTTTAGAAATTGCATATACTTGAGCATATATGTCGAAATTCAGACTTCCAATTGCGTTAATTAATATAATTACTATATTAATATCAATAAAATTTTGGTATTAATTGTAATTTTAAAATATAATTTTAGTATACGGTATAGTAAATTACAATTTTCTATTTTACTTTTAATATTGAGCAGTAAAAGGCAATTAAGTCTGAGGACCAGTGTCTACAAGCCAAGTGCGTGATACTTTAATAATTGAGAAAAGTAAAATATATTCTATACTCTTAGCTTGATTTCAAGCAATTTCTCTATTATGCGATCAGAAAAAATTAAATATTCGTAATGGATTAAGCTCATATGCTGCAAATACAGAAATTTTCTTTATACAGTTTTAAAATGTTGATGATAAGATTTTAGCAAATCGACAGGTAAAATCATTTCTGAAAATTTTGATATCAGACAATTTAGAAAAAGGATATTATTAGATTATTAGATTATCTCTTTTGCTTGTAATCCTAAATCAAAATAATTTGATTATAATGAATCAGTCTTTTTCCCTCAATATTATCACAATTTTGACAATTTCGACGATTTCGACAGATGTATTATAGTATGAATACTATATTAATTCTACATATGAAAATTTTGTATATTTATCCTATTTTTGTTATCTTATTTATTTATTTTTTTATACTTTTAAACAGGATATAACGAAATATAAAAAAAAAATTTACATATAAATATAATAATAATAATAATATTTTTTTACATTTCTAATATTTGAATAATCTTTTCTCAAAACAAAAAAATTTTCATTTTTGGTGAAAAACAAGAAGGAAAAAAAATAAAATTAAAAGTACAAGTGTGGAAAAAATGATAATTTTCTTTTTTTTTTGTAATTTGGTTCTTATTTATTTTATCCTTACACACATAAGATACCAAACGTAATTTAAGGATTTAGAATAAATTTTTTTCTTTTTTTAACTTTTTTTATCAGGGCATAAAAACAAAGTAAGAAATGTAATAGAAAACTTTTAAATTATGTATTTAAGGTATATTTATCACATTATTTAGATTAATTTCTTAATAATAAAAAAAAAAATTTATTTTTAAGATTGTTTTTTATTCAGTCAAGTGACAAGTTACAAACAACAACAAAATGTTCGTCTTTTTTATATAATCTTTTTTTTTTTTACATATTATTACTTTTATTTTGATATCTCTGAAGAAAATGTCAAAATGTAATTTATATTCGTTTACATTTAAACAAAAGTGAATGACAATTTATGTAAAATATATATATAAAAAGATTGAAAAATATTTTAACTATCTTTGGGAATTTTAAAGATAAATCGAAAATTTCTATACATTATAATGTCAATTTCATCTAGAAAATGGAAACTATACAAAAAACTATCATGAGATTTAAGAAAAAAAGTAATTACATATTTTTTTACGATTTTTTAAGACTTCAAATGTATAAGGAAAATAATTTTTGATAAATTTACATTTGGGGGTTGGTATATATGGAATGGATATAAGTAAATGATTAATTTGTATATAAAATTTCGACATTTAAATTTATTATGATGTATAAAATACTTAAATTACTTATATCAAAAGTGAAAATTGTTATTGAACAAATTATAAGAGACATGTGGAAATGTTGCTTAAAAATGAAAATAATAAAAATATTGGTCAAATTAAAATGAAAAATGGGTCAAAGAAGAACATATGTAAACTTGGGCGAACAATATTTCATTTCTTGAAATTTGGGTCATATTTCTTCGTATAAATATTTAAATTTGGGTTATATTTCAATATAAAATAGTGTCCAATTAAATGAAATAATTAATTTCTGAATAATTATTCCGAAAGTTCAAATTAAATTAATATTAATAATATAATAACAGCTGAGTATGCATATAAATAATTCATGTGTACCTACTTTAACAGAATCTGTTAGTAAATTCAATAATTAAATTATACCGGGGCCTCGGTTTGCGTCGTTAATTGGGACCGACTGTAACTGACTTTTTTTTACAAAAATTAAACAAAAATGAAATATGTGGGAAATTTCTGGAAAGATTTGGGAAAAATCTTAAACAACGCAAATGGAAATATTAACGACGTAACTTTGAAATATTGAAATATCGAATATGGAAATCGACGCAAATCGGGACGACGCAAATCGAGGCCCCGATGTATTACAATAATTGTACAGGGTAATGTTTATTTAAGTGCGAATGTTAATTTACATTATAATGTACATTCACTATTAAAAACCTGTTAACTATCTGTTAGCTTACTCAACTGTTATTTATATGTACAAAACATCAAAATTTTGACTATGGTTAACACTAAGTTAACCATACGCTCGCGTACCACAAATTATATGGGAATGACAGAAATCGTACACCGTGTACGCGTTGATTTAGGGACAAGCCTAAGATTTATTGAAATTGATGAAAGGGAATTTGAAGGACTGAAATTTATACCTATAGTATTTTTTGAACCTTTATGAATTTTTGAAATTTCAGATTGATGTTAAGTAGGTCTAAATTTTTTTTTATAAAATTCTGGAATAAAAAATAATCTCGCTATTATACAAAAATGAAAATTTCGTCGTTTAATTTGATTAAAAATTAATTTTCTTTCAACTTTAATGAATTTATTTCATAACTTAATTCTATTCTTTCAACTTTTAGTATATTAAAAGCTATATAGAAATATATCTAAATAATATAATTTCAAAAATATTTTAAATAGAAAATGATAATATTTTCATTATGTACAAAAATTTAATTGAAATTTTTGTAATTGAAATTTTTACATTAACTTCTCTATATACATAAATCTGACACAACATTTTAACTATATTATATTTATATTCCTTCTTATAAAACAATTTCGCAAATTTTATATAATTACAAACTACAATATTTTATTATAAGATTAAAATGTAATTTTGTGTAATTTCAAATATATATATAAAATAACTCAAAGAAGTATAATAAACATTTAAATTAAAATATTTCCCTTTTATTATTATTATTATAATATTTGCTGGTTGTATTAAAAATGACTTTTGATATGTTAATTATTTAGTTTTCATTTTATTTTGTAATTATATATAAATAATCTTTAACATTGCAATATATTTTCATTTTATATTATAATTTATCTGGTATATAGAATTTTCCGGTCAAATTAGTCTTTTTACACATTAAAGATAGACTCTAGTCTAGATAGTTTAGATAGTCTAGACTATTTTGAATTGTAAGGATATTTTGAAGTGTAAATAGTCTAGATAGTCTAACTCTAGACTATTTTGAAGTGTAAAAAGACTAATTTGACCGGACAAAGTTATATATCAAAAAAATGTATAACATCCCACAAAAAAAAAAGAGGAAAATTATCATTATTTATTTATTTATTATGGAAGTAGATTTTGGAAATTAACCCAGTTAAGCGAGTAATTTATTTTCAAAAGTGTATTTCTGGGTGCGTAATTAAAATCGCCGATCATGTATATATTCGTATATATTCGTCAAATGCACTTAACTGGTTAACATGCACTGCCCGACACAATTCATCTTAGATTCTACATATTGCAATCTTGATAAAAGTGTGAACTACACTTTTACATGATATTGTTTATACTTAAAAATATTTTTACTAGCATTTTAAATTTTCATATTTTTCACCCTGATTATATATACGTCAAACGCACCATAGAAGCACTTCTACTTGACGTATTGACGTATATATACGTCAAACGCGCTTAACTAGTTAAATGAAACCAAAGCTGAAACTATGATTAATTTTTTTTTTCAAATTTATATAACGAGTATAACTAATTTTGGTTACTATACTTAAAAATATTTTTATTTATAATTAAAATAAATACATAATAAAATTAAAAAAAAAAAAATATTTTATTTTCAAAATTTTTGGTTAGATGTTTTTGCATATTTTATTTTGTCGGTGGAAAATCGAACAAAGAATTTTTTTTTTTTGGTAAATTATATTTTTAAAGATAATATCGCGTATATTATTTTATGTTTATTTATAAAATAATTTTTGAAAAATAATAAATAACTTTTAACATAATATAAATGTAATCATTGTGTGTTTAGATTTTTACGTGTGTTTAAAGAATCTATTAAAATTTTAATGATGTTATTTTATGTTTCTTATTTAATGAAAAAAAAAATTAAAATTTTGTATAATTGGGAAGAATTTTAAATATTAAAACAGATCTTTGTTATAAAATGTAATTATTTAATTTTAGATTATAAATGAATTTCAAATTTGTATAAAGCATTTCCATGATGGAAATCAGAAAATGATGTGGAAGCTTTCATAAATTTGAAAAGGATTATAGATTGAAAAATTATTATGGTTTTTAAAGTAATTGCAATTGGAATTTTGGGTTTAAGAAGTAATTGCAACTAGAATTTGGGTCTTTAAATGCGCGATTAAGAAGTTTTGATAAGCATATAAATTGAATTAGAATTTTTTTTTTTTAAAACTATTAATGATTGCAAAACTCTGAAGCAATTACTAATTGTATTAATTCTGAAAAGTGCTTTTCCAATTATATGAAACTTTTTTCAAAACAAAACTAAATTATTGAAATAATATTGAATTGTAATTGAAAAATGATTGATTTAATTTGAAAATTGTTTAATAACTTGTAAAAAAAATTGTTAATTTCACAAGAAAATTGTATATAAGTATCATTTTTTGTAAATAGCGACGGATCATATTAATTAGTAGTTAATAGTTTATATGAACTTTTTTGGTATCCTATAATTTTGGAGAATTTTTTATGACATCCAATAAAATATTTTAAACCTTAAAATCATTGGCGAAACTTTTTAAAATTACATATAAATTAATAAAATAATTCTAAATTCTAATAGAAACTTTAATTTCGTATTCAATAAAGCATTTTATTTGGATTCAAAAATATTTTGTACAATTTGTAGAAAACAATTTATTTATAGTACAATTGTCTCTATGGTAGTACCCATAATATTGTACGGTACAAAGACTTTTATTGTAGGGTACAAAGACTACCCATAATATTGTAGGGTACAAAGATATTATTTATTTGTATTAAAGGATATTTGTACAAAACTTCTATTTATATCGAATCGGGACATTAACGAAAACATTTGACTTTGCTATACTTCTTTCGTTTCAGATTATATTACGACTTCAAACCAATTTAACCAGGGACAGATTTGAGATCAATTTTTTGAGGAAACCAAAATAATCATAATTTTTATATTTGCAATATTTTTGCAATATTATCTATGTATAAATATTGCGAATAGTGCGAAGTTAATTTCAAAATACTAAGTCTATAAAATACTATATCTATATATGATTTTTCGATTAAAGACCCCGTTTTTTTGTGTTATTATATTTTAAAGAAAATTGTGGGAAATTTTTTAAATTAAAAAAAATTATTCAAAATAAAATGCGAAATACAAAAAGTTTTAAAAATACGCGACAAAATATTCGAAATTTAATTGACAAAAAAAAAATAAAATTTATATAAATAGAATTTTTTAAATAAAGACAAAATATTTTTCTGCTTTGGACAGTCAAAAAATAGTCAAATTTTCTTTTTCAATATTTTATAATTTTGCGTGAAATTTATAAAAATAGATTATGAACGTATAATTTTTCTTTATGGTTTTAATCATTAATCTTATTTTAGTTTATCAAATCATCATATCATTTTTTATGTATTTAATTTTGTTCATAAAGACAACAAAAAAATATACTTAAATAAAAAAATGTTTTCTTTTGTTAAGTGACATAGCAAGAGAAATAAAACGAATCCCTTTTCTCTGTTACATTACATTAACAATATAAGTCGAAGGATTCTGCCCTCTCACGAGAAGAGAGAGAGCAGCCAGTAACCGTGATGAGGAGATGTGAATTAAGTTGGATTCAAGTCGAAATTCGAAATCACTGAAAGGTGCGGTTGCTGGTTAGTTCGCGGCAAGATTTTAGTTAAATATTAATTATTAAAATATACCTTGTTTCCATGACGACTCGAGTTGAACCCCATGGAAACACGAGTTGAGTTGAGTTTTCGTTAAATCCATTTCAACTCCACGAAACTAGTGGGATTGAGTTGAGTTATGTCATTTTATTAGTAAATTGACATTTTATATCTTTGGATGTGTAAATGAACAAAAAATTATTATTTTTTTAATAATAATGGCGTCAGAAAGACTTTTTTGGAGTGACGATGAAGTAAAAATTTTAATATCAGTAATGGAGGAGAAAAATATATTAAAATTAATGACATAAATTTAATTATTATGAAATAAAAAAACCTGTTTTATATCGTGTTACCAGAACTGTCAGTTCAACTCAACTCAACTCGAGTTTTTGCATGGAAACAACTAGGTTTGAAATTTGAATTTTTTCAACTGAACGATAACTCAAGTCAACTCAACTCAACTCCGTGCATGGAAACATGGTAATAGATATATATTTAAATTCAGTTTTAGTTAAGTTCAGTAAATCGTCGTTTAATACTTTATTTAATTAAATTATTAAAAATTAAAATTAAAAAATATTTTCATTAAAATAAAAATAATTACATTTAAAAATTTCAACAACAAAGAAATAATTTAACATTAAAAATAATATTTTACATCATACAAAAATTTTTCTATCACGTATAAATTATGTTAAATATTAAAAATGGCATAAGCATAAAAAGCATATTTTGCCAGTAAGATAAAAAAAATAAATCATATAATAATATTTTATATATTTTTTAATATTATGCACACACTATAAAAATAAAAATCTTTTAATGTCATACATAAAATATTTGCACTCGATTTTCGTTCAACATTATTTATATTTTAGTTAGAGGAATATTTTTTTTTTTTCGTGTAATGGTAAAAGCATTAAATTTTAAAATTTTATATAAAATAATTCCGGCAGCTTGTATATACATAAAATATATATGTAATAATAATCAAAAATAAATTTATATATTTCACAGTCTATAAGAAAATTGCATAGAAAAATATGATGAAAAAAAAATATATTTATATAAAATTTTTTTTTAAATAAATATTTTCACAGGCAGATAAATTAATTTAAGAAAATAACGAAAATGAAATTTTATTTAATAAAATTTTGAAAGTGGTTTTTGAACATTATTTTATTTTTTAAATTTTTTTTTTAATATTATTTGACAGTTGCAATGCAATATTTATCAATTTTATATAAAGAAGAATAAACTAATAATTCTCTAAATTAATTAAAATAAATTTGGTAAATATATAAATCAATTGACATTTTTTGGATATGGTTTAAAAAATTTCAGAAAATTTATTACTATAATTTTTTGATCAATTATTATTAACACGTTAATCGCCGCGATAATGGCAATTTTCAGGTTTTACACCTGGTAGGCTAAGCCTTTGGAAGATACAGCAAATTTATCGTTTGCGTCGGATATCCAGTAACTGACATGGCCTTCTACTAAATCCCGTATGTCAGACATAATATGTCTGACATGGCTCATGTAGAACTTCTTAGTGTCAGACACAATATGACTGACGTGACGATTAACGTGTTAAATTTAATAAATAATTGTTTTTTTTTGTTCGACGAAATTTTGAATCATAAAATTTAATAAACTGGATATAATAATTGTACTATATTTGGTAATATATTTCATTCACCAGGACGGACCTACAGAACAGATTATTTATTTTACTTACTATATTTAATATTTTTTAATTTAAATTACAAATATAAATTTGTCGAAAAACAAAAATTCATTAGTAAAATTGAAAAATATAAAATAAATTATATTCAAAAGTTAATTTAATAAATTTTATTTAAATAATGAGTATAGTCGCTCTGTTCTTTCTAATATTGTTGATACTAAACAACTATAAGAAGTATGACAAATTTCTATTTATTTTTCCTTGAAAATTGCCAGAATTTGTTGTCAATGTGTGTCAGCTTTAATATTTTTATTATTTATTTAAAAATTTTACGATATAATTTTAAAGGTAGTTGTACAGTTTATGACAAAATGTATAAATTAATTTTTTAAACTATATATGAACAAAAATTGGACTTCATTCTTCGAGTTGACGCGTAAGTTTAATTTTGTAAAGCAAATAAATTAGTCATTTCAAAGTTTTTTTTAGTGTATGATTGGTTACCTAATCAAATTTCGTTTATAATTGATTCTCGTTTAGATCTAATTTATCTTAGTTAATTAAGTATGGTATGAGCTGGGATCGAATTATTCCATTCCAGTAAGCACAATTATAAAAATTTAATGCTATAGTTAGTATAGATAGACCATTGGTTGGTTGGTTCAAGTGATGGCAAGTACCCGAACGACAGACATGTGACTCCAATTAGCGCAATTGCGCCGTTTAAAGACCACTCACTCTCGCGACCACTGAGCTATAGTTAAGGCAGGTGTGGGCATAGTTAAAACCATCCTGTGGTATTCAGGAAACGAAGCATGTCCTTAGGTTTTGTTTCGGCTAAGTCGTCAATGTTATTAAAGAAGGGACTACCGAGTGACCGTACTTTGGCTCTGACTAGCTCAGGACACTCGACCATACACTAGATAGACCATACTCAGGCTCATTTATCATATACCCAAAAGTCGACATCATTTAAAATTTTCTCAAATTTGATGCCATTTTAAATTGTCTACTAAACTATTATAATTGGAAAATCCAATTAATTTTTTGTTAAACTTTAAGACAAATTTAAGTTTAGTTTTTAATAATCTTGAAAATATTAAATCAATTTTCAAAATCTATGCCACGTAAAATATAATATTTCCCAACAATAATTGTATACCAACACAAATGTGAACCAAAAACAACGTGCTATATATATTACTCACTACAACGTGGTCAAATTAATAATTTTTTTCTCAACCAATTTAATACTTTTTTTTTTCTTCAAAAATTTCATATTTTTTTTCACAATTTGTTGAAAATCTTATAAGTATACTATTTTTTTATCGGCCTGTGCAATATGACACTATAAAAATTTTTTTCTTTATTTCATTTTCGTTTTTCATTTTTTTATGATCATCAAAAAAAAAATTACAAAAAAAGTGAAAAAACTCTCTTATAAAAAAGATGAAAATAAAACATTTTCTTTTCCTCGTTTATTTAAAAAACAAAAAAAAACATTTTTAGTGATGATGAAAAACCCGGCAATAATTGTGAAATATTTTTTATTTTTTTTTTTTTCATTTTAATGTATGATGGAGTGAGTGGCGAGTGGGTGTTTTGTAGATGTGAACCACATTTATAATTATAGATAGATAAAAGAAAAAGAAAAATTATTAGTCCTATAATTTTTTTTTTTTGAATATTGACAGTATTTACCGGAAAAATAAATATAATAAGCAATGAACTTTAAACTATTTTTTTTTTGGTAAAGCTATGTACAGACAGAGAGTGAAAAAGATCGTGAAAAAATTATTTAAAATTTGTACATTTCAACTTAGTGAAAATTTTGACTGCAATTTGAAATTGACAAAATAAAAACGAAAAGCCAAATTTAAGTCAAATTTATTTATTGTAAAAAGTCATATTCGTCTAGCAACATAATCGTTTTCTATCATATTGAAATTGATAATTCAGTAATTCACATGACCTAATAATAAAAGATCTGCTGGATATAATTTGACACTCGCCATTTTCTTTTTAATGACGAAGATTTGCTTTGTAAAAGTTTTAAGGATATTTTAGTTATGGCTGTGCTTTTATTTAATTTATTATATTTGGTGTGTTTCTTATTTAAATCTGTAGAGATCAACTAGAGATTCTTTCAAATCTGAAATCAAATAAATCTGACTTATAAAATAAGAAACAGTGAGATTTTTCAGATAAAAAATGCTACAATGTTTACCGGGTAGAATAAAAATATTGGTAGGCTTGTCTGGGATTCTCAAATTGATTGAACTGAGTCAAAATGGGAAGCAGTTCTAGATTTATTAGATCGATCTGAGCACAAGTAAGAAACACACCATTAATTTCATATAAAATTTCTTACCGATGACAGTAAATAGAATTTGAACTGTCAAGCAGATCTTATATTTAGATCATGAGAAATTCATAAAATTTAAAATATTTCAAAATTAAAACGTCAAAATGTTAATTTTTCACGTTCAATAAATGTACAGAGATCATTAATATAGTAGTGAAAAATTTGATTATTTTAAGGTTCATGTCTATGATAAATAATTTTCATTTCACGTCGAGTATGTGCTACTTTTTGAAATAAAATTTCAATAAAATTTCCCGACTTTTTCACAACCTGAAAATTTATATATATGGGAAATCATCATTTCACTTTCTGTCTGTACATAGCTTTAACAAAAAATTAGATTATTTATAGTTAAAAAAATTTTCATAAAAATTATCAAAATTTTCTTTCAAAAAAATCATTTAATTTTAATTTAATTTTGTTCTTTTTGTGTTCCTTCCTTGTGTGTCACATCAAAAATTTTATATATACGCTTTGAATTCAGGTGCACTGAACTTTTAATTTGAGCTGAAAGGAATTTGAGCTTTTTGTTGGTTGTTGTTGTGGAGTAATAAAGAAAATTCATGAAAATATTTTCCTTGTCTTTAATTTAAAACAAAGAAAAAAAAAAAAATTTTTACCTTTAATTTTTTTTTATGAATAATTTTTCTTTATGAAGAAAATTTTTGAGACTATATTTTTTTTTTGGAAAATTTAAGGATATATAAAAAAATATCCTTTTTTTCTAAATTTTATTATTTTATTTTTTAGTTTTTTATTGAAAATTTAATTAATTTTTCACACTTTTTTTTTTAAATAAAAAAACACTTTTCCTTTATTATTTTCTTTATGGAGAATAATAAAAATCATTAAATTCTTAAAAATAATGAAATTAATATTTTCGACATTTTTTAATTTAACTTTTTTTTTTTACTTTTAAAAAAATTTAGTATTTTTTTAAATTAATTTCATTTAAAAATCACATTTTTTTTTTTTTTTGAAAAAATGCAAATAATTTATTATAAATTTAAATATTTAATTAAAAAAATTTGAATTAAAAATTAAAATTGAATTAAAATTTAAAGTAAATTTTTTTTTATTTAGATTTTTTTTTTTTGTGAATTTTTTTTTTATTGGAGGGATCTATTTTACTTAATCAGTGACTAGAATTGAACTAAAATGAAATTTTTTTTGTTTTAAAAGAGTATTTTTAATTTTCTTACAGAGATCTGCAATAATTCAAATACATTGAAATGGAAATTTTGTATACATATATACATATATCTAAATAAATAATTTGATTGTATTTGTGCAATTAAAAATGTGAAAATTAAAAAAGAAAACGCGCCTAAAAGGAAAATGAATTGAATTTTTTTTTTTTTTTTTTAAATATTTTTCATTAGATTTTTTTGCTTGTTAATTTTGTTGGCATTTTTCCAAAAAGAACAAGAAATACAAAAATAAGAATTTTCATTTTCGAAAATATTTTGTTGAAAAATTGTATTTTTATTTTTATTTTCGAAAATATTTACTTTCAAAAGAAAAGCCCTTAGTTTTTTGATTTTTTTTTTTATAGAAGAAAATCTGTCAAAGATTTTCCATATTTGAAATGAGTTTTTTTTTTTAGGTTTTTTTGGAGGGGATAAAATTTGAAACTAGTGTAATAAAATATATTAGAATTTTTATCTATATATCATAGTAGGTGATCAACTATTAAATATTATGAGCCACACATTCAAAATTATTTAATTTTCAACGATTACTTTTACTTGGCCAAGAACTTTTTCATCATTTTCAGAAAAATTAATGATAATAAAGACGGTTTTTTTTTGCTTACATTGAACTGACTACGAAAGGGTTAACTGTCAACCTGTACTTGACTTTTTGACATTTATGATCAGTAAATAGAAATAGAAATGCAAATCATCATGAATAATATATAACGTCTGAAATTTGCTACCAAACTTATCTAAATTTAATTAAAAGATCAGTCGTAGTTTCGCTTAACTTCAAAAATTCAATTAAAAAAACGTAGTTTCGCTTAACTTCAAAAATTCGATCTTCAAAAAACTCCATGTATTAAGGCATATTCCGATCACTTGAATCACGTGATCACTAGAATATATACTTTATTAGATTATCTCCAAATTGTATCATTGATCTCCTTAACTATATAAAACCCTTATTATTTTTCTATGTCTCTAATTTTTCTACTCTAGTTTTCTTAATATCCCGAAACATGTTGTCGATCACTGATCCAATATTTCTTCATTTATACAAAATTTATTTGCCACACACTACACTGAAATAAATTAATGCTTTGCTGTGCTTTATTTAGCCGAATTTCATTTTGATTTGAATTGCGCAGATTATCTGACTGCGCAGAATGATAATTAAGATAAAATTTTGAGGTTAATAGTGAGATACTTGTCTGCAATAAAATGGCTAATGATGTTTAATGTGTATTATATACTTATTGATTAACTTAGAAGTGTGTGAATAAAATTAAGGGGTCTCTGTAAAAATGATTTTTTTTTAAAGGTCAACCGGAAGGAAATCTTTAAAAAAAGAAAAAAAACAATCAAATATTTATCCTCGAATTTTACACACAACTAAATTTAAAATTTTTCGAAAATAATTAAATGAAATTTTCTTATTATAGTTTTTTTTTTTTTTTACAATTCGCAGTAAAATTTGAATTTTATTTGTTATAAAAGAAGAAGTTTTTTGTATGAAAATAGAATAAAATTTATAGATTTTAAAAATGATTTCAAGGATAATTGAGTTTTTAGAGTAAATACATATATTTTCTTCTGGATTCAATTGAAATTTTAAATTATTTTCGTATATATACTCAATTACGTCGATTTTGGAAAGTTTAATGTCCCTGACTTATTAGATTTAATTTTAGACGAAGAAAATTTTACTATTTTTTTTTTGTGTAATAAAATTTATTTTAAATGAAAATGTTAACAAAATAAATTTTACAATTTTTGATGACAATTTTAATATTTTTGCAATTAAATTTGAAGTGTATTGTATATATATTAAACTTTTCCATTTCCATTAGAACAAATATTGACAAAGATTATAAAAATTCGATTATAAATTTTCCGGAAAAATAATAATTTTCAATTTTATTACAACTGTCCAAAAAAAAAAAAATAGAAACTATACAAAAACTTTTCCTTATATATCCTTCAATATAATCATAAAAGTACACATTAATTTCTAGTGTTTTTATAAGCAATATTTTTCTTTTTTTGCTATATTTTTCTCAAAAAATATTTTTATACTTTGGTTTACTTTTATCTCTGCAAAAAAATAAAAAAACAAAATGAAATTTTAATAAAAATTCTTCTAATATTATGACAATAGCATAAAAATATAACATAAAAAAAAAAAATTCTTGCACATCTTGAAATTACAATCTTTTTGAAGATTATTCTTTCTATACATACTACACAAAAATATTATAAGAAAATATTAAGAAATTTTCAAGTTTTTTTTTTGCAATAAATAAAAATCGTTGTTGTTGTTTTTTTATAGAATTTTCGATTTAATAAAAATCGATAGAAAAAAAAAAATGAATGAATGAACGCATCATCAAACCAATAAGAAGTACGACATATATTGGATAAATAAACTTGGAAATTTTTATGCTACTCTCCGCTGCTGGGTGTTTTGTGGTTTAGTACTCCTCCTGGTATATAAAGGCCGGCGCAGAATTGGGGCTTTAATCGATAGCGTTAACTTAAAAAAGTTTCAACATATGGAAATCAATGTAAGCGAACACAATACCAGCAGTTAACGCTAGGCGAAAAAAAAACGCCAGCGCTGGCTTTCAACAAGTTGAAAAATTAACGCCAGCGCTAGACTATTTTAATATTGGTGAAAAATCTATTTTTTGGGAGGCAAAAACTTGGCAAAATACAAAATATAAAAGTTAAAGTTAACGCTATCGATTAAAGTCCCAATTCTGCGCCGGCATTAAGGGAAAAATTATGGACAGTTTATTATTATATAGTTTTGTAGTGTTTTCATTTTTTCTCTCTCTCGTTTTATTGCCCTTGAGCTTCATTGAAGTATATATAGACGAAGAATATATACAGTCTTTGCTATATACATATATAATCGAAATATATAAATATTGCAAATCCATTTTTATCCGTGTATACATATGACAGAAAACAAGAAAAAAATTCGAAGCATATTGTGCAGAAAGAGATTTAATATAAAACTTTAAACGATAAACAAATTTATGATTCAAATGATCCGTCAAAAATTCTATGAAATTATTTGTCGATCACCGGTTGTTATTGAAATCATACATGATCATTGAAAGTTCTAGTCGGATTGAGACTGATTCTGTTTATAGAATGGATAGAATATTTAATAATTATTCCTAAATAGAATTTCCTTTAAAAGTGTAGACTATGTAAAAAAGGAATATCCTCCTTTACACTATGTGATCATTTTAATTTATTTTTCTAATTTTAAATATGTTTCATTGCAGATTTTTCTAATACATTTCTTAATATTTATTTCCGGCACATATTGTATTAGTATACCATTTTTGATCTTATTGTCTCCACCAGTTCAGGTTTATCCGACAATTTCCTAATTTCCCCAAAAAAATTAATAAAATTAATAGAATTTCTTAGTCAATATGCTAAACTTTGTCAGGATCTGGAACAGAGTCATTAATTCCAAAAACCTAAAGTAACTAAATTATATATTCAATTTTTTAAAGACACTTTTCTTCATTACACAATTCAAATTTTCCTACTTTTTCATTTAAGAAGGACATTTATATACACTTTTTTTTTTTTTGGTTAGTGATAATAATGCATCATATATATTCTATTTTTTTTACAAAAAAATATATGTTGACAATGATTCACGTTTTGATTCACATATACCAAAATCGAATAGAATTTTTGGTTTTATGTATACGTACATTATATTTCTATAATGTTAGTTTTATTTCTATCTATATAAAATTTATTTAGTGATAATGTCCTTATGTGTCGGTCAATAGCACCGTACACATTTTTTTTTTTCAAACACACATTTAAAACTGTCGCAGAGAAGGAAGGCAAAAGAATGTTTTTAGAATATCTCTTAAAAAAAAAAATAAACGATAATCTTTAGCACAACATTTTATATCCGTTTAGAAATTTATCTTATATTAAAAAAAATAGTGATGCGTTCTTTATAATCCTGAAATAAAATAATTTTAAAATACAATTTTGGACGTCATTTTATTTTTATGCTTTTTTTGTATTTTCTGAATTTTTGCCAAAAAATTGTGGTTTCTTAAAACACCCAGAATAAAAACAAAAATATTATTTGCTTATCTGGCACATAAATGTTTCTTTTATGTTTTACACATATATGCAAGAGTTATAAAACTATAAAAATCATAAATTATTTTATTACATATATTTAAAATTTTGTAAATTTATGGAATTTTTGCAATTATTACAATAAAAAATATAAATATACAAAATAATCAAATTTTCAAAAACATATTTATGATTAAAATAATTTCAAATTTTTGAATAAATATTTAAATATTTTAATCCTGGGGTTAAGGATAAAATATACGTAAAATTTTACTTACAATTTTATATTATTTTTGTATACAAATTTTAAATTTTCCAAATTTTCTGTTAATTTTTCTGGGGAAAGGAAAGATAGAGATTATTTTCATTTCGTGAAAGGATTAAAAATTTGATCATGAAAAAGATTTAATGTATATAGACATATATTTCTATCGTAATTAATTGCTTTTTTTCTTTGCTGAATTTAAAAATTTTGAGCTATTTAAATACCAATTTGTTTTTTTCAAAATTAAATCCATCTAAAAATTATTTTATTTTTTTTTTTGCTGACGTTGATCCATTTATACAATTTAAATTTAGAAATTTTGATAATTTGATCTATTAATAAATATTTATTCAACAAAAAAATATATATTTTATAATTAAAAGATTTCATTTTTCTTTCGAATATGTATTATTGATTTTTTTTAGTTTTAATTTCTATTATTTTTGTATCTTTTCCAGAAGAAAATTGTCTGAGAAAAATTATATTTTAAAAATTATCACGCAGCTAAAAATAATCATTGAGTAAATGCACTCCTCTATGCATTTTAATGATACTAATGATACTTTTAATGGTAATTTACTTTCAACTTTCAATTTTTTGAACGGTTACTTAGAAATTTAAATTAGATTTACCATTACGTAGTTTACATATATGTATTAGATTAGATTATAGAGTGGATAGGTAACATATGTGTGTCCTATATTCTGATCCGTATAATATTCTGATATACCCCTGTATATAACTAACCCCATTCGAGGTTCAACAGGTATTTTGGTTCAACAAGTCTTTGAATGATTAAAGCTAGTTAGCAAGTCAGAGAATTTGTGTTCCTGGGCTCATTTTATTCTTTGTTCTGCAGATCCTGTTAATAAAATTAGAAAAAGGTAGAGAAATTGGTATATTGTCCAATAGTAAACGAAAATCATTCCTAATATCATTAATATTATTTCGGTTTTAAATAATTTGTCACGTTCAATGGAAATTATTTAAAATTTCCTGATGAGTTTTTCTGTAAAAAAAAATAAACTATAAAAAATTTGACAAAAATTTCTTAACTTAGCTAAAATTATAATAATTCATAGGAACCTAAGAATTATTATTTTTTCTACATTTTATCAAAAAAAATTATTTTAAATTCATTCCATAATTTATAATTACGCAATTTTCCTCAAAGAAGTCAATTTTAAAATTAATTTCTCAATTATATAAAAAAATAATAATAATAATAAAATAAAATAAAATAAAATGACTAAACGACGTCGTACTTATTCATTTTTTCGTAGTGAAGTAATGTATTTATGTCGTTTATATTTACTTAGTGAATCTGCATATTCATGTTTAGCTGAATTAGGTGAATTAGGTTTAGTACAATTTATTGAAGGTAGTGAATTATATCAAAATCCTAGTAATCGTTATTATGGTGAAATACAACGTTGCGAAGAATTGGAATTAATAATAAAATATTTAAAAAATTATATACAAGATAATAATATTAAAATGCCAGAAATTATAATAGATTTTCCATCACCATCAAATAAAGAAATATCTGATATTGATAATAATTTACATAATTTATCTGAAGAATTAAATGATGTTACACAAAATTATGATATATTAAAAAAAAATTATTCCGAATTAATTGAATTAAAAGAAGTAATATTAGAATGTGATATTATATTTAATCAAAATAATTCAATGTCATCAATATTATCTGATACACAATTTAAACATTTAAATAATGAAACAAAATTACAATTTCAAAATTATGATCAAACAAATCCAAATTTAAATGAAAATAAATTAAGTTATTTTACTGGTGTTATACCACGTAAAAAATGTATTAATTTTGAAAAAATGTTATGGCGTATATGTTATGGTAATTATTATATTAAATTAACTGAAATTGATGGTAACTATGAGGATTCATATACAAAAGAGAAAAATATTAAAAAAAATTTATTTATAATATTTTTTCATGGTGATGCTATAAAAATAAAAATAAAAAAAATTTTAGATGCATTTCATGCAACACAATATGTTTGTCCAGAAAATAGTGTTAATCGTAAAGATATGTTATATGATATAAATATGAAAGTACAAGATTTAGAAACAATAATATCAGAAACAGAAGATCATCGTTTACGTTTATTAAAAGCAAGTGCAAATACAATTGATTTATGGTCAAATAAAATTAATAAATATAAAAGTATTTATCATATATTAAATATTATGGATATGGATGAAACAAAAAAAATGTATTTTGCTGAAGTTTGGTTACCACGTGATGATTTATTATTAATAAATAAAGCAATACAACGTGGTACACAAAAATTTAATTTACCATCACCACCGTTAATCGAGAAAATACGTTATGATTCAATACCACCAACCTATATTCGAACGAATCGTTTTACAAAAGGTTTCCAAGCATTAATAAATGCATATGGTTTAGCATTATATCGTGAATTAAATCCAGCACCATATACAATAATAACATTTCCATTTTTATTTGGTGTTATGTTTGGTGATATGGGACATGGTTTATTATTAATAATATTTGCCTATTGGATGATATATTATGAAAAACAGTTTTTATTAAAGAAATCAAATAATGAAATATGGAATATATTTTTTGGTGGTCGTTATATAATATTTTTAATGGGTATATTTTCTGTATATACTGGTGCAATATATAATGATATGTTTTCAAAAGCATTAAATATATTTGGTACAAAATGGCGTATTAATTATAATGTATCAACAGTTATGGAAAATGAAATATTACAATTAAATCCAGGTACAAGTGATTATTTAAAATCACCATATGAATTTGGTTTAGATCCAATATGGGATTTATCAGAAAATACAATAATTATGACAAATTCATTAAAAATGAAAGTATCAATAATATTAGGTGTATTACAAATGGTATTTGGTTTAATATTAAGTGCTGTTAATCATCATTATTTTTCAAATAAATTATCAATGATATTAGAATTTTTACCACAATTAATATTTTTAAATTTTTTATTTACATATTTAGTAATATTAATATTTATAAAATGGTATAAATATTCATGTGATAATGATACAAATACAAGTGAATCATGTGCACCATCAATATTAAATTTATTTATAGATATGATGATGTTTAAAGTAACACCACCAAAAGATAAAAATTGTGATAATATAATGTTTGAAAATGAACATAAATTTCAATTATGTTTAGTTATTGTTGCATTTACATGTATACCAATATTATTTTTTGGTAAACCAATATTTGTATATTTACGACGTCTTAAAGCTGAAAAAGAACGTGTACGTAAATTAAATTTATATATTGAAAAGAAACGTTTACAAGAAAGATCATTAACAAATGATAATATATATATTAATCAAATGCAAAATCAAAATAATGATCCATCAATATTAACACAAATACCAGCTGAATTATTTGATGATAATGATCATATGGATGAAGTTGTTATACATCAAGGTATACATACAATTGAAAGTGTATTAGGTTCTGTATCACATACAGCATCATATTTACGTTTATGGGCATTATCATTAGCCCATAGTCAATTATCTAGTGTATTATGGGATATGGTATTTCAAAAAGGTTTAAAATCACAAGGTCCATTAGCACCATTATTTATAACAATTGCATTTTCATTTTGGGCAGTATTAACTGTATCTATATTAGTATTAATGGAAGGTTTATCAGCATTTTTACATGCGTTACGATTGCATTGGGTTGAATTTCAAAGTAAATTTTATTTAGGTAGTGGTTATGTATTTCAACCATTTTATTTTCAAAGAGATTAATTTAAAAACAACAAAAAAAATAAACGAGAATTTCGAAATTGTTAATTAATTTATTTCAATTATTATTTTAATTTTTTAAGTTTCTGTAATTTATTTAATTGATTTTTTTTTTAAAATAAAATATCTTAAAAAATTAAATGAAAATTGTTTCTCTTTTTCTTTATAAATTTAATTGGTGAATATGAAAATTTATGTCAATTTTAAAAAATTGAGATAAAAATTTTATTTTTAAAATTAAATTACAGAAATAGAAGATCATGAAAAAGATTTAATGTATATAGACATATATTTCTATCGTAATTAATTGCTTTTTTTCTTTGCTGAATTTAAAAATTTTGAGCTATTTATTATTCCGAATTAATTGAATTAAAAGAAGTAATATTAGAATGTGATATTATATTTAATCAAAATAATTCAATGTCATCAATATTATCTGATACACAATTTAAACATTTAAATAATGAAACAAAATTACAATTTCAAAATTATGATCAAACAAATCCAAATTTAAATGAAAATAAATTAAGTTATTTTACTGGTGTTATACCACGTAAAAAATGTATTAATTTTGAAAAAATGTTATGGCGTATATGTTATGGTAATTATTATATTAAATTAACTGAAATTGATGGTAACTATGAGGATTCATATACAAAAGAGAAAAATATTAAAAAAAATTTATTTATAATATTTTTTCATGGTGATGCTATAAAAATAAAAATAAAAAAAATTTTAGATGCATTTCATGCAACACAATATGTTTGTCCAGAAAATAGTGTTAATCGTAAAGATATGTTATATGATATAAATATGAAAGTACAAGATTTAGAAACAATAATATCAGAAACAGAAGATCATCGTTTACGTTTATTAAAAGCAAGTGCAAATACAATTGATTTATGGTCAAATAAAATTAATAAATATAAAAGTATTTATCATATATTAAATATTATGGATATGGATGAAACAAAAAAAATGTATTTTGCTGAAGTTTGGTTACCACGTGATGATTTATTATTAATAAATAAAGCAATACAACGTGGTACACAAAAATTTAATTTACCATCACCACCGTTAATCGAGAAAATACGTTATGATTCAATACCACCAACCTATATTCGAACGAATCGTTTTACAAAAGGTTTCCAAGCATTAATAAATGCATATGGTTTAGCATTATATCGTGAATTAAATCCAGCACCATATACAATAATAACATTTCCATTTTTATTTGGTGTTATGTTTGGTGATATGGGACATGGTTTATTATTAATAATATTTGCCTATTGGATGATATATTATGAAAAACAGTTTTTATTAAAGAAATCAAATAATGAAATATGGAATATATTTTTTGGTGGTCGTTATATAATATTTTTAATGGGTATATTTTCTGTATATACTGGTGCAATATATAATGATATGTTTTCAAAAGCATTAAATATATTTGGTACAAAATGGCGTATTAATTATAATGTATCAACAGTTATGGAAAATGAAATATTACAATTAAATCCAGGTACAAGTGATTATTTAAAATCACCATATGAATTTGGTTTAGATCCAATATGGGATTTATCAGAAAATACAATAATTATGACAAATTCATTAAAAATGAAAGTATCAATAATATTAGGTGTATTACAAATGGTATTTGGTTTAATATTAAGTGCTGTTAATCATCATTATTTTTCAAATAAATTATCAATGATATTAGAATTTTTACCACAATTAATATTTTTAAATTTTTTATTTACATATTTAGTAATATTAATATTTATAAAATGGTATAAATATTCATGTGATAATGATACAAATACAAGTGAATCATGTGCACCATCAATATTAAATTTATTTATAGATATGATGATGTTTAAAGTAACACCACCAAAAGATAAAAATTGTGATAATATAATGTTTGAAAATGAACATAAATTTCAATTATGTTTAGTTATTGTTGCATTTACATGTATACCAATATTATTTTTTGGTAAACCAATATTTGTATATTTACGACGTCTTAAAGCTGAAAAAGAACGTGTACGTAAATTAAATTTATATATTGAAAAGAAACGTTTACAAGAAAGATCATTAACAAATGATAATATATATATTAATCAAATGCAAAATCAAAATAATGATCCATCAATATTAACACAAATACCAGCTGAATTATTTGATGATAATGATCATATGGATGAAGTTGTTATACATCAAGGTATACATACAATTGAAAGTGTATTAGGTTCTGTATCACATACAGCATCATATTTACGTTTATGGGCATTATCATTAGCCCATAGTCAATTATCTAGTGTATTATGGGATATGGTATTTCAAAAAGGTTTAAAATCACAAGGTCCATTAGCACCATTATTTATAACAATTGCATTTTCATTTTGGGCAGTATTAACTGTATCTATATTAGTATTAATGGAAGGTTTATCAGCATTTTTACATGCGTTACGATTGCATTGGGTTGAATTTCAAAGTAAATTTTATTTAGGTAGTGGTTATGTATTTCAACCATTTTATTTTCAAAGAGATTAATTTAAAAACAACAAAAAAAATAAACGAGAATTTCGAAATTGTTAATTAATTTATTTCAATTATTATTTTAATTTTTTAAGTTTCTGTAATTTATTTAATTGATTTTTTTTTTAAAATAAAATATCTTAAAAAATTAAATGAAAATTGTTTCTCTTTTTCTTTATAAATTTAATTGGTGAATATGAAAATTTATGTCAATTTTAAAAAATTGAGATAAAAATTTTATTTTTAAAATTAAATTACAGAAATAGAAGATCATGAAAAAGATTTAATGTATATAGACATATATTTCTATCGTAATTAATTGCTTTTTTTCTTTGCTGAATTTAAAAATTTTGAGCTATTTATTATTCCGAATTAATTGAATTAAAAGAAGTAATATTAGAATGTGATATTATATTTAATCAAAATAATTCAATGTCATCAATATTATCTGATACACAATTTAAACATTTAAATAATGAAACAAAATTACAATTTCAAAATTATGATCAAACAAATCCAAATTTAAATGAAAATAAATTAAGTTATTTTACTGGTGTTATACCACGTAAAAAATGTATTAATTTTGAAAAAATGTTATGGCGTATATGTTATGGTAATTATTATATTAAATTAACTGAAATTGATGGTAACTATGAGGATTCATATACAAAAGAGAAAAATATTAAAAAAAATTTATTTATAATATTTTTTCATGGTGATGCTATAAAAATAAAAATAAAAAAAATTTTAGATGCATTTCATGCAACACAATATGTTTGTCCAGAAAATAGTGTTAATCGTAAAGATATGTTATATGATATAAATATGAAAGTACAAGATTTAGAAACAATAATATCAGAAACAGAAGATCATCGTTTACGTTTATTAAAAGCAAGTGCAAATACAATTGATTTATGGTCAAATAAAATTAATAAATATAAAAGTATTTATCATATATTAAATATTATGGATATGGATGAAACAAAAAAAATGTATTTTGCTGAAGTTTGGTTACCACGTGATGATTTATTATTAATAAATAAAGCAATACAACGTGGTACACAAAAATTTAATTTACCATCACCACCGTTAATCGAGAAAATACGTTATGATTCAATACCACCAACCTATATTCGAACGAATCGTTTTACAAAAGGTTTCCAAGCATTAATAAATGCATATGGTTTAGCATTATATCGTGAATTAAATCCAGCACCATATACAATAATAACATTTCCATTTTTATTTGGTGTTATGTTTGGTGATATGGGACATGGTTTATTATTAATAATATTTGCCTATTGGATGATATATTATGAAAAACAGTTTTTATTAAAGAAATCAAATAATGAAATATGGAATATATTTTTTGGTGGTCGTTATATAATATTTTTAATGGGTATATTTTCTGTATATACTGGTGCAATATATAATGATATGTTTTCAAAAGCATTAAATATATTTGGTACAAAATGGCGTATTAATTATAATGTATCAACAGTTATGGAAAATGAAATATTACAATTAAATCCAGGTACAAGTGATTATTTAAAATCACCATATGAATTTGGTTTAGATCCAATATGGGATTTATCAGAAAATACAATAATTATGACAAATTCATTAAAAATGAAAGTATCAATAATATTAGGTGTATTACAAATGGTATTTGGTTTAATATTAAGTGCTGTTAATCATCATTATTTTTCAAATAAATTATCAATGATATTAGAATTTTTACCACAATTAATATTTTTAAATTTTTTATTTACATATTTAGTAATATTAATATTTATAAAATGGTATAAATATTCATGTGATAATGATACAAATACAAGTGAATCATGTGCACCATCAATATTAAATTTATTTATAGATATGATGATGTTTAAAGTAACACCACCAAAAGATAAAAATTGTGATAATATAATGTTTGAAAATGAACATAAATTTCAATTATGTTTAGTTATTGTTGCATTTACATGTATACCAATATTATTTTTTGGTAAACCAATATTTGTATATTTACGACGTCTTAAAGCTGAAAAAGAACGTGTACGTAAATTAAATTTATATATTGAAAAGAAACGTTTACAAGAAAGATCATTAACAAATGATAATATATATATTAATCAAATGCAAAATCAAAATAATGATCCATCAATATTAACACAAATACCAGCTGAATTATTTGATGATAATGATCATATGGATGAAGTTGTTATACATCAAGGTATACATACAATTGAAAGTGTATTAGGTTCTGTATCACATACAGCATCATATTTACGTTTATGGGCATTATCATTAGCCCATAGTCAATTATCTAGTGTATTATGGGATATGGTATTTCAAAAAGGTTTAAAATCACAAGGTCCATTAGCACCATTATTTATAACAATTGCATTTTCATTTTGGGCAGTATTAACTGTATCTATATTAGTATTAATGGAAGGTTTATCAGCATTTTTACATGCGTTACGATTGCATTGGGTTGAATTTCAAAGTAAATTTTATTTAGGTAGTGGTTATGTATTTCAACCATTTTATTTTCAAAGAGATTAATTTAAAAACAACAAAAAAAATAAACGAGAATTTCGAAATTGTTAATTAATTTATTTCAATTATTATTTTAATTTTTTAAGTTTCTGTAATTTATTTAATTGATTTTTTTTTTAAAATAAAATATCTTAAAAAATTAAATGAAAATTGTTTCTCTTTTTCTTTATAAATTTAATTGGTGAATATGAAAATTTATGTCAATTTTAAAAAATTGAGATAAAAATTTTATTTTTAAAATTAAATTACAGAAATAGAAGATCATGAAAAAGATTTAATGTATATAGACATATATTTCTATCGTAATTAATTGCTTTTTTTCTTTGCTGAATTTAAAAATTTTGAGCTATTTATTATTCCGAATTAATTGAATTAAAAGAAGTAATATTAGAATGTGATATTATATTTAATCAAAATAATTCAATGTCATCAATATTATCTGATACACAATTTAAACATTTAAATAATGAAACAAAATTACAATTTCAAAATTATGATCAAACAAATCCAAATTTAAATGAAAATAAATTAAGTTATTTTACTGGTGTTATACCACGTAAAAAATGTATTAATTTTGAAAAAATGTTATGGCGTATATGTTATGGTAATTATTATATTAAATTAACTGAAATTGATGGTAACTATGAGGATTCATATACAAAAGAGAAAAATATTAAAAAAAATTTATTTATAATATTTTTTCATGGTGATGCTATAAAAATAAAAATAAAAAAAATTTTAGATGCATTTCATGCAACACAATATGTTTGTCCAGAAAATAGTGTTAATCGTAAAGATATGTTATATGATATAAATATGAAAGTACAAGATTTAGAAACAATAATATCAGAAACAGAAGATCATCGTTTACGTTTATTAAAAGCAAGTGCAAATACAATTGATTTATGGTCAAATAAAATTAATAAATATAAAAGTATTTATCATATATTAAATATTATGGATATGGATGAAACAAAAAAAATGTATTTTGCTGAAGTTTGGTTACCACGTGATGATTTATTATTAATAAATAAAGCAATACAACGTGGTACACAAAAATTTAATTTACCATCACCACCGTTAATCGAGAAAATACGTTATGATTCAATACCACCAACCTATATTCGAACGAATCGTTTTACAAAAGGTTTCCAAGCATTAATAAATGCATATGGTTTAGCATTATATCGTGAATTAAATCCAGCACCATATACAATAATAACATTTCCATTTTTATTTGGTGTTATGTTTGGTGATATGGGACATGGTTTATTATTAATAATATTTGCCTATTGGATGATATATTATGAAAAACAGTTTTTATTAAAGAAATCAAATAATGAAATATGGAATATATTTTTTGGTGGTCGTTATATAATATTTTTAATGGGTATATTTTCTGTATATACTGGTGCAATATATAATGATATGTTTTCAAAAGCATTAAATATATTTGGTACAAAATGGCGTATTAATTATAATGTATCAACAGTTATGGAAAATGAAATATTACAATTAAATCCAGGTACAAGTGATTATTTAAAATCACCATATGAATTTGGTTTAGATCCAATATGGGATTTATCAGAAAATACAATAATTATGACAAATTCATTAAAAATGAAAGTATCAATAATATTAGGTGTATTACAAATGGTATTTGGTTTAATATTAAGTGCTGTTAATCATCATTATTTTTCAAATAAATTATCAATGATATTAGAATTTTTACCACAATTAATATTTTTAAATTTTTTATTTACATATTTAGTAATATTAATATTTATAAAATGGTATAAATATTCATGTGATAATGATACAAATACAAGTGAATCATGTGCACCATCAATATTAAATTTATTTATAGATATGATGATGTTTAAAGTAACACCACCAAAAGATAAAAATTGTGATAATATAATGTTTGAAAATGAACATAAATTTCAATTATGTTTAGTTATTGTTGCATTTACATGTATACCAATATTATTTTTTGGTAAACCAATATTTGTATATTTACGACGTCTTAAAGCTGAAAAAGAACGTGTACGTAAATTAAATTTATATATTGAAAAGAAACGTTTACAAGAAAGATCATTAACAAATGATAATATATATATTAATCAAATGCAAAATCAAAATAATGATCCATCAATATTAACACAAATACCAGCTGAATTATTTGATGATAATGATCATATGGATGAAGTTGTTATACATCAAGGTATACATACAATTGAAAGTGTATTAGGTTCTGTATCACATACAGCATCATATTTACGTTTATGGGCATTATCATTAGCCCATAGTCAATTATCTAGTGTATTATGGGATATGGTATTTCAAAAAGGTTTAAAATCACAAGGTCCATTAGCACCATTATTTATAACAATTGCATTTTCATTTTGGGCAGTATTAACTGTATCTATATTAGTATTAATGGAAGGTTTATCAGCATTTTTACATGCGTTACGATTGCATTGGGTTGAATTTCAAAGTAAATTTTATTTAGGTAGTGGTTATGTATTTCAACCATTTTATTTTCAAAGAGATTAATTTAAAAACAACAAAAAAAATAAACGAGAATTTCGAAATTGTTAATTAATTTATTTCAATTATTATTTTAATTTTTTAAGTTTCTGTAATTTATTTAATTGATTTTTTTTTTAAAATAAAATATCTTAAAAAATTAAATGAAAATTGTTTCTCTTTTTCTTTATAAATTTAATTGGTGAATATGAAAATTTATGTCAATTTTAAAAAATTGAGATAAAAATTTTATTTTTAAAATTAAATTACAGAAATAGAAAATCTATTTTTGATTTTCAATATAATTACAATTAGTGATAAGACTTTATGTTGATATATTGCACAGACTACAGAAATAAGTATTTAAATTTGCAATTAAAATTATGAATAAAAGTTGGGGTAAATTGGAATATTCAATGAAACAATTGTGTTTAAGTTGAATTTATATACCGCGCGGGTAATTTTTATATTGGATAAAATTCAATGTGGAGAAGGGAAACTTTAGTGAATGGAAAGTAACCAATTTGGTAGTAATCAAAATAACACAATTATTTAATATAACAATTATTTAATTTTACTATAAAGGACATGAATTATTATTAATTACAATTAATTTTGAACCAAATAAAAATCAATCAATTACTAATCAATTAATTTTGAACCAAATATTATTTAATTTTGGTCTTGAATTTATAAAGTTAAATGAAAATTTACCAATTTATTACAATATTTATTTTTATATTTGTTAATTGGACAAATATTCAATATGATAAGGATTGGAATCATTGAAAATGATCGTATACAATTCAAGCTATCATGATGAGCTAAAGTAATGATAGTGGTACAAATTTTAATTCTGAACATAATAGTAGTAGCTATGTTTTACCATTTTGGTTTAACTTTATCTGAAATATCTGGGATTATAATTGATATTTTTTTATTTAATAAATAAATCAAAATTTTACAATTACTAATATAACTTTACTAATTAGTAATTTAATTGGCTAATTAGTGAAAATTCATAAAATTTAATAATTGGTAAATTTATAAAATTCAAAAGTTTTCACAGACAAAAAATTATTCACCTCATTAAAAACCATTTAAAAGTTAATTTATTTAAAAAATTTATTTAAAAAAGCTTTTTGAAAAATATTTTTTTTTTTGCATATTTTTAGGTAATATTTAAATAATATATTAAAATTATTTACTCACCTTAAAAGTATTTATTTATTTATTTAAAATAAAATTTAAAGAGTAAAAAAAAATTATATAGGAAATTTTTCTACTTATATTCCGAGGCACCCTTTAAGGGCCCTTCCTTAGTATTTGCTATCTGCAGTTGCTGAAAAAAATAAAACAAAATATAAAATAAATTAAAATTTAAGATTTTGAACAAAATTTAAATAAGAATTATTTAAGAATTAAGCGAATCTATCCTTGTCCAAAATTTAGCTACAAATTTAGCTACAGACTTTAGATAAAATATATATTAAATTGCATTGAGTTTGACAAAAGAATATTTATATTTAATAATTATTGACTACTTAAGTGCTGAAGTCTGAAATTTCCCCAGTCGAACCAAGCTTAAATTATCAAAGTTTTTGTTTATTTTATTGATATTTTTATTGTAGTTTCGTACTCTTCAGTGTCGGAAAGTCTGTTGTCAATGATGTACAACTAGTGTATGTGCAAATTTCAATATTCTAATGATTATATTATTAAAACTACATACCTAAAAATTGTACCACTTTTAACATAATGTAATTAAATAAATATTTCTATTAATTGGATTAGAAAATTATGATTATATATGTCAAAAAAATAATTGAATAATAAAAATTAGGCTAATTCACTGTGCATTCACAATTTATGTGCATAATTCACTCTTGGTATAATGGAATTATTTCAAGAATGTATTATCATTTCCACAATCTCATTACTCATTTACACAATCGTAGATTGTTAATTTACTGTCAACAATTTACTGTCCACAGCGATATTCGTCCACCCACAGTTAAATTTTTACTAAATTAAAATTTTCATCAGACAGTAAATTGTCGTCATCACAGTAAATTGTGGACAGTATAAATTAACCACCTACGATATTATATCTACAAAAATATCAAAAATTTTATTAACCATATTAAATTTATTATTAATATTATTTATTTTAATTAATTTTTATATATACATATATATTTTTTTGCAATAATTAATTTATATTGATATGATCAATAATTTGCAATATTTATAATAATAATAAATAAATTGATTTAATTATTTTCAGTTAATAAAAATAAATGAATTATATAATAGGAGTAATTAATTTTATTAATTATTATAAAATATATTTTAATACAAAAATTTATGATAATTGAATTTCATATTTGATTTAATTAATTTATATTTCTTATCAACTTATAATCAATGAATTTTTTTTTAACGGACAATTAATTGAAAATATTTCAATTAAATTTTTTAATAAAATTCAATAATTTAAATTTTATCTGTAAGGAAGGACTAAATATAATTTAATAATTTAAATTTAATCTACGATGTATAATTTTTGAATGATAATTTAAATTATTTAATTAAATTGATAAAAACGTAATTTTAATTTTTCGTTTTTCCGAGTCTAGATCAAGATCATATTCTATTTTTGGTTATAGTCCAATTAATTTTTTTTTTTCTTAGAAAAAATCATGTGAAAAATATTTAATAATAAAAATCTTTGTTCCATTTTTAGAATTCATTTTTGTTTTTTTTTTTAATATTTTTAAAATTGACAAAAAATTTAAATTATAAAAATTAATTTTTTTGTTGGCGATTTTTCAAAAAATATTTTTTTTTGTGTTTAATTTATAATTGGTTCATATGTTTTGACTAAACAATTTTATGTGATTTTTATATTATTGTGAAGAGTTAATAAGTTGTCAATAATATTTACTAAATGACAAGCAAAATAATGTAATGGTGACAAAAAAGAAGTTTGATGAACACCATACAAACCAAGAAATAATTCAATTACTTGCCAAAAACTGTTTTTCCATATCCTGTGCTGCTTTGTATACCATAATGTTAAAAGAACTTCTAATGACAGTATATAAGTAAAAATCAAATTGCCGTTTATCATCATTTATGACAAATTTGTTTAATAGTTTTATTGATTTTTCTATTAATTTGGGCAAATTGGAATGACAATAAACTTAATTATATAATTTTATTGCCAAAAATTAATATCGATGGTGATGATTGATTTATTATCGTCAACATTATTATTATAATGAAATTTTATTGATTGATTAAATAATTGATAAAATCAGAACAGCGAGGTATATCAGAGAAAATTGTTCAAGGTTCCAATTTTTATGCAATGTAGAATTAAATTTTAACATTGTTTGATTTAAAATGGCAAAAATAATAATAAATTTTACTTAGAATAATTTACTTAGAATATTAAATATATTCTATTTGGGTTTGAAAGTTTAATTAGTTTAAACTGGTCTATTAAATTGCCAATTGAAATGACCAGTTTAAGCTATACTCTAAAGTGTTAAGTACATAGTGATTGGACCACAGTTAGGCTCGAGTTATTATGAAAATTTCCATTTGACTATATAATATATGGACTGCTAATCGCTTATAATTTCCTTTGCTGTTAAAGAAAAAAAAAATACTATTATGACTGGTAGCGCATAGCACCAGAGATGGCCAATAAAAGAACTAAAGTTATGGAATTCTGAATTAAATCCAGTAGAATTCTCAAGTAAAATCTATATGGAATTCTCATAAATGATGTAGTTGTTTTATTGGCCGTCAAAAAGACGAGCGTCGCCAAAGGCAATTCGGAATAGTTAGTTCCTTTTGTCGCCATCTTTGGTGGTATGCGCATAGTCGGTCATAGCTACAGCAATGAAGTTGGTTACTAGCAGTCCATATATTATATAGTCAAAGAAATTTCCAATAATATTTTCAAAATATCGATCAATTTTCGATACACCATTTTCATCTGTCCTAGTAAGTCGAATTTTCGATCTCTTTATTTGTGTCTATAGTAGATTTAAAATTCTTTTTGCATTATTAAAAAAATAATCACAAATTCATAGTTCATCAAAAATGAAGATACCGGAGAGACTATTAAAAACTCTAGCCACAAAATCTTTATTGAATTCCGAAATATAAAGCAATATAAATTATACTATTAAAAATTTCTAGTACGGTTCTTACACGGTCAATAATATTGAAATACTTTTCGAAAGATTCGATATTGAAGACTATTTAGATATTGAAGACTATTTAGATCGGTCGATATTCTATTTTAATTTATTTTATGCAAATTTAAAGAAGGAAATTTTGATTTTATACAAATTAAATATTGATATAATTCATATATGGATTTTTAGATGTATTTTATCATTATTTTTCCCTTTGATTATTTAAACTAATGACAATGATTTAATTATTAACTAATGAAAATGATAAAAATATTGACAATATTATTCATCGTGTAAGCGTAAGATATAATGTTGCAGTTTTGACAAAGACAATGTTGTAATAAATTCACCATCCAGTATTTAATATTATCAATATTATTGATCGTGTAATAATTCTATAATAATTATATTATTTTCAGAACCCCGAAAAAAAAAACATATTTAAATATATTTTCCATATAGAGATCACAAAAAATTTTCTACAGAAAAAATGTAACTAAGAATTTATATTGCGAAATATTTTTATATCACCAAAAAAGAACGAAAATAATAATACGAAACAAAGAATAATATCTCAGCTAAGCTATTTTTATGTTAAAACATAATAGATAAAAAAATAATAATAATAATAATATAAAATATGTGAAACTAAAAAAAAATAAACTAACAAACAAAAAATTCTTATGTTTATAGACTTTTTTTTTTTTTTATTTACTTTTATTATATGAAAAATCCTAAAATTTATTTTGTTACTCCATAATAAAATATACATAATAGGAGAATAATAGTATTAAATAGTTTAAATTAGTCATTTTACGATTTAGATTAGTCATTTTGGAAAGCTAAATAAGAATTTTTTCCAAGTCCAATTTGTGTTTGGGTTGGTCAAATACTCGCACCTTTTAATTACAAAAATTTAATCAGAAGAGTCTAGTAACCTCAATTTTAAGGTTAGAGAACCAACGACGGACATGGCAGTATAGGCAAGGGGGCCTGCCTAACAAAACTCCCCAAGAGGAATGATATATGGAAGTGTCTGAGATGGAAAAGGACGGTATACAGTCGGACTTAAGGATGCTGAACCCTGAACATATCTGGAAGTTGGAGACAAGCTGCGTTATGGACAGAGGTCAATTGAAGAGAGCCTTGGACTCGGCTATATACAATAATATTTTGTTATGCCGAGAAAGTAAGTAAAATAAGTAATAAATTTAATAAATATTGATGCCAAATATATGTTTAATTATTAAATTGTAATCTGACAAAAAATACAAATTTGATTTGTAAAAAAAATCTTTAATATAAATTACTAAAAAGACTAAAATTGAAACATAAAAGGACTAATTTGTTTTGTATATAAAAAAGGACAAATTTGATTTGTGAGAAAATCCTTAATATAAATTACTAAAAAGTCTAAAATTGAAACATAAAAGGACTAATTTGTTTTGCATATAAGTTTTTTTTTTTTTGATAGTATAAAATATGAAAATATTATGTTTAATGTTAATATATGTGACAAAAAAAAGCATATTTATACATTCTATTGTTATTATAATATAGTTTACAATAGTATTTGTTTAAGGAGTAATAAAATAATATTACTTATGTAGAATACATAAATATTGTTATTGTTTTCGTATATAGAATGCAGCACCATATGCTTCTTTATATTTATATTTTTTTTATATGTTTATTAAGCATAAATTATATGATTTTCATAATAAAGAATAATAATTTTTCTTTTATATTTTTTTTATGTGACGTAAAAATATTATATTAAGTAACTATATTATCTTTATGAGTATAGATGGTTACTCCATAGTAGTTGAAAATGAAGTACACAAAGTAATTAAGTTTATTTATTTTTAAAAAATTGTTGCAATGTAAATTACTAGTAAATAAGTGTAGTACATATTATACAGTTTTTACACTTCAATTTCAACCTTTTGCAAATCAAATTCAACTTTTTGTAAATCAAATTCAACCTTTTTTTAAAAATAATTATAAACTGTTAATTTTTTATAAAATACCAATTTTAATAAATATAAATTGTCGTGCAATCCTGCCAAAAGGTATTTTTACAGGTTTAGGGAAGTGATGGGTCTTTTGATTGGCACCAATTGATAATCTCTCTTTAATACACCACTCTGATAGTAGAAGACTACTGTGTATCATGAAACAAAAATAAGTATAAAAGGAAGCATTTTTAAATAAATTCTGGAGTTTCCCTCAAAACCTAAACTTGTCTTTACATATATATACTTTTTGAGGTACCGCCGAGCACCTCCCTGTTGCTCCGACATAAATAAAGGTTATTAGTCGATAATAAATTCAAAATTAATATATAAAGCTAGGATATTCGCCTATAAGGCTTCTCCTGGTGCAGTTCTTGGCAATTGCATATACATACGTGTATAGTAATTGATACAATCTGTATTGTTAACTGTTGCAGTAGCTTGTTCAATTACATCTCTCAAATGCGTGGAATTGGTAGGATCTGCAGCAGGACAAGTCTTATAGGCGAATATGCTAGTTTTATATATTATTTTTGAATTTATTATTGACTAATTACCTTTATTTATATTTATTAAAATTGCTGTTTTATAAAAAATTAATAATTTAAAATTATTTTTAAAAAAGGTTGAATTTGATTTACAAAAAGTTTAATTTGATTTGTAAAAGGTTGAATTTGGAGTGTAAAAACTGTAGTACTAAAGTACTATAGCATTAATCAATATTTCGATTATTCGACGAAATTTTGAGTAATGGCTATATGTAATTAAATGTATATAGTAATTGCTCGGAAATATTTTAACGTAAATGAAGAATTATGAATTATCATATTGTAGTAGCAGAATAATGTCGTTTATATGTCGTCAATAGGTTTCTGTTTTTCGAGAGTTTGATTAGAATTAGATGCTTAAATTATTACTTTGACATTATAATTAATAATTTAACCATTTTACATTTATTCGTTATGTCAAGTTATTGTCCAGTCATTCTAGACAAACAGAAGACATTACGCATTTTGAGCCGCGGAGTAATTAGGCAGTTTACTATTATCTCGACAAAATGGATCATTTCTGAAATTTATATAAAGTATTCATAAATTTTTGTACTATATCAACTGAGAAATAGGAGAATTTGTTACCCACTTTGGATCGCTTTAAGTAACCCAAAAGTATTACAATTAAAAATTGTATATTAAAATATGGAAATGAAATATTTAAATTAACCAAAAGCAAATTAAGAATAATTTATAGTCAATATTGTAACATATTTAACTATTATAGAAAAGTTGAAATCTGAAATGGCGAGGCAAATCAAAAAAATTTCTTTAAAAAAAAAAAGGAAAAAAGATGAGAACAGAAGAATAATTTTTATAAATTTTCCTAAATTTTTCCACAAGATGACAAATATAAAATATGACATTTCACATTCATTATTAATTTATAAACTCTATATAAGATTTTGCTTCTTTAATATTATTGCATTTGGAAATAAATTCAGTGTATACTTGACTAAAGTTACGCGAATAAATTTATTAAAAATATTGAGAAAATAAATTAATTTTTAATTATTAATTAAAAAAATAATTTAAATAGAATGAAAAATCACAAATATATCAACTTTAATATTAAAAATTATTTGATTTGTATTTACATTAAGAGTATTTTTGTTGTTTATTATTATTAAAATTAATTGAATTTTACCACAGTGCATGGATTCATCAAATATGTAAATATATATAATAATGTTTATTTATTTTTTCAGTGTTTGCTTTAAGGTTACATAAACAAACAAAAAAAAAAAAAATAGATAAATTCTGGTGAAGTAAATTTATAATAAATTTCAAATTTAATTATTGAATTTTTACTGCACATTTTCAAATTTTAGTTAATTTTTAATTATTACAGAATTTATTTTCTAGATAATTTCAAATTAAATTTTAAATAAAATATTTTTTGAAAAAAAATTCTCTTTAATGCGCAATTAATTAATGAAATAAATGCAATTAGTAAAAAAAATTAATTATTTAAATATAATATTAAAGTATATATTTTAGAATGAAAGTATGCGTAGGAACGTATTTGTGAATAATTATAGACAAAATTACAGATATACAGGAAGCTAAAAAATTCTAAGTAATAAAATTGAAATATCTAAATTTAGTATATATAGTATATAGTATATAGAATAGGATGATTGATGCACCATGACAAGTAAATCGAATTTTACATAAAATATTACGTATTGAAAGATATATTCATTAGAAATAGACACAAAATATATGCTTCCAGTTCCATAAAAAAATAATTAAACACATGAAAAAAAAAAACGGAAATGGACTCTTAAATATATCTCACATAATTAACAAAATATTAGATTATTGCATATATATTTTTTTTCTGTGACATTTCAAACAAAAAAATTTCATGACGTAAATCCGGTTTGGTTTTTTTTTTTTTCTTTTAGGCTAAAAATTGCTTTTAGAAATACCAATTTAAATGTAAAAGATTTCTGTTTTTGAAAAGTCTTTATAAAATCTCTTTTCTATATTATATATTAAATTGATTGCCAAGAAAAATTGTTCAATTTTATTACATTTTATATACGCATTTCAGGTATAACGTGCGTGTATATATTGAATATTTTCGTGTATTTATAATTAGCAAGCATTTTTTTTTTTTATATAAATTTTCATATTTTCATTAAAAACAAAATTAATTTAAATATGTATATTAAAATTTTAATTTCTATTTTGATTTGCCATGAACTCTCTCGCCTGATTTATTAAAATTAGATAATCTCAAAAATTCGTAATAATTCTCAATGACAGCAAAATTTTTTCACTTTTACATTTATTTTTTATTTTTTTCTAAAAATATTTTTCAAAATTTTCTATTAGAGGAAAAAACTCTGCAAAAAATAATTTTTCAAAAATTTGATCGCCCACCAAAACGGATTACGTAATAAGTACAAAAAAAAAAAAGCTTTATAGATTTTTTTTTCATATATAATAGGAGTCTAACAACTCCTCCACAATTATTTTTTCTTGACTCATTTACAACATTTTTTTTGTATTTCTGTCGACAAGGTAATTCGATCTAAAATAACTATGATTAATTTACATATACGAAAAATTTCACCTGGAATAAATTTTGTATAACCCAAAAAACACTTTTTCTCTACAATACTTACATTAAAATTATTTTTAGTAATTTTGTTGGAGCTCCTTTAAATCCAATTAATTGCATTCAAAAATTTTGTTAGCAATTTTGTGCCTAGAGGGCAGCACACACACACTAGTAACTTTCACTTCTTTTTTTTTTGGCACAATTAATTTTTTTTTCTTCTTTGATTAAATTTCTCTATTTTTTTTTTTTGAGTAGTGATAAAAATTTTCTATATAATGAACACTTTTTTTTTTTTTTTACTTTTTTAAATGCACACCAAAATAATTTTCCGCGTAATTTTAGAAAAACAAAAAAATGCAAGAAAAAAAAAACTCGGAAAAATATTTTAAATAAAAAAAAAAAATTTTTTTATGATAAATTTTTCGTTAATATGAAAATTTTCTTATACAATTTTTAAATTTTCACCTTATAAACAAAGACGATTTATTCCTTTAAAAAAAAAAATTATTTAGAAAAGAAATTTTTCTGTTATAAGATTTTCCCAAATGGCCCGAAGGCCTGACAAGTACTAACTGCCAAAAAGTGAGTTTTTTTTTGAAAAAAATTAAATTTTCAAATTTAATTTTTTTTTTTTATATTATATTTAAATTTTTTTTTTTTTTTTAGCTTCTGTTAAATTCTACATTTTAAAAGTGGCTAGCGACAGTTTTAAAATAAATTTTTTTAGTAGTACATAATATTTTATATTTTTGTGTGTTAAATGTTTTAAAAATAAACATGATAGAACATAAAAATTGTAACAGAAAAAAAAAAGTAAAACAACAAATAGAAAATTTTTCAAAAATTAAGAGAGAAAATAATGGAAATCTATGAAAATTTATTAAAAAAATAATTTAATTTTTAATAATTTTCATATTTTATTTGTAGAGAATGGAAAATTTAGTAAAAGTATATATAAAACTTATGATGGCGATGTTCTTGAAATTTTTGAATAATTAATTATTATTATGTAAAGGAAATCTTTTGTTGTGTTGTAGAGAAAAAACTATTCGTAAAAGATGTTACTTAACATTAATATGAGAATTAAATGTCGAAACTGATTAATTTTATTTGTGGTAATAGTATATTATTGGAATTTCTGTAAATGTCCTGGAAATTATAGAAGGATTTGATTTTAAATGCCAAATATATTAGATTTAATGAAATTTTAATAATTAATTTTCTCAGATTTTTAAGCCATACAAACCGTCTTGATTTGTTCTTTGTATTTGTCTTGAGTCCTTCTCGTCCTTTCTTAAAATTTGAGCAGCATGATCGAATTTATGTTGCGTATTTATTAGCTTGGAAGCATATCCCGTTGGCTTGTAGCAGTTGTAGTGGGTAATTATTTTACAATAGACTTGATTTCGGCAGCTTGTAGTTGTCTTCTGTTGACTTCTTGTATGCAATTTAGTGAAATTTTTGAATTGACAGAATTTTTTTCAAAATTACATATATAAACTAAACAGGAGATGCTATATAGTAAATAAAATGTGTCCGAATGTTTTGTGGGGCGAAAAGAGAATTTTCATACAATTTCGTCAATATCAGGCAATCTGACAGCGATTCCAGGCACTTTGACAGCAAAATTACACACAATCTGAAAATTTAAACAAAAAAAATTGTGAGGAAACAGCTTGTAGGGGCAAAAGTACAGATGCTATCCTGATATTATATACTCTAAGCATACATAGGTGTTCTTTTATCCATCAGATGAAGTATAAAATTACTGACTAGTGATAGCAATTTCTACATTTATATTATTTAAAATTTAATCTATTTCGGACAGGCCCTTAATCATTTTAGGGCAAAAATTTTGAAAAATATATAGAAAACTACAAATAAGCATACTTTCGTTTTGTATTAATTCATATGTTTAAATTTTATATTTTTGCTACATGGAATCATCATTTTTCATTTATTTTGTCTAAAGAAAATTATGACAGTAATTTAAAATTTTCATGTATAACTAAAATTACTATATATACAAAACGGCACAAAAATAACTTACTGACACATAATTATATGGCGAGTGAAATATTTAATTTAGAATTTGTAGGCAGTGGACCATATAGTAACTAAGATGACAATCACTGATAATAATTTAGTATTTATATTAAATTTAGATATGATTTTTGGTTTTAAATAATAAATTTTGATTTAATAATTTTTGTATTACATATTTGAATTTTTTTATGTAAGATTTTAATCGTCCTTATAATCGTCCTTTGATTGGATTTTGTAGGAAAAAAATTGATATTTAAAAATGAATTAGAACTATAAAGTATATTATTTTTTTTACAAAACTAAATAAATCTAATTTTCTTTCAAAATTTTCAATTAGTTTTACAAGGCAAAATAAAAATTATTTCAGAAATTTACAAAAAAAATCTTTTTCAAATCAATTCGATTTATAAATTTCTTATACACTTTAAGTATATTCATAAAAATTGTTTTAAGATTAACATGCAAATTTAAATGTTAATATAATTTTAATTAAATTTTTTCTGGTATGATATTTTTTATAAATATGAGTTTAAATAGAAATTGGAGTATATACAATCTTAATGTACCAATTTTTATCTTAATTTTCTTTTAAAGTAAAATGTTTCAAATTCTAATTTAATATTGTCAAAATTTTCTTATAATATTTTTCAACATCTTATTAAATTTTTCAGTGAAAATTAATATAGAAACAATTTACTTTCAAATTTTTCAAGTAAAGTAAAAATAGATTTTCATTAATTTTAGTTGTTGAATTTTGTGTACGTTTTTTTTCTTCTTAAATATAATTTAAACGTACACAAATTTTTTTCTATTCAAAGAGAAAAATAAAATAATGAAAATTTAGATAAAGAGAATTTTAAATAATATTTTATACAAAAAGAGAAAATTTTTGTAAGATAAAATTTTAAATCTGAATAATTTTTTTTTTTAAATTAAATTCTGAAATTTTCTTTTAAAATCTTAAATAATTATTCAAAAAATTTTTGTCTGTCCGTATCTGAAGAAATTGTATTCGTATTTTCCCTCCCCTTTTCCTTTGTGGTCTGTCGAATATCAAAAAAAATACATTTTTAATTTACTTGTAAAATTATATTAATTTGCCGCACTCTGGTAATTAATCAAAATGCTTTATCATGTAAAATTTTGCAAAAAAAAAAACAACGAATATTTTGCATATTTTTAGGTGCAATATAAATGGAATATTGGATATTACTTCATATATCACATTTATGTTCAATTCAAAGCAAAACTTAAATGAATGAATAAAATTCAAAAAAATTAATAAAATGAAACAGGGACACATTTTTTACCAATATTGTCCTTTTGACAAACCCGGGGTTTGTTTTTCATATTTTTAATTTTTTAATTTTAATAAAATTCCAAAAGTCTTATTTAAATTATACAAATTTTTAAATTGACTACAATTTTGCACAAGAAAATAATGAAATTGACTTAAGGGCTAACCAGGGAAGACTTTTGCTGGCTTAAGTAATTTGAAAAGTCAACGAAAAGCCAGGCAAAGTTTTGTCAAAATCGTCGCAATTTTTTCATGCACAATTTAAGTGGGCTTTTACTTTTATGTCAGTTTTTGAAGTCTATTTTGTTTTTTTTTTAACTGTCAAATTTCGAATGAAATCGCATTTGCTTAAGCCAACGTAAGTTAACGAAGCTCGAAGAAACTGAACAATAAGTCTGTATGGCCACACCATACACCGTACATCGTAATTTTCATTAAGTCCATTATGGTTAGGCCTTTACATGTAATCATACGTTTCCGCTGACTTAATCCAGCAAAAGTCTTCCATGGTTAGCCATTTAAGTTTTGCCCAAAATAAATTTTGGGCAATTTATGACAATATACCACAATAAATTTATAAATTTCAATAAATATTATTGGTCCTTGAAAGGATCCATCTATATAAATTAATATAGACTGTTTGTTTTTACATAATTTTAAAAATTTTATTTACTATACTCAAATTAAATCTAAATATTAGATAAAGAATTATATTTTATAATTTTTATACGTTTATATGTATACTATCTGAAATAATCACGTACTCGTTATTAAAATAAATAAATATGTAAAACATAAAATTATAATTAATAAACATTAAAAAAAAAAAATAATCTTGTCCAGACAATTTTTATTACTTAAATAACAAAATGAATAGTTTTTCTTTGTTTAGGATCTATGTTTAAAAGAAGTTTTTTTTGTTTTGTTATCCTTTACATAACATTTTTTTCTTTATAAATTTTTTAATTAAAAAAAAAAATGTTCTTTTATTTAAATTATCCAAAAGAAAGTCACGTACCATAGATAAAATATTAAATATCCTTCTTATATTTTGCTGGGGGGGAGGGGTAAGGTATATGATAATAAGAATTTTAATACATATATGTATGCGCATTATATCCTTTTTTTAACTAAAATTGTTTTTTTTTTTTTAAATAAATGTTAACATTGTAAATTTATTATAAAACAAAGTTTTAATCTAATAAAATGTAAAGTTTAATTATTAAAATTATTTAAATTATGTATAAAGGTGTAATTATACAAGTGCATTGTCATCGCAAGACAATATGGGCTACAGCAGAGTTAAGTTGAAACTGAAGTAAATAATCAAACTATCGATTTTACTGGAGACTTTCGGCTTATAGTAATTTTCCTTTTGTCATTTTTATTAATTAATAATTTGCTGATCAGCCCTGTACTTGATCAGTTAGCAGCTTACTGATCAGCCCTGTACTTGATCAGTTAGCAGCCCTGAAATTGTATAGCTTCTTCATCGATATAAGTATTTAGACAATTTCGTGGATACATTTTTGTGGATACACACGTCGATTATTCAGTCTAGCAGGGCCCCTACCCTATTAGTTCTATTGTGTCTCTGTGTGGATATTTGCCTAATCTGTGTATTGTCCTGTAAAGAAACCAACGATAACAGTGATTTACAAAAAACGATATAAATATTATAATTAAGAATTATCTATTTTTTGTTAAATAATTACAAGTATGAATCTGTCAGTCAAGTGAAATGTACAAATTCTTGTGAATTGCAACCAATATAATAATATCAAGATTTTTCAATTTACAATTACCTTTTTTTTCAAAAATTTACATTCCCTTCTGAGAGTACTTTAATTTTAATTATCGTCCTTTTTTTTATATGCATGCAAATAACAATATTTTAGTTTACATAAAAATATCTAATTATAATTATTTTATTTTAATGAGTCCAAAGTTTGAAGAGGTTTGTATTTTAATGAATCTTTTTTGTTGTTTATACTTTTGAATGAACCGCACTGAAAATATCATTGGTTATGGTTATATAATTGATTTTTTTGACTATTGACTATTGAATCAAAAAAAATTATAAACTTTATTGAAAATTTTTCTTGATTGAATTTAAAAATTATTGAAAAAAAAATTCTATAATTAATTATTGGTCATTAGATATTTTAAACTAATTTCATTATTAAACCATACTTTTTGTGTCTGGTAATTTTGTTTTTTATTTAATTCCAAATTTGCGACCATTTATAACCATGAACGCATAAATAACTCAATATAAAAAAAAAATATAATTGTTTTGATTTTGTTTTTGGTTTAGATTTATAGTCATACGGCAAAGGCATCCTTCCATCAGCAAATATGCTTTGATTCAAGGAGATTTTCTAACTAATAAAAATATTAATCGTTAAATTAAAAAAAAATGTGTTTGATAATAAATTTTCCTTTCCTGGTTAATAATAGGAAAAATTAGAAAATATAAAATATATTATTTCTTCTATAATGTTTCCTGGATTACCAGAGAGAAAAAGGACCTAAATCAAAACAATTATTATACATATATATGAAAATATATATACCGTATATATATTTTTGGTTGTTGGTTAATAGAATTTTTACTTTTATTATTATTCTCATCACTTAATAATTGAAATTAAGAACTTCTTAATATTATATATATATATATAATTCAATTTATCCCCATAAAAGTAATTTAATGTAGGACATTAATAATATATATCACAGGAGAGAGCCTTTTTTTATATATAAACATATACGATATATTTTCTAAGAAAAATATTTTGGTATACAAATGTTGTTTTTGATTTAACGTATATAAATTTTCAAACATATAAAATATATATAATAATATATAAGTATATAAAATGAATGATGGTGTTTATTGCTTCTCTAATAAATTTTCCCCAAATGACATAAAGTTAAACCCTCAGATTTCATCACCATATTTTGAAAGTATATATATATATTATACTATAGAAATATCATTGATTTTTTTAGGTAATATATCATAGAAATAAAATAGATATGATTTTTATTTTATTGAACAACAGAAAGCGAAAAAAATAAAAGAAATCAGAAAAACAAAAAATTTTTATATCCGCACATCTGAAATATATATAAAATAATATAAATATTGTCACGTAAAAATCATCATTTTTTAATATACTTTTAGTCCTTATGGGTATCCTTAAAACTAAACTATATATAAAAGTTAAGTTGAAAAAATTTTTTTTTTATTTTGATTTCGTTCCTTGTTTTAAGGAGGATTTTTTTATTTCATTTAGAATGCGGAGAATAAAAAAAAGTATATAAATTATTTGGGACATTATTCAAACAATGAAAAATTATTAACGAAATAATTTTGGAATATATATACATATATATATTACAAAAAACCATATGATGATATTGCAGTGATAATTCCAAGTATATAATATAATTGTAAGATCTTTTAGGATTATGAATTTTAAATATTTTTATGATATATTTTTTTTTTTTATTAAAATAAATCATTCAAATTTAATTACCGAAACTTGATATTTGTCATGCAGATAAATTATACTAAAAAGATGGAATATATATAATGCAATATCCCAAATTTTATTACCATACTAAAATATTTTATATAATATTATGACATTTGATTAATATTATTAATAATATAATTAATTGAACCATGTCCATAAATATTTATTATACAATTTTAAGTGTTTAACGATAAAATTTATTTAATTTTCTTTCCATCTGTCATCGCGGTGACAAACTTGATACAAATTATAAATTTCCATTTCCATTTTTCCATATCTTCGCCTTCTGGACTTTAAAAATTTCTTCGGTCAACTAAATATTAAATAAATACCATAATTATATAATAATTTTATTTCTGGGTACTTTAAAATACTTCACAGTACTTCAAAGTAATGCGCGGTACTTCATTGAAGTATTAAATACTTGAAAGTATTTTAAGTAATTCAATGAAATAAAAAGTACTTCAAAGTACTTCAAAATACTTCACCAGAAAATTTGAAATATTTGTAATAAAGTAATTCAAAAATTTCATTATACTCTTGGTGTAATGCATTACTCCATTACCATAGTATTGTACTGAGTAATTAAAATATTTAAGTACACAATTACAAGTAATACAGTAAAGGAATTAAATTTGAATTATTTGATACTGCTGTAATGCTTCGCTAATGCAGTACAAAAGTAATGCATTATTTAACAACTTTGGACCATTTAATGACTATATAATTTTACATAATTAATCTTAATTCTTAATTTCAGACAAATTTCCGTTTGTTGAAAAAAACTATTATTACAAAATTGATTTTTCGTCCGGAAAACTTATTAAATTTTGTGAAAATATTTATATAAAATTAACATGTGTGTTATGAAATCATTATTATACATTTCCTAAATTAGCTTAAATAGGACTTTAAGGCTTTAGGTCATTATACATTTAAAAAAAATCCATCCTTTTCTCTATACACAACTCAAATAATATTTCTGCTCGTAACAAAAAAAGGATGAAGAAGAATATTTTTGTAATCAAACTTTTCGTTTCTTAAAATTAATATAAATATTTTTTCATTGTTTTTCTTAAAATTTATATAAGAAATGACCATATACCTTAATAAATGTATACCTTTGAATTTGTAATTTATTAACTTCATTTATATATGAAATAGTTTGTAATAAACTTTTTAAGAAATATATTGTTGAAATTTTTTGATCATATATATAAATAATCTTTGAAAAGTTTTGGTTCTAAACAGGAAAGGTGAAAGAGAAAATATGTGTTAGACATATGATTCTATAATAAAGATGATAAATATAATTTTCAGATTAAGTTAGGAAATTTTTAAAATGTATTTAAAAAATTTTCAAATTGAATTATAGAAATTTTTTTCTAAATTTGTAAATAAAGTAAGTAAATTGTCTAAAATATAATCTTAAAATTGATTAATAGTCTAATAGTCTGATTAAAATATTAAAATAAATATAAATAAAATTATTAAAATTAAAATTAATAATTTGCTCTAATTTTTCAATTGATTTTTTGTATAGTAAATTTATTAAAATCAAATAAATATTTAAATAAATAATATATATATAAAATTATATTTAATTTGTAATTAATTACAATTACATAATTTACACTATAATATAGTTAGTAGTGTAATTTAACATAGATTTTTGCTATTAAATTAATTTTTAAAATATATTTAAGATTACTTAGTTTTTGCAATTCAATTTTTAAAAAATGGTAAAATGAATTTAAATACTTTTATGTATATCCTTTTTTTTTGACTAATTTTTTTTTTTTTTTAAATAAATGTTAACATTGTAAATTTATTATAAAACAAAGTTTTAATCTAATAAAATGTAAAATTTAATTATTAAAATTATTTAAATTATGTATAAAGGTGTAATTATACAAGTGCATTGTCATCGCAAGACAATATGGGCTACAGCAGAGTTAAATTGAAACTGAAGTAAATAATCAAACTATCCATTTTACTGGAGCTTTTCGGCTTATAGTAATTTTCATTTTTGTTATTTTTAACACGTTGATCAGCCCTGTACTTGATCAGTTAGCAGCCCTGAAATTGTATAGCTGCTTCATCGATATAAGTATTTAGACAATTTTGTGGATACATTATACGCAGTATTATTAAAGGAAAAATTGATTATATCATTTTGAAAAACAACTAATTTAATATGAAAATGATATATATATACTATACATATGTATATAACTCTTATATACTGTTTTTTTTTGGGAAAGAAAAATTATATACAATAGAAAATTCTTTAAATATATTATATAATATAATATACCATAGAGAGAACCTTAATATTAACGTCCTGTTTAATCATTAGTAATTCAATACACGAATCCTCTTAAAATAGGATAGTTTACCAAAGCATTAAAACAAAATTTCATATTACATATGTATATATACATATACGAATTTTTTATGCTATTTTTCTTTGTCATATATTGTTTTATGAAAAATGATCTTAATGGCTAATTTTTTTTCTTTCTTATTTATATATAGAAAATATTATATTATTCGAAGAAAATTTATTTAGGACTAGAAAAAATAATATACATATATAAGTAATATGGGTTTGAAATGATGAAAAGTTTGTTTTTATTATGATATACACAATGTTTTTTTTTTTTTTTTTGTGTTTGTTTGTTTGTTAATTATGTAAAAAATATTTATTATATTTTTATAATTTTTTTTGCTGTTTGTTAAAATTGTTAAAAAAAAAAAGAAGTAAAACACGTGTTTCTCTTTTCTATAATACAATTTCATCTCATTTATACATACATCCTACATTCATAGCTACATCCTTTTCGTTATTACTAATTGGTTTTTAATTGGACTTTTTTTTATTCATATAAATTATATATAAAATATATTTATAAACATCAAATTACAAAAAGCAATGGTTTATTTTGAGAAATTATTTAGATAATTAAATGATATTTTAATGAATAAAAGTTTAATTATATGATGAAAAATTAGAAAGAATTTTAGGTTGAATTTGAAGAAAAATCATTTAAATGATGTTAAAAATTTTTGAATTCCTTGTTTAATCTATTTAAAAGCAATCAATTATAATACTATAGAAGCTAAAATAGGTTTTAGAATTCATGTTCCATATAATCTCTGACAGCAAATCATTCAAGGTGATATGACTGGCTAAGCCTTGATATTGTGACGTCACTTATTTTAGAATTTTTTTTAATATTTTTTATTTTCAAAATCCGCCGGTCAGACATTAATGTCTGTAGAGGATGCGATGATGAAAGGGAGAACTGTTGAACACTTCCTGGTGCCACTGTCCTCAACGCATGCATCTTCGGAATAAATGCTTCGGTGCCTTCTTCTTGAACGAACTGTGTGATGCAGGGGTTCGAAGTTGGCAACCAATCATTAAATTCGCAAAAAGGGAGTGGATGGCGCTCACAACCGCTCTAGCGGTATTAACACGAGGGGTACAATTGACCTATACTTCTGGTCTAAGTGCGCGAGTCCTTAACGGACTCCCCTCTTCCAATCCAATCCAATATTTTGTATATGAAAAATATTAAATTATGTGAGAATTGTAATATGTAAGTATGTATTATATTTTATATACCATAATAATTCTCACATAATTTTAAATTGTATATTTTCATTTTTTCCATATAAAGTAAAAAGAAAATATCCAAAGTGACGTAATAATATCAAGGCCTAATCAAAAAAGGTTTAATTAAACTGTGCGAAGTTTAATTTCGCCACCCAAATTTGCAGCCTTAATAATGTTGGCACATAAGAATTTATGTTGGATAATAGAAATTATAAATTAAATATAATTTATTAAAACATAATTTCTTTGGGCTTCTATATTAAACATAGTTTTTATTGATTTAAAAGGATTTCTATATAATAAAATTCATTTAAATTTAAATATAATAATAATTAAATTATTATTTTTGATTATGGAAACAGATTATTGATATGACTTTGATATGACAGTAATATTTTTAAATCTTAAATTTTATATTTTAACCTTAGTGCTTGTAACCTTGACGATTAATTTTGATTAAAATTAATAGTAGCATATTTTTTTTTTGTGAATATTTTTGTGTGTGTCTCTTTTTTTTTCGTTGTTCATAAAACATGAAATATAATTAACATAAATTTAGATTTATCTTAACAACAACAACAAAATAAGATTCATTATATGTATATAAAAGAAAATATTTTCCTTGTCAACACTTTTTCGTATTAATATTAATTAGACAATTAAAATGTTTCTTTTTTGATATAAAAAAAATTGGTGTAAATTTAATATAAAATTATGATTTATATATACCAAACTTTTATATTTTTTGTGAGGTTGTTTACATTTATATTTAATCGTAAATTTTACGTATAGCGTAAAAGTTTTATATACAGAATATATAGTAAAGGATAAAGTACCAAGTGAATGTAATATACACACATGTAATTTCTCAAATATTGACGATTTAAACAAAGTCTTTGAAATATTTTACTTATAATTTATTTATATTTCACTATGTAAATATTTTCATTTTCCCCTATAGATTTTACTTGTAAACTAATTACTTTTGTGTTAATTATATAAATTAATATATATTTTGAACGACATCAACACTTTCTTTATGAAAAATTACGTATGTACTTATTTTTTTGAGACTATAATCATATCTGAACATTTAGACAGTAGAAGTGTTTTTATCGTTATTTTGGGGTAATGGTAAGTATAGGTGTCACTCTCAACCATATATACCACTCTTCAACAATTACATATAGCAAAATCAAATTACTCATCGGTATATACCCACAGCAGCTTTATTGTATCGCAAAAAATTATGGTTTGTAATTTCCAACTTTTTGTGTAAAAGCTGACAAAATCAAACCACTATAATTTCCACCATGCCATATACTACAATGAAAATAAATCGAAGTGAAAAGTATTATAGTTTCTAATAATTAACTATACTGAACTAAAAAAATATTGTAAATTATTCAGTTTCACAATTTAACATTTAGGTCCTTTCCGTTCCCACATTAACACAAAGCATTCTTCAAGGAATTTTTTTGTAAATTAATTATATTTTTTCAATTTCATTTTATTGCCTTAATTACATTATTTTTACAATTTATTTATAATATTTATATTTAATCGTAGTGTTACACAGGTTGTCCTTTTCATCTACAAATATGATTTTTATTTGCTTTAATTTGTGTACTTTCAAGGAAAAAGGGACAAATTAATTATACATACTCACAAGTGATGAATTTTAATCTAATTTAAATTTTATAATATAACTAATTTTCAGTTTTAGTGACTAAGTTAGTTTGTATGGTAAATTGATAATGAAATTTTATTTAAAATTTTGAAATTCCAGTTTCGATTTCAAAATATTTTCACATTAGATATAAAAATATCTTGAAATCTTAATAAAATTTCAAATCTCAATAAGATTTCAAAAATTTTTTTGTGTAAAATTATTTTTTTTTGAAAGAAAAATAAATATTTGTCTGTAACTTTTTTTCTGATCCTTTTTCGAAATTAATATTTTTTATTTTAGAAATCATAAATATTTATATTTTTAAATTATAGACTTAAAGGTTAATATTATATTTTAAAATATATATTATAAATATGTATACTTCTATGTAAGATAAAATTTTCCAATCAAAAATATTTAATATAATATTATTTCCAGTATATTAACCTGCCGGCTATAATTTTATATTATTGAATACCATATTTAATTGGGTAAAAACCAATTTTTTTTTAAAATAAAGAAACCATTTTATTAATATAAATTAGATTAATTTTCTTATATTTTGTTATTTGAGAAAGATTTAAACCCAAATTATGAATGCCTAAAGGTTATATATTATAAGATCTTTTTTTGATATTCACTATAAATTTTAATTAAGAACTAAAAATAAATAAATTATTCTAAGAATTTTTTTTATATAAAAAAAAATATAATTTTGTATCATAAAAATTAAATTTTTTTTATCTGAAATAGGAATTTCCTACGAATAAGAAATATATGGAAGGAGCATAAATGTTCCCTCTCTTTTTAACACATTAACATTTTAATTTATTGAAAAATTTGTTTATGAAGCCACGATTTCGATAGTTCTCTTTCTTTTCACCACCGAACTGTCAAATTAATAATATGAAAAATATTATAACTGGCTTATTTTTTGGCTTATTTAACTGGCTTATTTTTTCATTTTAGGAGTCTCAATATAAATTAAAAATATTAACTATTATAGCGAAACAAAATTATACTCTATTTTACTTTCCATTTGTATAATTATCGTTGCGCGACCTAAAATATTCCTTAGGATGGTTTTTACATGTATTTTTCAAAAAAAAAAAATATTTTCTCTCCTTAAAAATTCGTTGGGAATTAAAAAAAACCTAGTCCGGCTCTTGTTTGCGATTTATTAATTTTGACAGTTCGGTGGTGAAAAGAAAGAGACTACTATATCCAGGCTGGCTTAAATTTTTATTACTTATACTCCTTCCATATATTTCTAATTCGTTGGGAATTTTTATTTTTTTTTTATTTTGAAAGTGGCATAAGTCACTTTTTGCGAAAAATTATGATTGAATTTCTGAAATTATTTATTCTATTTATGATTACAAATATGTATGATTTTTTCATGTTTTATTGATTTATTGATAAATTCCTTCAAAATTATGTATTATTTCGTCCATAGAAATTTTACTTGTAAACACAATTGCAAAAATATTTCAATTATCTCAAAATAATTTAAAAGTTACTTATGCCACTTTCAAAATCAACGGCTCATATATTAATATTCAAGTATAAGAAAATTCATAATAATTTAAATTATTTTTTATATGAAATTATATTTAATAAAAATAATTTTCTTGACAAAAAAAGGTACTAAGGATGTCTTAGATTAATTTGTTTCTGTTAGCACAAATACCAAGAATTTCTTATTCACTATAATGTTTTTCTATACCAGACTTCGGTCACTCGCGGTAGTTACTTATTTTAAAACTTTGGCGACAAAACTTAAGGACATGGTTTCTTTCTTGAATAGCACAGGATGGTAGTAAGTAATTAATCGCAGGATGAAAGTAATTCTCTTACCTGCAATCAAAACTGTTGCTCAGTGGTCGCGAGAGTGAGTAGTCTCAAATTGGCGCAATTGCGCTAATTAGAGTCACCTGTTATAGTCATCATTCATGTACTCGCCACTTAAACCAACTAATCAACCATATACGTTTTTCTATAGCAGAGATTGGGACAAAAATATGAAAAAAAATTTATGTGAAATAAAGACAAAAATTGAAAGGAGTTTTCAATTATCCAAAAAAAAAATTATCAATTTCCGGAAAAACTATTGCAATTCAAATTTTTTTTAACAAATCTATGGGACGATCAACATTAATTGATCTTTTTTTTCGTATCCTTTAATTATTTTTAATAGAAAAATATTTGATGAAGATCGAACTAATTTGTTTCTCTTTTTATCAGAAAAATAATTATAATAGTCTTTATAAAAAAAAGGACTATAGTGTGTAGGAGGATATCCTTTAATATATTTTTAAAATATTTTAATTAAAATTACAATAATTATAATTTAGAAATGCTGTAGTGTATATGCAAATTTTCCTGAAACTTTTAATTAAAATAATAATTATGATATCTTAGATATTTTTAATAAAATATTAAATAAAATTGTTTAAATTTTCTTGGAATTTTATAATATGTAATAATATATTTCAAAAATTTATAATATTTCTTATATGGAAGATATAATTTAGAACATTCATTGGGATGTTAAAGGTTATTGATAAAATAATAATATTAGACCTACTTTCAGGTGGTATACAAGAAAATGTTAAATCTACTTTGAGATGGTACAAGAAAATATTATATTTAATAAATATTTCAGTTTTTATTCTTTTAGTAATCTAAAATTTTATTTGAATATTAAGCTATGTACAGACAGAAAGTGAAATGATGATTTCCCATATACATTTTCAGGTTGTGAAAAAGTCGGGAATTTTTTTTCAAAAAGTAGTAGGTACATACTCGACGTGAAATGAAAATTATTTATCATAGACATGAACCTTAAAATAATCAAATTTTTCACGACTATATTAATGATCTCTGTACATTTATTGAACGTGAAAAATTAACATTTTGACGTTTTAATTTTGAAATATTTTAAATTTTATGAATTTCTCATGATCTAAGTATAAGATCTGCTTGACAGTTCAAATTCTATTTACTGTGATGTCATCGGCAAGAAATTTTATATGAAATTAATGGTGTGTTTCTTACTTGTGCTCAGATCGATCTAATAACTCTGGAACTGTTTCCTATTTTGACTCAGATCAATAAATTTGAGAATCCCAGACAAGCCTACCAATATTTTTATTCTACCCGGTAAACATTGTAGCATTTTTTATCTGAAAAATCTCACTGTTTCTTATTTTATGAGTCAGATTTATTTGATTTCAAATTTGAAAGAATCTCTAGTTGATCTACAGATTTAAATAAGAAACACACCAAATATAATAAATTAAATAAAAGCACAGCCAACTAAAATATCCTTAAAACTTTTACAAAGCAAATCTTCGTCATTAAAAAGAAAATGGCGAGTGTCAAATTATATCCAGCAGACCTTTTATTATTAGGTCATGTGAATTACTGAATTATCAATTTCAATATGATAGAAAACGATTATGTTGCTAGACGAATATGACTTTTTACAATAAATAAATTTGACTTAAATTTGGCTTTTCGTTTTTATTTTGTCAATTTCAAATTGCAGTCAAAATTTTCACTAAGTTTAAATGTACAAATTTTAAATTTTCACGACCTTTTCGCTTTCTGTCTGTACATAGCTTTAATAATCATATCGATAAATTTTAATTCAAGAAATTTTTAATTTATATTTATCCATTTACCCATATATTTAACGAAGATACCAACAATTGTAAAATCTAACTTAGGATTTCATAAATTTCAATCAAAATAGTAACATAAATCTAATGCAAAAAAAAAAATCAAGAATTTCATCCTCGATCCTTTTCAGATTTTAATTTCTTCCATTAACTGGACTACTGTTCACTTATACTTTATATAGTTTCAGGTGTTAAATATATATATACATTAAAATCTCTTCCTCCTTATTTATCACTTACATTAACCAACCAACAAAAAAAAACAGAAAAAAAAAATTTTGTTAATTAATTATGGTTTATATGTTGAGGCTTTTACCCACTATAGAAACAAAAAAAAAAAAAAAAATATAGACCCAATATAATAAATTACTAAGTCATTATCCACAATTTCCTTTTTCAATTTTATTGTCGTCCTTTCTCCTTAATAATAATAATAAGAAAAGTAAAAAAAAAAACTCTTGTTTCTTTTTTAATAATATTTTTACTCTTCTCTGTAAATTATTTTTTTTTTTTTTTGGTTTGGTATCAAAATCAAAAAGTATTAGTTCAAGAGAAGACATTCGTTTTCTTTCCAATTATACACCAGAACAGTAAAATAAAATTATATTATATTATCTTAAAGCGATTTTCTAACTTCTTGACAGGCGACAATTTATTATGCTAGAAATAATTCTCCTCTTTCTTTTTTTCTTGAGTAAAAAAAAAAATAAATAATTTATCCTTTCGTTTAACTAAATAAAAAAAAATATCCTTTTTTTTTGTGCTAGTTATGTTCTTATATACCAAATAGAATTTTAATCTTAAATTTTATTTCTTCTTCATTTTTTTTTTTGTTTTGTAGGTTTTTAAAAGTTAAAAAAGAAATTTTTTTTTTGGTTTCCTTTGGTATTCTAAGGACGTGGTGAAATTTTGTCACCCAAAAATATATATACAAAAAAAAAAATGAATAATTCATTCTATGATTTAAATGATTCTTTGAAATAAGAAAGAAGAAAAAAAAGAATGAAATGTTAAAAAGGATACAAGAATATAACGTTTGTCCTTATATAGTATAATTTCATTTTGACATTTTGGTCCTTAACGATTAATATAGAGTGTTTTTTTTTTGTTTGTTTGTTTGTTGGGGTTTACAAAAGTTGTGAGTCCTTTCTTGGTTTTAGAATTTTAAGTGAATAGCAGATGCAAAAAGGTATATTAGTATATATTTGTATATACGTGATATATAGTTGTATAGTCCTTTTAAATTGTTTGTTTGATAAGAAGTCCACGAAAAGAGATACAACAATTTTTAATTGAAGGTTTTTTTTTTGGATGTGGAATTTACCTGGGAATGCAATTTGTTTCGATCAATTGTAAATTGCTTTAAAGTTATGATCATTTTGGTTGAGATATAAATAAAAATGTATCAAATATATTTCCTTTTGAAGGATTTTAAGTTCTATTAGCACATTGGCGGACACAAAAAACATCACGTGATTCAGCTAAAGTTGAAACAAATGATCACATGATCAGTCCACTGCAATTGCAGTAGGTGTCCGCGCGAACTTGTTAAAGATATTTCAAAATATTTTTCGACATGATTACATTGTTGAACTCATTGATATTCCATTCAGCCTTATTGACATCGTAGATTTTAACATAAATATTAATTTTTGGTGTGTTTGCTCTATGGTCAAGGAGTTATATTATTTTAACCGGAAATTGGTTATAGGCATTTAATATACCACTGACGAGTTCAGTAGTTCATAAATTTAATTAAATTCTATTCTTCTAATTAAGTGTCTTAATTGTGCCTCCAGTTGCATTGTACTCCAACCCAATTCGTGAATTTCTGTCTTCCATAGAAAAAAAAATGTTTCCTTAAATATTGAAATAGAAAATTTTCACAAAATTTCATAATTTTGCTAAATTTATTTATGTCAATCAGAAATAAATATAATTTTTAACAATAATTTAGAGTGATTTTTTACGATACATAATTTTTTTAAACATAACTTTTGAGATTTGAGATTTGATTGATTTCAATAAAAATTTATGATTTAATTTTTACATAGATTTACAAATTAAACAAAATATTTCGTTTCTATATCATCCATTAACTTCTTTTTTTTTTAATATAGCAAAAAAGGATATTATCCTTTTTTAAAAATCCTTTTTTTTTTTGCCTAAAAAAAAAAAAGAAGATATGATATTAAATAAATAAGTCCCGTCCGTCCATCTGTGGCTATCCATATAATATTTTTGTGCTTATGGAAAATCAAATTTACGAAGATTTATAAATTTTTTTTTTGATTCGTAATATATTTAAAGTTTATAATCGTTTTATATTTACATTTTGACTCAGAGTCGGATTAATTTTGTATGCCTTACAGGCTCCAGTCCTAAATTAATTTCAATATTTTAGATTAGAGGTTAGTTCTAAATTAATTTCAGTTATCAGTAACTGCAGGTCGGCTAAATTTGTTAATTTGGTATTTTTGTTGATCAGAAATTATGATGAAAATATTCAATCAAATGAACATTAAAGTAATGGTTAATCAGCAGTCCAGAAAATTGATTCTGAATTGATGAGCTATTAAATATGTGAGAATGAAAATTTTATTCGTAAAACTTGATTATGTAGTGGTGTTTTATTTGCAAATCTAACTGTCGATCAATGATAACATCTTATCAGTTCCATATAAAAATTGAAAAATTTATCAGGCGCTCTTACAAACGTTATTAAGTCTATGAGTGACTTGAGAAAGCAAAATTAATTGTACAGGTTGCCGGTATACAATTTGTCGCAAGTCAGATTAGATTATATAAGTAATAATATACACAATGTCCCTTATCACTTTAACATTATATGAGATCATTGTCATCTACTGCTTTAGGCCACAATTATCTCATTAGGGCTAAGTGTTACACATGTTCTGAGGGCTGTAGTTTTTTAATATTAATATTGTAGATACCACCCAAAAGATGACAGAAGAAATTTAGCCACTATGAAGTTAAGTTTTTGTCATATTTTACGCATTAAGACATCAAAGTAAAGAATAACTTGAAATAATTATTTCCATAATTTTGCCCATCAACTGAAGCTCCCTCTGTCAATTAATACCAAAATTTATGTATAAGATTTCTTCTTTTCAAATAAACTTCTTCCTGTCTATTATATTATATATAAAAATAAAACTCATGAATTTTAAATAAAATATTTCTTAAATTTAAAACGGAAATAATATTATAACCCAAAAAAAAAAAAAAAATTTTATAATTTTACCTATTTCAATTTTTGGTTGCTAAATGTAGGTAGAGGTATAAATTTTTTTTTCAAAAAAAGTAAAAAATAAAATCTGTCAATCTTGTCATTTCCCAAATTACATTTTCTTTTTTTATGTTTGTCATTTTATTTACATTTTTAATGTTTTTCTTCTATATTGTATGGCCAAATTCTAACAAAACCATCACATCTAACATTTAATGAAAATGTCCATTACTCCGAAAATCTAAAAATCAGATTTTCTTCCTTTTTTTTTGTTTTATTACACATTTTATATTTATATATAATTTTTTTTGGAAATTTCCTTGTTATTCCCTTTTGGGAATTTTAAATAGCCCGCGAGAAGAAATTTTTATTATAGGCATATAAAATTTATTTTTAACAACTTTTATCCTTTATTTTCATTTTTTTTTTTCTCAACCCACGAGGAAAGAGCGAGGGAAAAAGATTTGAAATAATACTAATGTAATTTTCCCAATTTTCCTTTTGTGATGGACGGGCACAGTGCTCTATGTTAACCAAAATTAATGTAATGATATTTTTTTTTTTTTTTGCCTTAGTTATTTTGGGGACCATAGGAAAAACACACACACAGTCGTAAATTGGATATATTCTTTGGCTCTGGTATTCTCTCTGATATTAAATTTGATTTGTATAAAATCAATAAAAAATTAAATTGCTTTTTTTTGCGGAATTTTTTCGTTTTTTTTTATGAATATTTTAATAATAAAAAAAAAGTAAATAATTCTTTTACGATTTTACTTTGTAAAAATACTAATAAAAAAAAAATAATTTCTCTCTATATTTGTTTTTTTTTTTTTTGGTATTATACGACGAAAAAATTGGAATGTAAAATTGATTAAGTTCAGAGATGAAACCAGTGTGGAACATAATTAAAATTTTATTTAATTTTTTTGTTTTTTTTAAAGGAATAGGAAAATTATAAAAGGATTTTAAAGACGAACCAAATTTATAATGTTCGACATTTAAGACCGCACACTATTGGACATTACACTGAAATGTCATTTGATATTTTATTAATATATTTGGCTTGGTTTTTAAATACAGTATAGAAAATTTCACAGAATGAAAAGTCGGGTGTTAGTGTCAGTATTATGCTATTTATTCAATGACGGCCGGAAGTTATTTAAAAAAAAAAAGGAAACCGGAAATATTAGAAGGAAAATGAATCATGGAACCACATACAATACAGGTTTTGCACTCCAAATTCAACCTTTTGCAAACCAAATTCAACTTTTTGCAAATCAAATTCAACTTTTTGCAAATCAAATTCAACTTTTTGCAAATCAAATTCAACCTTTTGCAAATCAAATTCAACCTTTTGCAAATCAAATTCAACCTTTTGCAAAAAACCGAATTAAATGGTTCTATGAAGATTATAAATAATTTTAATTTCAATTAACATCAAATAAATTCAAATTATAAAAATAAATTAATAATTAGAATTTTTTATTTTCTTTGAAATAAATAAATTAATTAATAATTAAGTATAGATAAATCATGATTACAGTGATTCTCCTGCAGCGGCTAATGGCAATTGCATATACATATGTGTATAATAATTATTGCAATTTTCGGGGGTAATAGTTGCCACAGCTTGTTCAATAACTTCTACTAAATTATAAGAATATACACATTCAGCTAATAAATTACGCACATAAAATTTGATTTTAGAAAAAACTTCTTCAATGGGATTCATCATTGGTGAATATGGTGGCAGAAATACAAGAGTATGTCTTGTCCGCGCCACAACCTCACGAATTTCCAGACTTTTGTGGAACCGAACATTGTCTAAAATTAACCACGCTCCCTACTCCATCAATCATGTTCTTCTAAATTTTTAAACTACGAAGGAAATCACAAAAAATATTCGAGTTCACATTAGATCGTGCAATTATATCATGAAATATTATTCCCTGAGTATTTATCGCTGCAATCAGGGATACATTCCGTTCTCTAATAGTTGGTACAATTACCCGGGCCGGTGTATTGACTGTAGAACGTGCTTTTGTTCTGCTAAGATGGTAATTAAATCCAGATTCATCAATAAATATTATTTTGCTTACTTGGAATATAAATTATCTAATTATTAATTGTTTAACTTAAGGTAAAAATTAATTTTTCGAATGTTTTTATAAAAGGTTGAATTTGATTTGCAAAAGGTTGAATTTGATTTGCAAAAGGTTGGATTTGATTTGCAAAAGGTTGAATTTGATTTGCAAAAAGTTGAATTTGATTTCCAAAAAGTTGAATTTGGTTTGCAAAAGGTTGAATTTGGAGTGCAAAACCTGTAATAAAATAATTTACTTTGGGAAAAGCAATAAATATCATAAATTAATTTTACATATAATTTAATTTATAATCTGAGAAAATTATATATATTTTTCTCACAGTATAATTTGAATTTTTAATTAAGTCGCTGGGCGATATCGCTGTAAGTTTACACAATCAGAAATCGTAGCGTCAACGACCGGCTACAAAATATTGAAATTTTTCTACAAAATTTTTTTATTACAAAAAAATTAATAAAAAATATTAATTTTTTTATCAAAGTCACCCGAAATTTATAAAATATTTTTTGTGCGACGACAAAATTAGAAATAGATTCTAAACTGCGTCAACGAAAATGTCGTTCGACGCCGGCGCCGTGATTGTGCGAGCAGCATATGATTTACGTATATTCTAATTTGACAGGCGTTGTAGTTTGTCGTTGTATCTTTGGTTCTGTTTAGGGCTTTATTATTAATTCATTGTTCGCTAAGTAATATCACCTATGTAAATTGTCTATACTTAAAAATTGGATATAAAGTATTGTACATATATCCTTTGCAACAATAAATTCCATTTTACAATAATTGGTGATGGAACTTTGAATAACAAAAACATATCCTTTATTACTAAATGTCTTCGTTATGCATCTTATATTTTATCTTATTATCATAAAAATTTCAAATTTCAAATACTAAAAATAGAAATATTCAAAAAGAAGTTTCCTTACACTTAATAAAACTTATCTGCGCTTTAAATTTTACCCAAAAAGCAAAAAAATTAAAAAAATTTTGTAAAGTAAATTAATTTCATTTATAAATTATCCTTTATAATTTCTAATAAAATTTACTTTAATATTATTTTAAATGAGAAAAGTTCATTAAATTTAAAAAAAAAAAATTCGTTTTAAAAATATGGCATAGAATTGCTCTTTTCGTTTAAGGAAAAAGCAATAAAAAATAAGGATATATAAAAAAATATTGTCAAGAAAAAGAGGAAAATAGTAACAGAAAAAAAAATAATTTAAAATCTGTTGTTTTGTCTCAATAAGAATTGAAAATCCCCCCCAACAAAACTAAATAATTTTGAAGTTTTTAAAGTTTTATTAAAAGCTATTTCAATAATTTATAAAAAATAACTTAAAAAATTTACTATTCTTATTTTTAAATGCTTTAAGGCCTAACCATAATGGACTTAATGAAAATTAAGAAAACTTAAGATGGCGTACGACTATATGAAAATACGCCAAATGACCGAAATAGACTTTACAAAAATTAGGGTGACTTTCGTTAACTCATCAAAAATTTCGTTAACTTAATGATGTACGACGATTGCTATCGTACAAAACTTAAGAAAAATTAAGAAAATTGTTTTGCTGAAATAAAATCCATGGCATCCGTGATGTTTGTCACTTTCAAACTTTGATGTTTGGGTAATATTCTTTTGTATTTTCTTAATTTTTCATAAGTTCATTATGGCCAAAAGGGATTTGACAGCGAATTTCGATAACATAATGAAAATATCGAAAGTTTTCTTAATTTATCATTTTAAATCATTTTAAATTTGAATATAATAACTAAGGCAAAAGTCCATTATGGTTAGGCCTTTAGATATTTTGAACACGAAAAATATAAGAATAGTGAAATTTGAAGTTTTGAAATTTTTATAAACAAAAGTTTTTCAACATTTTTAACCAGTTAAGCGCGTTTGACGTATATATACGTCATGTAGAAGTGCTTCTATGGTGCGTTTGAAGTATATATTCGCCGGGTGAAAAAAAAATATGAAAATTCAAAATGTTAGTAAAAACTTAAAACAATATCATGTAAAAGTGTAGTTCACACTTATATCAAGATTGCAATATGTAGAATCGAATATGAATTGTTTCGGGCAGTGCATCTTAACCAGTTAAGTGTATTTGACGAATATATACGAATATATACATGATCGGCGATTTTAATTACGCACCCAGAAATACACTTTTGAAAATAAATTACTCGCTTAACTGGTTAAATATTATTAAGTAAAGTTTTTCTCAGTTTTGTATAAAATACAATTTAAAGTTGTTGTGTACGTTTGTGCTTTAAGACATAAAAATATTTCAATTTCTCAATGAATCTTTTTTAGTAAAATTTAAATTTAATTTTTAATAATTTTTCTTATAATAAAAATTACGTATTTTATAACTTAAATTAACTTAAATTTATTGCAAAATTAAAATTCAATTTATAGATTAATTTTTATTTAATTTATAAGGAAAATCATACTTAATTTATTGCCCAATTGATCGAAAATCTTTTTTTAGAATTATTTAAAGATTTTATTAAAGAATTTTATATAAATAAAAATTATTAAATATATTTCCAATTTTTCTATTAAAATTTAAAATGATAAATTTTGATTTTTCCTTTGAATATTTAAATTGTCATAGGGGTTTTAAAATATTATTATTTTTTTTTTAGTATATACCAACGCAAATATTTTTATATCATGTTAACCCCCCCATATACAAACGATATTATTACGATTATAGAAAATATATTATCAAATTTTATAAAAAAAAAGAAAAACCAAATTTATATTATGTTGTTACATATTTTTTATGTTTTATTTAGTAGATATAAAAATAAATGTTGCTACATCATCGAAAAAAAAAATTATACAAAATTTACGAAATATAAAAAAAAATGATATATGTAGTAGAAAAAATGATCCAAAAAACATAAAAAATGAATACCAAGAGTAAAAATTAATTCCTAATAATATTGATGAGCATAAATAATAATAATATAAAATTTATGAAAATCTAATCAAAAATATTTTGTTGGAAATTCATTGAACTTAGTAGCTATACATATTGTAAGTTGAATATAATGGTAGAATAAAATGGACCAAAATTAGAGTAAGGATATGGAGATGCTATATATAGCACAACAATGATAAAGTAGATTTTTTGTATACTATTTTTAATGGTGCAGTGCATTTTCGCCCGAATCGTTAATTTGTATAGGTTCGATCCCAGTATGATCGAATCCCGGTATTGACAGTCCGATTCGGGCGAAAATGCACTGCACCATTTTTAATATTTCAAAAATTGTTTTTCGTATAGCAAATTAAAAGTTAATGTCACATAATTTTTCATAATATAATTTATAAAATTTCTAATTAATCAAAATTTTGTGTTTTATGCCAATTAGTGACAATGTATTTTTATGCCAATTACTGACAATGCATAACGTAATTTCGCTTGTAATTTTCTTTGGTATATAAATAACCAAATTTACATTTTAAATTAGAAATATATTTAATTAATTAAATATATTTTAATTAGGTAACTAAATTAATCTAAATTATATACCTAAAATGTAGATTTATAGTTCGAAATTAGGTATATAATTTAATTTGTATCATTATAGTCAAGTAGGTTTTTAATCTACAATCAAAAGGATTAATAGTTAAGAGCCAAACAGAATATGTCGTTGTCGCTGTCGTCCTTCGCATTAAAATGTCAAAAAATTATTCAACCATAATTTTTTGTATTATTCAACTATAATGATATATTGATATTTGAAATAAAATTATGATAATAGCCAATTATTCGCCACAATCTATATTGTGTTTGGCCAAGGGGCGACAATGAGAGCGAAACCATCGCCCCTTGGCCAAGATACAACGACATATTCGGTTTGACTCTTTATTTACTAATTTTATTTAGTGTAAAATGTAAAATTAATTTTATGATTTTATTTAGTATAAAATTAGTTGAATCTTTACTATATACTGGTCAACATTTAGTATATTTACTGTAATTTGTTTTTTCTCCTACAATTATGCAATATATTATTATTAAAATGAATTAAAGTTTTCGTTAAATAAATTTTTGCATTTGTTCAAAATTTTTTAAATACCTTATTTCTGATTTAAACAAAATTCAATTGATATAGAAAATTCTCATAAATTCTTATATTTATTCATTTTATAAATAATAATGTAAAAATCTATTTAGAAATTTATTCAAAGATGTACAACAATTTAAAGAAAATCTTTTTCTAAATATTATAATAAATAAAAATGTTTTCATTCTTTTTTTGTATTTGATAATAATGTTATAACAAAAAAAAAAATATAATCATAAATCCTTTTCCTTTTTAATGATGACATGTTTTCTTTCGTTTAAAATATTTTTGTATAAAATAAATAAGAATTTTGTACGAATTTTCTAAAACATAATCAAAAAAAAAAAAAAACTAAAATTATTTTAACATAAATAAAAATAAAACATGATTTTGACAAACCGAATTCCAGGATAATTTAATATTATTTATAATAATTTTTTTGGTTATTTCTATTTTTGATATAATAATTTTTCTTAATAAGATATTTTTTATATATGGAAATATATAAATCATCGTGTTATGATTGAATTGGATTCAACTCTCAAAGTTCCTGCGGTATTATTGAATTGATCAATTAATTGTCCGTCGAATGTTGATGTCAATTAATTAATCACTTCGATAGTAAAAGTTTGGTTATGATTGAATGACTCGCTTGTGAATTTATTACAGAATGTCATGGGTCATGATGGCCCATGGGTATAATTGAAGTTATAGTAATTCTGATTCGATTTATAGTCAATGATTTCGAAAATTTAATATATGTAGAAAATTTAAATAATTTACTTTACACGTTAATATATTTTAACATAATATTTTTATATGAAAATATGTTAAATCGCACCTCAAGAGGATTGCTTCTTATAATTAAATTTAATTTCTTTCTAATATTAAAAATTGATCCACTTAAGACAAGAGTGTAATCGAATAATTTGTTGGAAATTCATTGAACTTAGTAGCTATACATTGTCTCAAATCATAACATATATAGTGGAGCAAATATGAATTCAATCATAAAATGGTGTTAATTTATCATAAATCTTAAATAATTGTGAAAAATTTTGCAAAATATTACAAAAATTTCTATAAATTTAAATATTTTTATTAATAATTTTCTTATTTAATAATTTTTCCATTCTTTTTTAGTAAGAAAATTTAAAAAAATAGTCAACAGTTTTCTTATATTTTCATATTGAAATTATTTAAGTTTTGATTTAATATTTCTTATTTCAAATTTAGATTATTTTCTATAAATATATAGTATTAATAAATAATGAAATTTTAAGGATTATGATAATACCAAAGCTGCTTTTTAAAGCTTTTTGTTAATATACCATAGCATAGAAAGCATAGAATTTATTTTATTATTATAATAATTATATTATTTTCATCGAGAATGGAATATTAAATAATATTATTATAACCATATCTCTATATATATTTTATTAAGATCAACGAAAATAATCATGTTCTATACTATAGTAAAATATATTAGCATTTAGATTTGACATTAAGTATAGAATTAGTGATGTTTTATTGCTATGATTTCAATTCTTTTTCTTTATGGTTATTATTAGAGATTATTATAGAATTTTTTTTTATTTCGTAGATGTTGGAAAATTGTTAAAGATTCTGTAAAAATGTTGTACAAATGTTAAAGTACAATTCAACAGATTGTTTTTTAGATTAAAAATTGTTTATGTTATATAAAAAAATCGGTTTTTTTTTTAAATTAAATTTTAGTTTTTAGGAATTTGTTAAGAAGATATTTAAATTTTGCAATTGAAAGTTATATGGTACAAAAAATAATTTATTGAATTTTCACCAATTGGGGATGACACTAATATAAATTTGAAAATTTTTGGTGCGGAAAACTTTTTGTAATCTTTTAACTTTATATTTTCTTTAAAATTTGTACTTAAACGACAGATCCTATATGGAGGCGCTAATTTACTTAAAATCTATCGGAATTACAAATATGTACATAGCTTAATTTTTTAGTCATTAATGTTATTTTACCATACAACATTTTCTTAGTTTTTACCAGAAATTCGAATACATAATCAAATTTTTCATTTAGACAATCTTTATCACTAATTTAACTGCCCTACTAAGCTTAGTAGAAGTAGACAACGTATTCTTGGGGAATATCGCTTCGAGGAATTAGGAGAATTGTCTAATATTCCGGTATTGGACCTACTAAGGTTTGTCAAGGGAACTAATAGGGTTCAATAAAAAGTAAGGAAGATGCTGAATCAGGGTGTTGATAATTATGAGGGATACCTATGGGTCAAATAGTGGCCTAGTGTTCGATGGCATACGGTAAAGCGGTTGCAATTAACCTCTACAACTAACTAAATATCACTATAATTTAGGTAAGGACTTTAACACGTCTTATAGAGATAAATTATATCTAGTTGAAGATAACTAACAGGCTTTATCCTGCCCATGATAATTTCCATTTCCATAGCAGTTTCTATTTATGGATTTCCATACAAAATAAACTGGGCATTTCATGGATTGAAATATTATTTTGAATAATTGAAATCATTGAAATTTGTATTATATTTTGATTTTCAAAGTGTAAATTTGTTTTGTATTTGTAATATAGTATGTTGTGAATACATCACCTACAATATGAAACCAAATTTACAAATTAAACCACTTTCCCCCATTTTCTTTTTGACATATGCATCCATCATAAACTTATCCATAAATGGACGTCCATAAATTTTCCAGATGGACGAGTGGTCTCCATTATCCATAATGGTTTCCATTTCCATTTCCATTTCCAATTATGGACAACATTATGGATAATGGAGACCCCGTGAAAGACCCAAAAAAATTTGACTATAGTTAAATATTATTTCTAGAAACTGATTAATATTTTCATTTGCAATCTAGTCATTATATACTTAATGACCTACACTATAAATATAATTTCAATAGGGTCTTCTCGTCTTTTGGGTCTTACATTTTCTTGACTTTGTATAAAAATCATAAATTATTCCTGTAATATATTTTCGAAAAAAAAAAAACTAATGAAAATGAATAATTCCTTTTATTGTTATACATTTCTACTTTATATTTTTGAACATTAACTAAAAAAAAAACAAAATGAACTTTTTTATACTTAAAAATTCAACAATTTTTTTTTATCTTGCAGACTGTAAAAATGTGAAATTTTGTTTGTTAAAAATTCAACAATTTTTTTTTATCTTGCAGACTGTAAAAATGTGAAATTTTGTTTGTTAACTTAAGTTTTTTTAGCTATGTAAAAGAATATTTTTCTTTCATTTTTCTATCACCCTTCATCCTTCACCCACTTTAATAAATATAACTTTTCTAGCTTATGGTTTTCATTATAATTTTTGTCAGAGAGTTATATAAAAAAAAAAACTTTCATATATGCGATGATGGTAAAAAATTATTTATGTTTTGACTTTAATGCTGGCGCATAAAAGAAATTTTACTTAAAGGATTTTTTTTTTTATGGTTAAACTCAGTCCATTAAGGATAAAGGAATATTTGGTTTTATATGTATATACATAGAATTTTTTTTTTCCTTCTATAAAATATTATATACACAATTTGACTTATAAGTGCACTTTGGTCATACTCTCAATTACATGATAATAAAAGTGATCTTAAACTATTTCCATTTTTTGTTTTTTTTTTTTGTGTGTGTGTGAACTAAACTAAAGAATTTATTTACCAAAAAGGATGAGTAACAAAGTAAATTGGTTCATCCTTTCAAACGATATAATGAATATTATTTTTTTTTTGTAGAATTTTTTTATAGGTAATTTTGTCTTATTTTTTTTAGTAAGGGAAATTGATTCGAATTTCTTTTTCTTTTTTTTATGATTCAAAAATTTTGTTGTTACATTTTTTTTTTTGACGAACTTATTTTTTTAAAGAAATTTCTTGTTGATTGTGTTTGCATAAATTTACCTTTTTTTGCCTTGTTTCTAGACAAATTGCCAGGTTCTTCTATACGTAATATATCTAAATTTATATAAAATTTTCATTTTCAATTTTCAAAAAAAATTTTCAATTTTTTTTTTTTTTTGGTAATTTTTCTTTCCCAACAAATAAAGTTCATTAAAAATTTATAGAAAAATCATTTGAACAATTTTTTTTTTGTTGTGTTCTTGTTGGTTGAAAAACAAGTAAATTTTCTTTTATAAATTTTCTCTGGGTATTATACTTAGTAAAAATTATTTTTCACAAAGAAAAATGAAAAACTTTTCTTCATAAATTTTTTTTGGTTTTTAATGAAAGTTTTTCTTGTTCGGTAAAAAGTGTCGTAAATTGATTTAGTTTGTTTATATTTTTTGAATGAATATAAAAAAAAATGATGAAAATTTTTTTTTTGTAATTTGTTAAGTGAAAAATGCTATCAAAACATTAATAGCACCAAAAAAAAAAAAATGCTTATCTAGGAAGTTGATAAAAAAATTGTTATATGTTTGTGATGATGGTGGAAAATTATTATTATAAGAAGATGAAAAAAAAAACAATATAAGATTAAAGAGCCAAACAGAATATGTCGTTGTCGCTGTCGTCGGTCGGCGTGTTCTTCGCCAGCGTTAGATTCGCTGTCGTTGTCGCCCCTTGGCCAAACACAATATAGATCGTCGCGAATAATTGTCTATTATCATAATTTAATTTGTGAAAATTATATTTTCATTATAGTGTGCTCTGGAAATGAATTTTTAAATAAATTCACAAATGTCAAAACATGGCGACGAGCGAAAATATCAAATATCAATTGAAATACAACGACAACGACAACGACGGGCGACATAATTATGGTTGAATAATACAAAATACATACTTTTGATTTTTTTTTTTTGACATTTCAATGCGAAGGACGACAGCGGCAACGAAATATTTTGTTTGGCTCTTAAATGAAATTTTTGTTATATAGCTGAGAGAGAAAAAAGTGTATATATATTTTGTGTACACAAAAGAAAATTTACTGAGTAATTGTGAAATTTATGGTAAAAGGTGATAAAAAAAATGCTAAATGTTGTGTATCAAAATACCAATTTTTGCTGAAACAATTTAGTTAGTAGATGTTTGTTGATCAATTTTTATGTACAATGATAAATTTTTGACATTTACCAGTGTATTTGATTAATTTTAATTACATTGTAAAGAACGTATATAAATTTTTTAGGTCAAAATTTTATTAAAATTTATATTGTGTAGAGTTTTTGTGACTTATCGAAGTTAAAAATATTGCAGTGATTTATTTTTTGCTCACAGTTAAATAATAATTTTTTTGTAATTATGTTTTGGACCAAAATTTATTGACAGAATTTTATAAATTGATCATTTTTTTGTTTACCTCGTAACTGCTACACGATTTTAGATATTAAAGGAATGAACACTTATTAGTTTATGAAGCTAAAATTTGATGAATATAAGGATCAACAAGAAGGAATAATTACCTAAAAATCTGTTACATCAAAATCAACAAAATTTACCAATAAATAAATTAAATTTTTTAGGGATGCTTTTTGGAAAATTAATATTAGAAATTTTATATATTTCAATTTTTCAATTTTTATGATATTTTTATTTACCTAATTTTGATAATATTCAATATTAACTAACTATTTTAATTATAATTTTTATTCTGAATCTGAATTTGCCATTGCATGAAAAACTATTGGTAAAATTGTGTACAAAATATTTTAGTATACGATTGGGTTTTCTGGTTACCAAAATTTTAGATTAAAATATAGCGTCGGGTCAATGCCAAAAGCACGAAAGTGCAATATTACAGTTTCGAGAAAATCGCGTTTTAATTTTTTTCGATTTGTGAAATTCTTATATAAGTGATATAGAAATTTTAACATAAGCGATATAGAAATTTTTTAATATTAAAAAAAACTACGACGAATTGCACATTTGTTGGTTTTGGCATATTGTAAATTTTGAAATTTTACAATTTCTGGAATTAAAAACCCAATTTCATAAAAAAACGCACATTCGCGGTTTTGGCATTGACAATAATTTTGGTTTTGTAATTCCTTATAATTATAAATAATTATTTTAAAATTAATTTATTGGTGGTAAAATTCGACTTAAAATCAATTTACTATCAATTTCGATTTGTATTTCACCAATAAATTTAGGAATTTAGAGAAATTAATTCTGTGATAATGTAGAATTTTTGTGATAATACAGAAAATATAAAAAAATGTGCGGTATTTCAAACCTAAGTTTGCATCATCAGAAAAATAAAATGAAAAGATACCATAATAATTGTGCTCTAAAAAATTTCAGTCTGTCTCAAGGATTTCGACCTTTAATACCTACCTACTAAATAAATTATGGCGAAACTTTGTTTTTAGTCTGATAATTTCTAAATTTATTACATTTTTAATATTCAGTTAACATTTCTTTTGTAAATATTTCTGCTGTCCATTACATTATTTTCCATTCTATTTAACTATTTAATTCAGATCCATTTATCATTAACTCATACTCCTTCATCCTACACAGATTGACAGATATCATGATACCTCAGACTACTCATTTTTTTTTAAAGAAAACATTGGGACAATTTAATTATCGTATTAAAATATTATATTTAACAAAAAAAAATACAAATACAAATTATACACCTAAAATTATGCAATATAAATAACTATATATAATAAAATCACCTAAAATTATGCAATATCATTAAATATTAATATTAAAAAAGGATAACAATTATAAAATTTCTTTTAAAAATTTCCTTTGTAACAAAAGAAAAACACGAAAATTTTTAAGTGCGGTTCATTTACATAATAATTAATTTCGTTTTTGTTTTTGGTTCACAATAATTTATTCAGCAATGAATTAACCAAATTGATAACAACAACAACAACAAATAATTTAAAACGCCCAGTGGTATAAATTAAAAAATAAATTTGTTTTTTATTTATTTTATTGATTATAAAGGACCTTTTTTTTTTTTAGCTGTGTGTATACCGAAAACAAAAAGTAAATAAAATATTTTATAAATAACTTTTAACGATTTAGTGTTGATTATTTCTATAAAAAAGGTTATCAATAGAGATTTTTTTTTTTTATATTCTTGCTTCGTATATGCTTCCTTTTTTTTTTTTTACCTTAATTAACTCAAATTGCGAGACCAAAAAAAAAAAAAAAACGAAAAAAAGAAAAAAAAATGCCGCGCAGCAGAACTACTGATCAGTAGTTTTATAATTATGGGCTTTTTTTTTAAATTATCTACTGTAACTGGATATTTTGAGTGATTTTATACTACTACTTACTACCTTTCTGATCCGACATTAAATCAAATTCGACTATTGATAATCACATTTTAAAAATTAACATTTTATATATTAAATGTATTTAGCGCCTCTAGCGGTACAAATTTGAAATACGGTTCGTATTCTACTCTTAAATACCTTTCCAACGAGTGGTCAAACTTACTTTATTTTTTGGTGCACATTTACTATATATTAAATTACATTTTTTTATTCGGAAAAAGGTGTTTTGGAAAAATGAATAGCGCCGCCTACCGGCTGAATTTTAAAATTCTATCAATTACATCTGGTTCTCAATAAATCAAGCTTTCCATCGGTGGGTCTATCATACACAGTAACTGTGTACAGTAACTATGCGAAATAAATTGTTTTTATTGTTTACATCGGACAGACGGACGGATAGACAGGCAGACGGACAGACAGGCAGACGGACGAAAAGCGTTAAAATAAGGGATTGTTTTTTTTTTTTTGAAAAAAGCCCTAAAAAGGAAGAAATTTATATATATACATATATTAAAAGGATATTTTGTAAATATTAACGAAAAAAAAAAGAAGAAAATCTATTTTTTTTTTTTTTAAATGGAAAATTTTCTTTTTCTATACACAAATATATAAAAATCTTATGTACAGATACAATAATACTACCTGCAACATAACCAAAAAATAATAAAAATATTTTGATAAAGAAAAAAAAAAAAAAACCACATAAAATTTCTATGTGTTTTCTATGTTGGCAGATTTGTTTCGAGGATATCAACATGATTTCTTTTTGGTTTTTTTTTTCTTGGTTTGTGTCAAAGTAGAAGCGGAGGTACAACATCCATAGACGATGAATTGGGATATTGGAATTGGTATAAGGAAAAAAAAAAATTGAAATTGAAGAGATTTCAAAGATCGTTAAGAAAATTAAATGAATTAGAAAATTGGAAAATTTTTGGAATTTTCAACTAATTTTTTGTGTTTTTTTTTTTGTTTGTTTGTTGGTTTTTCCTTTTATCTGTGGGAAATCTAAAATGAAATTTGTAAAAAAAAAAAAAAAGAAAAATTGTTTTGTATATAAAATCGAAATTTATGTTTAAATGTTGTTGTTGTTTATTTTAGATTTATATCTTATAGATATTTATGGATAAAAATGTATTTAGATATGGTTTTTCATTTTGCTTGCTGTTAGATTTGGTTGGATTGTGATTGTATATATGGTTTTATATGGATACAATTTGTGGTACAGTAAAAAAAAGAAATTAAATTTTAAATACAATTTTTGGTTTTTTTGATTTAAATTTTTTTGATAATTTTTTTTTGCTTCAAAAATTATAAGTTAAAATTTTTGGTATGAATTTGTAGTTGTTGATGGATCCTACTGTGCACATTCAACTGAATGATTCAACTGATTTGTCATCTATACAGTCATTTATTATCTTATTAATTATTCGACCAATAATTGACTGTACTACTTTGAATTTCAATTCAATTCTTCCTGGATTTTCTAATTTTGTTCGAAATATTTCAGTCAAATTTCCATAAAATATATTGCAATTACATTGCAAATACAGTGGAATATAAATTAAAATTGATAAATATTCATTTTTTTGGTCTGTCTAAAAAAATTATATCCGAAAATTTTATTTCAATATGAAAAGATTTTTCAAAAAATTGACAAACATCACTTTGCTTATCACTTTCATATTTTGGATAAAATATTTCGAAAAAACATAATCTATTAATTAAACATAAATACGAAAAAAAAAACTATGTTTTGATAAATCAATTACTTTTCAAAGGAACACATGAAAAAATTCGGAATTACGATTACATATAGATTCGTGCCCCTTAATATTGTTTCCTATAAAAAAAATATTGATGCAATTATAAAATTAACTTTTCCAAAAAACTATAATTAAAAAATCTATCCTGAACTTATATCAAAAATCAATTTATAAAATTAAATTTTATATACATATACAAATGTTATTATATCAAAATACTTTTTCAATTAAACTTTTTTTTTGTATGTGTCTATACACAATTTTACTTGTTAATCTACCCCTAAATACAATTTTCTTTAATTTTTGGTCAATAAGTCAAAATGTCAATAAAAACATTATATTCAAGTATATATTTATGTTTATACATGTTTATAAAGAAGATGGAAAAGAAAATCAATTGGAAAAATATATTGTATACCAATAAAAATCTACTAAAAATGAGAAAAACTTTTTCTATATATACAAGTTTTCTTTTTTTCATTTATTATTATATGTCAAGAAAATCTAATTCAATTTAATTATCTGTAAACAATATTTTTGTTGTAGAATTTTTATTAGAATTATTTTTTCTTTGCCTTCTCTTGGTGGTTAATAACCGAGGATAAATTGAATAATTGAATTTTATATTTTAGTTTTTCTTTTCTTTTTTTTTGGTTGTTGGTAAAATGTATTTATGGATTTTGAGAAAATATGAAGGAAATATGATTAAAAATGATTTTTTTTTAAAGAATTTGTAAAAGAAGTTTGTCATTTACTACCAAAAAAAAAAAAGGATGACGAAATTCATATATTTTAGAAAATGAAATTAATTCTTGTACAAATTAAAATTAATGTAATTATTAATTTGTAGCAAATTTTCAATTTGATCACTAAATTTTATAATTTTTCGATATTTTTGAGATATATAATTTTTTATCATCTTCTTAAATATTGAATTTAATTTGAATCAAAGAATTCCCAGGGACAATAATAATGCCTTGAATTTTTGTTAAATTTCTTTAAGTATAATTGAGAAAGAAAGAATTTCTTTGAATGAATTCACAGACAGATACATTTTTGTAAATTTAGTATACCATCAAAAAGTCTAAAATCTCAAAAAAGTAAAATTATAGTTCAATTTTATTTATTTAGAAAAAAAACCAATCCAAATTAAATTGAATTTTTGGTTTTCTTTTCTATTTAAAGATTCAAAGATCTATTTTTCTAATAATCTACGGATGTACTTTGTATCGGTTATGTATCGGTTACTACTTAAACATTTTTCTGATTGCAATAGCAATTTTACAAATTATCTTTACTGGGTTAGTGATTATTTCCTTCTAGTTATCATTATATCAAAATGCAAAAAAATCGATTAAATTAAATTAAAAATTATTTAATTTGTATTTAAATTCAACATATTTGCACTTCTATACAATAATATTCCAAAATTATATATTATACTGATACTATATTCGGTTTTTGGAACTACTATTTCCATAAACAGACGTTCGCACTGAAATTTTTCAAACTTAGTATAATTTTGACAAATTTTTTATATGCAAAAAAATCTCGAACGAAACTATTTTACATATGGAACTATAGTTTATATGCATAGTACGAACGTAGTATTAACAAATTAAATAAATTAAATTGATTTAAAATTCAACACCTGATGTACCTACCTTTGCAATATATTCCAAAATTGCAGTATTTATTATTAAAAATTTCTGTCGTTCATCTTGAAAATCTCAAGAATATTTAAAATTCAATTAACTAATTTTTTTTACACTATCATATCAAAAAAAAAAAAAATTATCCAATTTCTTAAAATATATAAATATATTTTATATAATTTATACTTAATTCACAATACAACGTCAACGCAACAATAGTACTTTCATTCACAATATGCAAAGTCAGCAAAGCAAAGCAACGCAACGCGAAGCAAAAGTTGGCCAACTTTCAACTTTTTCGATTACCAACGGTGGAAAACGTCAAAAAAATAAAAAAATAATAAGTAAAGTGACAGTTTTTTTCCCACAAATAAAATTATTATTATATCTTTTAGATAAAGTTATATATATTTTTGTCAAAGTTGTTAAATATAATTTTAAATAGTTTAATTTTAATTTTTTTAGAATGGATGATAAAATGCTACTTGATGAAATGTATGGAATAAATGAAATTCAAATAGATGGAATGGATGGAATACAAATGTTGCTATTTTTTTGTACATGTTGTACAATTATTATAAGTTGTACAAACCAAATAAGGAAAATTTTGGGTGCCACCTGTAAATAGAACGCGAAATATACTACTTTTTTTTATAAATTATTTCATTTTTCCTCACTTCTTCTATTAGTTTTACCTCATCCATATTTCAAATTTAAATTAAATAAATTTAATTTAAATGTCAGTTGACGCTGAAAAATGAATTTCATTGTGAATTGAAAAATTATTATACCGTCACGTTGACTTTGCTTTGATTTGCGTTGCGGCAATTACATTGTGAATCTAGGGTTAAATACTTTTTATATAATATTTTCAAAAATATTGTGCAATATTTAGCAAAAGTATTATGGATTTTTTCTTACTATTGTGATCATCTGGCTATAACAACTTTTATTTGACAGTAAAATTAATATATAAATAAATTTACTATAATAAGAGATTACTTTGAAATGAAATCTTTTATAAAATCTATAATCCTATTTTCTCATCAAATTCAGTTTTCCTTTTTAATATTTTTAAAATGTTATATAATTGAATTAAAATTTAAAAATCCCCAGACTAATGGATTGAAATCCCTGAAAAAAATATAGTAAATACTTCTACAAAAAAAAATAAATAAATTTTTAATACTTCTACCATTTTTGTATAAGTTGACTTATTTGTAAATTAAAAACGTTTTAAATAAATTTATCTGAAATTAATATTTTTTTTTTATACAATCGCAAATACAAAAAAAAAAAGATTGATTGATATTCCACTAAAATGTTTAAAACAAAAAAGGTGTCTTAAAAATCAATTAAAATTGTAATTACTTTTATTGCTTTTAATTAAAAAATTTTAATGATTATGAAAAATTCCAAAAACTTTTTATGTATAAAAATTTTTTTTTTCCATAGTCATGCAATATGCAATTTTTTTTCATTTATACTTAATATATTTTCTCCATTTTGTGAAGATTATTCATTAATTAAATAAATTTGAAGTATATATTATTTAAGTGTGTTTCTTTATATACTCGCGTAGAAATGAGTTTTATATATACGTAAATAAATTAATTTTGTATAAAGTAAAAAAGAGTAGTAACTATAAAAAACTCATTGAAATAATTGATAAATGTGTATATTTACTTTACCGCAGTGATTTTGTTTAATTGTACATTAAAACCAAAAAGGAAAATAAAAAGGATTACGTACCTAAATACGATATTATTTATATAGTTGCCTTTTTCGAATAATTTACTAAAGTGTACTAGAAAATATGGATTAGAACTTCAATTAAATTTTATATTTATGGTTTTATCGTGTCTATTTGGAAGGATATATAGTTAACTATATTTATGTATAACTAAACTATTAAAAATGAAATTATATATAGTTTCTTTCAATATTAATTATGTAGTGATTAGTGAAACTAATTCAATTTATGTTGTAAATTATATTTAAGATTTTTTATAGATAATTTTATTTAGAAGTACTTTTTTGTTTTGTTCAATAGGCCATCGGTATTAATAGTGATTTATTTTAGATTTTAAAATCTATCTAGAAATGAAGAAATATTATAATTTTGTAAATAGTTAGTAGTAAAATTGCATACTTATCGTTAGATAAATAATATTGTATCAATTACTAATATAAAGTATTTAGTTCTAATAATTTCTTGTATATCGTTTTTCCTTCTTTATTGAAATTTCCCAAGATTTATATTATCATTTATTATTGGATAAATAATCTATCGAAGACAAGAAGTAACCTAAAATTGAATATTTTATAGACTAATATATCATTAAATTAACCCTTTGAGTCGGCGCGTACACAATTTTGTATACATCACTTTTTATGGAGCATTGGTAATTTTGTATTGCTAATTTGTTCTTTGGACACATATACGTTTAAGACCTCATAGAGAATACTCCAAAGAACCAAATAACCAATTTGAATGAGTCAAAAATGAACAAATTTCAATTCTACGCATCATACAAAGTGATGTACGCGCAATTGTGTATCAACTCAAAGGGTTAAAAATTTTATAGCAAAAATGTCAGAAATTTTATATAAACGAAAATTAAATATTACAATATACAAAATATATTATATTTCAATTTTATTTGGTAATATTACAATTTTATTACAAAAATTAAATTATAGGCAAATTTGTAGGCATTTGAAACGAGATAATTTTATCATAAAATTTAAACTTTTATACAAAATTAACAAAAAATTTTAAAATTTGACAGGAAATTTAACATAAAACTAATAGCTTTATATAAAAAAATAATCGGAATATTAATATTTTACATTAAAATAGTCGGAAAATTATATTTTGGAAAGAAAAATTGTAATTTCAGAAGAAAAATTTGTTAAAAATTTAAAAGTTTCTAGAAATTTAGTAAAAATTTGCAATTTAATAGGAAAATTTTATACAAATCTACAATAGCAAAACCATAAATAGCATAAAAATTAATAGTATTCTAATTTTTATAGATTCAGATAGCCATGAAATTAACTAACATATTTGCCCCGTTCAGCAGGATCGAGCGCATCGAGCGCTCGAGCAAAATTTCTACTGAACGGTTAATTTTTCGAGCGCTAGAGCTCGAGTGCTCGAGTTATATCGAGCAGAAAAATTTTAGGCTACATAGAGCAGCAATGTTTTTTTGAGAGGAATCCATTTTTTTTTTTAGAGGAATATTGAATAGAGAGTGGGTTTTAAGGGATATTTATCGAAAAATTCTACTGAACGGCAATATAATTTTTGCTGCTCTATCTAGTGCGATAAATTTTCTCTGCTGAACGCGTCAATTGCGTCATTACTTTTGTATCTTGAATTAAATCAATTAAATCATATTTTAATCAAAAAAATTCCTTTATCCAAAAACCATTAACAACATAGATTTTTACCTAATTTTTATAAAGAATTACATATTACAAACTCAAACTCAAATTAATTCAAAATTTTTTTTTTTTGTTTTTCATTTGAAATAAATATAATTAATCAAAACAAAAATTTTGAAAAACTATTTTCCACTTTTCATATCATTCACAGCATTTACTAACCATCATATAACCATAACACAGCGGAAAACCCAAAAGTAAAGATCTTACAAATTGTAGTCATAAATATTATGTTTTGTATAACATAAAAACTGTGTAGAAAATGTAAGTTTTTTCTATTTTTTTTTATAAAATTTATGATTTTTTAGCCACCCAGAATATAAATAAGTTGAAAATTTATACTTATAAAATTTTCTAATAAAATATGAAAAATATTATATAGTAAATTATTTTTTGCATTTTTACATATAGCAAACAATTTATTATTATCTTTTTCAAATCTGTATATATAATATTTTTTGTATATTTCAGTTCAGTTTTCAACAAGAGAGAAAGAGTGTAGATTTGTTGAAGCCATTATTCATTTAAAAAAAACAACATCTTCTAAAAAAGGATGCAATACAAAAAAAAACAAAAACCGGAGATTCTGTTTAATGTTTAAACAGTGAAGTTCGTTTGGCCAGAAAATGAAATTGTTTTTTGTATTTTTGGTTTTATAATATAAAATGCAAAATAGAATAAAATAATAAATTATTATAATTTATAAAAAATGTAGAATCATTTTTTATTATGTAAATATTTGTCAGCACAGTCCTTAACATTCGTGATTATTTTTACATTTATTTTTTGTTCCTGGCATATTGCATTTAATATAATTTTTGTTGTAAATTTTGATATATGAAAATATTTTAACAAATGTTTTAAAAATTTTTTTTTTTTGTTATGCAATATATATAAAAAATTATATGTAATATTTGTATGTTGGATAGATATAAGTTTTGTAATTTGCATAAAATAAATTAATGTACATAATTGTAAAGAATTTCAACGTAAAAATATATAAAAAAAAAATACATATTATGGTTTTTCATCGTACAGGATATTTACATTTGGGAAATTATATTAAGCAAAACTTTAAATTTTAAGTTGAAATCGCTGAAAAATTTAATTAGTTATTATATTTAAAAATATTCAAATTCTAATTTACATAAATTGATAATTTATTATTACTATATATAAAACCATAATTTAATTATTAATACAGATTTGATTAAATTTAAAGATTGAATTTACAATAATATTTTTTATAATTAATTTGGTCAATTTAGTCACATTTTAAGACAAAAATTTGTCTAGCAGCCGTACAAGTTTGACTAATTTTCGTTATCATCTAAATTTACAATAGAGCAATGTAAACAGTAGTGTCAATTTTGTCGTGGTTATAATGGTAATTGAGATTTAAATTGGAGAACTTCGTGCTTTAGTTAGAGAAATTAATTTAGTCCAAATTTTATATTGCACTTATTTTCTTCAAATATTTTGTTATGCAACTAATTTTAGTTGAATAATTATTATTATAAAATACACAAAAAGTTTGTCAATATTTAAATAAGTATGTAATATATTTGTTAAATTTTTGCCAAACTATTTTGAATTTTGTCAAATATCTATATAAGAATTTGCTATCATATTTATATTTGCACCACATTATTGTAAAGTATACGATGAAACATTTGACAGTTTACGTTTTTAATAAATTTGATGAAGTTGGAGAAATGATCTCTCGTCTGTAGTATATATAATTTTTTTTTACTATTAAATGAGAGGTTTAAGAATTTGTGACAATTTTCAAAATTTATGAAATTTGGGACCTGAATTATAATTTATGTTATTTTCAAATTTTACTATGCCTTAATCTAGCAAAAAAATAATTTTACTCTAGCTTTAGTATTGCTAACACTATATTTTTTCAGAAACTTAATTTATTTAATTTGATTTTGTAGCAATTAAAAGGGCTTCAGTTTCACATAAATTTTAATTAGCCATGCGCCATAATAATTAAATCTGAAATATAAATTAGTGCGTTTTTCTTTATATATCTTTAATTTACTAATTAATTGCTTAACCTTAATAAATTATAAACATAGATTAATTTATTTTACTTAATTACAATATTTTTGTAAGGATAATTTTATATTTCTGATGATAATAAAGTTGTTTTTGAATTTTTTCTATAGCTTTATTTACTAGTTAATGAAAAATATATTTGAAAACAACTAATTAAATCCTCAAATTCAAATAATTTCCTTACAAAATATATTACACAAAAATTTAAACCAACTGCAAGACAAAAATTTTACTCAAGGAATTATTTTACTATTTTATTACCTTGAGAATAATCTACTTTACTTTGTAACCAAAATTTTGATATATATATTTTAGTTTTGATAATATTCAAATAAATATAGCTTTTAATAATGCAAAATTAATATTAATTGCACATTTTAATGAAAAATTACTTATATTTTTGGTATATTTATGTAATATTTTTTGTAATTTGTTATATTTAACATTAAATTCATATATGGGAATATTTTATTATCCTTTTTGCACAAAATTAATATAAACAAACAAATCAAAGAAAATATAATTTCTCTTAATTTATATATCTCGATATACATATATGTATGTTTAAGGTCCTTAAGGGTATGCTGAAAGATAATGTTAAACATTTTAAAAACTATATAGGTGTAAACAAAAATTTGAAGTATAGAAAAAAAAAATATATTATCAGAAACTTTTTTTTGATGCCAAATGATAAAGGTTAGAAGGACCACTCATGGGGATTGAACCAAAAACAGAGCACTTAAATAAATCAAACTAAATGAAAAAAAGAATGAAAAAAATACCAGTAGTACCAGTAAAATGTTTTGCCATAAATCTTAATATATATTTTGGCAAAATGAGGATAGGTACACACATATAATGTTTCCGAGTTTCCTGATGGTAGGGTGGGAAATACATTTAAAGGTATAACATATATATATACAATTTGACATATCCTTTGGGTAAAATCTTTTGTATATACTACATTTTTTTTTTTGTTAAATGGTAAACGTAAATATTGTTACGTCTAATGGAATAGGCATTTTGATAGAAATAAATAGTGGATATAGAAACAATTAAAATTAATATTTTAGTTAACAGAAAAATAGAAAAATTTGAAGAAAAAAAAAATTTTTTTGCGAATATAAAGACGAAAATTTTGATATATTCTACAGTCAAATTATTTTTCGAAATATGTTTTCTATTAAGGCCTGTACGGAAATCAAGTGAAATGAAATTTTCATACAAATACAAATTAACATCGTGAAATCACGATTTCATACAAATTTAACATCGTGAAATCAGAAATGAAAATTTACGCTTATGATTTCGCTCTTATTTGATACAAATGACAATATTTCTAAGTTTCCTTTAATTTCTCTAATGTGTCACTTTTGGTATAAACTATATATTCATCAAAAGGATAAAAGTTAATTTGTAATATTAATTGCAACAAATTTGTCATTAATTTTTGAACATCATTAAATTTTGAATATACTAAATTTTTTTTTAGTAATTTCAAATTCCAATCAATCAAATTTTAAATATGAAATAATTTATTTTACAACAAATTAATATCCTAAAGTTGAAATTTTAACTAAAATTAAAACAATTTATTTTATCTTATTTATTATACATTTTTTCGCAACGAAAAATTATTTTCTGTGGTAAATATATGTATTAAAGCATTAGATACCTTTACCAAAATATACCATATGTGTAGCTATATTACATATTATTATTATTTTTTTTTTTGGTGAAATGGCAATGCCAGTTTCGTTAATCAATGTCAAATACTTAACGAAAAATTTGATTTATTAAATGTTAGCAAAATATTTAGTATATATTTGAAATATTTCAGAAAAGGAAATATCCGAAAATATAAGTTTTCGTAATAATAATAATAATAATAGGACTTTAAATGACGAAGGCAAATTGCCTATTCCATTATATTGTTCTATCTTTCAGGGCTGCCGATGAATTCGCAGCTGCATGCGAAGACTGCACCCACCGAAGGTGAAAAAAAAAGTGCGAAAGAAGACCTAGACGAGAAGAGAACGAGACAGCCATCAGCACCTACTCATAAGTAATGGGAGCTCTACTCCAGAAGTTAAGGGAGCTGGAGCTTGTCGCAGCTATGCTGCACCACCAAACTATTCACCAGAATAAGTACATAAATAATATATAGAATACCATATATCTATATGAATATTAGATTATGTCATAATTCCTTAATTCTGATGCGGTTTACGCCACCCACACACTATCATGTTCTCGGGTATTCAATGTTATTCTATATCGTTCTAGCTTTCTTTCAGGCCTGCCGACGATATTTAATATTTTATAACTAAATATATAAAATAATGCCCTTATTCCGACAGTCGTATTTGCTGGCGTAAGATACGACTACAAAAATTTTGTATCACGAGATTCGTATCAATAGGAAATTAGTCATATTGATACGAAACAGCCACAAAATCTAGTATTCTTGGAGGCGTACGACTTGAATTTATTTGTCAAAAAACTATAATTTTTTGTCGTAAGCAATTTTGCAATTGACTAGAACGAAAATGTAGTATTTTATTATTAATTTCAAGTATATACATAAAATATAAAAAATGAAATATAGTAAAAAAAAATCTTTAAAGCCATCTATTGGAAATAAATAATATTAACGAATAAATCAGTCGTTTCGTACGCCTCTGAGAATACATTTTTTTAATCGGTACGAAATGAAATTATTTTACGGCGTTAAATACGACACGACTGTCGGAATAAGGGCATAAATATATTAAAATTTAAAAATATATGCTAAATAAAATTTTTGCTACACTTTACAAAATATATAATTTTTATATCTTATTTAAACTACATTATAATGTAATATTATTTAATCTATTTTATTGCTCTGTAACTTAGGGCTATATTAATGATATAATAAAATATATGTTATAAATATAAAATTATTATGACATATAAATTTGTTTATGATAATTAACAAATTTTAACGATATAGGATCAAAAATTGAACTATAATTTCAATATTTTATAGTTATATTATATTTGGTAACATATTTCAAAAATGGGTTATCCATAACTATATTTGCTTGTAGCAATTTTATTTGTCGATATATATATAATTTAAATTAAGAACTATTAAAAATATTTTATAGTTATTGATAAAGAAATTTGTATTACTAATTAAGTTATTTAATAAATTTCAAAAATTCTGTTTATATATGTAACACAATATCGAAAATTTTGTATAATTTAATTTAATATTAAAATAATTCTCTTATATATATAAATTTGACGTATATATAAAAATATGAAACCGCATTTATTATACAAAAATAAAATTAGATTATGCAATATATAATTTAAAAAAAATTATTTGGTTCTGACATATTTAATGTAAACAGAAAAAATAAAAATATGTTACACCATGTGCCATCAAAATTATATAATTTTCAGTGATAGATTATCACGTGTGTCTTCTGAAAATAATTTTATTTAATTTTTTTTTTTTATATGAAAAAGGATATAAATTTTCCTTCTATATTTTATTGACATTTTTTTTTTATATATTTTAAATATTTTTTTTTTTTTATTAAATTATATAAAAATTATTAAAAAATTCGAAAGATGTAACAGCAAAAAAAATGTCATTTTATTTCTTGTACAATAATTTTTTTTTATAATTATTAATTTTTACAAGAGTAATATTAAAATTCATAAAAAGTCCTTGTCATATTTGACGCAATTATATATATGTATATATATATATTTTACTTTTAAATAAATTTCGTAAATGAATAAAATATGTTTTATTTAAATTATGCAATATACATTTTTAATGTTTTATATAAATTTTAGCATAAATTTTATGATTGAAATTCGAATTAACTTTCGATTCGACTTGAAATTTTGGTATGACCGCATTTTGAATTTTGATTGAATTTTGTATATGATTTGACTAACAATTCGCCTCGTAATGAGAAATTTTCGTATAATTGAAGTCCTTAATTCTCGATTTTGATACGATTTAGTCGATGATTAATTAGCGAAAAAATCTAATTAATATCAGAAATGGAAATTCCAATAAAGTATTTGTTATATCGTCGAAAATATTGTCACTAATAAAAATGAATTATCATTTTGATAAACAAAAATTACATATTTTCGGTGTATATTAATTTAAATTCTCCCACAAATTCAATCTTAGTTCCATCGAAATTAGTTTAATCGAACTGGAAGAAGTCGAATCGAATGTGAGAATAGTTAACTAAATATCGAGGAGAGTTTTATCATAAGAATGAATATACATTTAAATAGAAATTTATCAAAAAAATATTTATTTTGTGAATTTTCCATAAAAAAAAATATTTTTTTTGGTGTAATTTTACAAATTTTGATGTAGATTATAATATTAAAATGACAAAAAAGTCAAAAGAAAAAATGAAACATGTAAAATTTTAAAACCTAAAAGTTTTTTGTTATCAAAAACATATTTATCGTTTTAACATTTTAAATAAAAGTTTTGTGAAAATTATGCGAACTCATTTTATAAAATACAACAGAAATTTTTTTTTTTATTTACATTTCAATGTTCATTTTATTTTTATTTTGTGTATATTATTTGAACGCAATTTTTCGTTAATATTTGTCAAACAGTTTTATATATAATTTTATTGTATTTGTTATTAGGTGTGTTCCATTTTTGTAAAATAAATCTGGTATATACAGAAATCTTTCAAAGTACTTCTCACATATATATATTGTTTCTTGGAACAGAAAATATGGTATAATCTAATGTAGACCAATATTATTTTCTGGTACACCATTTTCAGTTCCAAATATATTTAACAACATTTTAATTATTTTCCAATTTGGTTTTATTAAGAATTTTTTTTCTAATTTGCGCCTAATTATTTCTAATTATTGTTTAATCAATATATGAAAAAGGATATAATTTAAACAATAATTAGAAATAATTAGGCGGAAATTGGAAAAAATATTATTAATAAAAACAATTTGAAAAATAATTAAAATTAAAATTAAATATTTTGATTTTTTCCCAATTTTGAAATAAGCACAAGAGTTAAAATTGTTCCAATCTTGGAACAAAGAATTTATAAAATATAATTAAAATATTTGAAAAAATGCATGAAGACATCGTGAAGGACATCTTCGTTATTATCTCTTCGTTAGTTTATAGTCAAATGATTCGAAAGTATGGTACAATATTATTAATGTTAAATAAACTCTCGAATAGTTATTTTTCTGAATTGAAACGCTGTAATAATTCGGAAATATTATAAATTAATTCTTGTAGTATATTTTATTTTGAATACTTATATTTAATGTTATACAAAATTTTATCAAGTTTTTAAAAGCTTGTCAAATTGTAACAAATATTTTTGCATAATAATAATATAATATTAGATCAATGTTATATACTAATATTATTAAAAAAAAAAATATAAGTTAAACATGCTTAAAATTTTAACAATTTGATGTCATTTGCATTTAAATATAACAATTGTAAATATTTTTTTTTATAATTCATAAATTTAATTACAAAATCTTGTCTAACTTTTATGAAAAAAATAAGTTTTGATTAAAATTAAAAATATTAATAAAATGAAATAAAAAATATAATTTATTGCGAATTTAAAATGTCTAATAATTGTTTAAAAGAATAAGAAATCATGTCAAGTTAATATTAAAGTCAAATAATTTTCTAATTAGATAAGTTTTAGAAAAATATAAGAACACATTTAAAATTTCGTTTAAAAATGATTAGCTTTACCTTTGAGTGACAATTTTAATATATTATCTAAGTGATATGAAGAGTAATTTTGGTATTTTATGAAGGATTTAAATAATACGATTAATTTATTTTGAATAAAAAAGTGAATAAATTTATGGAAACATTGAAATTATGTTAGTTAAATCACAAACTAATAAACTCTATACAAACATAATTATATTAGAATAAAATTGCTGTCATGATTTTCTGGCTCCATAAAGAGAAAAAATGATATATTCTGGAAAAATGTAGAATGAAAAGTAGAGAAATTGATTTCTCTCTTTACTTTTTGTTCTACATTTTCTACATTTTTCCAGAATATATCATTTTTTCTCTTTATGGAGCCAAAAAATCATGACAAAAATTTTATTCTAATATAATTATGTCTGTATAGAGTTTATTAGTTTGTGATTAAATTATACATAAATCTTACTTATATATTGTCCCAAATTCTTACCTGTAATTTATAATCCTTAAATTCTATTACAAATATAGTTTATTGTTTTGGTTTTATTGATTGTATAATATCCTTTAACAAAATTTAAATATCCTAAAACACTTACAATATAAATAATAGCAATATGTATAAAAATTGACTTCTAAAGTAAAATGACCTGTTGTAAATTTGAAAATATATAAAATATCACAAGGAAAATTGAATTATCTAATAGGAAAATTGTATATACAAGGTAAATTTTAATTTAGAAATCATATGCATAACATTTTCCATATATGAACCACAAACTAATGAACTTATAGTTGAAGTTCATTATAAGCTGAACTAATAGTTCATTGGTTTGTGTATGAACTTAAATATAATAATGCATTTACGGATCAAATTTGTCTTTTAACATAATTCAAATTATAATATGCTATTTTTTGTGTTACATTTCCCCTTTGTATACTTACTAACAAAACTAAATTAATTAATAATTTTCAATAATTCATAATATTATAAGTTTAATAATAATTTAATGGCATAATTCAAATAAAGAGAAATTTGAAATTAAAAATACGATAACCCAATTTAAAAATACGAAATATATAATCCAAAAGTTCTATTATAACTCGCATTAATATTAATAAATTTATTTTTTAATGATTGTAATTTCATTTAAAAGTTCAAAAATCTGTAATCAGATAAATTTAAATTAAGAACGTTTTGTCGTTAATTCTGTACAAAAACCAAAAAAAAAATTCAGTTCAAAATTTCCAACAAAAAAAAAATTATTCCTTTTTATCAATATATACTAAATTTTATCTCATTCTACTTTCCTTACTTCACTTACTTAACTTACTTAACATTTTTTTTATCTTTGAAAAACGTAAAATTACAAATCAGTATAAATTTAAATTCAACATCCCCGCACAAGTATCTTGGATAAATTACTAATATACAAAATTTACATTATTTGTATTTTATTCTTCCTCTCTAAACAAAGAATATTTAAACCCAATTTTTCTGTCTCATCAATTTTAATTTTAAATATCACAAATCCTTAAGGGAATATAATTGTTTTATATATACATTAAATATGCACATATTGGGTTGCCCCCAAAAAAAAATTTGTACAAAAAAAATGTTTTTATGATAAAATAACAATATCTCTTTTCTAATCCATGTATAAACGGATTTTTATTTTGGATTAAAGGATATTATGATATTGTTCCTTTATTTATGCTACATTTATATATATAGAATATGATATCGCATATAAATTTCACCTTAAAGAGATTTTTTTGTTAATTATTCTAGTATAAAAAGTTTTTCAACCAGATAACAATAAAAAATATGTTTAGCTATTATTTTGCATTTATACCTAAAGGAAAAATTCAACTTCAAATGAGGAATATACATAATATTGTAATAATCAAACTACACAAAAACTATTCCAGTAATAAAAAAAATACTATAGATAAATTTTCATTTACATAATGTAAATGAGTTATGTATATATGTTGTGTTGACATTTTAGCAAAGAACATGTGTAGTTTTTGTTGATAAGATAAAAGCGGAAATTTGCCGCATCATAAATTAAAATGGATTTATACTAAATTGTAATATAAACAAAAAAAAATATATGAATCAATAATTTTAAATATAATTTGAATAAGAGAATATTTTTGAAATTACATAAATATAGAAATAATCATAAATGTCACCATAGATTTGTATCGATAATTTTAAAAAATTGATGTGATGTAAGTATGTATTTGTATCCGCACCTAATCATGAAAATTCTTTTTATAATAATAACTTACCAATTATTAACCAAATTTTGGTTGTAGAAATTTATATTAAATAGTTTCAAATCTGCATTTAATAGATATAAATGGCGTTACCAATATAATCCAGTCTCTTAAAATCCAAATCTCGACATTCAGTAACTCGAAATCCGCATTAATTACTCCAGTTTTCTAATTAATCAATTTATGTCCTTATAAAATTTATTTATAATAGGACCGTTTTTTTGGTATCTCAGCTAACTCTTCTCGGCGAACCATGATCCACCCATTAGAATTCTATTTCTATTTTAGCTTAGAAGTGGATATCAGTGAGAGAATGATTCCGTACAATATTTTGATATTTTGCATGTCTTGGACATCCTTTGCAGTGCACTTCAGTTTAATGTAATTTAGTTACACTCTTTTAGACATTTTTGAATAAAAAAAGACAGTTAATACACAATTAGGATTCTCATCATTACCATGTAGGTTATTCATATTCTATCATAGAGATATATATTTTATCGTATTTTCGATGTTCCTTTCTGACAGAATTGGATTTTGACTCAGTAGATGTCAGATAAACTATATAAAAAAAAAAACAATTTACAACTTCCACAAGTTGAATTTCCATTCCTGGCAGATAAAATTGACAGAATTTTGTGCTAATTTCGAGAAATGTTGTGCAATTTAAAATATTGATAAAATAAAATTGGAATTTTTTTTTTGAAGAATTGCAATATTTTCAATTTTTCTTTTATATGTAGGTAAAGAATCTATTTATGTACCTGAATTTCTACCGAATTTTAAAATGTCACCACTGTCTGCTCAATTTACTAAATTACAAAATATTAGTTTTATGTTTACTATAAATATAGTTGTAAATTAAATAGTCATCATTAAATTGTATTTCATAAATTTCTTTCGAAAAAAAAGGGATTTCAAAAACTAATTTTAATCGTTTTTGAAAATAGGATTCATTACATTTTTTTGCCATATTTTATCTCCTTTATATATGCTCCTATTGATCTTATGAAAAATTATGCAAAGGAAAAAGTTCCTTTTGAATAACCTATACTCATGACAATATATATATTTTAACGTGTAATCAAAAATCCTTTTATAATATTCAGTTTACACAAGTAACAAAATATCCTTTACACGATCATTCAGTTTACAAACAACAATAGATATAAAAAAATTGTATCTGTGATTTAAATAAAATGCAAAAATGGTATAGAAAATTCTGAAAAGAAAAAGAAAAATATATAAATAAATTTATTTTCGATATATACGTTTTGTTATATCCTTTATCCTTTATAATAAAAATAGAATGTTATTAACACTATTATATATTATTATATGTCAGTTGTAACTTGTAACGTTACCAAATATTCTTCTCTACCATATATTATAGTGAGGTTAAAAGGATTTAGACACAATATTAAGAATATATATTTGAGATATACTTAATATAATATATCCTTTATTTTATTTTCATTTTCATTTTTATTTTGGTGTATATGTGAAATGTTTTATATAACGAAAAGAAGTGAAAATATATAAAAATCATATTATATGTATACATAATAATATGTAAATTTGAGCAATAATCCGTCCAGAAAAACAAGAAATACCAATTTAGGACCAATAAAAGAAACTAAATGTTGTGTAAATGATCCAAATGATCAAAAAAAAAAGTATAAAAAAAAATCTTATTACCAAAATTATATTATTATCTTATTAATATATTATACATACTTAAATTATAGTAATTTTGGATTTAATTATACCTTTAGTTTAACTAATAAATTTATTAGACTTGTGTAAAAAAAAATTCTTTCGGAAAATTCTATGGAAAAAGATAGATGTATTTTACTATAATATCCTTTAATTTTTTTGATAGAAATTATTATATCAATTCTCTAAATATTGAATTTTCGGCAAATAATTTCTTAAAATTTGATAATCAAGTTATCGTAAAATAATATATTTCCCATAAAGAAGTTTTATTAGTTCAATTTAGTATGGCATTCCCCCTTATTGTAATTGGCGATTTTATTTGCTGTCGATAGTCGATTTTTATTTTGTATTGTCTAATTATATCGCCTCGTCTAAAAAGTATTGCCATATCACATTTCAAATTATATTACATTTTAAGACTAATTGTGGGTCGATTTGTATGTGATTATGTATGGCGATTTTAATCCATCCAGAGGTACCAGAGTAAATCCCAGATGAAAATATGACTATTCGTCATTTTAGTACAGAATCGACTCTCGCTTCGACATTCACAATAAGGGCCATTGAAAATTTGTTAGAATTTCGAAAATTTCCAACTACATAATATTTTTTTCCCAGAAAATTAAACATAAATTTATTTGCTGATCTTCATAAAATAATTTTACTTTAAAATGTTTCGCAATTTCGAAAAATATCAAATCGATATTCGAAACTTAATTATTTTCGACTTTTTGCTAATTTTATAAATTTAAAATTAAATTTCATTTTTTAGTTAAATTCATGAAATTTTGTGCATAATTTTGCACTATTAATTGAATAATTACAAAAGTTCATTAGATCAGTTACTTGTTTTTTCTTCAAAATTTATTATTACTCTGTTAGTCAACAAAACTATTTATGCTTAGTATGCTATACAGTATACTATATCATATTTTTACTTTTTTTATAGTAAACTATTAAATATAATATGCTACTATAAACAAATATATAATTTTTTTTTTTTTTGAGTGTTAAGTGAATATAATTTTAAGATACAAGAATCTTTCGTGTTACTAATAATAAAACAGAAAACTCATATTGTATTATATTTCTATATTATATTTTAAATTAAAATTTTTTTCTCCTTTCGTTCTTGTATCCTTAACAAAGAACAAAAATATCATATTTTATCATTATACATACCGCATTGTATTATTTATATGAAACACTGGCTATAAACTTTTCCTGCAACTTAAATATTGATTTTTCACTTTCAACATACATAATATTTCTAGATAGTAAGATATAATATTTTTTAAGCATATTTTTATATGTAGTAAAAATTGTGTTAGGAATATAATTTTTGTCAGTTTAGTTACAAATATGTATAGAAAAATATATCACGGAAATTGGAAAATTTAATGTAGGAGATTATTTTATAGTAAATTAGTGTACAAACAATAATAAAATCCATATTAAAATCATTAATGATTGTTAGTCCATATTAAAATGATCAAAAAATTAATTTAGGAATCAAAATATTAACTAGAAACCAAATATTTGTGTTAATCTTAATTTTGACAGATTGAAAAAATTCGAAGGCACAAAAATATTATCATAAAACCAAATTATAGGATAAATATTATACAAAATACTAGTTGGATTATATTTGGGCCATTTAGGGTCCAAAAATATATAGTAAAAGTTTTCTAATGGGGTACCTTCAAATGGTAAAATATTGTCTTAATTTTGTTAAGATGATTTTATTAGTTTTAACTGACATCAAATTTGCTAAATTTCATTTTGAAAAAACAATTCAATTATTTAACATACTCCTTAATATTAAATATGAATAGTTTTTTCTATCAATATTACATGCACGTTGAAAACTATATAAGTGTAATATATAGTAACAATAAACAGACAATTTATATGCCAAGATAAAAATACTTTTAAACTGCTAACACGGCAAGTTATATGAATTATTTTTGAAGAAACATTTTGAAATGGTAATAAATTTACACATTTATTATATAAAACTATATATTCTTTAATATTGCATATATTTTTTCCTCAAGTGTTCTATAGAAACAGAAAAAATCATATTCAATCTTCTCCTTATGTTACTTAAATTTTACTTTAAGTATATTTTAGTTTGATTGGAAATATACTTCTAAAAATCAAATGGAAACTAAAACATTAAAAAAGAAATAAGTAATTATCAAAATTAATAAAAAATTGTTTATTATAGTTTTTTTTTTTGGAAATAATTAACACTTTAGTATATACATCAAATTAATTTTACTTTCATTCTCTGATAATTTTCGAAATTTCAATAGAAATTTTACTTAATGTCGGATCTATATTAATAAAAATAAATTCATTTTAAATTATATTTATTTAAAATTTAAATATTTAAAGTGACAATTGTTAAATTAATTAATCAAATTTGCTATTCACAAAAACTGTCAAATTATAGAATGTAGAATTTTTTTTACATTAATTGTTTTAACTTGGAATTTTCATCAAATTATATTTCCTTTTTTTTTATTTTGATTAGATAGAATTAATCTTTATCAGAAAATTATAATTAATTAAATTTAATTTTTATATAACATTAGAAGTTTAAGTTATTTTACAAAGTTAATCCGAAAATTTATGTTGTTTGGTGACACTATTAGTTATATGTAATGATTTTTGATCTATTATAGTAATCGATTACTATAAAATCAGTTAGCTGAGATACATATATCCTTCAAATCGATGACTATTTTAATCTATATAAACATGATCCTGATATCATCAAACAAACAGATTTTCTTTATACGACAAAAAAAATTTCCTGTCACAATATTAAACATAAATTGTCAGAGTTCATTTAGCAATAAACATTCAATCCTATCCTCTCTACAATAATACTGTATTTATAGAATCAATAAAATTTTGACTTGTTAATATAGTTAAAGGCATATTTTTTTACAATTGGAATAAATTAAATATTTTTATTTAAAAAAAAATAAATTTGATATATAAAATATTGTTGCCATATATAAAAAATAATATTTAAGTGGGTATACAAAATTCTATTTTTAGCAAACAATTAAATTATTTTTAGGTAACATAAATTTTTTATGATAATAATTTAAAAATAAAATAAAAATTATAATTTAAATTTTTTTTTGGCATGGTAATAATACAATTTTTAATTTTACTATTCAAAATTATTTATAATTCCATGTCTTTCAATTTCAAGTAGGATGAATTAAAATTTTGTATAGGGGTCGAATTCTCTGAATAGATATCGAGTATACGATATCGAAATTTGTGCTATTTGGGATTCTATGACTCGATTGATCGAGCTGTCAAACGATAATTTCATTCGATATATATTTTGGTATCGTGTGGGAGTGTTTTTTTTTGTTTTGGTTATATTTGTGTATAGGAAAATTAAGGAAAAATGTAAGTAGATATCTAAATCAATTATTATTGATAATATTATTAGATTGTAATAAAATTTATTAATAAAGTACACAAATTATTATGTTGAATATATAATGTAATTTTATACTTTTTGTACTTATAGGATATTTTTATGTATTCATTTTACTTTTATTTTCCACTATATTTCCACCAATTTTTAATAAGCCAACCGAAATCAATTTGATTGAAAATATAAAATAATACAATTTGACATTTCAAATTGTAGTAAAATCTAATACAATTCTACAAAATTTCGATTCGATTGCTATCGACTCCCATGATTTGAATTATTTTCTCGAGAATCGTGATCGAAATTTTTACTCGATTCTCGTGCTACACGATATCTATTCAGAGAATTCGACCCCAGGTTTCTAGGATGTTTTTTAAATGTGAAATTTGAAATATCTGGTTGAATAGATGGAAGAGGGTGGAATCCTTCAGCAAAATTGACAAAAATAGTAGAAATTTTATTTAGTTTAATCTACATATACTTCGAAACTGATTTGAAAGGATGCGTTTAAATTAAATTTTCTTTAAAATATTCTAAAATGTTGAAATAAATCTAAGGAAAAATTTCCCCTTTATTTACAATATTTATAATTAAAAAAATATTTTAAGGCTTAAGAGATTTAAATATAAAATTACAAAGAAGAAATTAAACATTTCATTAATTTATTTAATTCATATAAATATTATCTCAAATATAATTCTACTATATATAAAAAAATATCATCAATAAACATGAATTTCATAATTGTTTCAATTTTTGTATTATAAAAATTATAAATTGAAAAAGTTTTAATAAATTAATTCAAGTTTAATAAAAATTTATTAGCAGATTTTTTTTCGTTTATACAAAAATGTAAATTTAATTTCAAAAAATTTGGAAAGATATTATTTTTATGGTATATAAAACTATTTATTTGAAATCAAAATAATTGTATTTGAAATAATTCTAACTTCAATTTAATAAAAAAATGAGAATATTTATTCCTATGGTTGACAAAATTTTACAATCCGTTTTAGTAACACTTACTTAACGTAAAAAACTATAGTAAGAATATATTAAATCTTCAAAGTATTTACCAGAAGATTAATTTGTCGCAAAGTTTTAAAATCCTATATAAAATATTGGGTGAAAATTTTTATGTAAATACAAACAAACATTTTTTTTACTTATGGTTTAAAGTAACCTTGGAAATGAGGATTTTATTTGAATCCTTATAGAAAATATGTTTTTTTTTTTTAAATATATATGAATTTTAAATTTTGTTATCATTGTGAAAAGGGTTTGATCCTTTAAACCTTTAATTTTATATAGTATAAATTTTTAAACGTATAGTAACCAATTTTTTACGTTTCTTAAGTATATTTTTTTTTTTGGAAAACGTTGAACCTTAAACATTGAAAGAAAAAGTAAATTATATTTTTGAAATGCATATTGCAGCACCGCACAGCCTAATCAAAGGTGTATGACATCTGTCACGTACAAACGTCGTATAATTCGAATTTCCTATATTTAAGGACGTATAATAAATATTAAAAAGTTGTTTTAACATTTTAACGTAAACAAACTTGGGTTTTCTATTGAATCTAAAACAAACAAACGCGTCTTATTTCGGGAGACACTCTGTCCATTTGATCTTACTGCCTCGTATATTTGCTATGCGGTTACGTGTAACTATAATTTTTTTTTTAAATTAAATAAATTTTATTTCAATATTTATTGCTATAAAATTAATTTTATAATAAATGTAACCATAAAATTTATGTCCTTTAAAATTTCAATTTTATCTTATATACAACCATCAGCCTTTTTTTTTTTTTTTTGTACTGACAAAATTTCATTTATGTTCCTGATTTCGTTTCGTCCTGATGGTAAATTTATATTTGTTGATTGATTTAAAATCATGTCCCTACAAAAAAAAAATTAAAGTTTTTATTTATTATACAATTTTTTTTTTTTTGTTATTATTTACCGAAAAAAAAAATGAATTCAATATTTACAATGTTTTGAAAAATTATTCAAATCAATAAATTTTGGAGTGTAAAAGAATATAAGGAGGAGGAAATTTTGATGTAAAAATGGATATAGGAGGAGGAAATGTTTACAATACTGGAAAAAATATATTTTTATTTTATGTAAATTTATATTGTTGTTGTTGTTGTTTGTTATATTTTGTTTTTTTTTTGGCGAAAATTATTTTCGTGATTTATTTTCATTTGAGATATAGGAAAAATAATTTAATTTTATTTTTATGTTGGTTACCTGAATAATGAATTTTTTTTGTTGTTTGTTTGTTTATTAGAATTTAAATATATTTTTAAAGATTTCAGATTTCAATCAAAAATTAAGATTTATCATTTTTATTTTAATTACTTAAATAGTATAAAACAAATTGTAGAATTGAATTAAAAATGTGATAAAATTATGGAATTTATATTGTCATTTTAAAAGTTACAATTGAAATTTGATTTTCTTACAAATAAAATTTGAAATAATTTAGTAAAGTTTCATAATTTTGATGAATTATAATAATAACAAAGTCTCTTAGTTCAATTAGCGCGAATTTTCAGCAACATTCAGATGCAAATGGAACCTTACTAAATTTATAATATAGTTAATTTCTTCTGAGAAATTACAATTAATTGGAATCGACTGATATAGCATTTTTCTCAGTCTTCGAATTTTAATACTTTTAATTTTACTACTACTGAGTAAACTGGGTGTAATATCGATTCATCGTTTTGGATGTTGAACTACGTTAAATCCACAGTACATCGAATCAATGTATTTAATCGTATACTTAAATACTTTATATTCCAAATTTTTCATTAAATTTATATTTGAGTGGGTATAGCAATAAACTGAATTATTGAATAAAATGAAATATTGCAATGAAAATAAAGAAATATGTTTATATTTTTAAATATATTTACATGATATTTTTCTTACTGCCGCATATAATTATTTTATTTTTCAAAAATTGAATATTTACTTAACAAGACTATTATTCTTCTTCTAAAATTCAAAATGATTAATTCAAATAAACTTGTGTATATAGAAAAAATTTATTCAACGCATAAAATGTAAATAATTAAATATATATTCTTCAAAGAAATTAAATGTAATTTCTAAATCACTAAAATTGAATGACATGAATGAAAATAAATGAAATTATATTTATTTAAAAAAATCTAAAAATAGAAAATAAATTATTTTGCACTATATGACAAATTTATTATTTAATTAAAGAAAATTATTATGCTGCCCATTCATTAAGCAACTTGTTGCGCAACTAGTTTTGAAGGTTGCACAGTACATTAAGCAACTTGTTGCGCAACTAGTTTTGAAGGTTACACAGACAATTTTGAAGGTTGCACAGTCGGTTGCAAGATAATCAAAAAATTTTGATTTTTGTGGGCGTGGCGTTGGTTGCTGGTTGCAAGTTGCTTAGTCTATGGGGCAGTTGAGCAACCTAAATGATGTTTGATGCCAAAAAACATATGTTTATATCAATTTTTAAATAATTGAATTATCAATTTTGTTGTCACTTGTCAAAATTAGTATTTGTGTGAAAATTTTAAACAAATACAGGAGAACACAATAATAAACTATAATCAAATATAAATAAATATATCAAATATATTTAATTTTTAATCAAAAGTCAAATATAAATTTGACATTTGACAATCTTTTGACAGCGAGATAAAAAACAAAAACATTTAATTTGATGGTTGCAACGAAGGTTGCTAAAAAAGTTGCATAGGTTTGTGGCGTTGTTCCGCAAGTAGTCGCGCAACTAGTTGCGGAACAAGTTGCTTAATGTATGGGCAGCATTATAGATTTTTTTGGGTTATTTTAAATTTAATTATTTACAAAATCTTTGCATATAGAATATGGAAATTAATAGAAATAAAAATTAAAAATACATTAAATCAAAATATACACAAAATTATGATTTTTTTAATTTATTTATTTTTCACAATTTTGCAGGAAATTGAAATTACTTTAATGAATAATTTATGGTTTTAAATGATTAATTAATTAATTCTGATATATGATTAATTAATTAATTCAATTTTAAAATTGCTTTTACAATATTTTAATTATACTGCCACATTAACCCTTTCGCTGCCAATGCAATTTTCGTAAAACTAAACCCAGCAGGTCAATGCACATTTTATGTATTTTTATGTATATTCCGAAATATATATCGTATTTTGTCATTATACATAAAATTGTGGCACAGAGAAGGGAATGAAGTTGGCATTTGTCGTACAAATGCCAACTTCATTCCCTTCTCTGTGCCACAATGAAAGAAACAACTTAATACAAAGTGCAATATTAAAATTAAAGACAATGTTAAATTACAGACAATGTAAAAATATTTTTACTACGAGTTATCTGGTAGCTGGCCGTATTGATTGACTTACTTAGTACGAGATAACTCGTAGTTGGCAGCGAAAGGGTTAAATACTATTTTCAAGTTAAACGTTTGATAAATTGTTAAAAATCTGTTGGATCTAATAATTTATTAACAAACTATGTTAACTCTTATCTAAATCTTACTTTGTTTTTCTATAACTTGATCAAAAATTAAATGATATTATAATTTTCTTTGGTTATAGTTTTGTTATAATTAAAATTACCTGTCGATAGATACAAAAATTTAGCTATAATTATACTTATTCGACAATTTCGAACAATAGTAGGTCATTTTGGTATCCCTGTGTATATCTATTGTCCGGAAATTTTATTACTTCTAATTATTATCCTCATTCTGACTGAGTATGTTACATAAACTACACTACTCTACATCGATACATCATATATTTAAATTAAGATATTAATTTAAATAATTAAGAAATTATCGAGTGAATTAATTTGTTAATATTTATAATAATTAATACCCAAAAGCTATGTTCGTATATATGTGAAAAATATTATATTTATGAGAGAACTTCAGATTTATTTCCATCTTTACCCACAATTTACTTTATCTAATACATATATAAACCTTAACCATCATTTTTAAAATTATATAAAAATTATATTTAATCTCTCATGGTATAAATCAAACATAAAACTAACTTCTATATTCATATATGTTTATTTAGTATTTTACACAATAAACTTTTGAATAAATAGAAAAAATAAATAATTATTTTTAATTAGATTATTATGTTACACTTAAGAACTTTTTTCCCTATTCTAATATTTGTATATATCCTTAAAAACAAAATCTCTAAACTTTATTTTTATTTAATATATAAATAAACAAAATAATATTAAACTTAAATTCATAATTAACTAAATTCGTTTTTATTTTTTCCCTTATTTAATTTATAAACAAAACTGAAAAAAATAAAAATAAATATGTAAATATAAAAATTAACATTAATTATTTTTATCTGTTGACTTTTTTATATACCATACCCAACGTCTACTTTATTTGCACAACATTAACTTTTCAAAAATAAAAGAAATATGTTGTTTTGTTTTTACTAGACATTTAAATGTTGCATTTAAAACAGAAGAGAATAAAACAAAAATTATCATTTATCCTTCATATATGTCCTATATATTTTTGTACCATTATTAATGTACCATATTAATGTCCTGTTTTACTTTTACATTTACTATTTTCGTACTTAATATATATAATAGCTGTGTTTTTTTCAATCGGGTCAGGATCAAGGTCTCATTTTTTATATAGAAACAACAACAACATAACCCAAACATTTATCTGGATCAGCAAAATGAGACCCAAATAGATTTTTATATGGAAATTTACAAACAGATTGCGGTACAAACAAAATTAGAGAAAAAATCTTTTTTTAGTGATTTATTTTTTTAAAAATACTGTAAAAATATAAAAAAATTTTAAAATATATGTTGCTAATACCGGGACACACCAAAATTGAAAACCTAAGTTTTCGCGAAAACTAGACCTGAAAACTCTTATAGTGACACGCCAAAAATGGAGCGCGATTTCGTTTTCGAATGTCAAATTATGAAAATTATTTATTTAAACAACTCTATACGTAAAAACCAAAAAAATTAAAAATAGTAATTATTTGTTTTTAATGTCAAATTTTGATTTAATTATATTAAAAATTATTTAATAAAATTTAATTTTTCTTGTTTTTTTTTTAAAATTTTCTTTTTTTTTTTTTTGATTTTTGACAAAAATGGCAACTTTTGTATGGAAACTTAGCTATGCCTACTCCAAACATACATATCTTCTATTTTGTAATAGATGGCGCTAAAATATATTTTCGTGAAAACCTTAAAAATTTGTAGATTTCGTGTTTTCAATTTATTCCTGAAAACTGTACTAAACCTTATGAATTTCCATTTTTGAACTTTGAAAACACGAAAACAGAGTTTTTGGTCCTGTGCTTTTTTAAAACTATTCATATTTGCGAATAAAAAAAATTATCATATGTACATAGAATTAAAATGATGACAAACCGGTCCCACCTGTTCAAATTTATGAAACCCGAATATATGATCCTTATCGTTTTTTTCAAACCTTGACCCCTGACCCGTTTGAAAAAAACACAGCTATTATTTATTTTTGTAAATATTTTTTTTAAGGATATTTCTAAGGAAATGAGAATTAGTTTTTTAACTATAAAAAATATATGAAAAGTTTTATTTTAACTTTTTGTTCTTTTGAATAAATTTTTTTTTTTTTTTGGGTTAAAAAAAAATCTGTATAATATTTTTGAGTATCGTTAAAAATTATATTATTTTAATTTTTTTTTTGCCATCAACAGTTTAAAATATCCTTTTTAGTTAAATATCCTTTTTTTTGTACAGGATTTCGGTAAAAGGATATAGAGGGTAAAAAAAATATCATTTATTTCTACTATATATTTTTTTTTTTTTTTGGTTAATATTTCTATGAATAATTTTTATTTTTTCTGGTGTCTCGGAAATTTTGTTAAAAAAAAAAAAAAGTTTCATTTTTTTTATTTATTTTTTTTTTTGGTTGCTTCCTTCTTTCTCTTAATCACTTCAAACCAAAAAAAAAAAAAAAAATTGTTGATTATTCACACAAGATATGGTAAAAAGGAATTATGAAAGTTTCAGTTTTTTATTTTTTTTGCCTTCATCTTAAAACTTTTTACATCCTTTTTTTTTTTTTTTTATTTCTGGCGGATATAGGAAATTTTTTTTTTTTATTTTTTATTTGATTTATGTTTAGTTTTCATTTTGATGTTTGTTTGTCCGGTTGGAAAATTTTTCATTCCTTTATGAGAGAAAAAAGGATATAAGTAAAAAATATTTTAAAAAAATTTTTCAAGAAAAATATATGTTTTTTTGGTTAGAATATTATTTAAATAACTAATAGTGTTAAGTGATATTGTACGAGAATCAAAATTGTCATTTTTCTCCAGTTGCTAAACATTTAAAAGGTAATAAATCTGCCTCTCCTGCCTCTCAAAAGGGAGAGAGTAGCCAGAGTCACCGTGGTGGTGGGACGATAGATATAAGTCAATCGATTCTAAACTACTAAAAGGTGGCGGTGGCTGGTTCACTCGAGGCAGCATAATTAAATTTAGTTAAGTTTAGTTAAAATCGTCGTTTAATAATAGTCAGAAGTACTTGTAAGTTTAAATTACATAAAATTCGTGTTGGACAGAATATTAGATAGAAACTGGATAGAAACTGGACCAGAAACTAATCAGAAATATATTTTCTTGATTAGTTCAAACAAAAAAATGATAATTAGAAAACAATAGAACAGTTTTAATCCTTAGAATTGACTATATAGTATACAGAAATAGAAAATAATATCCTTTTAAACTTCAAATTTAAAATTATACTCTCTTAACAAACTTTTAACTTTGTAATTTTAGAATTTTTGTCTTTCTTTTTTTTTTAAAAAAAAAAAAAAGGATAATTTAGCAAAGGGTTTAATTTTTTTAGGGACTATTATACTCTTATAGTTTTTTTTTTCCTCTTTTGGTTTTATATACCAAAAAAAAAAGTAAACTTGCTTACGAAAAGAAAAATTTAATTTTAATTGCCTAGTTAAAAATTTTTTTTGTTTTTAAGTATATTTCAATCCCTGTGAAGAAAAAGTGTAAGAAATTTATTGAGGATAAATTAATAATATACTTATTAATTTCATTATGGTTTAGTTATCCTGGTTTTTGAGTAATTATTCTCTCTTTTTTGGTATTTAAAGCTGAGTGCAATCTTAAAATGACTTCGATACCTTGAAGAATTTCGAGTCTGCGGAACTTAGTATACTACACACACTAAACTATACCGATACCGAGTATAAATTGACTAATTCCTGTTTCTAATTGCGACTAATTGATTATCAAAATATATCAAAAATTTCTAAAATTTCTCTGATTTATAGTTGAAAATTTTCAAATAAAAACAACAAATTTTGAAATTATATTCAAATTTTTAAATTAGTCATTTTTTTTTATATATTTCGTAAACCCCTTAAATTTCACCAAAGGACCAACAAATGCTTTTTATTTTTTTTTTGTTTTGTTTCGCCAGTTTAAATTAATTTTTAATTTAGTTCAAATTTTTGTTGTGTTTTTTGTAGCGAAAGTTACGGGTCAACAAAGTTTGATTAAGAATTTATCTTAAGTAAGAAAAAAAAAGAAAAAAGTTCAGGTAATTTTTAGTATACCTTTTCATTTTTTTTTGTTTTGGTATTCAACAGCAGAAGAAGAACAAAAAAAATGAACACAAAAACACTGGGGATTTGCATTAATGAAGAGCTAATGATAATTTAAATATATATATATATATATACATATATATATTTATACATATATATTTTTTAGCCAGAGAGAAAGAAACTTTATCGCTTAAAGGAGTTTTTGCTTGATTAATTATTATAATTAATTGTTTATACATTATAAATTATAATATATACGCAACAAGACACAAAAAAAAGGGCTAAATTGTAATTAATATATTAAAATTATTATCCTGAATAGCAAAATGAGAAATATAAATAAAATTTTTATGTATATATATAATTAATCTAAAGGATATTCGATATCAAAATAAAAAAATATATTTAAAATTTTTTTGTTTCTAATTATTTTTTAATCAATCAAAAATTAAATAAAATTTAGCAATTTTTTAATTAGTTAATTTTAGTATTTAGCTTCTAAATTTCATATCCCTAAAAGGACTAAATTCTATAATGTTTTACTGTTCCTAGATAGAAAAAGAACCCAGAGTATAGTTATAAATCCTTAGACTTACTAGAACTAGGGTATTTTTTGTATGCGGAGATGAAAAATTTTGTAAATTTTTCCAGATAAACTAAACCAAAAACTAATAAAAAAACCGACGCAATGTACAGCACTATATTTTGTTTCTAACCACTCGCAAAGAACCTGGATCAAAATCTGATAATTATATCATCATTTTGTCGTCCGCAGCTAAAACCATTAATCCTGTGCAGGCTTCTCAAGTACATAAGGATACAAATTTAATTCTATTTGTGTTATAGTTTAGAATTGTTCTCCCTGGAAACTTTGAAAAGAATAAGGAAACTGTAAAACTGGTAACTTTGCTTGCTGTAAAGGATATGTGTGTTTATTCGGTAATATTATTTTTTTGGTTGCTTCCGTTTTGAGAGGAATAGAAAGAAATAATAGAACATTTGGTCTTAATTCAAATAAAAAAATTCACGAAGCTCGGTCACTTAGTATTAGATAAGCTCGAAGAAGTATAGGTGAGATAAAACACAGCCTAAATTTATTTATTTACGTTTTGATGGACCCAATAAAGATTTAGTTGTCGAGCTGATGGTAAAATTTGGTATCATATCTATGGTTCACGAGAAGAGGGGTCAAGAAACCTCTTATACTCTTGCTAACTAACCAAATAAAATACTATATAATATTACCCTTTCTGACAGTTGATTGTCAAATAATATAAAAAATTCTACAAGTTATCACTTTTTCTATATACGTAAATACTTCTGCACAGATCTGTGTCTGTAAATCGTGTTATATACACAGAAAAAATTAGTCAAATAAAAAGTGTTTAAATCATTGAAATTTGTATATAAAAGTTGGTCTAATAAAATATGTTACTGGTTTATCTAAAATTTTATTGATTTGCCTATTTGTTGTTTACGTTTCAATGAAAATTTAAATAAATCATAGAAAAAAGTAGTTAAAATCATAAAAAGTTTTTCAAACACTGAAGAGTGTTTGAAAAATCCACTTCATTTTTTTCTGTGTAATCATTGGAATATTGAATGTATAGTAGTTGCTTATTATAAATGAAAATATCTGTCATTCCGATTTTAAAAATCAATGTTCAATTTAATCAAAATTTTGGAATTTCAGCTTGTCGACTACATTTTGTAAATACAAAAAGATTTTTGATAAAAAACAAAAATCCTGAACAGAAAAATTTATTGTAATTCCAAAATAAATCTTATAATCCAATCAGGATTTATGGTTTTGAATAGAAACACAATTTCTGTAGGTTAATTTATGATATTTTTTGTTAAGTAAAATGTAATTTTTTATAGAATTTCTAAGACAATAATATTGGTATATTCCAATAATTTCCAAGTCAAAAGTTTAGAATTAAAATAGGAATTAGGGTTTCCTTTTTATAATTAATTTAATTTCCGTAAAATTTAATTTAATATAATTATTTTTTAATGATTAATGAGACAGTTTAATTTTTACATTAACTAAAAATTATCAAATTAATTTGCGAAAGAAAGTAAAATAACAAAATTTATTTAGAAAATTTCAAATTGCAGTAGTGAACAAAGTTAGTTTAGTTAGAAAAATACAAAAAAAAAATTAAAATTATTTATTTATTTCATATTGCAATGATTCAAATAATTATTTATATCCGTGAATTAAAGTTGCAGACAGATAATTAGAGATAAATTTTTTATATACCATCATATTTTTTTTAAAAATTACTATAACAATTTGGCAAAACATAAATGTTAAAATGATAAATTTCAATTACAAAAATGTGAATTTGCATTAGTGAAAGGTTGAAGTTCATTTGACGAATTGCTATATGAATATGGAAAAAATTCTACTTAATTTGTGAGTGCCCACCATCTTCATTAAGAAAATTGAAATATTTATTTAAAATTAATTTTGGAAAAATGCAATAGAATTTATCTACAATAATTGAAAATAACATTTCAGATATGTGCATAGACCACTAAATTCCTTCCATATTTTATGAGTAACTAAAAATATTTCTATACATTTATAAAATTTATCCTTCTTCTGTAAGCTTTATAGAGAGCTTTAATTTACAATTTCCTAAACTGGAAAATTTATAACAGCTTTTACTCACTAAAATAAAAGAGAATTTGTAAGAAAATTTCCAATCCAACAAATTCCAAATTTCCGGAAAATTCTGAAACTCTCTAAAAAAATTTGTAATATAGAAAACAATGAAAATTCTCTTGGGACGAAAATAACCTTTCCTTTAAAATATTCCAATAATTACTACTTGGAAGTTTTTCCTCAATTTCGAAAATTTTCATATACGGTATATTATACTTTCATATAATTTTGGTAAATTTAGCAAACTTTGATATGTAAAAGTTTATTATCATTCTCAAAACTTTTAAAAAGTGGAAATTTTTTTTTAAATATACCAAAAAGAAAAACTGAGAGAATTAAAAGGTAATTTTATAACGGATATTAAATATACGTGGAATTTATAATTTACGTTCTATGAACAACAATTAAAGGATCAAATACTTAATTTAAGGATTATTATTTTTGTTTTTGTTATGACCGAATTTTAATTTAAACTTTCAAATATAGATAATAATATTTTTGTTGTTTTGTGGTTTTGTATGATTTATGAAAATCCATATATGTAAGTTTTTTGTGGTTGGTTTGGTATTATACCACAATTTTCCAGCTAGAAATTATTAATCTTTTCATTTTTCCTACATATATGTATTACAATATTTGACAGTGAAAATTAATAAAGTAAAATGTTAAAAATTTGTACGACAATTAAAGAGAAACAGAGTGAAAATGAATATAAGGTAAACGAACAATAATTTAATGCTGAAACTGTAATAAAGTAAATGCTTGCCCATTTAATTGAAAATGGATTACTCAAATCAGATCTATGGACTCTGGATGATAAAAACAATTTTATGAACCAAACAATAGCCTGTTATTCACCGGCTTTGCACTGAATATAATTATAATTAAGGAAACACGTAACATGCTTACGACTGTCGGAAAATCTACTATGCATTGCCTGTGCTGTGGAGGAAAGACTAGAGATCCTTGGAATATCTTCTAAGCCACTACCCTACTGTGCGTTGCAAAATACCAAAAAGAGTTACAATACCAAAAAGAGTTGAATAACACTTTTTAGGTGACTGATTACGACCATAAAGGAGGTGGGATGGGTCGATGTGGTGCTGTGAGGAAAATTATGGATACATTGATGGGAGAGTAGGACGGGCCATTATCTATCTACATATATGATGTGCGAGAAGCAGATCCTTGCGAACCAACCAACCAACCAAAAAAAAAAAATTACCATAACCATATAAATTATCCTTTACCATTTAATTTAAATTTAAATATTTTATATTAAATTTTAACTGAAATTTTTTTTTTTATATTTCAATTTATTTTTTTTTTAAATAAGAAAAGTTTTCAATTAATTTTGATTTAATCAAGAGAGCACACGACCAAAAAACAAAATTCAATTTGAAGAATTCTTTTTGAATTTCCCACGAATTTCAATTTAGTAAAAATATGTAAGTAAAAAAAAATATTATTTAAGGTACATACATACATATATATATGTATACAAAATGTAAATGTTTTATATATTAAATCAAAAATGTACACGTTCCCTAAGTCTCAATTGTTTTCATTTTAAATTCACGGATGATTCGACATGTACTAAATATAAAAAAACAAAATGAAAGAATGAAAGAATTGAAACAGTAAATATTTGAAGGATTTTTCTGTTTACAAAAATATTACATGTGTTCTGACATTATTATATATTATATATTATTTTTTTTTCAACTGAATTTTTGTTATTTTTTTTTATGAAGTATTAATAACTGATACAAAGTTTGATGGGAATAATAAATTGAAAATGTAAACACATACACAGATTTTTTTTTTTTTTTGTTTTTTCGTCAATTTTTGCCAGTAAAATAAGACTTTTAAAAAAAAAAAATTTCCTTTACTGTTGATTTTTAAATAATTTTTATGGAAAAGGATATAATATTTTGTTTACAAGGAATTTATTTATGTATATATAGATAACAAATTACAATATTTAAATTATGTCCACTTTATAACAGAAATTATATATAATTATTATTTAAAAATGGATTTTTTTTTTAGGTCAAATTTTCTTTTCGCTATAATTTAAATTATAGCTGTTTTTTTTAAATTTATAATACATTCGTTTTCCAAAATATGATGAATTTAGAAATTGTTAAACATTGGAAATTTGTTGAATTTGATTTGGAAAGTGATCAATTTAGTTTAGAAATGGAAAATTTCGATTTCGTACAGTTTGAATTGATATCTTTTTAAAGGTTGTAAATTAGTTTGTATTACCATAATTTACACCAATTTCTTTTCAGACACACTTTCTTACACTTTCTTACACCCTCCATGGTGTAGAAAATTTTTGCGTTCTTTTGACTACACTTTCTACACCTTTTTTAAATCGGCGCCTAGAAAAATTGTACACTTTTCTACATCCTCAAATTTGAAGGTGTAGAAAATGGAGATGTAATAAATTTTTTTTTTTAATTTTTTAAGGTGGAAATATATACTATGTATTCGTCAATTAAATAATGTTTTAATCACAAATTATGAAAAAAAAGTATAACAATTTAAAATTATAAAGAATTTTGTCAGGGTGTAATATAGAAGTATGTTTTTTCCATACCTTACACTTTCCTACGGCACAGATTTTTGACAATTCCCACCATGGTGTGTGGTGTCTGAAAAGAAATTGGTATTAATACCTGATAAAATTTAATATATTTAAAAAATATTTGTTTAATATTATTTGACAGACAATTTACAAGAAAAATATACTTTTGAACAAATTTGTCAAAAAAAATGTCAAAATTGTCAACAATATTGTCAATTTTTATTATACATAAATTATTAATAATTTGTCAAATTGATATATAAACTTTCGGTTAAGGATGCGCAGTACTGACAGAAAAATATTGAAATTAATTAATTTTGGAGCGTAAATGTTGGGTAATTGATAATATTATATCTTACGTTTAATTTTAATAGGTTATTTATTATGTATAAATTGCCAATTTTTTGGTTATTCAACGTTCTTGAAGGACAAAAATACCATATATAGCGAAAATATAATATTAGAATGAATTTAAGCATAACTTTCTTGTCCATAGACTGACAAAAATTAACTTATATAGAAAAATTATCTTTTGGAAAAATGTTTCCATTTATTTTTTAAATAGTTTTTAATTTATATTCCTTGTCAAAAAAAATTCCATTTAGTAATTACATATTATTATTTGTTTACTTATAATTATAACACAAATATATATATACAATTTTTAAGTAAACAAGAACTAACTAAAACTATATATAAAATATCTATTACATATACAGTATATAGTGTAAATAATGTTTAATGAACTTTTCTCTTTTTTTTTCCCCAAAGTGATATTTATTTTGCCGTTTTCTGTAAATATGTCAGACATAACATAAATTTCTCTAAATAATATAAGGACGAAACTATTTATGTTAGTTTATGCAACATTATTTATATGTAGGTATATATATGTATGATAAAAATTATAATATTAAAGTAACATTTTTTGTTCTGTGGGTTTTATTTTTTTTGGGAATATATTTTCATATCCTTAAAAAAATTTCTACATAGTATAGTACATATAAAATTTATGTTGCTAAAATTGAGTGTTAGATAAATATAATAGAAAACAGTTCTTTTATTTATATAGAATGAACATAAATTTAACTGTCGCAAAAATTTATAAATAAACATAATACACTCATGGGAAATTTTGTAAAATAAGAAACATTTTTTTTTTGTTTTGATTTTTATCTTAAAATTAAGTAAATAAACTGGAGTTAAAAATGAAATTTATAATTTCTACTACATTTATATGGGTGAACAAATTTACCTATATTGGAAAATGTCGAAGTTTTACGCCAAAAAAATTGGCAAGCATTTATTGCATTTTTTTTTACAGAATCTATATAAATGGTGTTTTATTGTAAGTGGAATGTTTCTCCATATTTGAAGACTTTTATTTTCAAGTTTTTTGGCTATAACTTGCGCAAATTAAAAGATATTTGAAATATATTTATTTGCGTAATTTTCATGTAATTAATTTTAACTAAGTTTCTGTATTTCATGAAGTAAATTGAATTTTACTAGTTTCTAGATTTCATGAAGTAAATTGAAATTTTTAAATCAATTTTTTTTAATAATTTTATTTTTCAATAATTTTGACCGCAAAAAATGAAATAATTAATTTTAATTCATGTCAAATTTTATTTCATTTGATTGAGAAAGTAAATATAGAAATATATTTTAGTTGATTTAGTGAGAACCGGTCGTTGTTACCATAATTCCCTTACCATTTTGATTTCCTAATAAATTTCTTATCAATTGTCAGGCAAGTTTGTTAATATTTTCTATAGGTATATTAATGATTTAGGTAATAATTGAAACCATATATAGTTATTTAATTAAGTAATTTTTTTTCAAATTTCTTTAAAATTAATTGACAAACTAAATAAATTGTGGCTTAATGTTAAAGTAACTTGTAAATTTGACTAATTTTTTCTAATTTTGATTTTCCCAATTAATAATTGAACCACCAATATTTCATTTTTTTTAATGTATAATTATTATTAATAATTTCTATGACCAATTAAATTGCCTTTAAATATATATATTTTTTTTTTTTGAAATTTTACACTTTTAAAAATGTATAGAAAAATCAATTTTACCAAAAATTACAAAAATTGTTTCAAAATTAATTGAATTTTTTTTTGTTCTATATTTTAAAATTTAAAAAGTTTTCTACAAAAACTAATTTTTATCTCTCTAAATTTTTTTACATGTTAATTAAAATTTTCAAACAGTCATAATGACATTTCAGAATAAAAAAAATTTCATAAAAGTTTCTTCGTATAAAATTCACCATAAAACATAGAAAAATTATCAACTATAAATCTTCATTTTGTTTAAAAGTTTATTATCATTAATTTAAATTGCTTTGTTCTTAACCCTTTGACCGCATTTGACGTATCAGAACGTCATGCATTAATTTGGGCAAAGTCGCATATGACGTTCTGGTACGTCATTGAAACTGAGACAATATTTAATTAAAGTTAACCCAATATCATATATTCATGAAATAAATCCACTGCTCTTACAAATTACTCTATTCTCTAAAAAAAATATCGTATTACGAATGAGTTTCGCATTTGAATACGAAAATATATAGTTTTCGTATATGAGTTTCTAAATAATTAAATGTACTCTAAATGCAAAAAAAATTTCAAATAAATGTGCGGCCAAAGGGTTAATACTTAAAAAAAATTATATTAAATTATTTAGTCGTGTTAAAGGTATATACAGTAAATTTCGTAAATTTTTTTTATATGTCATTCAAAGTGAAAATAATTTAAAAAGTAAAATCATTTTACACACGATGTTTTTGTGGTAAATCAATTTTAGTTTTTTTTTTTTGTAGAAAAAAAATGTGCAAAGTAATTTTTTTTTTTCAAAAAAAAAAGAAAAAAACTTTTCCAAAAATTTTATTTTCTATATTTTTCAATTTACGAAAACATTCGAAATTTATTTATTCATTATCTGTTTCCAAATTAATAATTTTTCTAAATAACAAATAATTCTATATAAATTATTTATAATTTATCGTAAAAATAAAAAATATATTATAGGAGTTACCCGGAAAAAACAAGAAAAAAAAAATAAATTTTCTTATATTTTTGTTATTTGATAAAGAAAAAAAAAGGAAAAAGATTTTCCTAGAGAAAGAAAAAGTTCTTATTTTATTTATATACCAGAAAAAAAAAGAATAATGCAAACAAAAAATCCATTATGGTTATTGTCTATTTCCTAATTTAATGCGAAAAGTTCGTAAATTTCAAATCATATTATAAATACATTATAGAAAGAATATAATACAGAATATAATATGTATACTTATTCTAATATGAAAATTAAAATGATAAAAATACTTTGATGAGAATTTTACTTAATGCTTTTTAGAAAAATCTCATTTCAATTTTGGCGAAAAAAATATATGTTAGTACCAGTAAATAATGATTGTTAATGTAATTTGGTAAAATAATAATAATAAGAAAAAATTAAACTGAAAATATAAAAATTAATTAATTTGAAAGTGGAAAAATTAAGAAAGAAATTTTTTTAGGAAATAATTTTCAGAGATTGATAGAGATTGATATAAGAATTCAGTCGCTGCGCAGTTGTTGCTACAAATCGGTCAAAATTTCAGTTTTGCAGCAAAAGCAGCGCAATTTGTCGGATTAAAATTCAGAATACAATTGCAGCCTCTGCAAAAAATGCAGCCTCAATTGAAAATTAAAACTTTTGCAGTATCTTTTCAGTAAGACCTCTCCCTAATACAGGACGTACGGCATATGGCGTATATACGTCGATACGCTGATACGCCAGCGTATCCCGAAATAAAACGCCACATTTATATACATTAAAAAATTTTTGATCGATGTTTCTTTTTGTTAAATTTCAAAAATCAAATTAAAAATTTTTATACGCCCGTCAAAATTTGGAAATTCGAATTGTCGGCGTTCGTACGCCGCGTATTTCGGGAGCTCTCATACAAAATGTATGTGCATGAAACGATTTTGACAGACGCCGTACGCCGTACGTCCTGTATTAGGGAGAGGTCTTACTGAAAAGATACTGCAAAAGTTTTAATTTTCAATTTCATTATTTCTTGTGTCGAATATTGAATTCAAAATAGCAAGCCATGATTATGACTAATTAAATTGTGTAGAAATATAAATTTATGATTTTAAATATTTTTTTTTAATTTTCTGTGAATGTCAGAGAAATATTTGGCTGTTTGCAGTCGTTCGTATTAATATTCAGTTAAAATTTATGCATATCGGCTGCTTTTCAATTTTTTGAAGCTGCTTTGGCTTTGCTGCATTGGAAAGAGTTAATATGTCTGTTCAAATTGTCCTTCTTATTAAACAAAAACTGGCTAACTTGAAAATGGCTTGAAAAATGTGAGAAATTGACTTGAAAAATCTGAGAAGTTTTGTATAATAGTCACAACTGAAAAACAATGAACAGAGTAAGAATATTTCTTTAGAATCTAGCATGTATGGGATTCTCAAATTGATTGACCTGAATCAAAATAGGAAACACTTCTAGATTTATTAGATCGATCTGAGCACAAGTAAGAAACACACCATTAATTTCATATAAAATTTCTTGCCAATCACGTCACATATTTCATTGATACAACTATCAAGCAGACCTTATATTATTAGATCATGATCAATAATATACTGTCATTATCTAATAGAAATACTGACATAAATATTTAAAATGTATACAAAATGGCATACGTATAATATTGTATGTCAAATTAAAAAATTGTGCAGTGATGAAACCATAATTCTATCATAGTTTTAAAGGGATGTTGGTTGGTGTAATTAATTTAATTTCTACTTAAAATTAAAAATGAATTTATTCGCTATATAATAATTTTCAATTATACTTTGAAATTGCTTATGTAATTTACCAGGAAGAATATTAAATTAATTGGTGTCAAAAATTATAATACCACCGCCATTAAAGTTACTACTCTCAATTACAAAATAAATGTAAATAAAAAATCCTGTCAAAAAATCATACAATGCCATCATAGTGAGATGGTGTTACAGTAAGATCCTTTTTCTAAGAAATAATACTTTTTAATGTTTTATAGCTCTATAAAAATCATTGAAATGCATAATTTACGCGTTTTATGTATATACGTAAAAAAAAAAAAACGTTGATAAAAAATATGTGAATAATTATAATTTTATACATAAAAAATACTTAAGATTATTTTAATCGAATTAATTTCAGAAGGCGAACAAATTACGAAGAAATTCAATATATATATAATATTCTTTTATAATGAAAATTCAATGTCAATTTGTGGTCCAAGTTGGTAAAAAAAGCGTAAATAAATGTTATATTGATATATTAAATTATTTATGTTTGTGGTAAATCAAATTAGAAAAATTGTGTTCACACAAATTCAAATGATCAAGTAAATTACAAATTTGAAATTACATATACAAGTAAGGAAAACCATCAGACATTTTTTGGATAAATTTTTGTTATCAAAATGGAAATAAAACAAAATCATTATAAACAGATTTTCAAAGTTTGATAAAGTATATTTTTAATATATTTTTTTTACATTATTACACATTTTATTATCCATCGTTATGATTTTCCTTTTGACTTTATTTTTATGAAGGATATTTCTAATATTATGTATATTATATAGAAATACGAAATCCTAAAATGTGAAGAAGAATAATCTTTTACAAAGTTTACAATTGTTTTTGTATAGCTAAAGGATATATATCTAATAAAAAGTATAAAATATATAATTTTAGTTTAAAATTTATGTGAATTCTTCTTTTTATAAAGGTTTATAGGTTTTTTTTTATTGCTCTTTTCAAATAATATCCTTATATTAATATTAACGTTTTTCGGTCCGTCGTCCTGTCTGGTACATTTGACAGTATATAGCTAATAAGTCAGTTTTTTGCCAATCGATAACGGGGCATAGACTTTAGGCCGCATGTCTTTTGGCCGCGTAGAACAAAATGAAGGCGGTCTAAAGTCATTTTCCAAAATGACTTTAGGCCGCGTGGTCTAAAGTCAGTTTTTATCGCGGTCTAAAGTCACGCGGCCTAAATTCAGGGAGCCATCGATAACGTATACACAAATTTATGATAAACCATCATATTAATTCGAAATCTTTAAATATTGAGAACCAAACGTAATTAACAGAAATTTAAAATTCATCCGGCAGATGGCGCTATTTGAATTTCGCCTAAATAAGGGTATCGGTCTTAAAATGTATTCTGATATAGTAAAACTGTTCAGCAAAATTGCAGTGTGCTCACTTTGTTGGAAAGAAAATTAACAGCACAATAGAATTCTAATTTTAATAGTTATTATTTATGTCACTAGGGGCGCTGAATTTCAAAATATATTAATTTTAATCTTTAAAATGTAATTTCGGATAATAACTAGGCCCTAGAAATGTTAGTATATACCTAACTTTGAAATGTTAGTCTAAACTAGACTCTACTAGAGTAAAATTAAAATCTTTATATTCCATAATATGAGATTTCTTGCCATTTGAGGTCACCATGATGCGATGTAAAAAATCAATTAATATATATGAAATTCTCTCCAAAAATTTATGATAAGTAAATATCATAAATTTGCGTAGTTATGCTAGTAATTAACCAAAAAAAAGCCAATGATAATGAATTTATTGCGAACTATTTCACCTGCTCGACATTTTTATATATGGTTTATAGGTTTTTTTCATATAATTTTATTTTGAAGTATTAATAATAAATATTCTTAAAGAGTTGCAAAGAAAAAGGATTTCTTATGGTTAAATAAGAATTTTAATATTTTTCTTTTTTATGGGGCAATTAAATCCAAAATTTATGTGAAACTCATTATTCAATTTATATATAATGTTTTGAACAGGTTTTAATATTATATAATAAATATTTTTACCTGTCATATTTAGAAAGTAAATTTATTTTCGAAAGAAAACAAAACATATTTGTCGCTATTTAGAAGAAGTGTAATAAACATATTGAAATTTTTGAGTAAATGGAAAATAAAGCTTTAAAAACGTTATTCGAATTTTACCATTTATGCTTTTTTTTTAATGTTGACTTTTAATTAGAAATAGTTTTTCAAATATTTAAATTTTTTAATGGTTAAAAATTTTTGATAGTAAAAAATCATGAAAGAAATTTTTTGGTGGATATTAATCAGAGTTTTAATTAGATCTATAAAATATGTTTACTATTTTTTTTTAATAGTTTGCATAGTAACATTTTAATTAGTAATTATTATTTCTATATAATTTCTCTATTAAAATGAATAAAATTTATAATTATTAAAGAAATTATATATAAATATACCAAATTATCGTTTTATGGTATAGTTAACAATTATTTTTTGGGTTGGATAAATATTTCTTTCTATATAAATAGAATTTTTTTTTCGTAATATTTTTATGTAATAAATTTATTTGTAATTAATTATAAATTAATTGGTATAATAATAATTAAATTAATTATTACTTTATTATATCTAAAAAATTTGATCAATAATTTTAATCATTTCCTCAAAATGTTATGTTTGCATTTTAAATGGATTCATTTTATATACTAAATACATAAAATATTAAATTGAATTATAAAAATTTAAATTATTACAAAAAAAGTCACAATTTTTGTTACACATATAATTAAAATTACTTGATAGCTTACAACTGGTCTCAGTATATCTTCAAACTAACCAAAACTTTTACACTATTTTTTTTTCTCTATTTAGAGCCAAGATAGTTAAAATATTTGACTAGTGTGGTTCACAATTTAAGTGCTTCAAGTCGATTAATTAAGTTTACTTTCAAAGTTCATGCTTCTACTTCATAAAGGACCATACATAAATTTTATAAATTAAAAAAAACGATTTTTAAATTTATAAATTTAAATAATTTAAATGTAAAATTTTATATATTTTAAGTTAAAATACGACGTAAATTATTGAAAATATAATTAGAATTAAATATAAATTTTATACATTATTCTAAAAGCTATTATCTATTTCCTATTTTCTATTTATCTTTTTTTGAAATAATTTCCGCACTTATTTGATATTTCAGTTAACATTAAAATAATATGTTTCCAAATTATTATTGAAATATAAAGGCAGTAACACAACCTAGCAGCAAAAAAAGCATTGGCATCAGCAGCGGCGGCGGCAGCAAAAGCCAAAAAAGTTTTAAAACAGAACGTAGCAGCAAACAGTAGGCAGCAGCTGCAAATCTGACAAATAATTTGTATTGAAAATAATAATTTTTAGTATGCTTTGTCAAAATTATTCATTTCATGTCGGCAGCAAAGCAGCAAATTAGAGATTAGGATTGATGAGCATCGCTGCCATGTTGTGTGACGTATCATTCAAACTGTATATTGTTTTTAAAATTTTGCTTGCGCTGCTGCTGCCGCCGCCGATGCTTTTTTTGCTGCTAGGTTGTGTTACTGCCTTAATTCAGATTTAATTTAACTATAAACTTTCAATACAAAACTAATTAAAATAGTTAAATTTATTTATAAATTTAGATTAATATATTAATTATAAAATTCATTTGAAATTAATAATTAAAATAATATAATTTGAATTTTCTTATATGTAATCTCTTTTTAAATTGAAATTAGTTTTCCCAAAAAAAAAAAACAAATATTTATAATGAAAAATAATTATAATTAAAAAAAAAGTTTTTGAAAATAATTTTTATAGTTTATTAAACATCAAAAAAACAAAATTTATTAAACTTTATTATTAGTATTACAATAAAAATAATAAATTAAGTAACTAATTAGAAAATTTTACTTTGAAGTAAAAAGTATGTTAGCTAAGCTATTTTATCGAAAATTTATATAATATATTTTTATTCAATTATTTAAATTTAAAAATCGTTAAATTTAAATTTTTAATGATAAAATATGTTAAAATTTTAAAATTAAGTAAATATATAATGAGTATAATTTATAAAATGGTAGGAGTATATTAATTGAATATTTAATTAGTAATTTTTATTTAATTTTTCATAATATTATTTATATTTTATTTTTCTAAATTTGATCATTGGAAAACCACGCAAATATCTAATTTATTGAAATTAGAAATATATATTAGATAAAATGTATATAATTAATGATTAAGCAAATATTTAATTATGAAATCTGGAAACGAATAATAATTATTGTATTTTTCGTTAATATATTGTCATGCATGAGAAAAATAATAATAATATTTTTGTTTCTTGGATGTTTTTTTTAGGATTTTCATTTTGGCCATTTAATTAATAATTCTTATAGTGTTTTGACTATAATGTATATTGAAGTAATTAATACTAAAGCATAGTCAAGGATTAAAAAATACGATAAACAAATCCCGGGTTTGTCAAAAGCACATTTCCTCAAAATCGCCACATGTAGAACTATGAGCTATTCTAAAACAATGGGAATTCCTATATGTGCATATTGTGCAGTTTTAGTAGTATTTTCAATGTACTATACAAAGGAAAGATAAAAAATGATATGGTAAATATAGGTAAAAAATGTCTCCCTGTTCGATTTTATTAATTTTTTTTCCTTCCAAGGTTATTATTCCAGGAAAATATATATAAACTTATCATTTAAGTTTTCCCTAATTTTGCCTTTAATTGAACATATAATGTGATATGAAATCCAATATTCCATTTATATATGTAGTTCCTAAAAATATGCAAAATGTTCGTTTTTTGCAAAATTTTACATGATTAAGCATTTTGATTAATTATAAGTTTGAGGCAAATTATTATAATTTATTAATTAATGCACTTTAAAGAAATATGATTTTCGAAAGTTTTCTCAATATTTGTTTTTAAAAATATTGTGCAGTTATAATTTTACAAGTAAATTGAAAGTTTTTGATTTTCGAAGGGCCACAACGGAAAGGGGGGGGAGATACGGATACAATTTCTTCAGAGACTCTAGTTATTTTTTGGATATCTCTTTGGTACATAAATTTCAGCCTTCCATAATAAGCAGTTTGGGAAATACAGGGTGTTAAAAAAACTAAAAAAAATTGTGTGAAGATAACGGTATTTTTATACATCAAATAATTAAATTTTAAAAAATTTGTTACTTTCACAATTAAGATAAAAGTTTTTCCTATCTTATAGCTTTTACAGACCTCAAAAATTTTTATTGGTTTAAAAGTTATTAGATATTCAATATGGGAAATTTTCGAACTTGGAGGGGGAATAACTCGGAAGGGAAAGGAGATAGAGGAAAATTTTGTTCTACTGGACCTATTATTTTATTACTATCTATTTATGGTCAAAATTTTATTACTCTATCTTAATAGATGTAGAAGTTTGTGTAAACGGACGGACAGACAGAGTGAAACTAATACACACATTTCTTCCAATTTGGTTGGAAATGTGCTAAAAATAAATAATAATTATTAATATAATTATATAAATTTTTATATATTTATTTTTCTTCTTAAATTCCTTTAATCCACTCGTTGGCCATGAATCTTATTAAGGATAGACACAATTTCAAGGACTTTACGTTTGATTGCTTTGAAAAACGAGACAGCCTCGTACTGAGGCCAGGGAAATATCCGTCCTAACCCTTTTTGGCGCCTTCTTACAGTATATTTCCCTTCAGAACGCCGATCGACCGCTGCTATGAAAGAGATATTTCGTTGGCTTATAACTGCCAAGCCAAATTACAAATACTTTTTTAATATTGCAATTAAGGAAGCACTTATTGCTTTTGAACCGGAGAAACTATATAATTGCAAACAACCAAAATAGCTTTTACAAGTGAATCGGATTTATTGTCAGCAGCAATTGGACTCGACCGTTATTATAGTTCCCTGTCTTGAAATTATAATCAAATACAATTAATTTGAATACTGCTACTCATTCTTAGAGTCCCTCAGTAATTGAATCAACGACTTAGGATAGTATGAATCAACGACTTAGGATAGTCAGTGCATAGTGCATATTTAATTGATTTAAAATTTTACAATTGAAAAGAAATACCTTCACGATTGGAACTTATATAAAAAAAATTGTGTGTGAAATAATTTGTAAAATTACACTTAACATTATTCTCTAATCTAATTAATCATTAATATCTTTTGCAGAAAATTTTTTCGTTCTCAGTTATCTTCACTCACCCATCAGAGTTTAATAAGAAGCTAATATAATTTTATAATTCTTAATATTTTCTTAATCCTAAAATTTCATAATTTTATTCAAATTTCTGCAAACAAATGCAATTTAAAATTTTATTTATAGTAAACAAATCCTGAATAAATTAATATTTTCAATTTTTATATCAAAATATTTTATAATAAAATGAAAAAAATATATACGCAAACATTTTGTTTAAATATTTAAACTGATTTAATTAAAAAACGATTTTTTTTTTGTTAACGAAAATATTTTTCGGTTTTGTTATTTTATAAATAAAATTTATCGAACAAACAAATTTTGTATTTGTATACGAAAATATTATAAATAAAATATAGATAAAATTTATAAATGATGAAGTAACCACAATTTTTGATTGATTATATTAATAATTTTGGTGCGGTTTTATTTTGTGATGATTCAACATTCATTTATTACTGGGTTATTTATTTTAAAATTTTATCATTTATAACCAAAATTTGTTTTTTGTTTTTGTTATTAATGTTAACTAAATTGTCTTAGAGTATTTTTCGGTTTATTTTTTAACCAAAAATGTTGTAGGTTAAGTGGGAACGAAATGAGAAGGATTTAAATTTTCTATAATTCTATAATTTCTAATTTATTTTTGATATCTTTCAACATTTATTATAGCTTAAAAACTTATAAAATTTGATTCCAATAACGACAAAAATGGTTAAGTCTGTATTTCGTTTAATAAAAATTATTCTTTACTAGAATCGAATCCATATATTAACCCATCAAATTAACAAAATTACATCAAATAATTGCACGCCGTAATATTTTTTTCAAAAGTATTAAACCAAATCTTCATAAGTTAATCTAAAAATTATTGTACATCTACCAAAATTATATGAAAAAAAAAAAATTAAATTCAAAAATTATTTTATGAAAATCATATTTTTACAACATCGGTCACCCAAATTAAAATTAAATTCAAAAATTCTCTGTATTTCTTGTTAAATAATTTAATATGTATATGATGTATATGCTTTTTCTTGTATTACTTCAAAAAAGTTATTCCTTTTTCCATAAAGTGTAAATTTTCTCTGTGTGTTGTGTTTTTGTCGTGTTAGAAACTTAAATAATAAATATTTAATTTACAAAAATCTCTAAAAGGCAAAACATAAATTTTATTATCACACAAAGCTTTTTCATTATGAATTCTGTTTATAATACAAAAAAATTCAATGTACAAATTTATGTTATGGTCTATCAAGATTGCAGAAAAAGAAAATAACGAAATTTTGTTATTAACAAAAAAAAAAGGCAAATACTTTGCTATAATTTCTTTATTGCTCCTTTCAGATTATAAAATATTTCTTTAAATGAAATTAGTTTCAATTTGATTTAAGGATTCTGCGTTTGGTTTAATAAATTATTAATTATTTTTTTTTTAAGGTTTTATCTACATTAATCTTGTTTATGTCACTAACTCAATATTTTACCAAAAAAAAAAATGATATAAAAAACGTAGATTTGAGACAGTGAGAGAATATAATAAAAATCTGGTGTTTTATCCATTTTCCTTAAGGACTGTACCGAAAAGTTCTCAAAAATAATAAATTATACAGTTCCTTTGCTAATAAAATGTTCTTGTTGAGTTGATTGGTGGTTATTTTTGGGGTTTCTTTGCTTCCTTAAGGTCTGCATAGCATTTCTCTTTTTCATCCTTTGGACCATATACTCTTAGTTGTATGGCTTTTTTCGGTCACAAGTCGACCGAATTTTTTTTAGTAATGACGCACTTATTTTTTCTTCTAAATTTCTGTCCACGGGATCGTTTGGACGACCACTTCTTGGTTTATCTTTGATGTTTTGGGTCTCCTTAAACTTTTTTAATAGTTCGCCAAGCAACGAAATATGAAGTTCCATCTAATTTGGCTCACGTTTTTTTATAGGAAAATTGGAAAATTTTTGGGGTCCTAATTCGTTTTGATTCATGTTTACATGATGAGCATAATAATTTCACAAAACTAATTTATAAGGTAATTAAATTTACATGCTACCAGAGTAAAGTTCCAGGCCTGGTAGATGACGTTTCTCATGAAAAAAGTGAAAAAAAACTGCATTTCCGTATTCAAAATACTCAAAAAAATAATAATTTCTATAAGAACTTTTCTTCATTAAATAATTTAATTTATTTTCCAAGTATACAAAAAATTTTTTGCTAGAACAAAATATTATTGTATTTATAGTGATGCAGTATAGAACGAAATTGTGCATAAAAAATTTAATATTTAAAGGATTTTTTAAATGAATGTCTATTTGAAAATTTTTTTTTCAAATCACTTGATTATAATATTATATAAATATTTATGTATACAAAGATAATATGAAAAATCTGAATCATTTTATATTTTATATACCATCTGTTACTATATATATTTAAATTAAAATTCTGTCTAGCAAAAAACAAATGCACAAAATTACTGCATTTTATAATATTATTTAATTTTTCATAAAATATAAATCTAAAAGAGACAAGAAAATAATTGTAATATTTCTTTAAAATGAACATTTGTGCAATTTTAAAATAATATTAATAATTTTAATTTGTTTTAATTTGAATTTAGATCTGATTTATTGCAGCTACTAAAATAAATGCGGTAATAATAACAATTAATTGATTTGAATTAAAATATAGTCAAAATTACAGATTTTCGATTAAATTTTAGGTTAACTAAAAAATTTCTGGGTATTATTAAGTATATGCTTTTAGAAAACCTCCATGACATTTCTCTGTAAATAAGATAACTTATATAATTTTATATAATTTCTGAATTATTAGTTCTTTTGTATTAGTAGACAATTAATTTGTAGTAGTTTTTAGTAGTTAGTCATTATTGTTACCAGCTATTGAATTCGACAGAAAACTATTTAATTGAATTTAAACGATGATAATATTAATTTAGCTCTGATCAGTGAGTCAAATTCATTTGAAAACTATAAAGAGTGTTTGCATTATGGAGATATAAACCAGAATGACAAGATAACTTAGAGTTAGACTATTATTAACCTCAACATTCTATTGTTACTGATAAAATTATGAAGAAATCTTTTAGTCAAACTTGAAAACATTATCATTGGAATGAGTTTCAGACAGTAATATCACATTTTAATTAATTTATTTTGATATTATACCAAAATTTATTATTAATTTTGCCCCCCCTTTTATTTTTTGTCCAGTACAATCATTTATGCAATTCCGATAAATAATATTTAAGATAATTTGAATATTGATGATGCGGTGGTAATTGTAAATTTCCTGAAAATTGTTATGTGTAAATTATTATTCAAATATATAATTCATTTTCATTTTAATGAAATTAAAATTTGTTTTCGTCATCAGGAAATATGAAATTATTTCTAAATTTTCCTGGGTTCTAACGAAGCAGATAAATTTTTTCAATACTGATTTTTTTAGAAGTGATTTCTGTAACAAGTGATGTGATCGCAAAATTTTTTGCCTTTCAACCTATACTCCGCAAAAGTAATATGTTGAAATTTCAATTCCACTTTTAGCGTCCTTTTGTACCGCAGACTTAGAAATTTTTCTATTTCAAAATTTTCTATTACAAATTTATTTATATATAAATTCTTCTGAAAAAAAATATTTTTCATACCTACATTACATAAAATTAAGATAAATTCATAAATTACACAACTAAATAATTTTCATTTTCATCATAATTTTGTTTTTTTTTTTTTTTTTTGCAGAGAAATTTTTATATAAAATTTTATCGCCCATGAAATTTGTCATTTTCCCACAAATTTTTTGTTATAATCGTCTATAATAATAATTTTTATTTTCTTTCTACTTTGTTTAATGGCCATTTTGCCGACGAAAATATTTAAGAAAAATATTTTTGTATATAATATACACCAGACATTATTCTTGGTAACATATAGAGTATACGTATCCATGCGTATGGTATATACCATAGATATAGAAAAAAGTCTGTTGGCAAATAAAATTTACGATTTGGATAACAAATTAGACGAATTTATCCTTAAAAAAATTTAACGAATTATATATTTTTTTTATTTTAATAATTATTTTATGGTGATTTATAGTTTGTATATAAAATTTTAAAGTATACGCAAAATTAAATTATGATAATTCTTTTTATTCACACAGTTAAAAGTCCTTTTTTCGTTAATGATAAGTTTTATTTTTTAATTTTGTCGATTTAAAGGATTTTTTATCGATTTGTGATAGTAAGGATTTATTATACATATATAATTTATGTGTAATTGACATATTGATTGGCGCATTAAAATATTATTCGGATTTTTTATATTTATATTTAAAATATTTTTAAAACCTTTTTTTTTTGTTGTTTGATTTTATTATTCATGGAAATTAGTGAATATAAATTTTTTTACCTTTTCAATTATATCTTGATTTGAACTTTTTTTTTATATATTTACCATTTTCAGATTATAAGTTTATAATTTTTCAAAGTTAAATTAGTTTGTTTTTATATCGAAATCGAAAAGTTCTCATTTTTTCAAATTGGAATCATCCGCCTTTCCAAGTATATATTATTCGTCTTTTTATAATTCTTCTCATGTAATATTCGTCATTCTCCAATTTCAATACCTAAATAGTTTAAAATTACCTACTATGCGAATGCATGGCCCTCTCTAATAGGAGGCTAAAGTATATCTATGCACGGGTATATCATTTCTCCATCCGACACATGGAACCTATCTCTGTCAAACCTGTATAGCTTCATTTGCAGTACAGGTCTGATAGATGAGTAACTATGAGGGATGTTACAATAAGCCTTATGGCTGCAGTGACGTGGCGCTTCAGTGTCATACCTGTATTAAAACCTAACCTAACCTAGATTAAAATTAAATTGATATGGAAAAAGATGAATCTAATTTGTAAAATATTTGAAATTTTGATTTAAAAAAGGATGAATAGAAATTTTTGATGATTTGTAGAATTAAACTTATGTACCAGGAATTCTTTTAACCTTAAATTTCTATAAACCTTAAAAAAAATGTTAATCATCAGGCAGTTCAAAGGCAATTAAACACAAAAATTTAAATTCAATAATTTTAAACAAATATTTGGAAATCATAAGAAGATAAATTATACTTTAATTTACGAAATTCCCAAAGAAATTAATTTGAAAAAAAAATGAAAATTGACTGCAATAAAAGAAATAATATCTAATATGTATACAACTTTTTCTAAATTATAGATAATATTTATCGTAAACTTTCATCAGAAAACAAAAACTTTATCAAATTTATAATAATAATATTTTATTAGAAAAACATAACCTAACATTACAACCCAAAATTTCATAAATAATTCTATACCATAAAATGAATAAATCCTTTACAAAAATTTATAAATAATAAGTACCAAAAAATTACGTCACATCTATATTAAAGCTATAAATGGTCAAAAATTGGAATTAATCGTAAAAGGAAAATAATATAAAATTTGGGTTTTCTATATAGAATAAAACCAATCTTGGTTAATAAATAAACTGTCACCAAAAGTTTTGCTCTTTAACTGATCTTCCCGCTTCTAACTACGACAAGATCTATGTTAAAGCTCAGAAAATGTATTAATCGAGTAATGAATGCCATCATAATGGGATTTGTGATAAAATTAGAGGATTTATAAAAATCTAGCAATAACAAAGTTGTTTTATTCGATTAGGCATTATTCACTGGACCCAAATAATGTCTAGTATATATTTATAAATAAATAATGAAATATTATTGTAATCTATAAAATATACTTTAATATAAATTACATATACGCCCAAAAGGTTTTTTTTTTTTTGGAATTTTATTGAAAAAACATTAATTTTAAGGGAAGTTAACATATAATTTTATGTACTCTATGAATTATTATATACATTTATATTGAAATTATATTTTCTATATTTAATAATCAATAAATAATGATAAAAGTATAATTTAAAATATAAAACCATTATAAACAAAATTATCTAAATAATTTATGAATATAACTTTTAAATTAATATTTACATTTTAATTATTATATCAAAATTTGAATCATTAACTTAAATAATTATTTCAATCAACAAATAACTTTATTGTATATATAGTTTGTATACTTTAGATATAATTTTTCAATCGGAAAACTGCCTAATTTATTTCTATACTTAATTTATAGTAAATGAAACGCTTTTTAAATATAATAATCAACTTTCAAAAAATGCTTTATAAATAATATCCTTTTCTATTATATAAAAAATTAGTTATACTCAATTATATAATAGGGAGTGATGATTGGTGGCAAACACGCAATAATATAATATTTTCTCATAAACAAAATGTATATGAACGTTTCCGTTGTGTTTAAACACACAAAATTGAATAATACACACACGAATAAATTTCTCTATCAACTTTTGGTTTTTATATTAAAATTGAATAAATTTTATATATTTGATATGCAACAATTTAGCAATATTATTTATAATGATTATATAATAATTTATATATTGTGAAAAATGGAAATCACGGAAATATAATAAAATTATTAAAAAAAAAATTTTATAAGGACAAAAAAATTTGTTTTTAAATTATCTTTTACTCTTTTTTTTTTACCTTTTTCAATAAATTATACTCCATTATACAATAGAAGTCCTTAAAATTAAATTTAGTTTGTGTTATAAAATTATAGATTTGTAAATAATATAAAAAAAAATAATATTTTTGATTTATTAGCAATAAATTATATAAATTTATTATACAAGGGATTCATATTCATACTATATAAATTTACTTGTTCATTCTGTAGTACAGATTTGAATAAACCTAAAAAAAAATATTTACTAGAATTGCTTATATAATGCCTCGGAATTAAATTTTATAGTAAATTTATTATATTATATTACACTATAATATTAATCCTTGTATACAATATAAATCCTTGTAGTATCTATACATATTTAAATTGTCATTTTCAGAGCCAATCCTTGATTTGCACAATTAAATTTATATATACAACATAAATCTTCGAAAAAGAAAATAAGTACATACATATATGTATAAGGATAAATGGAAAAATATATGGTAGAAAAATTCATTTTATGTTAGAGTTGAACTGCTGATCCTTATTTGATTATTATTTTAAATTTTTTTTCTATAAATTAAATTATTTTTACTTGAAATAAATTGATGTAAAATATGTGTGAGCTCGTCTTATACCCGGGACACACAGGACCGAAAACTCTGTTTTCGTGTTTTCAAAGTTCAAAAATGGAAATTCATAAGGTTTAGTACAGTTTTCAGGAATAACTTGAAAACACGAAACCTACAAATTTTTAAGGTTTTCACGAAAATATATTTTAGCGCCATCTATGACAAAATAGAAGATATGTATTCTTGAAGTAGGCATAGCTAAGTTTCCATACAAAAGTAGCCATTTTTGTGAAAAATCAAAAAAAATCGAAAATTTAAAAAAAAAACAAGAAAAATTAAATTTTATTAAATAATTTTTAATATAATTAAATCAACGATATAGAAGATATATGGATAGGGCATAAATGTTCCCTCTCTTTTTAACACATTAAAATTTTAATATATTGAAAAATTGTTTATGAAGCCACGATTTTGGTAGTTCTCTTTCCTTTTGCTCGCCGAAGTGTCAAATTAATAATATGAAAAATATTATAACAGCTGATTTTAGATTTACAGGGCTGGCTTATTTTTTTAAGTTTAAGAGTCTCAATATAAATTAACAATATTAACTAGCTAAACAAATTACTCTATTTTACTTTCCATTTGTATAATTATCGTTGCGCGACTAAAATATTCCTTAGGATGATCTTTACTTGTATTTTTCAAAAAAAAAAAAAAATTATCTCCTTAAAAATTGATGTCCGAATGAAAAAAAACCTAATCCGCCCCTAATTTCTCATTTTTATATTTTGACAATTCGGCTAGCAAAAAAAGAGACAACTATACCCGGCGTGGCTTCAAATTTTTATATTTATGCCCTATCCATATATCTTCTATATCGTTGAATTAAATCAAAATTTGACATTAAAAACAAATAATTACTATTTTTAATTTTTTTGGTTTTTACGTAGAGTTGTTTAAATAAATAATTTTCATAATTTGACATTCGAAAACGAAATCTCGCTCCATTTTTGGTGTGTCACTATAAAAGTTTTTAGATCTAGTTTTCGCGAAAACTTAGGTTTTCAATTTTGGTGTGTCCCGGGTATTAATCTAGTTTCTCAAAATCTAGTAATTTTGACTAATCCATAATACTTTTGGCACCCTAACTTAAACTATACATTTAGAATGAGTTATATATCTATCTATTTCTATACTATAATCCAGTTCTCAAAATCTAGTTATACAAATTACAAATCATATTAATTATAGTTTACTTTAGATTACTTATCAACTTCTCGTAGAAAAATTAAGAAATTATCTAATCTAAAGTAATTATCTGAGCTTTTTGGTTGAGATTTGTGTAAGAAACTTTCTGTAATTTCAGGAATCTATTTATATATGCTTCAAAGCATATAGTAAATGGACATTTAAATCAATTTAAGTTTTCAGAACATTTGATTGTGCCTTAATATTTCCACCATTATTTGAAAACAGAAAATTACAGGTCCAATGATAAATATTTCTTATAACTAACCTTTCAAAGAATCTAACCATTAAAATTAAAGTAGAAGCAACTATAAACCCAAAATAATCAATAACTTAAAGCAAATTAAAATTTTCTTCTCATTAGACGCAAATACGTCACATAAATCATTGATCTCTGTGACTGTGTTTTTAATACAAATAACAAGCTTTTTTGATTGATTGAAAACCGGCTTCTCATTATCTATATAATAATTAGAAGAAGATAACTGAAAATCTACCTTAACCCTTATTATTGTTTTATTTTATATCCTTTAGTAAATTGACACAATGATTATACAAAATAATGGCCGCTATCTATGAAATACAATAACAACAATTACAATATTATAACCAAATTAATTTTCTTTATTACCGAAAGAAATTTTCATATATTTCATATTAAATTTAATTTCCAGTTCTCAAAATTTAAATTTAAACTAAAAATTTATTAAATTCTGTTATCCTGTCAAATAGAAATAAATATAATTTCTTAAATATTTTACAAATATCCTTTTCTTTTTGTTAAATATATAATAATTAATATTGACAATAAAATAAATGTGATTCTCAACAGGTTATTCAACGATACTGAACTGAATCACTATATACATATACCAAAATAATGAAATCAAAAATATCTCATTAAATAATTTTTATGTATAATATTATAATGTATGGAATGTTTATTTACATATTTCCATGATATTGCGCGTAAGGATAATTAAATTATTTTCCCCTTTATCTCTGGTAAATAAAAATTTCTCTATTAACTTTAATTCAATTAAGCTTTTTCTCTTTATTTTTTTTTTGTGGGGAAAATGAGATATAAATAAAAATTTGAATTTTTATTTTTAAAAAGGTTAAAAATTGAAGTGGTGAATATTTTTTTTATATAACCTTGAAAATTATATTTCCACTGGAAATTCACTTGTTTAGAAAAATATTTATATATAAATAAAATAATAAGAAATCAATTTTTATTTCACATTATATTTAAAATAAATTTTAGAGCAAAAAAATATATAAAATTTAATTGTATGTAAATAATAATTTGTATTTTTAAAGTAAAATTATTGTACATTAAATACGAGAAAAAGGATTTTATTGTCATTTATAGTAAAAGGAAGATTTTATTCAAGAGGTTAATTTAAATTAATTTGTCATTTTAAATTAAATTTGTATCTAATTTTTGTTAGTTTATTAAAAGTACTTTCACATTATCAGATTTTTCAGACGACTAGTCGCCTGAAAAATCGTCTGAAAAATTGTATGGAAAATCGTACCCAAAAGTTTTTTTTTTCCTTCCAACTATCAGACAAAAATATCAAAAATTTATGGAAACTTAACCTCACATTTGGTACTATTTACTTTTAACTTATAAATATGGATGCTGAAAATAATTTTAATTATTATTGGATTATGTGCAACAATTATTGGAATTATTGCACGGAAAAATATTAGAAAAAACTGAAAAAAAAATAATATAAAAATCGAAGCATTTGGGCGCGAAAGTGGTTTCTGAGACGGGAAATTCCAGGAAGAGATTTATCAAGTCTTGTATTTGATGAACTTAGAATTGAAGAACCAAAGGCATTCTTGAATTTTTCAAGAATGCGTGAATCTACTTTTGATTTTCTTTCTTTCTTCCACACAATATATAACTTTCACACAACTAATTTTTGTATTTTGTTAGCTGTCAAAATTGTCGGCTGGAAAATCGTTTGAAAATGCAAACCAGACGATTTTTTAAACGACATCGCATTCGACAAATATTTTTACGTTCACACTATACGATTTTTCATCCGACAAAAAATCGTCTGAAAAATCGTCTGCAAAATCTGATAATGTAAAATGCACTTTACAATTGCAATAAATTTTGTTGTAAATATGAATAATTTTTTCATAGAAAGTATACAAAAAGCTGACTTCTCATATTGCAAAACCAAAGATAATATGAAACTCCTTTGTTGGGGGAGTTTGGGATATATTTGTGTAGAATTTTACGATAAAAATTCGATTGACAATTATTATTTTTATTATACGTGTAATTCAAACTAAAGCCAGCTATAAATAGATTTATCAAAAATATTATTTATATACTATATAATTATATACTTTTTAATTTAACTAAAACACAATATTATTATGGATGACTTTCTGACATAAATCCAGGAATGTTAACAGCGATATATATGATATCAATAATTGACCACGAAATTTCATTGTTAAAGATAATGTGAAAAGCAAAAAATTACTGTACTGCTAAAATAGAGAAAAATGCATAATAAATTTTCTAATTTATACCAAAGACAACTTGAAAGCATATATTTAAAATTTGCAATAATACTTGATATACTGTTTGTACCCAGTCGGATCTGTTTCAGTCGAAAATGTTGTCGAATGAAAATCATTTCGTATACTATATAGATTTATACTAAAATTCCTTTCCTTACATTCTAAATTAAATATATCTGGCGTATGGTTAATGAATAAAATTCAATTAATTAATAAAATCTGTTCAAATTGTTCGTTTTATAAATCAAATTTTAGTCTTTTTCCTATAATAATCACATTCGTATATTTTTTTTTATCAAATTAAATTAATTCTTCTTCGCCAAATCAAATTAATTTTCGTTTACGAATTGATTAACCCAAAATCAAATTGATTAAATTTAGATTTGGGGAAAAGGAAAATTTGAATTGGAAATTATACTTTATATCAACAATACAAACAAAATGTGATTTTGAGGTTTTCACCCAACAAAATAATTATTAATAATTACTATTCATGTTTCTATATTTCAATATTATTAATCATATTATATAATTAATCGGATTTTAATTACCTTAACCGTAATCTAACACTGACACAATATTTACCTTATCTCAAGGCGATTATTATTATACAAAATTTTAATCAAATTAAGAGAACAACATATTCGAATTTATCTAGATTCTTCCTAATTCTAAATATAATTTGATATTATTTGATTGAAATTTTAGAGATTATGCTTATCGCTATATTACTATTTGAATTTTGTGTATAGCTACTATTTAAAATGATTACAAAATTTAGCTGATTAAATTGATCATAATCTCCTTCCCGGCGACAAAATCGTCTTCTCGAAGGAAATGAATGAATATTATATTTTTAAAGAAAAATATTTTTATTTTTAATGAAAATGTGAATAAACATTTTCATATTTTCCTTATTTTAGTCCTTGAGCATAATTTTCTTTTTTTCCTGTTGATTTCAAAATACATATTTATATTTTTTTCCCGTATTAATATGCGAAATGAAAATTTTCGTTCTCTTTAATTTCCTGAACTTATGTTTATTTCTCCCCAAGAAATTGATAAAAAATTTTTTTGCATATATATAAAATAGATTTTTTTGATAGTCCCTCCCCACCCCCACCAACAAAAACGTATACCAGAAATGGAAAATTTCTAATCCATAGTAAATATTATTTTTTTAATATTATAAAAATTTTTTTTTTATTCTTTTTCAGTTTTTTAATATTTTTACGAATATTTTCGGATGTCGGAAGTTGAATATATAGGAAATATTTTTTTTGCTTTTCTTGAAAATGATAATAATTTTCAAAATTGAAAAATATCAAATATTATTAATAAATTTCTAATTTTTTTTTTTGGAATAAGAATTTGAATTTATACAAAATGGTAAAATTTTTCATAATATTCTTTTGGCAATTTCGAATTTGATGATAAATTTTTAAAATAAAATACGATAAACAAACCCCGGGTTTGTCAAAAGCACATTTCCTCAAAATCGCCACATGTAGAACTATAAGCTATTCTAAAACAATGGGAATTCCTATACGTGTATATTGTGCAGTTTTAGTAGTATTTTCAATGTACTATAATATTGTGCAGTTTTAGTAGTAAATATTGTGCAGTTTTAGTAGTATTTTCAATGTACTATACAAAGGAAAGATAAAAAATGATATGGTAAATATAGGTAAAAAATGTGTCCCTGTTCGATTTTATCAATTTTTATTTCCTTCTATGGTTATTATTCCAGGAAAATATCATTTAAGTTTTCTGTAACTTTGCTTTTAATTTAACATAATGTGATATGAAATAATATCCAATATTCCATTTATATAGCTCCTAAAAATATGCAAAATGTTCGTTTTTTGCAAAATTTTACATGATTAAGCATTTTGATTAATTATAAGTGTGAGGCAAATGGTTATAATTTATTAATTAATGCACTTTAAAGAAATATAATTTTCGAAACTTTTCTCAATATTTGTTTTTAAAAATATTGTGCAGTTATAATTTTACAAGTAAATTAAAAAATGTAATTTTTTGATTTTCGAAGGGCCACAAAGGAAAGGGGAGGGGAGATACGGATACAATTTCTTCAGAGACTCTAGTTATTTTTTAGATATCTCTTTGGTACATAAATTTCAGCCTTCCATAATAAGCAGTTTGGGAAATACAGGGTGTTAAAAAAACTAAAAAAAGTTGTATGAAGATAACGGTATTTTTATACAACAAAGAATTAAATTTTAAAAATTTTTTTAATTTCACAATTAAGATAAAAGATTTTCCTATCTTATAGCTTTTACAGACCTCAAAAATTTTGATTGGTTTAAAAGTTATTAGATGTTCAATATGGGCAATTTTCGAAATTGGAGGGGGAATAACTCAGAGGGGAAAAGAGATAGAAGAAAATTTTGTTCTGCTGGACCTACTATTTTTTTACTATCTATCTATGGTCAAAATTTTAATACTCTATCTTAATAGATGTAGAAGTTTGTGTAAACGGACGGACGGACAGACAGACGGACAGACGGACAGACAGAGTGAAACTAATATACACATTTCTTCCAATTTGGTTGGAAATGTGCTAAAAATGAAGAAAATTTCTAAATTGTTAAATTTTAATGTAATCTAAATTGTTAAATTTTAATGTAAGTTTTGTTGGAATTGATAATTACGCAAAACGCTCATAAATGCTACAGAAAAGATAATATATGAAAGAAATAATGGTATAAATATAAACAATATTCTAAGTGGAATAATTATAGTAAACTCTTGAAATTTAAGAAAACCATAGTTTTACTAGACAATTTGAATCCGAAAAGAAAAATTGTGAAATTGACATTCACACAGATGAGATTTTTTTTTGTTAGATAAAAGGAACTCCAGAAACTATTAAAAATTTTTTGCATTATCGATAGAATAATTTAATTAAACAAAGCTTAAGTAGTAACTAAGTAACTATAAGTACATAGTAACAAGTAAGTAGTCACACTCCAGTGAAGAAATAAAATTGATATTATTATGAAAACCTCTCTAAGAGATAAATTTCGGCCCCCATCAGTCTATTGAGCCGAAATAATGAAAAGATTCAAGTCAAATATTTCTTTTTACAATCGAAATTTAATTTTGTTCCTAAATTTAGACGAACCTTTGGAAAACTTTGAATAAGTAAAATTTAAAATTAACTAAAAATTCAATTATGAAAAAATCCTTCACAAAAAAACTTAAAACGTTAATTGTCTGGAAAGGACATTGTCAAGTAAAAAATATTTAAAAAAAAAATCAATTTCGTTCAACGATAAACTTTCTTAATTATTTCAAAACTTAATTAATTTCAATTTAAAACAAAAAAAAAAACAAGTAAAAAAGTTAAAAGCAAAAAACCGTAAAAAAATTTGTAAACTTTTCAACTCAATAATTTACCAATCAGATGCTGTTAATTTGTTAAATATTTTTGTGAAATATCAAAAACATATTTCGTGCAAAAAAAAAAAAATATTAAGTAATTTTGTTTTATTTCCAATTGAAAATTAATAAAATAATAAAGAAAAGTTTTTATTTTTTTTTTCGTAATTATTGTGCAACTGTTTGGATTAACAGAAATTAATTGAAAAATAATTATTACAACAAAAAAAAAAAAAGCAAGCAAAATCATTTTATTTTGACGTCAGGAAAGCAAAGAAAATTTTGAAAATTATAATGAAATAATTTCCGAGAGAGAAAATTATTAATAAATCCAATGACATTGGAAAAGTCTGTGCAGAATTTTTGAAGTAGATAAAGATAAAGTTTTTTGTCTTAACTTATTGCGGACAGTAAAGTAAAATGTAGTTTTGTGGAATGTACTATTAGTATAGCGAATAACTTTAGTTGTTCTGTGTACTATGCTATTCTGTGTATGGACTATGTGTTTTATGCTAGCGCCTGTTTTTTAAGGCTTGTCTCTAAATCAAAGCGTTTGGCGTACGATTGCTGTCATTCCGATATATTGTGCAGTACGCTTGAGATACGCGACGTATATAACAAATTGGGCATGACAGAAGTTTCAATTCCTACTCGAGTGACCGCGATGATGTTTTTAATTGACATATTTATTACTGGTATTCATTTTTACAATCTAAATGAGTACCAGTAATAAAATATTCAGTAAATTTTGATTTTAAATCTGGTCGGAAATACTACACCTTTTCCAATTGTAATTCAGAAAGTATCAATTGTAATTCAGATTAATCAATTGTAATTGAGAAAGTATCAGTTGTAATTCAGATTAGTCAGTTGTAATTCAGATTAGTCAACTGTAATTACAATTGATACTTTCTGAATTACAGTTGACTAATCTGAATTACAGTTAATACTTTCTGAATTACAACTGGAAAGGGTGTAGTGATATCGCATCCAGTTGCTAACAACAATAATGACACAGTTCTAAAAGTTATTTAGCTTATTGCAATAAATAGTTTACAAAATTTACAAAATTACTATGTCCCTAATTGTTGGGAAATCGTTTAAGTACCATAATGTCAGGATCTCGACTAAGTAGAAGGCCATACGGGCCACACTCACTCAAGAAAAAATTAATAAACCATCAAACAACTAAATATTTTTTTTTGATATTTACTTTCTAATTTTTTTTTTAATAATTTTAATTCAAACACAAAATCAATAAATTAACTAAGCATTAAAATCTAATCTAATAAAAACCATAGAAGTAGTTACTATACAAAAAAAATTTTTTTTATAACATTTACATAAATTCATTTTTTATTGATTAAAATTATGATGATAAACCATCATGGTATCATTTATTACATTATAAATAGCAGTACGTGCTTTTTATACCAAATCATAAATTTAAATGATAATTTATTTATTTTTTCGATATTTTATTTTACCTCTGCAAAAATGATACGTCAGAATTTTGATTAAATTTTTGTTGTTTTTTTTTTTTGTGGTTTTGATAGGAAATTAAATTCTTTTTTAAAACTTTCACTGAATAATTTTTTTTTATCAAATTTTTATCAAACCAGAAAAAAAAATGGTAAGAAATAAGTTTTGTTTTCTTTATCTGTGGGGAGCATACCTTTTTTTTGGTAACATTGTAAATTTTTGTGTTTTGAAATATTTTGAAATACTATAAATTGAAATATAGAGAATATGGACGACAGTTTTTTTTTTAAAAAAATTATAATTATAGATTTGCATCGAAATAAAAATATAGAATTAATATAAATAATAATGAATTAATTAGGGGGAAAAACTATATTTATATTTATTGAAGATAGTTTTTTTCATATTTTCAGTCTGTCTTGAAAAAAAAAATTAAATAGTCTTGATTATAAAATTTTTGGTGTAATACTAAATTTTGTATATCATTAAAATAAAGTAATCATTCTGGACTTGATTAACAATATTAAAGGGCTACCCATGGAAGACTTTAGCTGGATTAAGTCAGCTTAAGGAAATGTACGATTACATGTAAAATGTATGCTGTGCCCATACAGACTTACTTATTCCTCAGTTTGGTCAAACTTCGTTAACTTACGTTGGCTTGAACAAATGCGATTTCATTCGCACATTCCGTGTCGAAATTTGACAGTTAAAAAAAAAAAGATCCTTTAAGCAAAATAAGCGAATTCGCTTTTGGCGAACCGTATACGAACTGGATAAGTAACGCATTTTTAATAAACTTTATAATTTCATTTAACCGTCTTAAGTTTAAGTTTCGTATATAAATTCGGGCCTAAACTTCAAAAAAGTTAGAAGAAATTTAATATACTCTTAAGATGAAATATTCTAAATTTCCAGATAATTTAAATCAATATTGGTTTGATATTATTATTAGGTTAAAATATTAAAGTGTTTAAATTAGTTTAACCAATAATAATAAATATTATAAACAGAAATTTATTCATCTGTACAAAAATTTTTTTTCAATTTTTATGGGTTATCAAAAATATTTCTAGAAAATCTATGAAAATTAATGAAAAATTAAATTTACTAAGTATATATCAAAAAATTTTCTTTAAAATTTGACCTAATCATTGGCCATGACGAGTTAATTATTGGTTAAATTTCTAATCCTTTATCATAAATTCTATATTACACAGACAAAAAAAAGGATCAAAAGAAAACCATAATTGATCCTTTTTTTTTTGAAATAACAACCAAATTATTATAAATTTACTATATTGCAATATTTTAAACATAGTTTTTTGCTATAAATTTAAATTTAAACTAATAAAATCCACTGATATGGAAATTATTATTATTCTATATACAGAAGAAGGAAAAAAGGTTTTATATATTATTTATACTTTTAATAGCATATACGTACATTATATTTCGTATATGGTCAATAATTATGGTCACAGACTTTATATAGTTTCTTTTTAAACGTATATATCCTTGATTTGTACATAATTTATATCCGATTGGGATGTGTGTTGAAGAATGAAATGAAATTTGGAAAATGATAATTTTATTTCATTCATTTTTTTTATAATAAAATATATAATAAGAAATTAACGTGATTTGAATTTAAATATAAAAATTAAATATATAATAAAAATAGATTTTTGTGTTGAGTTAAAAATTGAAGAGATTAAACTATATGAAATAATCTAATAATTATTGTAAATATATTATACAATATTACTGAAAGTTTGTATAACCAAAATTATAAGGAAAAAGGAATTGCTAATAAATTTCCATTATAAATTTCAAGTATAATTTTTTAAAAGAAATTAAAATAATGAGTGTGTTTCCGTTTAAAGTATTCTCAGAAATATTTAAAAAATTAAAAAAAAACTAACATATTTTAAATTAATCTTTTCAAGAAAACTCAAAAATTAAATAAAAATTTTCTATTATTTAATTTTAGATCGAATGTAATGTCCTTTAGGAGATATTTGTGCAAAATTTTCAATCGAATTTCTTATGTTGAAAATAAATTCCAAATGGTAATTTACTTTTTATATAGTGGATAAAGTTTTAATTGAAAATATAAATTTAAGAATTTAACTAATAAATTAATTTTAATATCTTAAAGCAAAGCAATATTGAAAACTAATAAAAAAAAGTTTATTCAAATTCAGTGGTTTTTTTTGTCAGCAAGGACGATAAAACTAAAATAATGTCTTAAAAACATATAAGTTATTTAACTATCCATATATGTAGTATATTTAATTGAACACAAATTTGCAAGAAAATATTTATTGAAAATATTATAATACATACTAAAAAATGCCGCGCAGCCGAACTACTGATCATAAATATAATTACGGTTTTATAATTACGGGCTTTTTTTTAAATTCAACTACTCTAAATGCATATTTGGAGTATATGTTGCACCCTATATCCGCAGAAATTAAAATTATAACAACTGTGATTTTATACTACTACCTACTAAATTTCAGATTCGACATTGAACCTATTTTTTGGAGCTTATTCACAATTGGAAAACACATTTTGAAAACTCTTTTTTCATATTTTAGTATTCGGCGCCTCTAGCGGTAGAAATTGGAAATACAGTTAACGGCATCGTATTCTACTCTTAACTACCTTTCCAACGAGTGGTCAAACTTCATTTTTGGTGCACATTTACTATATAAAATTGTAATTTTTATTCGGAAAAAGATGTTTTGGAAAAATGCGAATTGCGCCACCTACCGGCCGAATTTTGAAATTATATCAATTGCATCTGGTTCTCAATAAATCAAGCTTTCCATAGGTTTGTCTATCATATACCTGAGTGTACATTAACCATGTGAAATAACTGGTTTTTATTGTTTACACCGGACGGACAGACGGACAGACAGACGGACAGACAGACGGACAAAAGCGTTAGCATAAGGGATTTTTTTTTTAAAAAAGCCCTAAAAATGCCATGCAGCTGTACCACTTTGTATTAGTTTCATATAATGGTGGTTGTCTTTGTTAATTACTAATTGTTACAAACAAAAAGACTCTTGGAAATGTAGTAAATAGTAGAACAAATCCCTCTTACATACTGTTTACTCTATACTATGTATCATTAAGCCCTTTAATTATTTGAAATTAGCGCCTCTAGTGGTAGAACATTTAAATTATTGAAAGTGGCATTATATTGTACGCGTAATTGCATTTCCAAAGAATGGTCATACTTTATGGCAAATCGAAAAGAGCGCCGTCTACCGGAAGAACTTTAAATTAATTCAAAGTATGTTTTCAGGGAAAGAATTCAGGTTTTTAAATTTATGGTGTATCATAAATTTATGTGCGCGAATTGCTTTATTAACAAACAACGCTTTTAATGGTTATCGAACGGACAGAAAAGCTTACTAAACATAAGTGATAGAAGAAAATTTTCAAAGTACTTTTTTCAGTTCTTCTTTATCTTTTTGTAAAATTTATGAAAATAAAATAATAATTTTCATATTGTATAGTCATGCCAAAGGATCAAAATTTTATTACTATTCCTTTTTCTTTTTACTATTTTGTTGTTGTTCTGTGTCTATGCTCTACTATAATTGATTTTTCATTAACCAAATAAATTTCTCTCCATTTTTTTCTCCAATTTTAATATAGGCAAATGTGTTTAATTTCCCACATTAATTATTCTTAAATGTATCTTTCAATTATAAATAAAAAATAGAAACATTACAAAAATAAAAAAAACATGATTATTAGTAAAGTTTATATTACACAGCACAAAATATTTATTAAATAATTATACAATATCAAATTCGATTTTATGTATAATTAGTGATTATTATAAATAAATTAATTTTTGTTGTAGGATTTTGTAAAATTGAATTAATTTATTTACAATTTAAAATTTTAGAATATTATTTCTCAAAAAAAGTATACTCCTTATCATTTAATTAATTATTCAATTAAGCACGAAAAAATTACAATTTTATTGTTTTTAAATAATATAATTTTTTAAATAATTTACTTTAAATTTGTAAAAATCTGTAATTCTCGTTTTTTTTTTTGTAAATTGAAATTTTACCCAGGTGTTAACCGACAAGGATATTTTTTTTTTAATTTAAAAAAAATGTCATTTATTTCGTGTAGTTTCATATAGGATTTACTTTTTCGTCCTATCTACAATAATTGTAACACATACTCTAGTGTAGTTTCATATTAATAGAATTTTGTACATTTCGTTTTTGTATTTAAAACTCATGTTCCTTGTTTTTTTGTAGTTATATAAAAATATTTAAATTTAATTATGATTTTACAAAAAAAAAAAGAAAGAAAGAAAACATGATCGAGAGAGAACATGATGATTGAATTAATTTTTTTTGTAAATTGAAATTTTAATATTTTATAGTAGCGTTAAGGCCTAACCATAATGGACTTAATGAAAATTAAAGCTGAATTCATCGATGCGGCCAATTCGCGTCGCGCTCATGTCCGCGCACACCTTTTATATGAAAATTTCAAATTCTCAATTTTTTTTTTTTTTTTGTTAAGTTTTTCTCTCTCTTGAAAAGTTGATTTATATTCAACTTTCGTGCCGCACTATTTTGAAAACGTCAAAACAGAAAAATGAAATGACAGAAAATTCAAATGAAAATTTTTTTCATTAATGTTGTTTATTAATTTTATTATTATTTTTGATTTTGTTGTATCAAAAATTACTTTGTCAAACAAATAAATTTCAAATTAATGGCATAAAAAAAATTTAGCGCGGCACTTTTTATCCGCATCGATGAACGTTCAATTCAAGAGAAAAAATAGTTCGACTCAAATGAGTTCGACTTTTTCTATCCGCATCAATGAAACCAGCTTTAGAAAACTTTCGATATTTTCATTAAGTTATCGAAATTCGCTGTCAAATCCCTTTTGGCCATAATGAACTTATGAAAAATTAAGAAAACACAAAAAAATATTTCACAAACATCAAAGTATGAAAGTGACAAACATCACGGATGCCAAGGATTTTATTTCAGCAAAACAATTTTCTTAAGTTTTGTACGATAAGTAATCGTACATCATTAAGTTAACGAAATTTTTGAGAAGTTAACGAAAGAAAAAAATTTTTTAGAAGAAACCCTAATTTTTGTAAAGTCTATTTCGGTCATTCGGCATATTTTCATGTAGTCGTACGCCATCTTAAGTTTTCTTAATTTTCATTCCATTATGGTTAGACCTTAAGCTAATTCATAGTAACTCCCAGTGATTATATACCTAAAATTTCTCTGAAATATAGATTTACAAATTATAGTGAAAAGTATTAGGCATCAAAATTGTGTTTTTTTAGATCTTTGATTATAATGTTTTACAAAATTAAATACAATTTTTGCATAGAAACATGTGATAAATTTTAATGTTTGTTTTTTCGTGGAAAAGTTTCACAAAATTTAATAATATTAAAATGAACAGTATTAATGAACAATTCTTATGAATTCTTGTTTTTGTATAATTCCGTATAATTCTGATTTTTCTTATTTATATGTACAATAGTTCAAAGAGTTATTATTTCTGTTCTCAGTACAGGATTTTTTTTTATTTAAGTGAATTTCTTTGACAAATTAACATTTTTTAAGTAGAAATACAAAATATATTATGATACTGTTCATATATAATCTATTTCGTTTCATATTGTTATTTATATGAAACTTTTGTGATGCCTTCGAAAATTCCAATGTACCACAATTAATTATTATTAATATAATACTCCTGTTAACCCGACTTCTATTGATATTTACGCCTATTTTCCTTTTTCTATGTTTTGATTTTTGTTTATATAAAAAAATATAAAAAGTTAAATTAATTGTCATACAAAATATACTTATCACTTTTTAATCTCATATCAAATTAAAACTAATATTTAATGAATCTTTGGGTTACATACTTACAACAAAAAAAAAAAATTAATCCTCAAAAATAATGATTAAAATTTCACTATTATATAATATTATAATCCATTTTCACTAAAGTAAATATATTAAATAATTTTTGAAAGGTATATTACTTATATATCGTCATAAAATATATAAGTAAAATGAATATTACTACTATAAAAAAAAATGGTTAAAAACCTCAATCAATTTTCCAATCATAATTGATAATAATTTCGTGAAACCTTTTTATACATAGATGTATAATAATATTTATATACATCAGCGATGCCCAAACTTAATCAAACTTGGGGCCAAAAAATGAAATTTACAAAATTCTGCGGATCAAATTTTTTTTTGTTGAAAAAGGTGGTAATTAAGTGCATTTCTGTATGTAAGTGCATATAGCCGTATTTTGTTTTCCATATTCCCATGGAAATGTCAAAATTTTATCACAATTTCTCATTTATTATTAGATGCCATAAGGTAATTTGAGTTTTTTCTATCACTAATTGACAGAATTTTTATAAATTCAAGAAGAAAGTAGATTTATAGTGCACTTTTTTTAGAGTTTTCTTCTAAGTACGACGCAAAATTCAGAATTTTAATTGATATTTTCTAATTTTAGGAATAAAACTGCACAATTACGCGTTTCGAGGACCAATGAATTGTAGGCTGTCGTGCCAGAAGTGGCCTGCGGGCCGTAGTTTGGACATCACTGATATACATCATTGATATTTTTCACTATGTTCCAAAAACATAACAGAAAAGTTATCAAAAATAAAAGGTAAAATGTTATTTCTATATAATAGAACTATATAGGTGTAATATACAGGTATGATACATAAAATTCATAAAAGATATACATTGAAAAATATTTTTTTTCTTCTGATATTATTTCTACCCTAAAAATTTCATGTATGGACTTATTGGTACCATAATATCTTTGGTCTTTTGGTAAATTTTCAAAATATGGATTATTATTATTACATATTATGATTTTTGTTTATATGTAATGACATCGAGTGTGGATTTGTTTTTCTACACTCTTCTTCTCTTCTTCTTTTTTTTTTTACTGCTAGCTGAGCTGCTGGGTTGTTTCGTTAAAATATATATTAAAAAAAAAAAAAAATGAGAAACTTTCGTTTCTGCTAAAATATGATAAAAGGTTTATGAATGAATAAAAAAAAAAATTGAAAATGAAATAAATATTGAAATGGGATTTTCATTTTATTACATACAGTATTTTTTTTGGCCAATAAATTTTATCACCAGCCGGAAATTTTGTTGTTGTTGTTGTTGTTGGTTTTATATTAATATGAAAATTTCCAGGTTTTTATTAACCAAAAAAAAAAAAAAAAATACTTGTAATAAAATTATTATTTATTTGCGTAAAATAATGTTTTAAGGATATATTATGCTAACAAAATTTATTTAGGATATAATATAATAATAATAATATTAAATATAATATGTTAAGTAATAATAATAAATTCTTTTTTAAAATATTTATACTTTACATAAGTTTTAATTTAAAGGATATTTTTTATTTATTTTTACATTTAAAATGTAAATAAGTCCTTTTTATGTTATAAATTAATTATTTTTTTGTAGAAATTAAATTTAAGCAGTTTTGTATGCCAAATGTCGCTTTGCATTTGGTTGGTTGAAGTGGCGGGATGCCCTACCAACTGGTAGGGTACCTCCAAGTAGCACTAACGTGCCGTTTTGTAACCATACTCTCGTGACCACGGGGTTGGTTGGATTGTTTCAGATCCAGTCGGTGGTGTTTAGGAACTGTGTCAGGTTCGTTGGGCAGCACGCGGCTAGATCGTTTAGCTCGTTGAAGATGTAGCTGCCAAGTGAACGATGTCTAGCTCTGGCTAGCGCTGGACACTTGCATAGGAAATGTTCTACCGTTTCCTTCTCACTTGGTTCTTTGCAGCTATGGCACGATTGGTTGAACGGGATGCCCATTCTGGCTGCGTGCTCTCGGTGCTTTGCATTTGGAATTCGTCTGACGCTTTGTAAGTGAGATTCGTCCTCTTTGTTAATTTAGGTCACAATATAAAACAGGATTTTATATCAATAAATTAATAATTTTATTAATTAATAAAACTATATTCTGATTTTATAGTTAATAATTATATTAGTCCTGCAACTAGAATATTTTACCCTTACAAATTCTCATAGCCAATAAGTAGTTATTTTTGTAATTCCACATTTTTGTGCCAAATTTTTTACATTTGGCATATAGAATTTATGAATAAAAAATATTGGACAATCTTTCTGAAATTTATGGGCACCTGATAAATTTCATATTAATTATTTTATGGATTGTCTCTAAATTTTCTTTATCCTTTTACAAATAAAATTAATTGGAAAATGTTAAAGAAAATTACACTAATTCGTCCTGAAATTGTTTTTTCTCTCGAAAATCTTAAGAAATCAGTCCACCACGGCTACTATAAGTTTTGATCAACCAGTTCTATAATATGTATAATTATAGTAATAGATTTTTTCATAATATCCTTTTAATTATTAAATTGTAACGAATTCAAACGTATATGATTTACAAAAAGTGTTAATTTGAATTCTAAAAAGACTAATTTTTAAACATAAAATGACTAATTTGGCTTATCAATTCCCACATATACCAAAAAAATAGTACTATAAAAAGAGTGAAAAATAATTATTTTAATATATGTATAATTAGTGTTAATGTAAAAAGAAAAGGTTTAAGAAAAAAAATAAATAAATATACGTGCTGTTTCTTACACACCATTTTAATAAACTTAAACATCATGCTAATATAATCTATAAAATGACAAAGCTAATTATGTGTTTAAACATAAAATTTATATATTATTATATTATATTCTTTTTTTTTCGTTTGTTTTTTTTATTATTCACTTAGAATACATCAAAAATAAACTTTGTCATTTTAATGAATCCTATAAAAAGAAAAGGGAAGAATATTTGCATAGCCGAACTATTGACAAATTTATTTCATAATTATAGGCTTGAGATTTGATTTATTACCACAAAATTGTTTTATTCATATTTCTGAAATGCAGTTTATTATTATTTGTGTCTCTTTAAATTGTCTTTTAAACGTTGAACTATATACTTTTACTTTCTCGATATTTTAATTCGATATAGTTTTTTTTTCAGCATTTTTTCTTTAGAGCTCTCCCTAATAGCCGACGTACGGCGTACGGTGTCTGTCAAAGTGATTTTATTTTGCTGATAACTCCCGAAATAAAACATCAAAACTATTTGTAGTACTTAATACGCCCGTAAAAATTGGATTTTCCAATATTTACGAGCGTATTAAGTACTATTTCGGGAGTTATCAGCAAAATAAAACCACTTTGACAGACGCCTCACGCCGTACGTCCTTTATTAGGGAGAGCTCTTACATATTTCAGAACTTTTTGCATCATTCGATGAATTGTTTTTAATTATAATTAGTGGAATTTTAAGTGTTTAAAATTTCATTCTACATTTTTTGTAACTTTCTAACTGAACCGAAAAACAGCAACAGCATCAAACTTTTTCATCTCATTCTGTTCTGTTTTTTTTTTTTTTTTTGAGATAATGAAAATGCTGTAAAAGCCCATGATCTAAGCCTACATTTTGTGTTATATGCTCTTTCGAAATGTCAAATGAAAATGTCGACAATGTAAACTTTGACTTGAAACAAATTTCATTTAACATTTACTATAGGATTAATTGAACTGTCAATTTAGTTTAAATTATTTCAGTTTAAGGTTTAAAATTTATATTTAATTTTGGATCATTTTCCATCTGATTCACGCGATTAGCAATATTTAATTATATTATATTCTAAAACAAATTCCAGAATTGGTTTGGTTTGTAAAAAGATAAAAATTGAACTGAAACTTCACAAGTGTGGATAGAAACGACGAACAAAACAAATAATCATAAAGGTAATAAAGAAATTTTCATTTTCAAGAAAAAGGAAGTCGTTAAAAGACACATGCAAACATGTTGTTATGTTAAATTACCTTTTATTTGATTAAAAGTGAACGTAAAAGATAATTTTTGTTGTTGGTTATACCATACATACATTTTTTTTTTAACTACATCATATTAATTAATTATATAACTTTTAATAGGAGCGCACTTAAATTTTAGGACAGAAAATTGTTATAAATATTATGCAAACATGACTAATTAAATATTAAAGAAATTTTTTTTTGTTATGATGAAAATGAATCATAATCTTGTATATGAAAAACTAGTAAAAAGAAAAAGGTGAAAAAAAAAATATGTTTTATATACGTTTTTATATGCTAAAACAAAATTATCAGATGTTATGATGATTAACAAAAATTTATGATTATTTTATAGTTATTTTGGCTAAAAAGGACGAAATTAATTATAGTTAACAAACAAAATGTTGAAATAATGATAAATATAAAATGATTATATGGATCAGTTGCGTCACAAGTGAAAAGTTAATAGTGCGATTTTGGTTCACGGACAAATTTTTTCAAATTAAATTAATGATCACAGATATTTTTTCGGCACATTCGAATGCGGGTAAGAAAATCCGAATGCAATTTAGGCGTTATTTATTACATTATCACGGGTGATCTTTGATTTTAGGCATGGAAATTATAAATTGTGATAATTCGAATTTCTATGTAATAGAATTTAAAAATTTTACCTTTTCAAACGAATTTTATTAATTTAGATACAAATTTAATATTTTATCAATTCATTTCCTTTAACTTCAATATCGATCCTTTTTACCACCAATTTTTAGCACATTTCCAACCAAATTGGAAGAAATGTGTATATTAGTTTCACTCTGTCTGTCCGTCTGTCCGTCCGTCCGTTTACACAAACTTCTACATCTATTAAGATAGAGTATTAAAATTTTGACCATAGATAGACAGTAATAAAATAATAGGTCCAGTAGAACAAAATTTTCTTCTATCTCTTTTCCCCTCTGAGTTATTCCCCCTCTAAGTTCGAAAATTGCCCATATTGAACATCTAATAACTTTTAAACCAATCAAAATTTTTGAGGTCTGTAAAAGCTATAAGATAGGAAAATCTTTTATCTTAATTGTGAAATTAAAAAAATTTTTAAAATTTAATTCTTTGTTGTATAAAAATACCGTTATCTTCATACAACTTTTTTTAGTTTTTTTAACACCCTGTATTTCCCAAACTGCTTATTATGGAAGGCTGAAATTTATGTAGCAAAGAGGTATCCAAAAAATAACTAGAGTCTCTGAAGAAATTGTATCCGTATGTCCCCTCCGCTTTCCGTTGGGTCCATTCGAAAATCAAAAAATGACATTTTTAATTTACTTGTAAAATTATAACTGTACAATATTTTTAAAAACAAATATTGAGAAAACTTTCGAAAATCATATTTATTTAAAGTCCATTAATTAATAAATTATAATCATTTGCCTCACACTTATAATTAATCAAAATTCTTAATCATGTGAAATTTTGCAAAAAACGAACATTTTGCATATTTTTAGGAGCTATATAAATAGTATATTGGTTATTATTTCATATCACATTATATTCAATCAAAAGCAAAATTACAGAAAACTTAAATGATAAGTTTATATATATTTTGCTAGGATAATAACCTAGGAAGGAAAAAAAAATAATAAAATCGAACAGTGACACATTTTTTACCTATATTTACTATATCATTTGTTATCTTTCCTATGTATATAGTACATTGAAAATACTACTAAAAATAGGAATTCCCATTGTTTTAGAATAGCTCATAGTTCTACATGAGGCGATTTGGAGGAAATGTGCTTTTGACAAACCCGGGGTTTGTTTATCGTATTTTTTTTTCATAAAATTTACTTTATTTATTACAATAATTCGAAAGAACTCTGATCAGTTTGGTTGTCTACCGCTACCCTATAGTTTAAAAATGGACGACTTTGGAAATGACAAAATTAATTTGGCAAAAGGACGAAATTGCTTTGTAAAATGATCGAAATTGAATCGAAAAGGTAATAATTTAACTTGAAAGTATTATTGATTTACTTCAAAAAGTAAATATGAACAGCGCACATAGTCATAGCAAATAATATGATCCGAAAACAAAACTATTATATTGCTATACTAGGAAAATATAAATGGACAAAACCGTTGGTGAAATAAACCACAAAAATTCTATACTGTAATTCTATATAAATAAATTTACTTTTATAGTAGATTCACAATGTACTTCAACGCAGCGCAAAGCGAAGTTGAAGTTACGTAAGAATTTAATTCAATTCAAAATATACTATGCATTTCCTGCGTTGATTTGAAAATAAATTTAATCAAGTCAGCTTATTGTAATGATGTACAGTGAGTCCCAAAAGTGATGGGACAAGACTAAAAATTTAAGAAAAGAGAAAAATAAGAAAACATAAAGTAACTTCAAAAGAAATACTTAAGACCAGTTATTTTATAAGAATCGAGAACTACCGTCCAAGAAACCTCAAATTTCGTACAATCTATGCCAAGCAGAATTAAAGCAAAAGGTTGTCATACCAAGTACTAAAATTTAATTTTTTAAGTAAATAAATTTTATGTCCCTACACTTTTGTGAGTTAAATTTCCCAACTAATATAATCAATTTTAATTTTTTTAGTAATATTGAAATCCAAATTATCTAATTACCTATCAATGATATAAGGAACTAATTTTGTCTAAATATAAATATAAAAAAAATTTAGTCTTGTCCCATCACTTTTGTGACTCACTGTATATAAAATTTGTGATTAATATAAAATAAGATATTTATTATATTTTTAATAAATTATACTCCATATTTATTTTCAATTTTTTCTAGAAAAATAATATGTTGTTGATCATAACATATGGTTATTTTGACACTTCATCGCTTCAAAGTTACAAAAGTTGAAAGCTGGCCAACTTTTGCTTTGCTTTGCGTTACGCTGCTTTGTTAACTTTGCATTGTGAATGAAAGTATTGATTTACTATATTTCAACTTTTCTGCGTTGCTTTGCTTTGCGTTGAAGTCGTATTGCGAATCAACTATTATTTTACAGAGAATTTTTTTTTGTATAATATAATACAGAAAACAAACATAATCATAACAAATCCAAATTACAAAAATATTGAACATTTTAATCCTTCGATATATATACGAAATTGGGAATTTATTTTTTTCCAAAGTATTTTGTTTATGTTACCATTTTTGTTTTTTATGGATATAATCTAGGTGTGTCGTGCCAAACAATAAATTATATATTTATAGGTTGAATACGTAACTTTATGATTATAAATAATACTCCTAATTTTTTTTTTTTCGTTTTATGGTATATAAGAGAGGACGACACAATATATCATAAAAAATAAAATTTATTAGATCAGAAATTATTATTATTGATGGGGAAAATTTAATCCGTAGAAATGATAAAAAAAAAATTTTTACCTAGAGTGAACTTTGGAGCTGGGAAGTGTGAAAATTTATGCATTGTTAAATTGTAGGCATATTAAAAACAATGTTTTTACAATGTTTTTTTTTATTATTTTTGAATTTGGTTTAATTTTTATTATCTACAATTGTGAAATTTTCACTTATGAAAATAATTTAATATAATAAATAATTGCAGAAAATTTTGTTATCTATGCGGTTTTGGGTGAAAAATGTAGTGGAAAAGGATTTGATAAACTAAAATTTCTACCCATAAGTATTTAGATTGTATTATTTATACTTTTAAAATTTTAGAAAGTTAAAATTTATATTTTTATGAGCCATGAGTAAAAAAATAAATAAACAAACCAAAAATTTAAAGGATAAGTTGGCTTGAATAAAATCTTGATTAAATTTGCTAACCTAATATATAATCAATATGAAATCTCGGGCAAATTCAGTGGAAGCAAATGGAAGACTAAACAGACTAGAATTCATGTTCCAATATCCAGAGAGTATAAAGTTGATGGTGGTGCAATCTGACAAATCCGAAACAATTTTGATATTGTAATGTCACTTATTTTGGATATTATTAATTTGTACATCAATTTTATCCTTATCCTTTTGCAAACGAAAAAATTATTTGGAATAAACCAAAAGTTATTTCCCTATATTCTTGCGAATTAAATGAAAATAATTATTAATATATAACAAATATACCAAAAAAATTGAATACCAATTTTTATTTAATTTCAGAATATTAAAATATGAAAAAAAAAAACAATTATTAAAATAAATTTTTTTTCGCTAATTCGATGAACTTTTCATATTTTTCGCAAAATGAAAAATTTTACAAAAAGAAAAATTATTTTCTGAGAATTTTAAATCTGAAGGACAAGTCAATGGAAATTGAAAATTTATTTGTACATATAAAAGTATATTCCTTGAAGAAATTCCTTCGTGTTTTTTTTTGAAGATTTGTTGTAGGTGTCATTTTTTTTACGGATTATTTTGTTGTCGGAATAAGTAAATGTTTTTTTTTTGTAAATAAAATATAAAATAAGGTATATGAAAATTGCCAGGATAATTGGTAATATGTTTTACCTTTTTTGGTAAATTGAAAATTTGGAATTAAATTGGAAAATATTTTATAGGTAATAATAATGTTTATTGGGTGGATTTTAATTGGGTTTTAATATCAATTTTTTGTAAGTGGTTATGTCAATTTGTATTATATTTTAGACTTAAATTTGTAGTTAAATTATGATATTTTATAAATTTTTTTAGTTAATTTATAAATGAATTAATTATTTTCATATTAAATTTTATAAAATAACGTTTAGCATCATTGTAAATAGAATCTAGAAAAGATCAAGAACGTGTGGTATGGTCATTCAGTAAAAATAATGATCACCAATCATTGACCTTAAATAATATCGTAAATATAAAAGTTGAATTATAAACTATTAAAATAACTTAAAGAAAAATTTCAATGTTTTGATTTTTAGTAAAAAAATTTAAATCATAAAATAAAATATTAAGTTTATATTATAAATAAATTTAAATTTTGTTACTGTGTAGTAAGGAGTTTCGTTTGAAGAAAATTTAGTATTTTTTTTATTATAGTTTCATCAGTTTATGTCAGTTTACATTGCGAATCTATTGTAAACCCTTTTTTCATACAAAATAAACGATATTTGAGGTTCAATTTCATTTTGTTTATAGTGATAATATTGGTTCTTTATGGTTAAGGTTACTTTTTTCTTGTTGAGTAAGAAACCACAATACTCTGGTCAAATTTATTTGTCTTCTCGTATATAGCCATTAATTATTACTAGGGTTTTTTCGTATCTAGGGAAATCACCTTTTCATTTTATTATATACTTATCGTCTTTTTTTTTGTTGTTTAGATTAAAATGTTTCTTTAATTTTTAAAAGTTATTCGAAAAATGTTTTAAAATTAAATTATGAGTAATAAATTGGTATATGTAAACATGGTATATTTGATGTTATCCTGGGAAAATTCTTTTTTTTTTTGTACAAAATTTTAAAAAATAAATTCCTTTTTTCAGAAAAATTAATTTATTTTCAATTATTTAGAATTTAATTTTTTCCATTTAACATTGAAATTAATTGGTATTATATATAGATTGAGAGACATTATTGCTACCTACTCTTGTAGTAAGAATGGTCGGTGAAAAATATTTTGTAATTAGGTTTATAATCGTTAGATTTCTTCCTGATTGATGTAAGTTTATTTACTGGTATATTATGATTTATGGAGAAATTATCTGTTACCAGTAAATCCATTTTCTGGGACTCTTTTAATAACTTCTTTTATTCAAATTTTAAAAATTTTTAATGTAGAAAATTGTACCAATTGCAAAAAAAAAGGAAATTAATTTATTCATTTAGTTTTTGAATTATAAGGACAAGAATATTTTTCAAAATATTTTTTTTTTCTGATTGTTTAATTGATTGGTTAAAATCGATGAACTATGGTCAAAAGATTTTTGAACTAATTTGATAAAATTTACTATCATTAAATCTCATTTCTCTCTGAATATAGTTTTATTGTTAAATTGGCTTTATTTACTAGCATAGTAAATTGAATTTCACATAAATAATTCACTGGAACTAATTCATTCAATTGAATTTTATCATTTCCATTGGTCATATTACAAAAATATTTTCCTTCCCAAAATTTTTGGGTTTATAATTTTGGTATATTTGAATTTTATTCACTTTATTGATTAAACTGTTTTATATATTGGAATCATAAATACTATAAAATTTACCCTGAATTTGTATTTATTGAAATTTTTGTGTTCATGGAGCAATGATTACTTGAAATATTTTGTATACACATTATAAATCATTGAATTTGGTTATGTAATTGGTATTGGTATAAACTCTATATACTTCTAGCATTAATTGTTAAATATAATTAATTTTCAATCAGTTTGGTTTACAGCAATTTTTTATATATTCTCAGAAAGTTTTGTATTTCTGGAGTCATATTTGTTTGCATTCAAGGGAATTGTTGATAATATTTCATCAAAGTGATTATTATATGTGAAAAATTTAGCTATAATTAATTATATAGTTGAATGAACCATTATGAAATTTTATATAAACTTTTTCAAATAAAAAAAAATTAGAGTAAATTTATTTTAAAAATTTAGAATATAAAAATTCAGTTCATCTTTCCATTAAAATTGATTGAAAATTAATTTTTTTTTTCTTGTAATATTATCAATAAATCCTATTAAGGTTTTTCATCAAGTATTCCATGTAGCACTTTTGAAGGTAAATTCTTTTTTTATATATACATAATATATTTAATTATATATATATATTAAATTAAATTTACAAGTCACATTTAGATTTTTGTTGAACAAATATTCTGTGTGCCCATATGATTAAAATTTAATCTAATCAATTTCATGAATAACATATACGAGAATATTATAAAAGATTTCAAATTTATTTCAAAAATGATTCCATAGTAATTTTATATTTACCAAATAAAAAAAACTGCTAATAGCTACAATAAATGAAATACCAAGACATGACATCATACTAGTATTAGGTGACTTCAATGCGAAAGTTGGAAAAGGTATCAACGAACACAATACTTATATGGGTAAGCACAGTCTACACAACAGCTGCAATAATAATGGACACAGAGTTCTGGACATATGTAGCAACTACAACCTGTATATAACTGGTACTCGATTTGCTCATAAAGATATACATAAGTACACATGGACGTCACCAGATGGTAGCACGAAAAACCAAATAGACCATATACTAGTAAGCAAAAAATGGATCAACTCAATAAGGGATGTCCGCACATATAGGGGAGCTGACGTTTACACTGATCACGAATTATTTGTTGGTCAAATACAACTAAGGCCATCAAAAATATATGGGCAAACAACACATAACGAAGAACATTTGACTTAGATGGACTACAAAATCCGGACATACTCTCTACATTTCGTAGCAAACTAAGAGAAACATCGATAAGCAACAACGACTGGAACCATGTTCTGGATAAATTCAAAGACATAGCCACTGAAACGATTGGATTTAGAAACAATAATCGCAAACCATGGATCTCGGACGGCGGAATGGCGGAAAATAACAGAAAGAGGAATTATAAAATGTTCAATGCTTCAAAACAACACAGAAGAGCTACGTCGACAATATAACGAAGCAAACAAAGAAATCAAAAAGATGGCGCGTAAAGACAAAAGAAACTACTCAAACAACATAATAAAAGAAGCTGAAAGGGCAGCAGCTACAAATAATACAAGACAAGTGTACCAAAATATTAAGAAAATTACTGGCAATAAAACAATGAACATCCCTCCACTAAAAAATGCACATGGTGAAAATCTTACTTCAAAACAGGAGCAACTAGAGAGATGGAGAGAATACTTCAACGATAACGAAGAAGCCAGTGAAACCATTGAAATAAGTGAGGAAGTTACACTATCGGCTGCCCAAATAAGTATAAACCCACCGACTGAACGAGAAATTAAACAAACGATAAAAAATATGAAGAACAACAAAGCTCCAGGTGCAGATGGATTGCCAGCAGAACTGCTAAAAGTAGATGTATCGACAGCGGCGTCCATCCTAGCACCTCACATACATCAGATGTGGACATCTGAAGAAACTCCAGCCACATGGAAAGAAGGACTAATAGTAACAATACCCAAAAAATCAGCAGATCTAAGAGAATGCAAGAATTGGCGTGGAATCACACTTCTCAACACTATAACGAAAATCATCGCTCTCATCATCCTCAATCGGATATCGCCCACAATAAATAGTAAACTGCGGAAAGAACAAGCAGGATTTAGACCAGGTAGATCATGTGTTGACCACATTAACACTATAAGGATCATCACCGAGCAATCCAAAGAATGGAACTCACCACTCTACCTACTATTCGTGGACTTCGAGCGAGCAATTGACCGCTTAAACAGAGATGCTATTTGGAGAGCTTTACGAAGAAGAAGAATTCCATAACAAATAATAAATATAATCAAGTCGCTATATAATAACTCCACCTGCAGAGTATTGTTCAAAGGAGAACTTAGCCAAGAAATACATATAGCAAGAGGTGTAAGACAAGGATGTGTACTCTCTCCACTATTGTTCCTCATAGTGTTAGATGATGTCATGAAGGAAGTATCGAGAAGAACAAGCGGCCTACAATGAACCTTAACTGGAAAGTTAGGAGATCTGGATTACGCAGACGACATCTGTCTAATGGCGCACTCATACCGGGATATCCAACAGAAACTATCAACCCTAAGAGAAGAAGCAGAAAAAATAGGACTAAAAATAAACATGAATAAAACAAAAGTTATACGCGCCAATACAAACAACACAACGCCATACTTGAAAATTCAACAATAGAAGAAGTCAAAGAATTCTGCTACCTGGGAAGCATGATAACAGAAAATGGCGGCGCAGAAAAAGACATCATGTAACGAATAACTAAGGCTAGACAGGCATTCGGATCACTACGAAAAATATGGAACTCACTATATCTCAGTAGAATCCATAAACTACGAATATATAATGCCTGTGTAAAATCAGTGCTTCTGTACGGCTGCGAAACTTGGAAGTATAAAACAGCAGATTCATCAAAACTCCAAGTATTCAGCAATAAGTGCTTAAGACGAATCCTGAAAATATTCTGGCCAACAAGGATATCCAACGAAGAATTATGGCGAAGAACACATCAAGAAAAAATAGAAGTGGAGATAAAGATAAGAAAATGGAAATGGATTGGCCATACATTAAGAAAACATCCAACGGACATCACTCGTATGGCACTCGAATGGAATCCACAAGGACACCGCAATGTTGGAAGACCATCTACAACATGGGGTAGAACTGTGAGAAGTGAATTACAGAAAATCGGAAAGAGCTGGGAAGACATGAAGCGAACTGCGAGAGCTCGAACTTCCTGGAAAAATCTAGTAGACGCCCTATGTTCCACGTAAAAGGAATAACAAGGAAGAAAAAAAAAAAAAAACAGTCTAATTTGAAATTTTAATGAAAAAATTACATGATCGAAATTTACTAACTAAATTTATTTATAATTAGCTTATAGCATAACTAAAAGTAAATATTTTTTTGGTAAATTTGAGAAGATTTTGGTAAAGATTTGTTGAAAAAATTGTTGGTTTGATATTATAGTTAAATTTTAAATTAAAATTCATACAACTTTTTGTGGTTATTCACTTTGAGGTATAATGGATGTAGCCTTAATTCTTAATATTAAATTGATTGCAATATATTAATATCACTTTGAGTTAAGAAAAGGCCAGCAAATTTCATCTTATGAGGAGCAAAAAATGTAACTTTTATATAACTAACAACTATATATAACAATTTTGAATCTAAATGAAAAAGTATACATGATAATTTGACATCGTAACCCTTTTTGTTTAGGTGATAGAATCTTCAATTCTCTATGTCACTCATGGTATTATTATCTTCTGATGTTATGTATATGTTTTCACATTACCAACATTACTTAGAATATATATTGAATATAAATATTTTGAATTAAATTTTAAAGTTTTTGGTTTTTTTTGTAGATTTACTATGCAATTTTTCAATCATTTTCAATTTATTAATTCCTATTTTTCAATTTTAATTAGTTTATATATAATTAATTATGCTAAAGGTTTCTAACTGAAACTTTAAAATTAAAATATAATTAAATTAGAAAATTACAAATTTTAGTTTCCGATATTTTGTAAATATTTCAAATAATAACAAATAATATACAATTCCAATTAAATAGTTTAAATTAACTCAATTTACTTATATACAAGGCGAATATGTAATTAAAGGACCTTCTAACTTCTAAGCTAGCATAATATTTATAAATGATTATTTCTTGTCATTTCAACATCCGAATTAATGGCTAAACCTTATGTTAATTTACATTTTTTCAATAATTAATTTTAATATCATTAAATTATGAATTAACTTTTGTTATTTGACTAAAAAAACCAATAATGCGATAATAATTGTACTATTAGACTCTTAATTACAATATGGTATACTAATATAAATACAAAGTCTAAAAAAAATTCAATTCAGTTGAATTTCATCTGTCAGACTTTGTTTTTAAAATAATAAACGGAAAATAATTGTCAACTTTAAAAAAAATGACACAAAAAAAATTAATAGAAATTGAAAGTTTTGTATCAATATCACGATCATTTTTCTTTTTAATTGGTGTTACACCATATAATAATAATATAAAATTACCAATATATTATGAAATAATTAAATGGACAATATTTGTAGTAAATTTTATACATTATCCAATTAGTTTATTATTTTTCTTTTTATGGTGTGTTGAAGCATTATCATCATTTTCAACATTTTTAGAATTTACAGCATTAGCACCATGTTTAGCATATTGTGTATTATCGGAATATAAAATTATTATATTATGGGGTGCACGTAAAAAAATTGAAAATTATATGAAAGAAATAACCGAATATTATCCAAATACATTAATTGATCAAGAATATTATAATGTTAAAAAATATAATTTTCGTGCTAGAGGTATACAAATATTTTATTGGGTATTTCATTGTATGACATTAACATCATTTACAATTAGTTCATTTTTACAAACATTTATTGAATATTTATTATTGAATATGCCATTTGTAATTCGATTTCCATATTATTATTGGTATCCATTTGAAGTAAGACCAGTTTTACGTTATGTTTTATGTTATTTTGAACAAGCAAATTTTGCCCAAATTGCTGTATTTGGTACATTGGGTGCTGATTTGCAATTAATTGGTATAACAATGTTATGTTGTATGCAATACAATATTATTAATATAAATATAAGTAAATTAAATGTGAATATTAAAAAAGATATTAAGGATTTAAATCAAATAATTAAACATCATCAAAGTATATTACGATTATCAGAAGATATAAATAATGTATATGGAATGATAATATTATGTAATTTATTAATATCAGCATTGATAATATGTTTGACGGGGTTTCAAGCCGTTTTTACAGAAAAATTAATTGATATTTGGACATTTATATTATTTTTATGGGTAACTTTAGTACAAACCCTGATTATATGTTATTTGGGTAATCAGTTAATTGAAATGGTAAGTATAATAAAATATATATTCTTTATAATTAATATAAATTTCATTGTTTTAGAGTAATGCAGTTGGTGATGCTATTTATAATCATCCATGGTATGATGGTAATATTAAATATCAAAAAATGACATTATTAATTATTCATCGATCACAAAAACCAGCAATGTTAAATGCAAAAGGTTTCTCTATAGTATCATTGAATACATTTTCAATGGTATGTTAAAAAGTATTTACTTGGCCGGAGCAGAATGATGGCTAGAGTCTGGCGGTAATTTACAAAAAAAAATTCAACACCGAGTGTACCAAACATTTCTTAATCAAATTAAACGTCAATAGTCAAACGATTATGTAATTGCACAGGTCCTGGTTTTTGTAGCCGGATAAAGAAAAAATTACACTTATCGCTAAACGCTACAGCTAACATTCTGGTCTGGTCTAAAATTGAAAGAACTAACTTTTCTTAATTTTATATTCCAGGTATTGGGAATATCTTATAAATTTTTTGCACTTCTACGAACTATTTATATTCCTTAAACACATTTTGACATATAAAACACATATTCAAATTTGGAATTTAAAATTTCATCATTTATAATAATTGTACTTTAATTTATTTATCCTGTAATTGAAATTTTCACTATTTAGCAATAAAATTTTAGAAAATTATAGCACTAGCAAATAAAAGGAAATTAATTTATTTCATTTAGTTTATTTTTATTCAACGAGAATGAAAAAAAGTATGGACGTTGGTAATTGTTTTGTTTCTGGTTGTGTGTTCTAGAAGATGAATCCTGGAATTAGTCAATAGTTGAATTATAGTTGTAGCTGCTTCACTGGAAAATTGCTTTCTTAAAACGAAAAAAATTGTGGTCTAATTTTTTTGGATCCTTTTGCAGGAATTTTGTTGGTCACTATTTCTCACAACAATTTTACGATTTGAAACTCAGTCAATAATTCATAATAACCAATAATGTTATTAACTTATTATTCAGTTATTGGTATTCACTGTTTTCTTTGAAGTTGGTTTAATATTAAGTTGGTTTAATATTATCCAAGAAACACTTTTATAAATATTTTCAATAAAGTAGAAAAGTTATTATTATTATTATTATTATTATTATTATAAGCTTTTTACTACCCGTTTATAATTCATTGTACATTACATTTTATCTTAATTAATATTAAATATACAATGGGTGGTGTGGATAAAGTAAGTTTTTGTAAGTGTTCCCTTAAATTAAGAGTTCCCTATAGTTTTTGAGTGAATAATAATTTTGACAGTTTTATCATAGCAAACCCTACACTTGATTTTTGCAATAGTATAATGTTCCCTTCACTTTGGTGTGAATTTAAGCAAGCTATTAGGTCCCTTAAAAATCTTAAATTAAATAAAAATAACTAATTAATTAATAAATTAATTGTAAATATGTCGGAAGATATGTTTGAAAATATTAATGAAAATGAATAAGAAGAATGGTTGGATAAAAATGCAAAAGAAAGAAAACGATCTGGTGCTGTTTCTGATTGGGATTTTGTTGGATTGTTAAAAGGTCATGCCGCTCTTTTCAATAAGTCTGCAATATTGGTTTTTGAATTGGAATGTGAGTACAGTCCAAGCCACCAATCACGAACGGAAACTTGAATTTCGCTTGCCATTCACGCTTTTCTTCGTTCATCTGATCCACAGTTCTCGGAAATTTAATCCATAAATGAGCCCTTGAACAAATTACGAGACACACTTCCCAAGTTATTTTGGAAACTGTTGTTCGGTGTATCCCTATATCATTCCCAATACCAACTTGAAAGCCTGGATCAGCCGCATCTTAAAAAAGTCTCAATTTTTTCTATTTTTGGTATAGCAATAGCATCTCCACGAGTTTCATAATTTTCATTTCCAAGAAATTGATTCGATAACCACTGCACACTTTCATACTTAAAACGGTACAAAGATTTAAATTTATCATCGTCTTCATCATCAAATCGACGCGCAACATAAACTTTACGTTTCCGATTATATACATTTATTACGGCACAAAACTAAATTTACTTATTTTTTTGACACTTCAAGACTAACTTCACTTAAGTGAATGCTTTTTCTAATAGGGAATACTTTATTCACACCAAATGTAGAACTCCCTTAAAGAAAACCCTTCCATAAACAAAATACCCTAGAAGGGATCCCTTATTTTTATTTACACCACCCAATTACTAAATTCATTACATTAAATTATTTAATATTGACTGTATATTGTATTTACGTTCAATTTTGTTTTATTTTAATTTTTAATTTGTTTGGGCAAAAGTCTCACCCTGAATTTTCCATTATTTCTTATACCTTGCTTTTCTAAACCAATATCTTTCAAATGTTTCAATTTCATCCCGCCATCGTTTTTGCTGTCTTCCCACTTTTCTTGTTTTATCATATGGTTTCCATTCTGTAACAATTTTTGTTCATCTATTATCTTGTAATCTAACGATATGTCTGGCCCATTCCCACTTTGCCTTTATAATGACGTCGGTTATCTTTGTTCTACGTCTTATATCTACATTTCTAACTCTGTCATAACGTGTAATGTTTAATATTTTTCTTTCCATAGCTCTTTGACATACCCTTAGTTATTTTGAATGTTTTTTGGAGTTACACCAAGTTTGAGCACCATTTGTTAACACCGGAAGAAATGCAGCATCTATTAAATATCCAACCGTTTCCATGGTAATATTAGCATCAAGTGGATCTTTAATTCTCCAAAATTGTTTCCAGCTATTAGAAATACGTTGATTTATAATTTTCTCTTCTCTGTTGTCAAACGACACGATTTGCCCTAGGTATGTGTAATCGTCTACATCTACATAATTTAATTTTTCATTATTCAAGATTATATCTATTTTTCTACGATTGGTCATAATAACAGTTTTATCTTTATTTAAAATTAAACCAACATTTTGTGCTTCTATACTTAATTCTGTTATCATATTTTGTAATTCAGAAGCTGTTATACTTATCAGTTCCACATCATCAGCAAACCTTAAATTATTTAAAAATTCACCGTTTATTTTTATACCATATTTTTCTAATTTTAAATTTTTGAAAACTTCTTCCAGTGTTGCTGAAAAGGATCTCCTTGTCTAACTCCTTTTTTAATATAATAGAAATCTTTGAAATGATAAAAAAATAATATACAGTTCCAATTAAATTAACTCAATTTGAGTTTTTAAATTAACTCAATTTAATTAAAATAGGCGAATGTATGTAATTAGAACAAGGTATTTCTAAGCTCCTCGTAATATTTCTACATGATGTTTCCTTTTATCATCCGAATTAAACCTTATGTTAATTTACATTTTTTGAATAATTAATTTTAATAGCATTAAATTATGAATTAACTTTTGTTATTTGACTAAAAAAACCAATAATGCGATAATAATTGTACTATTAGACTCTTAATTACAATATGGTATACTAATATAAATACAAAGTCTAAAAAAAATTCAATTCAGTTGAATTTCATCTGTCAGACTTTGTTTTTAAAATAATAAACGGAAAATAATTGTCAACTTTAAAAAAAATGACACAAAAAAAATTAATAGAAATTGAAAGTTTTGTATCAATATCGCGATCATTTTTCTTTTTAGTTGGTGTTACACCATATAATAATAATATAAAATTACCAATATATTATGAAATAATTAAATGGACAATATTTGTAGTAAATTTTATACATTATCCAATTAGTTTATTATTTTTCTTTTTATGGTGTGTTGAAGCATTATCATCATTTTCAACATTTTTAGAATTTACAGCATTAGCACCATGTTTAGCATATTGTGTATTATCGGAATATAAAATTATTATATTATGGGGTGCACGTAAAAAAATTGAAAATTATATGAAAGAAATAACCGAATATTATCCAAATACATTAATTGATCAAGAATATTATAATGTTAAAAAATATAATTTTCGTGCTAGAGGTATACAAATATTTTATTGGGTATTTCATTGTATGACATTAACATCATTTACAATTAGTTCATTTTTACAAACATTTATTGAATATTTATTATTGAATATGCCATTTGTAATTCGATTTCCATATTATTATTGGTATCCATTTGAAGTAAGACCAGTTTTACGTTATGTTTTATGTTATTTTGAACAAGCAAATTTTGCCCAAATTGCTGTATTTGGTACATTGGGTGCTGATTTGCAATTAATTGGTATAACAATGTTATGTTGTATGCAATACAATATTATTAATATAAATATAAGTAAATTAAATGTGAATATTAAAAAAGATATTAAGGATTTAAATCAAATAATTAAACATCATCAAAGTATATTACGATTATCAGAAGATATAAATAATGTATATGGAATGATAATATTATGTAATTTATTAATATCAGCATTGATAATATGTTTGACGGGGTTTCAAGCCGTTTTTACAGAAAAATTAATTGATATTTGGACATTTATATTATTTTTATGGGTAACTTTAGTACAAACCCTGATTATATGTTATTTGGGTAATCAGTTAATTGAAATGGTAAGTATAATAAAATATATATTCTTTATAATTAATATAAATTTCATTGTTTTAGAGTAATGCAGTTGGTGATGCTATTTATAATCATCCATGGTATGATGGTAATATTAAATATCAAAAAATGACATTATTAATTATTCATCGATCACAAAAACCAGCAATGTTAAATGCAAAAGGTTTCTCTATAGTATCATTGAATACATTTTCAATGGTATGTTAAAAAGTATTTACTTGGCCGGAGCAGAATGATGGCTAGAGTCTGGCGGTAATTTACAAAAAAAAATTCAACACCGAGTGTACCAAACATTTCTTAATCAAATTAAACGTCAATAGTCAAACGTATATGTAATTGCACAGGTCCTGGTTTTTGTAGCCGGATAAAGAAAAAATTACACTTATCGCTAAACGCTACAGCTAACATTCTGGTCTGGTCTAAAATTGAAAGAACTAACTTTTCTTAATTTTATATTCCAGGTATTGGGAATATCTTATAAATTTTTTGCACTTCTACGAACTATTTATATTCCTTAAACACATTTTGACATATAAAACACATATTCAAATTTGGAATTTAAAATTTAATCATTTATAATAATTGTACTTTAATTTATTTATCCTGTAATTGAAATTTTCACTATTTAGCAATAAAATTTTAGAAAATTATAGCACTAGCAAATAAAAGGAAATTAATTTATTTCATTTAGTTTATTTTTATTCAACGAGAATGAAAAAAAGTATGGACGTTGGTAATTGTTTTGTTTCTGGTTGTGTGTTCTAGAAGATGAATCCTGGAATTAGTCAATAGTTGAATTATAGTTGTAGCTGCTTCACTGGAAAATTGCTTTCTTAAAACGAAAAAAATTGTGGTCTAATTTTTTTGGATCCTTTTGCAGGAATTTTGTTGGTCACTATTTCTCACAACAATTTTACGATTTGAAACTCAGTCAATAATTCATAATAACCAATAATGTTATTAACTTATTATTCAGTTATTGGTATTCACTGTTTTCTTTGAAGTTGGTTTAATATTAAGTTGGTTTAATATTATCCAAGAAACACTTTTATAAATATTTTCAATAAAGTAGAAAAGTTATTATTATTATTATTATTATTATTATAAGCTTTTTACTACCCGTTTATAATTCATTGTACATTACATTTTATCTTAATTAATATTAAATATACAATGGGTGGTGTGAATAAAGTAAGTTTTTGTAAGTGTTCCCTTAAATTAAGAGTTCTCTATAGTTTTTGAGTGAATAATAATTTTGACAGTTTTATCATAGCAAACCCTACACTTGATTTTTGCAATAGTATAGTGTTCCCTTCACTTTGGTGTGAATTTAAGCAAGCTATTAGGTCCCTTAAAAATCTTAAATTAAATAAAAATAACTAATTAATTAATAAATTAATTGTAAATATGTCGGAAGATATGTTTGAAAATATTAATGAAAATGAATAAGAAGAATGGTTGGATAAAAATGCAAAAGAAAGAAAACGATCTGGTGCTGTTTCTGATTGGGATTTTGTTGGATTGTTAAAAGGTCATGCCGCTCTTTTCAATAAGTCTGCAATATTGGTTTTTGAATTGGAATGTGAGTACAGTCCAAGCCACCAATCACGAACGGAAACTTGAATTTCGCTTGCCATTCACGCTTTTCTTCGTTCATCTGATCCACAGTTCTCGGAAATTTAATCCATAAATGAGCCCTTGAACAAATTACGAGACACACTTCCCAAGTTATTTTGGAAACTGTTGTTCGGTGTATCCCTATATCATTCCCAATACCAACTTGAAAGCCTGGATCAGCCGCATCTTAAAAAAGTCTCAATTTTTTCTATTTTTGGTATAGCAATAGCATCTCCACGAGTTTCATAATTTTCATTTCCAAGAAATTGATTCGATAACCACTGCACACTTTCATACTTAAAACGGTACAAAGATTTAAATTTATCATCGTCTTCATCATCAAATCGACGCGCAACATAAACTTTACGTTTCCGATTATATACATTTATTACGGCACAAAACTAAATTTACTTATTTTTTTGACACTTCAAGACTAACTTCACTTAAGTGAATGCTTTTTCTAATAGGGAATACTTTATTCACACCAAATGTAGAACTCCCTTAAAGAAAACCCTTCCATAAACAAAATACCCTAGAAGGGATCCCTTATTTTTATTTACACCACCCAATTACTAAATTCATTACATTAAATTATTTAATATTGACTGTATATTGTATTTACGTTCAATTTTGTTTTATTTTAATTTTTAATTTGTTTGGGCAAAAGTCTCACCCTGAATTTTCCATTATTTCTTATACCTTGCTTTTCTAAACCAATATCTTTCAAATGTTTCAATTTCATCCCGCCATCGTTTTTGCTGTCTTCCCACTTTTCTTGTTTTATCATATGGTTTCCATTCTGTAACAATTTTTGTTCATCTATTATCTTGTAATCTAACGATATGTCTGGCCCATTCCCACTTTGCCTTTATAATGACGTCGGTTATCTTTGTTCTACGTCTTATATCTACATTTCTAACTCTGTCATAACGTGTAATGTTTAATATTTTTCTTTCCATAGCTCTTTGACATACCCTTAGTTATTTTGAATGTTTTTTGGAGTTACACCAAGTTTGAGCACCATTTGTTAACACCGGAAGAAATGCAGCATCTATTAAATATCCAACCGTTTCCATGGTAATATTAGCATCAAGTGGATCTTTAATTCTCCAAAATTGTTTCCAGCTATTAGAAATACGTTGATTTATAATTTTCTCTTCTCTGTTGTCAAACGACACGATTTGCCCTAGGTATGTGTAATCGTCTACATCTACATAATTTAATTTTTCATTATTCAAGATTATATCTATTTTTCTACGATTGGTCATAATAACAGTTTTATCTTTATTTAAAATTAGACCAACATTTTGTGCTTCTATACTTAATTCTGTTATCATATTTTGTAATTCAGAAGCTGTTATACTTATCAGTTCCACATCATCAGCAAACCTTAAATTATTTAAAAATTCACCGTTTATTTTTATACCATATTTTTCTAATTTTAAATTTTTGAAAACTTCTTCCAGTGTTGCTGAAAAGGATCTCCTTGTCTAACTCCTTTTTTAATATAATAGAAATCTTTGAAATGATAAAAAAATAATATACAGTTCCAATTAAATTAACTCAATTTGAGTTTTTAAATTAACTCAATTTAATTAAAATAGGCGAATGTATGTAATTAGAACAAGGTATTTCTAAGCTCCTCGTAATATTTCTACATGATGTTTCCTTTTATCATCCGAATTAAACCTTATGTTAATTTACATTTTTTGAATAATTAATTTTAATAGCATTAAATTATGAATTAACTTTTGTTATTTGACTAAAAAAACCAATAATGCGATAATAATTGTACTATTAGACTCTTAATTACAATATGGTATACTAATATAAATACAATTTCTAAAAAAAATTCAATTCAGTTGAATTTCATCTGTCAGACTTTGTTTTTAAAATAATAAACGGAAAATAATTGTCAACTTTAAAAAAAAATGACACAAAAAAAATTAATAGAAATTGAAAGTTTTGTATCAATATCGCGATCATTTTTCTTTTTAGTTGGTATTACACCATATAATAATAATATAAAATTATCAATATATTATGAAATAATTAAATGGATAATGTTTATAATAAATTTGTTACATTATCATATTAGTTCATTAATTTTCTTTTTATGGTGTGTTGAAGCATTATCATCATTTTCAACATTTTTGGAATTTACAGCATTAGCACCATCTTTAGCATATGGTGTATTATCGGAATTTAAAATTTTTATAGTATGGAGTAAACATAAGAAAATTGATAATTTTATGAAAGAAATAACCGAATATTATCCAAATACATTAATTGATCAAGAATATTATAATGTTAAAAAATATAATTTTCGTGCTAGAGGTATACAAATATTTTATTGGGTATTTCATTGTGTAACAGTAAGCTCATTTATAATTAGTGCATTTTTACAAACATTTATTGAATATTTATTATTGAATATGCCATTTGTAATTCGATTTCCATATTATTCGTATCCATTTGAAGTAAGACCAATTTTACCTTATGTTTTATGTTATTTTGAACAAGCAAATTTTTCCCTAATTGCTGTATTTTGTACATTGGGTGCTGATTTACAATTAATTGGTATAACAATGTTATGTTGTATGCAATATAATATTATTAATATAAATATAAGTAAATTAAATGTGAATATTAAAAAAGATACTAACGATTTAAATCAAATAATTAAACATCATCAAAGTATATTACGATTATCAGAAGATATAAATAATGTATATGGAATGATAATATTATGTAATTTATTAATATCAGCATTGATAATATGTTTGACGGGTTTTCAAGCCGTTTTTACAGAAAAATTAATTGATATTTGGACATTTATATTATTTTTATGTTTAACTTTAGTACAAACTCTGATTATATGTTATTTAGGTAATCAGTTAATTGAAATGGTAAGTATAATAAAATATATATTCTTTATAATTAATATAAATTTAATTTTTTTAGAGTAATACAATTGGTGATGCTATTTATAATCATCCATGGTATGATGGTAATATTAAATATCAAAAAATGACATTATTAATTATTCATCGATCACAAAAACCATCAGTGTTAAATGCAAAAGGTTTTTCTGTAGTGTCATTAAACACATTTGCAATGGTATGTTAAAAAAAGTTTACTTTAAGGCCCGAGTAGAATGCTGGAGTAGAATTTATAACTTGAATCTGTCGGTAATTTAAAAAAAAAAAATTCACCATCGTGAAATCAATGAAAACACGAAAAATCAGTAGATCAGTGTACCAAACATTTCTTAATCAAATTATACGTCAATAGTCAAACGTATATGTAATTGCACAGGTTCTGGTTTTTGTAGCCGACTACAAAGAAAAAATTACAAATATCACTAAAAGCTACAGCTAATATTCTGGTCTGGCCTAAAATTGAAAGAACTGAATTTTCTTAATTTTGTATTTCCAGGTATTGGGAATATCTTATAAATTTTTTGCACTTCTACGAACTATTTATATTCCTTAAACACATTTGGACATTCAAATTTGGAATTTAAAATTTAATCATTTATTATAATTGTAGTTTAGTTTATTTATCCTGTAATTGAAATTCTCACTATTTAGCAATAAAATTTTAGAAAATTATAGCACTAGCAAATAAAAGGAAATTAATTTATTTCATTTAGTTGCGGATTATAAGGCAAAAAAAAATTAAAGGAATTTTGTGCATAATCGTTTAATTGATTGATTCAAATTTATCAAAGTGGTCAAAAGATGTAAATTCTTTTCGAAGCCCTTGGTTGGTTGGTGGGTTAGTAGAGTGGAGATTAGAGCGACTAATACGTACCTAGAACACAGGGTCCGTTGTACCTCCTCACGAAACGTGGATCTTCCGTTTAAATATGCCATGAATCGTTCCATCCTACTTCTTTCATAAAATTAATCAACTTAATAAGTTTCACCTTACTTACTTCACCTAAATTTCCTGCAAAATAAAAAACGAAATTTTTTAATCCTTTATTACATACAGTTGAGCAGTGACATAGGAGATGCTCAATAGTTTCATCATCTTCTGCACAACCTCTACACATTTCATCATCTTCTGCACAACGTCTACACAACCTCTACACAGGAGTAGATACTGTGCCTACATATATTCTGAGCATTGGTTTGGTCGTATTCAGAATAGTTTTTGATAGTTTGGCATTTGGACTGTCCCATAACAGCTTTGTGTGAAGACAGCTGTCCAGCACAGCCAATTTTAACCGGCTTCGTTATACTAGTCACAGTTTTAAATGTCTTTTTTTAGAATTTACTGGGTAACCGATCTGGCAGAATGGAAGGTTGGTGTCCATTGCATCATTCCTAGCGATCTGTTTTTTCATTTCCTAAAATTTACCGGTCGTCTACACTTCCAGGACGACTACATAATAAGCAAATTTGACTTATTCGCCTTAACAACTTGACTTAAGAGAGTTCTACATTCGCATACTAACTTAGAAGCTTGCCAGCGATTTTATAGCAGCTTGGCCGTCCTTGCAAATAACTATTTCTTTGTTACGGAGGTTATGTATAATTCCGCAGCAGTTTTTAAGGCCACAATTTCAGCTTGAAAGACCGTGGTATGATCCTCCAATCTGATACTAACGGACGTCCACCAAACCACAGATTCGTAGGTTAGGACACATCTGATTACACAAGTATAAAGCCAGTGTATTATCTTTAGAGACAGACCCCTTTTCTTCCCGATTGCCCCGCTACAGGCCGAAGGATAAGGTAACCGGCTTTAGTTAGGTTTTTCAGAATTTCGCCCATCACAAGCAACCACAGCATTGGTGAAAGAATACTACCTTGTGGTGTACCATTACGTGCACGACCCTTTCTAGAAGAACCACCGAATTCCGCAATCAAGGTTCTATTCTTTCCGATCTAATAATTCATGGATTTATCCGCCTTTTCTGCAGGCACATTGTTAAAAGCCCCTTCGTAGGCGATGTCAATAAAGATCCAAAAATGTTATTATTACCTAGACTTGTTTCAATCAGATGTACTGCATGGTAGATTCTACTGACTTGTCTTTGCAGTAAGCATGCTGGGACGGTGCCAACTATGAGGTTGTTATAGTCATTCTTATTTCGTGTTCAATTACTCTTTCTAACATTTTCAGTAAGAAAGAGGTTATACTAATCGGTCTGTACGCTTTTGAAGCCTTTGGTAAGCACTTAATTAATTTATCATTAAACTACATTTTTCCGGAACACTTATTGTAAAATTTGCTTTACTAGCAGTAAATTGAATTTCACATAAATACTTATTTCACTGGAACTAATTCATTCAATTGAATTTTATCATTTCCAGTGGTTATATATTACGAAAATATTTTTTTTCCAAATTTTTAGCTTAATAATTTTGGTATATTTGAATTTTATTAACTTTATTGATTAAACTGGTTTATATTGGAATCATAAATACTACAATTTACCTTGAATTTGAATTCATTGAAATTTTTGTGTTCATGAGGCAATGATTACACATTAGTGGAATAAATTAGTTTTAAAAATATAGAAAAGTTCATGCTTTATGATGGTATTCGTAATAATAGTTTTATTAGGAATACGATAATTTTGGTTATTTCACTGATACTGAAACTCAATAATTATGAATATCAGTATAGTTTTATTTAACTCAATTCTTACAATATATATACTTACAATAGGAATTATTTTTTGTCGACTTAAATTTTTGGATATATAAATTTCGTTTTGTCAGATCAGAATATTAAATATTTTAGTAAACTCAATTTAAAATTTATAATTTTCCATATTCCATTATAATTATTTAACCAAATATTCATCTAACCAAATATTGCAGATAAATTTTTTGGCTATATTTTCATTCTAAGGATCTTTATTAAATTTAGTATGAATTAATATTTAATTAAATGTATTTTAAAATGTCGGTTAGAATCATGGAGTTCTAAAAGCTTACGAAGTATATTAGATAAATATCGTATACCAATAATTCCTTCAATAAGATTTATGGGATATGGAACTATCAACAAAGGTTGTTCAAGTCTGTCCTTTAAAAACAATTGACCTTTATAAATCAAAATAAATCAAATTAAACGCACAAAATTTTTGGGGAAATTTTTTATAATAATTTAGTAGGCGTTATCAATGTGGATTTTAAAATTATTACCTTAAGATATCACGGTATTTATATAGTTTTAAAATCAAAAATATATAATTTTCTAAATTATCTACAAGAAAAATCAAACCCCCTAAGACATTGAAGAAAAACTATAAAAATGAATTCTCCCAAATTATTTGATTCAGTTTTTATTTAAATTACAAACCTAAAATGTCTAACGAATTAAAAGAATTACCAAAATTTGAAGATTTTGTCGCATTACCAAGAATATTTTTTTCAACAATTGGTATGGAACCGTATAAGGATGATAGGAAAAAATCATTATTATATCAATTTATTGCAATGATAATATATTTATTATCAATAACAAATATTTTATTAACAATTATTGTTGAATTTATTTACTTATTACAAGCAATGAAATCATTTTCAACATTTCTAGAAGTTACAGCATTAGCACCATGTATTGGATTTTGTGTATTAACAGTATTGAAAATATTTGTTGTATGGTTGAAACGTAAACGTATTACAAATTTTATTATAATTATGAAAAAAAAATTTCCAATAACATTAAATGATCATAATAAAATGCAATCAATTTTATATAAAAAGAAAACATTATATATTGAAAATGGTTATAGTTTAGCATTAATGGTATGTGTATGGTCATTTAATTTAAATTCAATAATACAAAGTTTTATTGAATATTTTCTATTTGGTTATGAATTTATTTATCGTTATGCATATTTTATGTGGTATCCATTTAAAATAAATACAAATTTAATATATACATTTGTTTATATACAACAAATGCATGCTGGTCAAATTGCTGCATCTGGTACATTAGCAACAGATTTATTATTAATTAGTTTAACAATGTTATGTTGTATGCATTTTGATTATATTACACGACAATTAAATGAATTAAAACCAAATCAATGTGATGATAATGTTAAAAAATTAAATGATATTATTGAACATCATCGTATTATATTAGAGTAAAGTATATTAATTTAATTATATATAATATATATAATAATTTTATTATTAAAGTTTGATGTATATAGATTTATCTGTTTTTTTGCGTTTTATAAATAATTTTCTAGGAAAATTAGAAAGAAATACGAAGAAAGCGTTTAAAAATCCATTTGTGATACCGTGAAAAGATAAAAATATAGTCTACAGTCTACTACAGTGTCCGTAAATGTGGTATATGTAAAAAAATCATCAATTTCCGAAATAAAGTCGTCACATTCAAGTTTATAAAAAAATATTTCATGAAATCATTACGCCCGTCAAAATTGGAAATACAAAATGTATGCATGAAACGATTTTGACAGACGCTATACGCCGTACGTCATGTATTAGGGAGAGGTCTAATGGCAAATCTTCAAAAATTAATAATTTTTTTGTGTCATAAATTTTCGAAATATCATAAAATTTAGAAGGATATATTAATTTCTTGCTCTTTCATTCTTTTTTCAAACTATCTCTTTCTATTTTTTTGCAAAAAAATATTTAATAATTAATGTATAGATCGAACTTTAATTCAGTATATCTAAATAATAAAATATGTATAATTCTAAAAATTTCAGATTATCAAATGATATCAATGATGTTTATTCATTATTAGTATTATTTAATTTTTTATCATCATGTGTAATGATATGTTTAGTTGGATTTCAGGCATCTGCTGGTGTTTCAGCACTTGAATTATTTAAATATTTACAATTTTTAATGTTTGAATTAATTCAAGTATGGACATTATGCTATTTGGGAAATAAACTAATTGATTCGGTATATAAGTAAAAATGTTTTGTGAAGATTAATTTTAATTGTATTTTCCATAGAGTACAGATATCGGTCATGCTGCATATAATCAATTATGGTTTCAGGGTAATAAAAAATATCGTAAATCAATTTTATTATTAATAACTCGTGCTCAAAAACCGGCAATTATAAATGCTAAAAGTTTTGCTATAGTATCATTGCAATCTTTCACAAAGGTAAATTTGGATATAATTTAATAAATAAATAAATTTAAAATATTATTTATATTTTATATATATATATTTTTTCTATAGGTTTTGAGCACAGCTTATCAATTTTATGCTTTATTGAGAACGATGTACCGAAAATGAAATATATTTTTTCAAGTATAATTGTGTGAAGAAATCATAATTTCATATTATAAATTGTTTATTTAAATTTCAAATTAGTAGATGGTTGTTAGATTGTATAAATATAAAATTAATTTAAAATAAAAATATTTATTGATGTCTTAAAGAAAATATTTTAAAGTCCGCCATTTATGTCGGAAATATCCCTGAAAATTCAATTGGAGAAATTGATACAAAAAATATATGATATTTAATTCTGTTGCAATATAATTTTCTGATTACAAATCCTTTTACAAGTTCTCTTACATTTAAAGGGTGTGAATTATATTTTTCTGATTATTTTCATAAACTGAAAATTTGAAGTCATTTTAATAATTTCAATAATTTAAGAAAACCTTAAGGCCTGTACGGAGGTCAAGTGAAATGAAATTTTAACGCGATCTCCAAAGCTGTACAAACTCTCCTGTGAAATAGCCGTGAAAAAGTTGTGAAAAATATTTTGTAAATAAAATTTGACAAGTTAATTTGGCATTTTAATATTTTGACATTTCAAGACCGTTGAAAGGTCAGTAATTTTATATACTGACCTTTCAACGTCAGCTATTCAAATTTTTGATCAAAGGAAACAAAAAAAAACTAGCAAATGTCAAAATTTCATCGCGAAATAATGTTCAGAACATTATTTCACGATGAAAAATAATTGTAGAGTTTTTGCGCGCCATCTGTTATAAAAAAAAAATTCATTTTTTATCACAACTTTTTCACGCGACCTGCGTACCACCAGAGCGAAATCATAAGCGTAAATTTTCATTTCTGATTTCACGATGTTAAATTTGTATGAAAATTTCATTTCACTCGACCTCCGTACAGGCCTTTAACAATTAAATTTCGTAGAAAATTTGATAGGAAATATATAATAAAGTTTTGAAAGTAAATTCTCTTTGAAAGGATAATGAATTACAATTACATATGCAAGCACATAATAAAGTTAAATTAAATTTTAACAAAATAAAAAAAAATGTATTCGCTTTCCTTGTTGGACCTCATATGTTTATCTAAAATTTAATAGACACGTTTTTCAAAAATGTAACTATAAAAGGCCAAGTAAAAATTTCTGTATATTACAATAATTCGTGTTTAAAATTATTAATTTTGTAAAATTAAATTTTATACAGAAAACATAATTATTTTGTGCAAGGAATTGGAAATATACAAACATAAATATTATTACTTAAACATGGTTGGTGTACATAATTATATATAGAGGGTACAAGTTATTCATATTGAAGTACTATTTTAAGGAAATTATGATACATACCAAAAAAATATTTTCATTTTCAATTTGAGTTATAGTCGTTTTTCACAATATTTAATAAAATTCCAAATTGAATTAGTGATTTTTCAATTTCTTTTGATCAATTTTGCAATTAAATTAAACACTTAACTATAAATTTTAATTAGATAAGCAATAAACTTGGACTCGCGCTGTTCCAGACGATTGCAAAAATTGTCAGCAAATTGCTATAAAGGAAGATTTATAAGACCTATTCTTTATGATTGGCCTATAAATAGTAAAAACAGACAACACATTCTAGTGAGGTATATATAATTTCAACGAACTTGAAGAACTTACCCAAATTCCAATAATTAAATATATCTAAAGGTGTGCGTGTTATAGAGAAACTAATTAGAAAATATGAGGATTTCCATTTTAAGTCAAGTTGTGTTTCCATATAGAAGGGATACTACTTTTGTGTCAAAAAGTTACCTAGTGTATGGTCTTATCTATGGGTATAACGGACGTCATCCTGCTAACTCACTAAATTATCTAAATTTTAGACAATTGATTGCATTTTCACTTGACTAATGTTAGAAATATTTTTTTGAATTTAATTTGAAAAACGACTAATTTAATATGGAAATTATATTTCTATAAAAATTTTGACTAAACAAAATTTGTAAATAGTATTGTAAATACAAATCAAATTCAACCTTTTATAAAAACATTCGAAAAATTAATTTTTACCTTAAGTTAAACAATTAATAATTAGATAATTTATAATCCAAGTAAGCAAAATAATATTTATTGATGAATCTGGATTTAATTACCATCTTCGCAGAACAAAAGCACGTTCTACAGTCAATACACCGGCCCGGGTAATTGTACCAACTATTAGAGAACGGAATGTATCCCTGATTGCAGCGATAAATACTGAGGGAATAATATTCCATGATATAATTGCACGATCTAATGTGAACTCGAATATTTGTTGTGATTTCCTTCGTAGTTTAAAAATTTAGAAGAACATGATTGATGGAGTAGGGAGCGTGGTTAATTTTAGACAATGTTCGGCTCCACAAAAGTCTGGAAATTCGTGAGGTTGTGGCGCGGACAAGACATACTCTTGTATTTCTGCCACCATATTCACCAATGATGAATCCCATTGAAGAAGTTTTTTCTAAAATCAAATTTTATGTGCGTAATTTATTAGCTGAATGTGTAAATTCTTATAATTTAGTAGAAGTTATTGAACAAGCTGTGGCAACTATTACCCCCGAAAATTGCAATAATTATTATACACATATGTATATGCAGTTGCCATTAGCCGCTGCAGGAGAATCACTGTAATCATGATTTATCTATACTTAATTATTAATTAATTTATTTATTTCAAAGAAAATAAAAAATTCTAATCATTAATTTATTTTTATAATTTGAATTTATTTGATGTTAATTGAAATTAAAATTATTTATAATCTTCTTAGAACCATTTAATTCGGTTTTTTGCAAAAAGTTGAATTTGATTTGCAAAAAGTTGAATTTGATTTGCAAAAGGTTGAATTTGGTTTGCAAAAGGTTGAATTTGGAGTGCAAAACCTGTATATTAAATTTATTAAATTTTAATTTATTAAATTATTAAATTTTAATTATAATAATGACAATTATGATTTTTTCAGTAAGGATAATATAAAAAAAATTTGAAAGAAAGTTTTATTAAAAATTCCCATAACATAATTTTTATTAAATAGTTTAATAATTTTATAAAATTCAAATTTTTTACCATTTTTTTTTTTAATCCAAAAATTCTTTTTTATTCAATTATAATTTTATTTTTTAATTAATTTTATATTTAAAAACAGAAACTAATTAAATTAATAAGATAAACGATTAAATTCTTATCTTTTTTTAAAAGATATTATAATTAGGTCTTCATTAACTTTTAAATTATTATTTTTTTTAGTTTTTTTTTTGTTTTAAAATGAAATAAAAATTCCTTTTATATAAAATTGTTTTACCATAACTTTGTTTTTTTTTTTTTTTACCTTTTAAAATTCTTAATTAAACTTTGTTGATCCGCAACTTTTTTTTTTGAATCAACAAAAAACAAAAATTTAATAATAATAAAAACACCTACAAAATTAAAAATTAATTAAAGGACCAAAGAAAATAGAAAGAAGAAAATTATACAGAAATTATAATTAGGATAAAACAAAATGAAATATTAGTTTTCTTTAGAAAAAACAACTCGCACAATCGTGTACCTCATATTTTTCAAACCAACGACGAATAAAATTATCTTTTCACTAAATATCCTTTTTATTTTGATATTTAAATATAAAAAACAGTAAGTGGTGGTGAAAAAGTTTTCAGTTTAAGTAAAAGTTTTATTTTTATATAAATTACTTAGGCAAAAAGTATTTTTGGCTTGAAAAATTATTTAAAAAAAAGAGAAAATATACTTTAAATAAAATTTATTAATTGAAGGAAAATGTTAAAAATATTTTGAGTTATTTTAATAGTTTAGACTTTATAATAGTTTGAGTATTAACGTATCAAAAATAAATTATTACTTGTTAAAAATATTATGATTTGAAAAATTAATTTAAAATTAAAAATTTTTTGTCTTAAGGCTCAAATACATTCAAAAAGTGAGAACAAAAAGTGAGAAAAGTGAAAAAAGTGAAAATGTTGTTTATATGACAGCTGGAAGAATATTATGAACTAAATAAAAGCTCTTTTTGTTGTAAAAAGCTATTTATATTATTTTGAAGTTTGATTGACACTTGACAGATTATTTATAAAAAATAATTATTTTCATTTGGTTCTTGGTTTTTATATTTATGATTTATCATATTTCAAATTATTTGAAATTTAAAATTATCGTATTTAAAATATAATATTTATTGGGTACAAAAATATTTTGTGTATACAAAATTTTTTTTAAATAAAGATGATAGAAAACGGGTAATTTGACATAACATTATTGTTTACTAATCGAATTAATTCAAAATTAATCATTTCAAAATTAGTCAGTCATTCACATATTTATTAAATGTCAAATGTCAATCATTTATCATATAGTAAAACCATTTGTTTATCATATACCCAAACCTTTTTTTTGATATTTATCATAAATTTTTACCTTTGTCTGAAGCTTTTTCTGAAACCTACCGGGAAAACTATGCAAATGTTTATATGTGTTAGTGTTTTAAAGCTTCCACTGTTTTTCACTTTTTTAAAGCTAGAATGTTTTTAGCTTTTTAATTATTCACTTTTTGAAAAATGAAAAGGAATGATATAAATTTTAATGCTACGAACAGGGACAAAACATAATTTTCAAAAAGTGGTACTTTTTGTTCGCACTTTTTGAATGTATTTCAGCCTTTATTTAAATCCTTTTCAATATTTGCTAAAAATGGAATTAGGACTGATTCAAAATTCACCATCGATACTGAATTATATTTTTAGAAAGGAACCAACAGATATTTGTATCCATACTTTCCGTAATTTATGATGAGTCCTTCATATTTTATTACTAATTATTTTATTTGTTTGTTCTAATTTTGTTTATAACTTGAACATAATCGAATATATTCGACTCAATTGGCAAATTCAAATAATACCAAACTGTCAGTATTGCAACAAATAAAATGTAGTTTAAAAAATGTCAATAGTCACAAAGTAATTTGGAATTTTTAATAGTCACAAAGGAAAAAAGGAATTTCAATAGTCACTGTTTTTTAATTAAGATTTAGAGTGAGACGAGTTCAATCATAGCGAGATAATTGATTATCGAGGCTATACATTCAAATCAATCAACGACTATGGAGTTTAATTAATGTTAAAAAGAATCTCTGTTGCCGGTATTTTTAGATACATTTTCATCCAGAGACGAGCATTGTACAATAATTACTCTCACTGAACAATCGATATGCCAAAATCGAATCACGTATAAAATAACTCAACAAATGACTTTAAGTAAAATACTAAATAAATTTAATCAAATTTATGTCCAAAAAAATTTCTAAAAAAAGTACTTCTTGAATTTTCCCAACAAAAAAACAAAATTGTTTGAAGTGCAATTTCAATATCAAAATGATTTTCAAAAAAAAAAAAAATGTTCGTAAACATTATGAAAATAATCCTTTGCATTCCAAATATATGTAAATATATAATATCCTTCCTCAAAAAAAAAAAATAGAAGAAAAATTAAATAAGAGATAAAATTACAATAGAAAATAACATTAAGAAAAACTCTTTAAATATCATATTCATCCACTAAAAAAATCCCCCTGAGCCCTGAAATATGCTAGTCAACTACAACAAATCTCACAAAAAAAGTAAAATTGATAGAAAAATCAATATTGATAAAAATTTTCTAAAATCCTCATATCATATCAAAATGAAAACTTTTCAAAAACTAAAATTCCAAATTTCTCAAGTATCTCAAGTAAAAGATATATTTGAAGCAAAAAAAAAAATGATGAAAAAGATCTTTTTTTTATGAATACAAGTTTGCTTTCTTCTGATCAAATATCTACAAGATTGTGAACAAATTTATTAGAAATTTTTTTATTCAATTTTATATTTGCATATTTGAAAATTTTTTGAATTTTTAACTTATTTTTTTTTGTGAATTGTGAATAACAATGGCAAACCATCTCATCTTGAAGTTTTGATTGTGTCATCAATTCAATAACATATTTCTGGTGTATATAGCTTCAAATGCAATCTTTTTAAAATAAATGTGTATAAATAATTTTTTAAGTAAAAATCTATATTTAAATTCGGATTGTAGAAAAAAAAATTGAGATTTTAATGTTGATATTATTATAGTATAATGTTAAAATCATATTTAAAATTTACTAAAATATTTAAAGTAAAATATCAAATGGTTCAAAAAAAAAATATTTAAAATTTACTAAAATATTTCAAGTAAAATATCAAATGGTTCAAATTGTGACTATTAATATAATTTTAATGAAATATTTTCTGATTTATATAAAAATTATATTAATAAATTTAAAAAATGTAGTAAATTGAAGTATATACTCTGTGAAATAGTTTTATAAATTATGAAATATTTTTGTTTAACACGTTAAACGCGACGCCGGTCCGTAGGGCCCGGCACTAATCTTTCCGTTTAGGCGACGCCGGTCCCTATGGAAAGGCGGTATAACATGTAATATACTATATAATATAATGGTACCTCTGGATGGATTGGGCTGAACTTTTGATAAACACATTTGTTATAGTGTTCGGTAGTTAACTATGCTGGTGCTCCTCCATTAGCTGTACTTGGAAGATGGTTATATGATGAAAACGTGATTTCTGATATATTGTGGGAAATAATGGAGGAGAACTGGCATATTTAACTACAGAACACTATAATGAAAGTGTTTATCAAATATCAGCCCACTCCATCCATAGGTACCAGAATATTATATAATATATTATTTTGTACATTTTATAACACCGGTCCCTAGGGACCGGCGTTGCCTAAACGGAAAGTATAGTATAAGCAGTGTCGCGTTTAACGTGTTAAACGTAATATTACCGATTTATTTGAAAACTTTCCCGACTCTTTCTTCTCCTTCATTTTGTGTGTACACATTTTAACTTTAAAACAATATTTTCATATACTCATTAAAATACATCATCTCTAGCGGCATGAAAGCAAAATATTGTTACTGAGGTTTTGAACTAATGTTTACATCTACATCTAATAAGCCTTATGGTTGCAGCGACCTGGCGCAATGGTGTCATCCATATATTTAAACTTTACTACATGCTACATCATCAAGACGGAGTAATTTAATTTTATATTCGTATACGAGTCTTCGAAATTATATTTTAAAGATTTAATATATACATAACTATTTTATATATTTTGCAAATACAACGGCGCTCTAGTGGTGGAAATTTGAAGTATGTAAACTACCATATTTAATTACTAACAAATTTTCCAACGAATTATCATATTTAACTTTACTCAATATTTAAATATAATTTTGACTAAAATAACATCTTTTAGAATATAACAAAAATACCACTATTCAACGGAAGAACATAAAAGTTTTGATAATAAATAATTCAATGTTTCCATCATATTTGATCTATGAAAAATTTATATCAACATTTATTACATGTTAAATAACTGGTGATTGTTATTTAACATAACTGGTGAAGTTGATATTGTATAGATGAGGAAGGACATATATAAGATGGAAAGAAAATATGTTAACAATAAACGATTTTAGTTTAATAAATTTAATATAATTAATTGACAATGACAAGTATTAAATCGCTGATATCATTTTATATCTATATCAGAAATTATTCTATATCCCACCAGTAAGCTTTATACTAACTTAATGAGTAAGCAAATCTCTAATAAAAAATTATTAACAACGAGACGAAATCATTGATAAGACTATGAGAAATTCATAGATCCAAAATTAGGGTACCCAATAAAACCTATAAATGAAAATTTAATCCAACAAAATGTGATGTTTATTGTCACTATTTGAAATCCTTTTTTAAGCCAAAGTTAACATACCATTTTATAATGTAGATAAATTCTTTAAACTAAAAAACCAAAACTAAATTTTTATATTCCAATCCAATCAATTTTATTATAATTTTAGATTCTCAGAGATTAATCATCATTAAGTACATAATATTTTGTCGTTTAGATTAAAATAAAATGGATGATTTAAATAAATTATATATTGTTAAATTGTTAATATAGTGATGGTTTTTTTTTTGTTATCCGTAACAGAAGATTTGTGTTTAAATTTATATTCTAGGATTTAAATAATATTAACATAATTTAAAAAAAAATTGTATATAAAAAAAATTCATATTAAATGTACACCAAAAAAGTAATTAGTATCCCAAAATGATATATATATATATGATAAGATTATATGAGATTTTATCAGATTATTTATATAAAAATGTCAAATAATGTATATAGCTAATAATTAATTCAAAAAATTTAGTTAATAATCGCAAAGCCATTTATAATAGTTTAGTTTTGTTTAAATTAAATATATATAGTTAATTAAATCTAATAATTAATATTAATTTAAAATGAAATTAAATAATCAAATAAATCAAACAAACAGAAAAAGTTTTATAGATTAAATTGTCTCTAAATAGAGTCGTGATTAAATTAAATTATACCAAAAAAAAAATGGAAGGCAAGGATAAAGTAATCTTTGTTGTTTCAAACATTTTTATGAAAAACCAAAAAAAAATTTATTTGATGTCCTTGTACATAAAGGATATTATATAGAACAAAGTATAGCTTTTAATCATTGTTTACCAAAAAGATATATTTGATGATATTTTATATTTTTTAATTAGAATTTTTGAAATAGATTATGGAAAAAAGAAGATTTACAAATTTAATTTTTTTTGTAAAATTAATGAATATTAATTCGACATATTACTGAGATATTGAATTAAAATATTACCATAATGCCTTAATGGTTTAATCCACTAATCAATATATGAAAAGTATATATTGGCATTTAATTGAAATGAAAAATATTCCCCTATATGTTCTGAAATTCGACCGAAATTGAAAACGAGGTGAATTCGATTTTCAAATTCATTTTGAATGTAATTTAGTCATCTAACCTTAATTTATTTTAATAATTGATGAAATATCACCAATTTTAATTTTTTTTTTTTTTTTTCAAAGTTCTGATCACCAAATCACATTCAGAGTGTATTTGAAAATTGAATTCACTTCGTTTTCAATTTCGATCGAATTTCAGAACATAGGGTATTATATAATTTTTTTTTGTACAATTTGTAATTTTCGATGCAGGTACTCTACTAGGGAGAAGTTAAAGTAAATATATGGAACTTGGCATTGTATTTATACATGTAACGACTATGGTCATATTTAAAAATTTAATATGGTAAATATAATATTGATCCTTTAACATTGGATTGACGGACATACATGCGATAGCAAGAAAACAATAAAATTAAATATAATTCAACGGAGATGTTAAGGATTAATTATGAACACAAAATTTTTTTTTTTTTACTAAAATAATGTAAAAGTAAAAAGCTAATTAAAGAATTATATATGTACAAAACAAAATTAATTTAATATTACTTGAATTAACTGAATAAACTATTTAAAGCCTTAAATAAAAAAATTCTGTTGAATTTCTTATAAGAGTTTTTCTCGAAATATCTGAAAAATCACAATGTATTTTTGAAAAAAAAGAAAACAATATTCCCAAGATTATTTTTTATTCTGTAACTTTTTAGGCTGACTAAGCATGAAAAACTGCTTGATTTAATTTACATTTTCTTACTATTATATGTATATATGTTATACTCCACTTATTATCAATTCTATAATATTATATCGCCTTTTTCTGATCAAATTCGAATATCAAACATATGTTGCCATATTATTTTACAATTTTGAGAAAATATATTTATTTATTTATTGATAAGCAATAAAATATTTGTATATATTTTAATATTAATTTTTTGCTGCCAAACAAATTTGTATAAAGAAATTATGAAATTATTTAAAAAATATAGGTACAAAATTTCTAATTTGTCTGTGATTTAAGGAGAGTTTACAATTATATTAATTTTAATGATATGCTAAATAATATTATATTTGGTTTTTAGTTACTGATGACTACAACTTTTCCAAGTATTATTCAGAAAGTATCAATGCTAATTCAGAAAGTATCAATAGTAAATTCGGATTAGTGAATTGTAATTCAGAAAGTATCAATTGTAATTCAGATTATTCAATTGTTATTCAGATTAGTCAATTGTAATTCAGGAATTATCAATTGTAATTGAGAAAGTATCAATTGTAATTGAGAAAATGTCAATTGTAATTGAAAAAGTGTCAAATGTAATTCAGAAAAATTAATTGTAATCTCATTGAACAAATAAATTCACCAAATATTTTCAATTTGATCTTTTATTAAAGAATAAAAATATCCTCCTAACTGCAACACAAATATTACCCTTTCAATGGTATAAATCTACCACGCAATTTCTATAAATCTACCAGTTGATTAACCATTTCTTGCAAATGATTTTACCTAAACATTCGCTAACTATGATGCAAATTTATAACTTCTCAATAATTCGTTTTTTTTTTGCAGAAAAATGTCCTGAATTTTTATGAATTTTTTTCTGTTTTATTTTTTTTTGGTCGTATATCTGTTGTTAACTTGTATATACATACATTTATGTAGTATATAACTCTATATAGTATATAACAAGATGCTAAAGTGCCTGAGACAGTGAGGGCTGACCAGCCAACCGATCTGGACAAACAAGGCCTCTGCGAGTTTTGTAGACGCAGACGGATAGATAGTCTAACGGACAGACACATCCTTTCCTCAGTTCAGGGGTGGTGCTTGCCAGCGGCAAGAAGACCAGCTTTCTCTATATTATTCTGAGTGATCATTTTGCATACGCTCTATCTGCAGGTCCTCGGACGTGACGGCAGAGTAGCTGTCCGATCCAGTCCGGGGATGGCTTGTTGAGTTCGGAGGGAATGCTCCTACAACTCCTGATACTTTCTGAATTACAATTGGAAATGGTGTAGAGCTACTTAATCTATATTTTGTATTTTCCAGAGTATTTTTAATTTATATTTAAAAATTAACTAAAATAAATTTCGTACTGTAACTAAATTTAAAACATTGTTAATTTAATTCTGGTAACAAACTTTTCACAAATTAAAATTTATAGAAATAGGAACTATAATTTATTTGTCATTAAATTGACATTTAGGATATTTTAAAAGAAAGTAAAAAGAATTACAGAGAGGACATGGACAAATATTAAAAATGATAGTATGTATATAATCTTTGGTAATATTAAAACATGTTAAATTTATATTTCAGACTTTTATCATTATATCAAAATGAGCATAATTTAAACATAATAACAAGAGAAAAATTCTTGTCAGAAAAGTAAATTTGTCTCGGAATAACATTATCATTAAAATAAAAATAATATTAAATTTAATGTTATTATGAAATTTAAAAGAAAGTCAAAATGATTGATGCTATCTTTTAGGTTCTTTAAAAAGTTTTCTAATGACAAAAAAAAAAAAAAAGAATGTTATCATAATTTTCTGAGTCTCAAAATTTAAATTACAAATGTTCCAAATATTTATACAATTATCTTATTTAGAGCTCAATATAGAAAGTAAAAATCTGTAATGATACATTTTCCTATGGTAAAAACTCAATTTAAGTAAAACATAAAAACCTTAAAGGACTGTAATAATTAAGGGGAGTGAAAGTTTGTTGAAAAATTTGTGTATATCTCTCGGATTTCTGATATTTTCCGGAAGAAATAAAAATATTTTACAATTATTTTAATTTATTTTTGATAGTTTGATTAATTGAGATTACAAAGAAGATTTTTTTTATTGCTGCAGAGCAATTTGAAAGGCATATTTATGGTGACGCACTATCATTCTATATAGAAATTTCGATTTTTTTTTTAACAATGTATTTCGCGGTCTGATATTTGAGTTTACAATGATTTAAATTCCCGGTTAATTAGATCTTAAATTAATTGAAATTTGGTGAAAATTAAGTCCTTTCCAATATCAAATTAAGTCCTTTCCAATATCACCATTATTTCCAATATCACCATTAATATCACCATTTAAAAACTTTTCGCATCATATTTTTTGGCTATAATAATTCTAAAAAATATTACCATATTATTTTGGTATCTAAATAAAATTCAATTATATTCATTTAATTTTTAATCAATTTTTTATTTTAGTATAAATGCCACACGACGCCTTTTCCAACAATTTGGTAAACTATCATTGCTATTTTAAATGGTATACTCATATATAATAAATGTCAATCAACAAAATAACATTAATTCTAATTCAAAATTTCATTTTATCTAATGATTTATTTTTAAGCATTTAATCTGACTGATATAATGTACCCACATATTATTATATATCATTAAATATCATTATCCCTTTAAAAAAAAAATGATAAAAGATATTTTCTTTTATTAAATGAGCATAATATCCTTATCACATACCCAAGGACATTATCTAAATGATATTATATAGATTTAATATGTGTGTTTTTCTATTTGTAAGAGGACTTATTTCATCAACCTTCCAAATTATAAATTGTATAATTAACTTTTTAATACAATTTTTTTTTTGTTAGACAATTTAATCCATCAAATAGTTTTATACTTTTCTTTTTGATTTATTTAATTCTTTAAGTTAATTTAAATAATTATAGAAATTAATTTAAAAAAAAAATTTATAATTTTAATGAAACTGTAATATAATTTGTCTAATATTTGATTGTAGGTATAGTAAAAATGAAATTTGATGACACTGTTGAAGATTTCCTACAACATACAAGTGTTACATTTAGCTAAAATTATCACTTTGGACTTCAACTGATTAGAAGATATTAAAATGTTGTATATTTTCAGGAATGTCTGTTTGTCTGTTTGTCTGTCTGTTTCAAAAAAGCCTCCGAAACTGTGGAACAGTAGCGATATGACATATTAACTGCCATTTAAATATATGTCAATTGTGCTATTTTAAACAACTGACGAAGCCGTGGAATAACTCTAGTTTTATATATTATGCAAATTAAATTTCACCGAAGTACAAAATTAGAGTTATTCTACGAGTATACCGAAGTATTCTGATTTTTATATGAAATATATTTATTTATGGCTGAAAATAGATGGGAATTATTTAGGAGGATACTCACGAGTACAAATTACAAATCTTAGTTAAATGAAAGACTATATGGTAAAACACTAAATTTTAATAATATTTCATCATTCTTAAGTCAGTTTCTTAAATCTATAAATTTAAAATATGAATGAAACTAAAATCCCGGCTAATTTAAAAACCGAAAAATTAACAAATAATAATTAAATTAAAAATAATTTATTTCCCCCAAAAAAACAATATATTTCATAGTAAATTAAAGAATAAAGTTTTTAAATATTATCTTCTTTTTTTCTTGCATTTACAAAAACATCACAGGTGTATAATTACTACCCAGTTTCATTAATATAATTAAAATTTTCCATTTACAATTAACTCCCTGTTACCATCACTTATCTCCCAAAAAAAAATAATATAAATAAATAAAGTTGTTTTAATTTTATATTACTAACAAAATATTAATAAAAAAAACTTTTTGGTATAATATAAATAATTACGAAACAATTTAAAAAACAATTTTCATTTCAATTAATTTAACAGTCGAATTTATTTAATTTTCATGTAGCCCTTTTCAAAAAAAAAAAAAAAATAAGAAAATTATACAACATTATAATTGAAATGAGTTAAAATGCAGATGGGATAAATTTTTAATTAATTTTCAAACATAAATTGTTAATTTTTTCCTGTTAAATTTTTTATCTCTTACATTTTAAATTAGTTAAAAATAATTAAAAACTATATAAAAAATAATTAAAATTTTTAAAGAATTTTTTTAATATTTAATTTTTTTTGTTAACTAAAATTATTATTTACTTAATGACACATCTTATTTTTATTAGCTACACATTTCTAAGTGAATGATTTAAATTGAATTATTAGAGATTTCTTATATAGCATATGAATTAATCCGCCCTCGAAAACAAAATCAAAGTATATTTGTATAATTAATATTTATATGTTTAGATAGAAATAAAATAATGGTAAAGAAAATCTATATACATAATAAACTAAATAATATTCCTCAAAAAAAAAAAAAAATTTTGATAATGGAATTTTGCTAAACTGATTGATAGATCAATTAATATTATGGTACTATGTGAAAGAGTGCCACTCCTTTGTAATTTATATTATTAATTATTTATGCTGTTTTGTCTGGATCTAATTTCTTGTGTCTAGGACAATTAATTATTCAAGGATATAATGTCATATTATTTATTATGGTTAATAACAAAATCAAAATTGTATAGTTTTAATATGGTTACATTATTTATACCAATTCATATACATATAATATTATGTTTCATTTATGTGCTTCTTGAACATGAGAAGAAACTTTATCATATATATAATTTATGATTAATTTAATATGTATATAAATTGCATTTTGGAAATTTACATTATTATATAATTTATTTATCGTTTCTGTTGTTGAAATATATTCTATCTAAAGGATAATTTTGACAAAAGTCTCATACTATTATAAAGAATGTTAACAGCGATGTTGTGCGAGATATTAAACTCAACTCAGGGCATTAGTGTCGCAGGACATTCAAAGACTATATTATTTATGTTACTGTTTATGGGAGAAAATTTATCAAATTGAAACTATTGGCACCAGATATGATTTCTGGTTCATATATTAAGCATACACTATAACTATAATTTATATGAAAGTTTACTTATATATTGATATTTATTAATTCGAACTAATAATTAGTTTACTTATTATTAAAATTGTGCCTAGATTAAAAAAAAATTAAAATTGTGCCTAGATTAAATGGAAAATATTGTGTAAGGATTTGCTATTATGTATAACTTCTAACCCATTAATAAGTATCTGTAGTAAAGTGATGATTATGAGGCAGTGATCACTAAACAACTTCAAGAACCTATATGCATAAATTAGATTTCTCAGGATATTTGTACAATAAATACACTGTAATAAAAAATTACTATACTTTAAATAAAGTCATTTTTATTTCCGACATTGAATATATAGTAGATTAAATATCAAAATGTAATATTGCGTTCGAATTAGTAATCGATTATTATTCTGAATTTAGTAATCTATATTACTTCAATTAATGTAGTAGTCTAAGTAAGCAATGTAATATTCCATACTAAGGTTAGTAATTCGTTACTACTTTGTAAATGTAGTGAAATACTATTAAAATATAGCAGCATAAATTAAATGTATTAGTTTCTTTTACCAATAAATAATTTAATTAATTAAGACAAATTACAATACATACTTTAAAAACATTTCCATAGTGTATATTAAATGTTTTTAATGTATTGTAATTTATCTTAAATATTTAAATTATTTATTATAGTAAAAGAAACTAATACACAAATATACCCAAAATTGAAAATTACTCTATATAATTGTGATTTCCTGTCAAAAAAGTAAATGAAAATAGCAATATTATTTCGCGTCAACTTTCTAGAAAAGATTTCAACTGACTGATGGATAATGCAATAATTACTTGTTTGAATGTAACAAATTTGCATATGCAACTGTAGTATATATACATATCGAAAGCTAGTAATATTAAATATTTATTATTACTAAAATATTGAAAATTAAATATTTTTAACGCAGATTACTATTAGAGTACCGAATTTTCCTATTAAAGTATGTAAATTTTTACTACATTTTAAAAAGTAAAATTAATTTTTTTTCTACAGTGATCTACAGAATAAATAATAGTATAAATAACAGTTATACTGTTTCTGAACAACTATCGATGGCTAATGGATCATAGGGGAAATTGCAATAATCATTTTATGGCTGGTAGTAATTATTCGAACTGTCTGTTTGTCCTCCCTTATTTTAAAAATCACTAGTCTAAAATGCTATATAAAATTTAGGTTAAATACTGATAATATTATTTGTAAAATTCGATATTTAACTCCAGTATAAAAAATAATATTTTTTTTTTATTATTAATTAATTTAATTTTTGAATCACTATAAAAAAAAAAACAATTTATGTTATTTATAACTTTTATCATAGTGTTAGAAATACTGATAAAATAAAAATTATAATTATTTATAAAAATTTTGCAGTTGTATAATCAAATTGATCAAAAATCAATAATAATTAATTTCAGTATTAATTTTAATTAATTATTTTAAACAAAGAAAAATGAAAATTTATTCAGTATTTTTGTTTTTTTCTGATAGTTAATTACGAATATAAAACAATTACTCAATTGAAAATTCAGAAATTTTCCTGGTTCTCTTATACAATATTTACTACATTAAATATTTTATTATTCATAGAAAATTTACTGAACAAGAAAGAATATTAATAATTGTTTTTATTAAAATGAAATTTTTAATGTTAATTAAAAATTACACAAATATTTTTTTGTCTTCAATTTATAGTTTTTTTTACTGAATATTTTAATAAAGTTTTGATAGGAATAGTAATTAAAATTAAATAATGCAAATTAAGTCTCTATAAAATTTAATTAGTTTACTATTCTGAAGATATCTTCAAATTATTTGTTTGTGTTTATACATAAAAAATATAATTAATTTATAATTTGAAATTTTTTATGAAAATTACACACTAATTAGTACTGAAACTATGTATCAAATTATTTGTAAATAAATGTTTTTACCTTATTAATTCTATTTAAATTTTTCCAGGACAGTCGCCATAGGGCTCCTTAATTTCAATCAATGAATATCCCTAATTAATTCAGTATAAAATATAAAATAAAATTAGTTAGTTTATAAGACCTCTCCCTTATAATGGAGTGGCCATTCTGACCACTACCAACTTGTATACTATTTTGTATTGTAGCTATATAATATTACAATGATTTTATACAAGGTACATGTCTGTAGGACATACCAACTATATACTCAGCTTAACTATTCCAGCTTGAGTATGGCCATTCTGACCACTACCAACTTGTATACTATTTTGTATTGTAGCTATATAATATTACAATGATTTTATACAAGGTACATGTCTGTAGGATATACCAACTATATACTCAGCTTAACTATTCCAGCTTGAGTATGGCCATTCTGACCACTACCAACTTGTATACTATTTTGTATTGTAGCTATATAATATTACAATGATTTTATACAAGGTACATGTCTGTAGGACATACCAACTATATACTCAGCTTAACTATTCCAGCTTGAGTATGGCCATTCTGACCACTACCAACTTGTATACTATTTTGTATTGTAGCTATATAATATTACAATGATTTTATACAAGGTACAGTGAAAATGGTCCACCTTTACAAAAAATCAAAATTATAAAGAAAAATCTTGAAAAACATATAGGGGAAGAAAAAAATGAAACAAGTAGATTTTTATAGTTTAATACTTGCGTAATGTCATTTAATAAAACAAATTCTTCAAAAAAATAACAAAAATAAAAAATAATTTAATTCAATTATTAAAATACGACATCACAGTGAAAATGGTCCATCTTAAATTGGAATTAGAAAAATTACATTTTGGACCATTTTCACTGTGAGTCACTGTACATGTCTGTAGGACATACCAACTATATACTCAGCTTAACTATTCCAGCTTGAGTATGGCCATTCTGACCACTACCAACTTGTATACTATTTTGTATTGTAGCTATATAATATTACAATGATTTTATACAAGGTACATGTCTGTAGGACATACCAACTATATACTCAGCTTAACTATTCCAGCTTGAGTATGGCCATTCTGACCACTACCAACTTGTATACTATTTTGTATTGTAGCTATATAATATTACAATGATTTTATACAAGGTACATGTCTGTAGGACATACCAACTATATACTCAGCTTAACTATTCCAGCTTGAGTATGGCCATTCTGACCACTACCAACTTGTATACTATTTTGTATTGTAGCTATATAATATTACAATGATTTTATACAAGGTACATGTCTGTAGGACATACCAACTATATACTCAGCTTAACTATTCCAGCTTGAGTATGGCCATTCTGACCACTACCAACTTGTATACTATTTTGTATTGTAGCTATATAATATTACAATGATTTTATACAAGGTACATGTCTGTAGGACATACCAACTATATACTCAGCTTAACTATTCCAGCTTGAGTATGGCCATTCTGACCACTACCAACTTGTATACTATTTTGTATTGTAGCTATATAATATTACAATGATTTTATACAAGGTACATGTCTGTAGGACATACCAACTATATACTCAGCTTAACTATTCCAGCTTGAGTATGGCCATTCTGACCACTACCAACTTGTATACTATTTTGTATTGTAGCTATATAATATTACAATGATTTTATACAAGGTACATGTCTGTAGGACATACCAACTATATACTCAGCTTAACTATTCCAGCTTGAGTATGGCCATTCTGACCACTACCAACTTGTATACTATTTTGTATTGTAGCTATATAATATTACAATGATTTTATACAAGGTACATGTCTGTACGACATACCAACTATATACTCAGCTTAACTATTCCAGCTTGTGTATGGCCACTCTGACCACTACCACCTTGTATACTATTTTGTATTGTAGCTATATAATATTACAATGATTTTATACAAGGTACATGTCTGTAGGACATACCAACTATATACTCAGCTTAACTATTCCAGCTTGAGTATGGCCATTCTGACCACTACCAACTTGTATACTATTTTGTATTGTAGCTATATAATATTACAATGATTTTATACAAGGTACATGTCTGTAGGACATACCAACTATATACTCAGCTTAACTATTACAGCTTGTGTATGGCCACTCTGACCACTACCACCTTGTATACTATTTTGTATTGTAGCTATATAATATTACAATGATTTTATACAAGGTACATGTCTGTAGGACATACCAACTATATACTCAGCTTAACTATTCCAGCTTGAGTATGGCCATTCTGACCACTACCAACTTGTATACTATTTTGTATTGTAGCTATATAATATTACAATGATTTTATACAAGGTACATGTCTGTACGACATACCAACTATATACTCAGCTTAACTATTCCAGCTTGAGTATGGCCATTCTGACCACTACCAACTTGTATACTATTTTGTATTGTAGCTATATAATATTACAATGATTTTATACAAGGTACATGTCTGTAGGACATACCAACTATATACTCAGCTTAACTATTCCAGCTTGAGTATGGCCATTCTGACCACTACCAACTTGTATACTATTTTGTATTGTAGCTATATAATATTACAATGATTTTATACAAGGTACATGTCTGTACGACATACCAACTATATACTCAGCTTAACTATTCCAGCTTGTGTATGGCCACTCTGACCACTACCACCTTGTATACTATTTTGTATTGTAGCTATATAATATTACAATGATTTTATACAAGGTACATGTCTGTAGGACATACCAACTATATACTCAGCTTAACTATTCCAGCTTGAGTATGGCCATTCTGACCACTACCAACTTGTATACTATTTTGTATTGTAGCTATATAATATTACAATGATTTTATACAAGGTACATGTCTGTAGGACATACCAACTATATACTCAGCTTAACTATTACAGCTTGTGTATGGCCACTCTGACCACTACCACCTTGTATACTATTTTGTATTGTAGCTATATAATATTACAATGATTTTATACAAGGTACATGTCTGTAGGACATACCAACTATATACTCAGCTTAACTATTCCAGCTTGAGTATGGCCATTCTGACCACTACCAACTTGTATACTATTTTGTATTGTAGCTATATAATATTACAATGATTTTATACAAGGTACATGTCTGTACGACATACCAACTATATACTCAGCTTAACTATTCCAGCTTGAGTATGGCCATTCTGACCACTACCAACTTGTATACTATTTTGTATTGTAGCTATATAATATTACAATGATTTTATACAAGGTACATGTCTGTAGGACATACCAACTATATACTCAGCTTAACTATTCCAGCTTGAGTATGGCCATTCTGACCACTACCAACTTGTATACTATTTTGTATTGTAGCTATATAATATTACAATGATTTTATACAAGGTACATGTCTGTACGACATACCAACTATATACTCAGCTTAACTATTCCAGCTTGAGTATGGCCATTCTGACCACTACCAACTTGTATACTATTTTGTATTGTAGCTATATAATATTACAATGATTTTATACAAGGTACATGTCTGTACGACATACCAACTATATACTCAGCTTAACTATTCCAGCTTGAGTATGGCCATTCTGACCACTACCAACTTGTATACTATTTTGTATTGTACCTATATAATATTACAATGATTTTATACAAGGTACATGTCTGTAGGACATACCAACTATATACTCAGCTTAACTATTCCAGCTTGAGTATGGCCATTCTGACCACTACCAACTTGTATACTATTTTGTATTGTAGCTATATAATATTACAATGATTTTATACAAGGTACATGTCTGTAGGACATACCAACTATATACTCAGCTTAACTATTCCAGCTTGAGTATGGCCATTCTGACCACTACCAACTTGTATACTATTTTGTATTGTAGCTATATAATATTACAATGATTTTATACAAGGTACATGTCTGTACGACATACCAACTATATACTCAGCTTAACTATTCCAGCTTGTGTATGGCCACTCTGACCACTACCACCTTGTATACTATTTTGTATTGTAGCTATATAATATTACAATGATTTTATACAAGGTACATGTCTGTAGGACATACCAACTATATACTCAGCTTAACTATTCCAGCTTGAGTATGGCCATTCTGACCACTACCAACTTGTATACTATTTTGTATTGTAGCTATATAATATTACAATGATTTTATACAAGGTACATGTCTGTACGACATACCAACTATATACTCAGCTTAACTATTCCAGCTTGAGTATGGCCATTCTGACCACTACCAACTTGTATACTATTTTGTATTGTAGCTATATAATATTACAATGATTTTATACAAGGTACATGTCTGTAGGACATACCAACTATATACTCAGCTTAACTATTCCAGCTTGAGTATGGCCATTCTGACCACTACCAACTTGTATACTATTTTGTATTGTAGCTATATAATATTACAATGATTTTATACAAGGTACATGTCTGTAGGACATACCAACTATATACTCAGCTTAACTATTCCAGCTTGAGTATGGCCATTCTGACCACTACCAACTTGTATACTATTTTGTATCGTAGCTATATAATATTACAATGATTTTATACAAGGTACATGTCTGTAGGACATACCAACTATATACTCAGCTTAACTATTCCAGCTTGAGTATGGCCATTCTGACCACTACCAACTTGTATAGTATTTTGTATTGTAGCTATATAATATTACAATGATTTTATACAAGGTACATGTCTGTAGGACATACCAACTATATACTCAGCTTAACTATTCCAGCTTGAGTATGGCCATTCTGAGCACTACCAACTTGTATACTATTTTGTATTGTAGCTATATAATATTACAATGATTTTATACAAGGTACATGTCTGTAGGACATACCAACTATATACTCAGCTTAACTATTCCAGCTTGAGTATGGCCATTCTAACCACTACCAACTTGTATACTATTTTGTATTGTAGCTATATAATATTACAATGATTTTATACAAAGGTACATGTCTGTAGGACATACCAACTATATACTCAGCTTAACTATTCCAGCTTGAGTATGGCCATTCTGAGCACTACCAACTTGTATACTATTTTGTATTGTAGCTATATAATATTACAATGATTTTATACAAGGTACATGTCTGTAGGACATACCAACTATATACTCAGCTTAACTATTCCAGCTTGAGTATGGCCATTCTGAGCACTACCAACTTGTATACTATTTTGTATTGTAGCTATATAATATTACAATGATTTTATACAAGGTACATGTCTGTAGGACATACCAACTATATACTCAGCTTAACTATTCCAGCTTGAGTATGGCCATTCTAACCACTACCAACTTGTATACTATTTTGTATTGTAGCTATATAATATTACAATGATTTTATACAAAGGTACATGTCTGTAGGACATACCAACTATATACTCAGCTTAACTATTCCAGCTTGAGTATGGCCATTCTGAGCACTACCAACTTGTATACTATTTTGTATTGTAGCTATATAATATTACAATGATTTTATACAAGGTACATGTCTGTAGGACATACCAACTATATACTCAGCTTAACTATTCCAGCTTGAGTATGGCCATTCTAACCACTACCAACTTGTATACTATTTTGTATTGTAGCTATATAATATTACAATGATTTTATACAAAGGTACATGTCTGTAGGACATACCAACTATATACTCAGCTTAACTATTCCAGCTTGAGTATGGCCATTCTGAGCACTACCAACTTGTATACTATTTTGTATTGTAGCTATATAATATTACAATGATTTTATACAAGGTACATGTCTGTAGGACATACCAACTATATACTCAGCTTAACTATTCCAGCTTGAGTATGGCCATTCTGACCACTACCAACTTGTATACTATTTTGTATTGTAGCTATATAGTATTACGGCTACAAAGCTCTCATATACAAAATAAAACGATTTTGACAGTCGCTGACGCCGTACGTCTTGTATTAAGGAGAGGTCTAAGCATTATATAAATTTCAGTTTAAATTGTATTAAATTGTATTCGCAGTTCTAACTAAACATCGTATTCGTATACAACAACAAAATTATGGGTCACTGAGTGACTTTTTGCTGCTACCAAATTTTCTCTTATAGCTTAAATTATTATTTCTTAATGGTAATTTCTGGATAAACATAAATAATCAAAACGACCATTAAAATTTTATACATTTTATGCTAAAAAAACGTAATTAATAAATCCAATTTTAAATTGTAATGAAAAAAACAATATTTACTTATTTTCTGTATATAATTAATAAATTTTTCTAGAAAAACTATAATTTTTTTTCTATAAATTATGCAATTTTTTTAATTTTTTAATCATTTAAAATTCATTTTAATAAATTTACTAAAATATATTTACATATATAAAAAAAATATTATTCAAAATTATGTAAAATTCCAGATACCCTTAATAATTTTTCTAAAATATATTTTTTAAAAGTTATTGCGGTTGGATGTTAAAAGTTTATTTTACATTTTCTTTCACAAAGAAAAGAATTGTTTTTTTATTAATTTTATGTAAATTCACGACATCCTTAAATATAGAGTAATTAAAATAGCATAAGATTAAATAATAAACAATAAGTTAATAGAGATTGTTGTTATACATATTTTAGGTGAATAAATATTTTGAAAATATTTTCTTGATAGATAATTAAATAGTTACATAATATAGGTAAGTCAATTCAGTTTAGGTTGCAAAGTATTATAATTTAGTCAAAATTTATCAAGAGTTTTCCAAATTACCTGGAATTAGTTTATTACTCTTAAGAGTTTATTCCATAGCAGAAAATGGGTAAATTAAATTTGTACTTTAATCAAAATTAGCATAAATACTTTTCAAATTACAAACAGTGGACCTTTGTATAGTAATGTTATATGATATCTGTAATATATTTTACAATTTATAGAAACTTCTATAAAAAAATACTCATTATTTTTCGTGACTATATTACACAATAATTTTTTTAAATAAAATAGTAAAATCTATAAAAATATCAACAAAAACAATAAATAAGAAAACTAAATTTAAGTTGTTTTTTTTTTCTTCTGTTACATAAAATTCAAATCCCAATTATAATTTACAATAAATTATTATGGTATCATAGATGAAAATAAATAATGGTTTATTCTCGGGGTATTTTAAAGTTGTATAAGTTCTACATTTGCTATAGACGACATTAACTTTTTTGAAAATATAATAATTTTGAAAATCAGTATGAGTACCGCATAAATAATATTATATGTATGTATAATAATTTTAATAATTTATTATATTTAAATTATTAAAACTTTGTTTAAAATTATTATGATATTTATTTAACCTGGGTTAAATAAATTATGATTATCATTAAATTATCCAAAGCACGAATTTTTAATTTATTATTATATGAAATTTGATGTTAAGAAGAATGTTGATATGAATAAACATATAACAGAAACGACTTCTAAATTTTACATAATATAGACTACATATGATGGTCAACTAAAACTTGATTATTATGTCGCAAAATATCATCAGAATTTAAATAATTTAAATGATCATTATATAAACTATATAAAACATAACACAATTTCTTATTTTTTTCCTTTAAAAATTTCATTACCGCATACCGCAATTCTATATAACAACTTCAGGATAAATGAAACTTTTTTTATATTACTTATATAATTTTTTCCCCATTAATTTTACTTCTTCTTTAATCTAATATTTCAAATCATTCAGATTTAAAATGGCCGCTTGAATTGAAATATATATAAAAAAAAATACTCGGAGTTCTGCATATTTTATAAAATGGCTTCCAAATTATAATTTTTTTTAAGAATAATAGAATAGTAGAAAATACAACAATAAATTAATGATGGTCGCTCTTATTAATATCAAACGCAAAAAAAAAATAATTAACTCCGCCCACTTTCTCCAGTTTATTGAAAATTTAAGTTAAATTGTCAGTCGCAGTGCGAATGTTGAATAAGTAACACGTAATAATAAATTTTCATAATGATAAATTTTGTTTGGTGAGTTAATATAATTAATTTTTTACAAACTTTTTAAATGATAATTTTAGAATTTAATCATTTTGAAATGATTCTGCTCTCTGTAATGATTCGTAAAATCGTTTTTTTTTTATGACAAAATATTGAATCTTATTATTTTTAATTTGAATTTCTGTCTTCATTAATTTTGACAACAAAAAAGCGATGATAACAAACATTAATAATTTGTTTTTGTGCACCGTAAAATTCAATATATCTCGCACTTTATTAAGGTTTTTTCGTATTAAGTTCAAAGGTTCTCGCACTTTATTAATGTTTTTTCGTATAAAGTTCAAAATTTGTTGAAAATATTGACATTATGGAACTGATTTATTATTTTCATTATATACATAATAATTTTAATCTGTTAATTAGCAAAATTATGTTTCAGACTATACAATCCAATTATCCGTCCTGTTTATACTAATGAAGGTCCTGTCAATTAATTGAAAATTTTAATGTGCGTCTTGCAATAATTCTTAGACTAAATTATAAATTTTGTATTTAAAGACAGAATCGAAAGAAAATTAATGATACTAAACTTTTTGGAAAATTCAAAAATAAACTTTTAATACTTAATTTTATAATTTGTATCCTTTGACTTTTTTCGCTTCTAAAATTATCGTTACCATATTTTTCATAAAAAAAAATATTATAAATTTTGTCCTGTCAAAAACCAAAAAATAATTATTTAACTATTATTTTTATTTTCCATGCACTACAAAAAAACCTAAATATAATTATCCTTAATATCCTTTTTTAAAATTTATTATCATATTTTCATTTTATAATTTCTTTAAAAAACAAAAAAAAGGAAAAATATTTTTTTTTGCATTGTTAAAATTTTGTAATTGAAAAGGAAAAATTATAATTTTATTTTTGTTCTTATTATACCAGCGAATTGGGAAACGCTACAAGGAATATTTAACTGCAGATTTGTTGCTCTTTATAGTGTATATAAAGACTTTTAGAATTTACCTTTACCAAAAAAATTTGTTGAGAAAGAGTAATAAAACTTTTAGTTTTATTCAAAACTTCCTTTTTTTTTTAAAAAAAACTTTGTGGTCCGAAATGTGATAAATTAAAATTTTATATTAGTTGGGAATAACAGCTAAAGGATAAAATTTATTTAACTTAGTGTAACTTATGTAATTAAAGCAAAAAATAAGTTATGAACATCGAATAGATTTCCTTTAAATTTTTTTCCTGTTTCTATAAAATTTATATTTAAATTCTTGTTCAATTTTCATTTAATTTTCGTGTTTTATTCGCAAATATTTAAATCTTTGTTCAATTTTCATTTAATTTTCGTGTTTTATTCGCAAATATTTAAATTCTTGTTCAATTTTCATTTAATTTTCGTGTTTTGTTCGCAAATATTTATATCCTTGTTCAATTTTCATTTAATTTTCGTGTTTTTTTCGCAAATAATTAAATCTTTGTTCAATTTTCATTTAATTTTCGTGTTTTATTCGCAAATAATTAAATCTTTGTTCAATTTTCATTTCATTTTCGTCTTTTTTTCGCAAATATTTAAATCTTTGTTCAATTTTCATTTAATTTTCGTCTTTTATTCGCAAATATTTATATCCATGTTCAATTTTCATTTAATTTTCGTGTTTTATTCGCAAATATTTAAATCTTTGTTAATTTTCATTTAATTTTCGTCTTTTATTCGCAAATATTTAAATCTTTGTTCAATTTTTATTGCATTTTCGTGTTTTTTTCGCAAATATTTAAATCTTTGTTCAATTTTCATTTAATTTTCGTGTTTTTTTCGCAAATATTTAAATCTTTGTTCAATTTTCATTTAATTTTCGTCTTTTATTCGCAAATATTTATATCCTTGTTCAATTTTCATTTAATTTTCGTGTTTTATTCGCAAATATTTAAATCTTTGTTCAATTTTCATTTAATTTTCGTGTTTTATTCGCAAATATTTATATCCTTGTTCAATTTTCATTTAATTTTCGTGTTTTTTTCGGAAATAATTAAATCTTTGTTCAATTTTCATTTAATTTTCGTGTTTTATTCGCAAATATTTATATCCTTGTTCAATTTTCATTGCATTTTCGTCTTTTATTCGCAAATATTTAATTGTTTGTTTAATTTTTCATTTAATTTTCGTCTTTTATTCGCAAATATTTAAATCTTTGTTCAATTTTTATTGCATTTTCGTATTTTGTTCGCAAATATTTATATCCTTGTTCAATTTTCATTTCATTTTCGTGTTTTTTTCGCAAATAATTAAATCTTTGTTCAATTTTCATTTCATTTTCGTCTTTTATTCGCAAATATTTAATTGTTTGTTTAATTTTTCATTTAATTTTCGTCTTTTATTCGCAAATATTTAAATCTTTGTTCAATTTTTATTGCATTTTCGTATTTTGTTCGCAAATATTTATATCCTTGTTCAATTTTCATTTCATTTTCGTGTTTTTTGCGCAAATAATTAAATCTTTGTTCAATTTTCATTTCATTTTCGTCTTTTATTCGCAAATATTTAAATCTTTGTTCAATTTTCATTTAATTTTCGTCTTTTATTCGTAAATATTTATATCCTTGTTAAATTTTCATTTAATTTTCGTGTTTTGCTCGCAAATATTTAAATCTTTGTTCAATTTTCATTTAATTTTCGTGTTTTGTTCGCAAATATTTATATCCTTGTTAAATTTTCATTTAATTTTCGTGTTTTGCTCGCAAATATTTAAATCTTTGTTCAATTTTCATTTAATTTTCATGTTTTGTACGCAAATATTTATATCCTTGTTCAATTTTCATTTCATTTTCGTCTTATTCGCAGATCGTAAACGATAAACTTAAAACGAATTCGTTGTTTTTTTTTTTGCTTCAATGGAAATTTTATTAAATCTAAAGTATTTCCATGTTTCTTCTACAAGTATTCTCATTCGTTAACTTGTTTCCCTAATGTAAATGTGGTTCGTCAATGAACTCTATAAGAATTTCGTTTATATCTTCCTCTTAATTTTTCAGTTATTTATTATCTTGGATCGCCCCATTCTGTCAAACCATAATAATAGTAAAAAAAAAATATCTTGTATACCCAAAATTTATATACCCATAAATTTTATTAAAAAAAACTTTAATTTATTTCCTCTACAACTTATAAAAAATTAATTTAATTAAACAGAAAATTGTAAATTTCTTTTCTTTTGGTGGGGAATTTATTTTTGTCCTTAAGGATTAACACAAAACCAAAGCAACCACAATAAAAATGACTTAAAGAATTATTTCATTTCAATTTTTATAATCGCATAAAATCCTTTGTTAGATTTAGGAAAAGTTTAAAATTTTAATATTTATTAAATACTTTAAAGGACACGAAGAAAGTGAACCATTTTTTTTTAAATAAAATATATAAGTAATAAATTAGAAAATCTTAAGAAATTTCGACATTTTTAAAAATCAGAAACAGGAATAATTCCAAAAAACTATATAGTTATTTTAGCGCCTGGCAATAATTTTCAGAAAAAAATCCAAACTATTGTTAAAAGCAGCTACCAACTAATTTAGAGCAGTGTTGGAAACTTAACGCCAACGCTATAAAATTTTGCAAATCATCAGTGGGTAAAAAAAATGTCAAAATGAAATGACGCATATTGAATTAACTAACATTAAAGATGGCTCCGGGAAAACCAGTCAAAAACATTTCAGTAAAAAAAGAAGGTATTTCAGTCAAAAATAAGAAGGCATCTGGTGTCAAAATAATTTTTGACTGAATTACCTTTTAAAAAAGATATTCAATCAAAAAACTGAAAAGGAATTCCAGTCAAAACCTCAAAACCGCGTGGAAAAGGGAAAATATCTTCATTTGTTTATAATTTTTTATAAAAAAATTGGTTAATAAAGAAAAGGCAACTCAGTCAAACTTTTTTTGATCGGAATGCCTTTTTTTTTTTACTGAAGTTCCATCTTGAAAAGGCATTTCAGTCATAAAATTTGTATGAAAGCTGGACTTTTTGAGGCGCTGGAACATTGAGCTGGCACAATACAAACTATATGGACTGACCTTTATGGCAATTGCTTATTGGTACGATAATATAATTTATATTTTAAATTAACAAGCAATTTTCACGATGATGATTAGATTTTTGTTTTTTTGTGGTCATATAATAAAAAAGTAAATAATACTTGAAATCCGGAAAAAAATAATTCAGATCATAAGGACTTAATATACATTTATGACTGCCGTACACTTTACACAATAATATAAATCTTTTACACAAACACATTTATACAAAACAGAAAAATTAATATCCTTCCAAAAGAAATAAAAGGAAACAAAAAAAAACAAATAATTTGATGAAAGTTTTTGGATTTATTTTTTATATTTCTTTTTCCTTCTAAACATTTTTCTTTTGCGTCATGTAGGATTAAAAATACTGTTTATTTTCATCTTAACCGAAAATATACTACATATATATAAATATAATATTAGATTCTTAGTTAGTAATAAGAAAACATTAAAATGTAATAAATATATTTTTATATTATTATCGTAAAAAATATATTTGAGAATTTATTTGAAATAAATAATAATAAAAGTTTGGATTAATTTCATCTGGTGAAGAATTTTATCAGATTAATTCGAAATTTTATGTATATAGAGGTAATAAAATCCGTCAGAATGGTCAAGGATGAATATGTTTCAAAGTAAATTTATTCAAAAATTAAAATAACATTAATATATTGGCTTTGATTAAATTACTATTATATGAAATATTATACCTTTTATAATACAGTGTTAATCATATTTGAGAAATTTTCAAAAATTTAAATGGTAATATACGAGTTTCTGACAATTCTCCATGTATAGTCAATTCATTGTACGATTTTAGTCAATTCATTCCATAGCGAAGTAATTTCGTAAGAAAACGTTCAATTTTATATGGAAAATCTCCAATAATTTTCAGTAATAAGACTCGTATTAAACAAACTAATAAGCCTAATTGCTCAATAATGAATATACCCTCGTGCTCTGACCAATGAATTGTCCGGAGTACGAGGGTATATCTATGTATACTCAAAATATTGTTTGATATTGCCAGTCTAGTGAATTTGTCTATACGTGTATTTTTCAAATTCGTCAAAATATTACGACAATTTTTTATATAGCAAAATAACGATTGTAATCGAATTTATTTAAAAGCAATATATGTGGAAAATTACAATTAATATCTAGAATTTAATTCAGTTAAAGTCCTGTGTCGCACTCTGCAACATAAATTATATATGACTACTATAAATAGTCTAAAAAGTTGATTCTGAAAATCATATAGTATTAATTTCCCCTCAACGATATAGAATTTTCACTAACAAATTAAATTTAAATAAAGACCCAAACCACAAAAAAAAAAAAAATAAAAATACTGTAGATATAGGAAAATATTGAATTTTAAAGCTATTTTTTTTAAAAAAAAAGTTAATTATTACATAAAATGATGATATTTTTCATTTCATGGTTTCATTGGAATACCAAACACAATATGTAATTTATATTTGACAAAATTTCTGTATTTTCGTATACCAAAAAAAAAAAAAAAAAATTAATGAATAAATATTGTTGAGATTTAAATTTGAATTTTGTGCGAAAATTGTTTTGGTAATCAAAACACCAAAAATATGAAATTCCTTTACACAGAATATATAGTATATATAGTTTCCAATATTGTTAATTTATATTTAGATTTTCTGGGTGGAAATTTACGAATTTAGAATTTAGATTTCCATGGAATAAATATATTTTTGAAATATATTTACAAATTTTTGTATTAGATATTTTTTTGAATGATAGTTGGTTTTATAAATAAAGCAATTGATTATGAGCTTATAATGAATTATGTATATAGTACAATTTCACATTAAATATTTCCAACACATTTTTACAACAATTTTGAATTATATTATGATTTTCAAATTAAATTGCAAACAGTTTTCAAAAAATAAATTAAACACTACACATAAATAGTCTAAAATATTAATATATAATATTAAAATAAAGGGATCATGACAAAATCTTAGATCAAAAATCTTGCTTGCGACAAAATCTCGACTTTTTACAAAAATTTGATTTTCTTACGTAAATCAAGATGCGACAAAATCTCGATTTTTCAAAAATCTTTATCGTCAAAATCTTTACATAAATCCCGATTTTGAAAATATAAATTATTATATTTCAAATTAAAAAAAAAAATTAATGAGTAAACAAAAATACATCTTACACTACAGTCATGACTTTTCCTCTGCTCACATAACCAACGATATTTATTTTCTTGTTTTTTTTTTTCTAAATGGTAGACATAACCATCGACTGCTAATTTAAAGTTTCCTTTATTCGAAGGAATTAATTCAATTTTAATTTTAATTATACACTCACTTGTACTAGCACAGTAATTGAACTGCATTAATCGATATTAATTTTACATAAATCAACCGCAAACTGTATTATTATAACGGTAAAATATTTAAATGTTACTTAAGAGAATAATTGTTTTATAATAATAATACTATAATCTTCTTGATTAAGAGTATGAGTAATTTTTTATTGATGTACAGACAGGAGAGAGTTCAGTTATAAATTAAAGGTTAGTGTAGTTGTTAGGTACAAATCTCATGTTGTATCACTATGTCGCTATCTCGCCCGCATTCTGTATTGCAAATAATTTTTTTCATCGAGATTTTGTCGCATCAAGATTTTTTATTTAGGGTATTGGTTAAAAGTATTTTGTAATAAGGTTTTTTTTTTCGAGATTATGTTACAAACCCTAAAATAAATTCACATTATAGTAATACTAAATTTAAATATTTTAGTATTTAAATGAATAAATTTAAAATAAAATTATTATAAATAAATATTTTTGATTTTTCATCTTTATTAAGTTTTTCACTTGAGTTTCCGCAGTAAAATTTATTAAAATTAAAATATATTTTACAACAGTTACCTACTAGTTAATTTAACATAGATTTAAAGTATTAAATTTATTTTAAGACTCTATTTTAGCCAAACTTATACAAGCGTTTAATTTAATTTGAAAAAAAAATGTTAAAAATATTTTAAAATATGATTTTATATAGACATTTGGGGAAAACGATTTAATTTAATATGTTAATTTCAGTAAACTAATTTTATAAATTTAGTAATTTCTATTTTATATAATAAAAATCTTCCACTAATATTTAGGAACACATCAAATTTATTAACCTCATTAACATATTTTAAAAGAGTATAGTTCAATTAATATTTATATTACCGCACAAAATATTCTAATTTAACAAAATTTTCTACAAATTTTATTCAATTCCTAATGTTAAATATACAAATTTTATATAAATTTTTTTAATTTTTTTTGTATAAAATTTACACATAATTATGATGATTTTATACATAATTTTAAATCAAAATTATCACTTATATATATACACATTTTTTTTTAATAAACAAACAATAATCATAATAATTTCCTTAAATTTTAAATATATGTATATAAAAGTGAAAAATCATAAGAATGTTTCTCGCATAATACATTTATGATGGCTGTAACATTTTAGTAATAACACAAACAAACAAAAAAATATTTTTATAACAATATTATTAAAATGTAAAACATAAAATGGAATGTATTACCAGGTAAACATAACATTTTTTTTTTTTTTGGCAATAATAATAATAAGCTAAAAATTAACATAAACATTTTATGTTTCGGTATATGAAAAATACTTTAAAAAAAATTGTTGTAAATTTAATTTAAATATAGATTTTTTTTTTTGCAAATAATTTCTGAATAATGAAATAAGGAAAATTATTATAATTTTTTAAAAAAATTTTTTGGTAAATTTAAAATATTTCTTTTTGATGATAATCTCATTTAAATCTGACTTTTTGCTCAGATTTTCATAATTTTTTCAATATAATAATTATGTATGTAATATTATTATCTTAGTCTGAATGATTAAAAGATTTGTTAAAAATTACTCTTGTGTACCAGGAGAATCCATATAATTATAGTAAATCGAAAATATTGATGATATAAATTAAATATTTTAAAGTGTAACATAAACTTTTAAAATATTATGGCAACTATTTTTTACCGGTAATAAATACTTTCTATCGATATTTCATAAATTTTAGTTATATTTTTTCGGATAGATAAAGAATAGTGTAATAATTCTGTAGCAAAATCTGTTAAATTAAGTTATTTATGACATTAAATGGTTCTACGCTATGTAATAATTAATATTGGAACTAACACAATATAAATTTAGTTTCAGACTTTTTCCATGTGGTAGCCTTGCTCAGTTCCGTGGGTACTCTGCATCTAAACTTTTAATAAATTAAGAAATGAACTTATATATGTTTTCTTAAATACAATATTTAATGATTTATTTAACTTAGAATTTTAGTAAAATGTCGAAATTTTTTTATAAGATTTATTAACATTTTATATATTTAAATAATAAAACTACTTGTACAGAATAAAATTTGTGAGCTACTATTTATGTAATGCAAGTTATATCATACCATATTTATTTAGTTTAATTTTTCCAATTTAGTTAGGCTTAAAGGACATAAATAACAGAAGCATTTCGTCATATATTTTTAAAATTTATTACACCAAAAATCAATTTCTATATATTTATACGAGGTAATATAAATTGTTGTCATCGCTATATAGAAATTTTTATATATATCTAAAAGTACTTATCAATATTTTATAACCCAATTCGCAATAAAAATTCATTTGAAGCTTAATTCTATTTATTTTCCTTTTCAAAATATAAACTGGAAAATCGTTATTTCACATATCAACTAATAACCAACTCTTAAAGGATAAATTGGATACATCCCAGTTTCATAGAATTTTAGAAAATCTATTTAATGTTCTATACAGAACATCTGTTGGAGTCATTAATACCTGTATTTGGAATTGGATTGTTTTTCCACCAATAAAATTTGAGTTTCTTAATGTTCTGATAGGAGAGTGGCTAAGAATTTTGCTGCTTAATATGATCATAGTTATTGTTATCACTGCATAGATTATAGGTAAATAAAGTATATGCACATTAGAAGCCCCGTCTATCTTGCAATTTAAAATATATATTTTTTTAGTCATTAATTTGTACTATTAAATTGTGGAAAATTTTTACTTTTAGATATTGTTATATAAAAATACTTTTAAAGGGAGATTTACAATGATGCGTGCACGCGTGACTTATGTAGTTGTTGAGATCGTACGCGGTGCTCTCAAATTGTGAACCACAATGTCGCGTGCGTTTGACAAGTCTAAGTAATAAAAAATAAACAAAATATCAAAGCAAATTAGTAGTATATTTGTGAAGTGTGTGAAATAAACATGTTAGAGTAATTATTGATGTCTATATTAAAGAAATTGATGAAAATCTCTTAAGTGTTTCCACATTATTTTACACATTTCAGCTATAAATTAATATTAAATTTTTCAAATATCTTAATTAGAATAGTTCACATTTATTTAATTTACCAGTTTCTCCAAGCTCTTTTGCTCTTTTGCAAGCAAAAATTCATTACTTTTAACTTTTTTGATCAAAAGTTCGTATTTATTTAATTAATATTAGATAAATTTAAACAATTCATATGTCAAACGAATCAACGCTTCAAAAAGTAGAAAGTGGATCTACTATACGTGTGCGACAAGGGTGCGTGCGTTTGAAAAACTACATTTAAAGATGTTCCATAATTTATGTTCATATATTCTACTCAACCTGTCAACGTTTTACGCGCATACACGCGTTTGTTGCAACATTCTGTTTCTCTCATAAATTATTATATTTTTATTAAATCAATTATCAATCGTATATATCAATATTTGAAAATTACTTAAATTTAATAATTTATTAAATATTATTAAAGTATTAATATTTCTTATTTAATTTTAATATATTTTATAAATATATTAATTGGATTTTATTATGGAAATTATTTTGATAATATGTTTTAGTCCTTTGTATGTATATATACCAATATTTTTATCATCACAGATAATATATTATTCAATTATGCTAATGATGTGTCTACGAATTGGAATTGCTAAAGATTATATTGTTTTACATATTTTTATATGGAAATTTATTTTCTAATTCTTGAATATTATCATTTTTTAATATTTTATATGATGATTAAACACTGAATAATTTGATTAGAAAATGAATAATAACGAAAATATAAGAACAATAATTGATATTATGTAAATTTTTAAATAGAATAACTCGTGTGACTTTTATTATATTGAAATTTAAATTGAATTTTCTAATAAATCTATATCAGAAGGATATAAAATATTGTGTACTATACAATTGCTAATATAATTTTAATTAAACTATATAATATGTACAGTATAAAATCATTTTGTTTGTAATAATATTTAAATGCAAAATTTATTTTAGACAAAATTTAACAATTTATCTTATTCACTACATTAAACTTAATGAGTTTCCTTTTTATGAAAATATATTTATGTAATAAAATTTAATTATAATTTTGAAATTAATTTTCCAATTAAAATATTTTCACAAATAAAATTTATTGAGATAAAATATAGAAAATTATTGTTATATTGATTTGAAAATAGATTAATATTTTGTATTTATTTATATAACAAAATTTTATGATTAAAATCATTTATATTGTCAATTTTATACTTAAATTTATATTAAAAATTTAATTTAATTGCAAATTTGGATAATTCATCATGAATTATTCACCGTACAACCAATTTATCGTATTACTTATTTATTGAGACTTTTCTGTTGTTATATATTTGAAGCTTTTTCGAAATAAAATTAATCTTTTGCGAACTCAAAGTATTAAATAATGAAATTACTCGACTATAATGAGTTCTATCGTACTTTTCTATATCGTGAATCATTTATACTCAAATAGAAAATTATCCTTTAATTAAGAAATGAGGATAAACATAAATAAAATTTATAGGAATATAAATAAAACAGAATATCTTTTTTTTATTTACTTCTACAAATGCAACCGCAATGTGCAACAGGAAGTCATGAAAGTAAAAGAATATTTATACCTATAACCCAAACACAATTCAGTAAATGCACGAGTTAATCTATTATAATAAATTAATATAAAAATTCTATCATGTATTCTTAAGGCCAGTGCAGAGTGCCTGTGTTAAGCGTCAAATTTTCAACAAAATTATTTTAACATAATGGAAATCAATGGAGCAATGTTGAAAATTTAACACCAACGATAGATAATTTGAAAATCAGTACGTGGACCAGAAATTTCAAAATGGAATTTCATTTACATTAAAATTTTGTTTGCCCTGCTCTCTGGCTTCTTGAATTCGTATTAAAAAATTTAACTATCGCGAGACGCTAAACCCATATCATTCTACTCTGACCATAATAATAAGTTATTTCTTCTTCTTTTGAAAGAAATTATTTTCTAGCAACGAAATAAATTATCCATTTTGACTTTAAATGCTTTCTGTAAGTCTGTTTTTTAAAATTTACCACTTTAAGGATCCTTAAACTTTAATTTTTTTTTGTATATATAATTTTATTGCATGTTAAAAATATTAAATAATAATTTTTTACTTTGTTGTGAGAAACTGGGAAATTATCTTTGTAAAAAAAAAAGTTTGTAAAAACCATTAATCAATAAAACTGAATTTACTTAAATAAAATTATAAATTTGTTTTTACAAATCACTTTTATCCTTTCAGGCAGAATAATATTTAAATTATGATATTTAATTCAATTGTATATGGTTTTGCATTTTTCAATAAATTGCATTCAAAGTTTTTTTTATACATTTTATTATTCACATAAATATGCAAATAAATTTGATCGTATAATTTTTTTTTTTTAATATTCATTTTGAATATTGAATCAATGCATAAAGGAATTTTTATTCTATAAAATAAAAATTGAATTAAAATATTGGAAATTTAAAAAGTTTTTTCTATGTTGAAAATGTGAAGTGTAAAATAAAAGAAAATACATTCAACTAAATTTTTTTTTTCACAATCAATTTAAATATAATTTAAATAAATTTAAATTATTGTTCTACAGATTCTAAATTGATTAAAATTTGTCGATAAAAATGAATTCAGTGTAAAATTTTAAGACTGGAAAAAATGCTGGCGTTCGACTTCAACTTTCTGTCAACCATTTTTCTCACTATAAAGGCCACTGCCTTTTGATGCAATAAATGTAATAGTTTCTTTGCTAAATAGGATATACCAGGCTATTGAGTCAAAAATGCATGAACCATATATAATCATGAATTACATTATAGAATTGTAAATTGAATAATTTTACTTTCCATATTTTAACAAATCTTACTTCGTTTAGCGAAAATATCTGAGAGCAATTTGTAATGGAATTTCATTTATATTACATGCTACTTTTGGGGTATTATACTTTATAGTAAAATCTAGAGACTCAATATTAATTTCACCATTACAATACTTTTATACTAATTTCATTTAAAAAGCGAAATTTTAAAAAACTAATTAAATTATTTTACTAAAGTACCTTTTCAATTATAAAACTAAAAAAATACTTCTATATTTTTATTGTATACCAATTATTACTATAATTACAACACTAATTAATTTATGATCTCAACTTATTTACAGAAATATTTGAATGAGAATTTTATTAAGAATAATTGTATTATTTTTTTTATGTAATATAATTCTACTTCAATTTAATAATAGCAAAATTGTAGAATGATTTTAATTAAATAATTCCAATTAGCAGACATTTTTTTAAAGTAACCTTTATTAAAAATTAATTTCTAAATTTTAATTGTAAAAGTTTTTGATCCGATATATTTTAAATTGTCAAAAATTTGGTAAATTTTAAAGAGTTGGTAAATTTTTTAAATACCTATAGCTAGTGATATTTTTAAAGCGACAATAAAGATCCATTATACCAAGACGGTGAGAAAAAATTATCTGAAAATAATGAAAGCTGACCTAAATGTCCTTTAGGAAAGTCGACCTAAAGATGATCTATACATTGAAACGGACTGCGTATAACCGAAAAATTTTATACAAATTATATTACTTCCTTAACCAAAAACATTGATTTCCAAAATATAATTTTAGTTATTGAAAACTTCTAGCCGGTTGATTAATTGATTGTATAGAGTTGCTAGCCTGCTGACACCAACCCAGGCGACTCCATTAGGGCCGTATTTATGCCCATTTAGTTTGGCTTGATTATGGATTTAAAATTATCTATTGTAGGTTAGTCACCTTGAGTTGTACATGAAATGTAAATGCTTTGAGACTTGTATACATTCTTTAATAATTCAAAATTATTCAAATTTAAACCTATACTAATAAATATTTTTTATCTAAAAATTTAAGTAGGAAGAAATCTACTTTAATACCAAATACTCATCCACATTGTTTAGCTGGCCAAATATTATATTAGCACAAAAAACAAAATTCGTTCGAAATAATTATCTGCACTATAATATTAGAAACTCAAACATATGTAAAATCCATTTTTATTTTTATATTTATATTAATATTTTAAACATGTCCAATAGAAAAAAAGGACCTATTAAATTATTATTTTCATCATGATCAATTATTGTCAAATCAATTATTTACGTGTTATGCTTTTATTATATGATATTTTCTATTAAATAAACATATATATATGTTATATTATTCTTTTTAGGCTTTTAAAGGCTTAAATTACTATTTTTTCAGTTAAATTTTTTCTATGGATAGTATACGGAAGCTAAATTAGTACTTTTTATATTTGAAATTAGTCGTTTTTAGAAATCAAATTAGAATTTTTTAGAAAAACTCATAATCGTTTTTATTTGCAAGTTCAATTCGTTTTTAGTTAAATTTGTCCTTCCTGCTTCTGGAAAATTAAATTCATTCTTCTTAATTTATGTTACAATTACAATTTTACATAATTAATTATTAATTTTAAATAATAATTAATATAATATAATAAAATAATTAAAAAGTACTTTTCATTTATATTAAATTGTCACAACATAAACTAAAAAACGAATTTGTTTTACAAAAATACTTATTTAAATTTGCAAAAGGACGAATTTTAATTTGTAAAAAATTTACTAATTTAATAACTCTAAAACAGACTAATTTGAAATGTAAAAAGACTAATTTGGCATACCAATGCTATACATATAATAATAAATAGTTCAACTTTGTGAATTATATTCTTATTACACTTTCATTTTACAAATATACTATGATAAATTATAAATGGTTTTAAATAAAATTCATTAATAATAGTTTAGTTTTAGTTCATATTTATCATTAAAGATATTATTGTCGTTTGAAAAATTAATCTGAAACTACAGAAATATCAAATTTAATAGACAAAAATTTTACTTTACAAAGTTGGTTAATTTATTATATATACAAATATATATTTTATTCCGTTTATTAAGATGAAAATTTTGTGATAATTTTTGTAGTTATATATATTTTATTTTCTATATTATTTATATAACAACAATTTAAAATAAAATTTCGTGAATAATTTTCATAAAAAATCATTTATGTTATTCCAAGTAATAAATTTTATTTAAAAAAAAAAACACAAACTTTTATGTTTACTTTTATTTAATATTAATGTCCTTTTTTTTACACGTTATCTCAAATATTATCCATTAAAAATGATTAACGATTTCACAGAAATAAAATAAAATAATAAATATATATAAATATTTTATTTGAATCACAAATTTATGTCACAAACATTTTTTTTTTTGTTACCATGATAAATGAAAGAAATTTGAAAATTTTTGATAAAAAAATTTTTTAAAATTTAAATATTTATTATTTAAAAAAAGAGAACATAAAAATTATATAAAAATTATTAGAAAATAAATTGTTTCTAAATACAGTATTTTTTGTTTGAATTGTGAAAAATGTTTAGAATAGTTTAATTTTGTATTATGCTTAGTTACAATAGTTACAGATTTATAACAATTTAGAAGCATTTGTAATTAAAAATTGCGCCTTGAACCGAAATACATAATCATTATATGTATTAACATTTTCATTATTCTACTAAAGCAGTGAAATATAAAGTAAAATTTAATCTAATGGAGTGTTTACACTATACAAATAAATAATTTTATTTCAAATTATAATTTATTATCTGTTTTCTGTCCTAGGCAAATTTGATGCAGATACGTAAAGGAGGAACAGGAATAAATTAGTAAAATTGACTGAAGCAAATTGTCAGAAATATAGGCAATAATGGTGATTAGGAGTATGATAGATGCGATAACCATCTCGAGTACTTGAAGCGCTACAAGTAAGTAAAATTATTATATAGTTTAAATAATTTTAATAGAAATTATAATAATGATAAAATTTCGATAATAAGCATTTTGTTATAAAGAAAATTTACTGTCAACTTAAAAATGTTAAATTGTCGAAATTGTCTTTTCTATAAACTGCGACCTTTATACCCTAGTAGAGTTATGGCCAATTTTCTACGTATACCTTACTTGTGTAATTCATATATTTAACTATAAATGAATCAATTTCCTAAGTAATTTAATAATTTCTGGGCAATTTTTACTTTTACATTACCAAGTTGTTATAGTTTCGAACGCAGAGTAATGTAAATAGCCCGAAAAAGTCTAAATCATTTATCAATTTACATATGTATTGTATATTTGCATATTTTTAAGGAAATGTAATGTTTTTCTGTACATAAGCTATGTATAATATAAAGTAAATAGAGAATAGACTATTAAAAAGTAACTATATTATATTTGTCGATAAAAATCAAAGTGCTTTATTTCTACTTTTCATGTTTTTTGCATGTAACATGTCAAAATTTGGTGCTTTCCAAGGGCTATTACCATTACAAAAAGTAATCCCAAAAAATGGATACTTTCCATTTATTTCCGACCTACAAAACATGACTTTTTTTCAAAATCCATGATATCCGAAAAAAGTTGGGCACAAAATGCGTAAAAACCATGTTTGCTGGGTTGTTTCAAACAAAAGTCATTATATCCAAAGTATTTTAACTATACGCTAAGTTCAAAACCAGTGTTATCCAATTTTTTTTATAATAGATGTAAAATTAATTTAAAGTGAGTTTTGATTTTTTTTTAAATTTTCAAAACTCGCTATTTCTTCTGGACAACATCATGAGCATTGCGTACTGTTTTGCTAAAGTCGTTATTTCCAAACTTAAACAGGATCTATACACACAACAAAAGTGCACTCTTGTTTAATTTGAATTAGGATATCATTTTAAATACCTCTCACATAATAGATAAGAAAAGAACCGTAATTATAAATATCTCCGCTCATTTAGATTAAGAAGGAAATATTTGCTGTTTTCTGCAAAATGACTTAGAGTGGAGATAAGGCATTTTGGTTTTTATCGACACATATACATATGTATATAAGAATTTTTCTAATTTAAATTTTCCATCTTACATTAACAAGTCCTTATTATAATAAATAATAAAAATAAGGATATATGTACATTAATAATAAAATCTTCATTTCACTATAATGAACCTTTTCCGAAAAACTTCAAAAAACAATTTTTTTTAACAAATAAAAAATATTGTAGAAAAAGTTTTGTAAAAGTTTTTTAACAAAACTTTTAATGTGCATGTATGAAATTTGAATAAAAAGTCGAAAAATTTTGAATTCTAAAATTATAGAAAAAAATTGAAATACATACCATAATATATTTGTTATTATGTTATTTTGAATTTTTTGGAAAGAATATTTTTTTCCAAACAAATCTTTTTTGATAGAAGAAAAAAATGTATGTTAACAGAGCATACATTTTGGTATACTAAAGTTTTTGTGTTTAAGATATAGAATTGGAGTTCAGTGAACATGCAAAATAAAATAATTTAAATAATTCTTCTAAAAAACCTTGTTTACTATAACTAATATAGTGATTAGCAGAGCAGCAATTACCATAATTAATAATGGCCAAATTAGCCATAACTCTTTAGTTTTCGGTCTTGCAAATTTACTGTCCGATATTTGTATAATTTGATTTATATATTGAAGTAGAGAGGGAGCTGATAAATACTAAAGCTCCATTTTTATAGGAACAAACATTGTCAGTATATGATTGATGGTAGAGATGAAATTTTAACTTAGTTCCTATATATAACCAAAATTTCCAAAATTTATAGATATTTATATTCTAGATGAAGTACAATTCACGTAATTGATAAGTCTTTACCTTTGTTTAGGGTCTTCTCTGGTCAAGACTTTTAAATTTTGTAGGCAAAGATATATACCTACAATTATTCATTCATTTTATTATGAGACAATTTTTGTCGCTTTACTTTTTGGGGATAAGAAATATAAATTTAGTACACCCGATACCCTAGCCGAATGCCCATCACTTAGAGATGCAAATGTATGAGAAAAATATGTGTTGAAAATGAATGTGTCCTAGAAATTTTTAGTGACTGATTTTGTTGCTGGAGAATCGCAAAAGGTAATAATTAGTTAATAAAGATAATATAGGTTGACAAAATGTCCTAAAATGTCTATGAATACAAAATTTGTGACTTAAGAATCCAGTAATTTTCGAATAAACTTCAGACAAACAAACAAAGTTTCATTTTCTTAATACTACACATAATTAATAGAAAATGAATTGAGTAACATTAGTTAAATTTACTTTTCTATTTCAATTCTCTATAATATACCATTTAATATACCATTTTACCAACCATTTAAATTAGTGGATAAATAAATATAAAAAATTTATTGACAAATTTTAATCAATCAAAAAAAAAATTTTATATTATTAAATTTCACATTTTTTGTGATTTTTATATATACAAAAATTTGTTACCAATATCATATTTTTATAATATTCAAGAAATTTACTTATTTTTTTTTAAGGATTATAATAATAATTTTTTTTTTCTATACCTCGGTAACAATAAATACTTTCATTTGGATAAAATCACGTTAAGTCGTTTTAGCAATAAATTTTATTTTAATAAATAAAAATAGAAATTATATTATAGTAAGAATATTGATTTTTATTTTTATTAAATCTAATAATATAAATGCTATAAAAAAAAATGATGTCTGTTGAAAAATTAATATATACTTCTCGACAAGTTATTCCAAATTTGTATAATAATCTTTAATTCATAATTTAATATAATTTTAGTATTTAGATTATATTGCGGAGTATAACATAGGAATCATAATTAAAATGAAATTTTAATTATAGGATTAAATCAAAATAATGCAATTAGTTCTAATTTTCACAATAAAATTCGATATTATGTAGCTATTTCCAATTTAAAATTGTTTCAAATGTCCTTGAAGAATTTGTATTTGTTACAAAAATATAAAATATTTTCAAAAATAAAGAGTAACATCAAAATATTAAGGACACTAATTTTCGGTTTTGCAAATTTACTGTCCGGTATTTGTATTAGAATTCTAACCTCTTTAGGATTTAATAGTATATTAAAGTTTATTGGTTAAGTCGCAGTTTGCTTTTTAAGAAACACTACGTAAAACTAATTCAATGACAAATTCCTTCTGTATCAAAAAGAATTCAATTAATATTAATTAATATTAAGGACTCCACAGATTAAATTAATATTAATTATATTTATACTAAGTCAATTTTAGTATACGAAAATATTTACGCAATAGAAGATGAAATATCATACAATCTTTAATAATCTTTAATAAAAATAATTCTCAATATATAGAAAGGATACTAAATTTATTTTATATATTTCTATATTGATGCCATTTAATTTAATTTAATATTATACGAGAGTTTAGTTAGTTCACAAAACAAAGTAAATTCAATTATCGACTTTCTCTTTATTTAAAAAATAAATAAATAAATAAATAAGATTTATATATAAGGGAATTGATGATATTCCTAGAAGTCGCATTGATAGAATTACAAAAATCAATGAATTTGTTAAAATAATCTTCTTTGAATTTGATTTTTTTTTAAATTATGTCAATCTTGAAATTAAAGCATTGAACTGCATTATAGTTCTCATTCTATCAATAAATTATCAATTTTAATAGAATTTTAGAATACATATCGTCGTGTGAGAAGCGAAATGTCGTAACTGCAAAAATGAAGTTCCGAGATAAATGAATATTAAGTTTTTGAATTTTTTTCTGAGGCCTTTAAATGCATTTATCTCAATAAATAATATTATGACTCCAATAAATTAACACTCTATTACACAGATGGGTTCCTTAGCTATGTAAAACAGTAATTACTTTGGTCTCAAATAGAATTAGAGGATTGTTATAGTTTAATTTAGTGATGCACCACAAACTTTACGATAATTTAATTTTTTATTTAGATCTATGGAAAAATCTCAGAATGTTGTAAATGCAACTTACCACAATTTAAATCATATGAATTATCACTATTTGTTTCAGAATTATAAACCACAAAATGTAGTATGGTTAACATACAATAATTAGAACAACTTATTTGTTTATTTTTATATTATTATTTTTATATTATTGTCGTATGACAAAGATACAACAATTTGAATATAACATAATTGGAATTTTATAGTAAAAATTTGTCCTTAAAGTATATATACAACATTTTGAAATTTATATGATGAACTACGCTACACGACTAAAATACCGTATAAAATGTATACAACATTTCGCAAATAATTAATTTAGGTAAATACAACTTACAACAATTTAGAATTTCAATTAAATAGTAGCCAGGATATTCTCGGATCGAATCCGTCTGAACACAGGGCGATAAATACTTAAATTTTCTATCTTCCTGTATCAATACTCTCAAATTGACGTATCTAACGCTTACGACAATTCGCTTCTCACATGACGATAAAAATTATTATACATAGTTTCATATAGTCAAATGATTACAAACGTCAGCAGAAATAGTTTTATTCGAAATTATTTAGCAGAAACTTCAGACAAAAATCTTTTTAACTATGTTTTTTTTTTTCTATTTGAAATTTAATTGGAATAAATAAATTGACATTTTTCTGAGACACATAAATTTAATTTTAATTTGTATACCATATCTGATGGCTTGTTTAAAACTCATTAAAATCTGTTGCTTTTCTTAGGAAAATACCCAAAAAAAATAAAAACTTAACATTTTAAAATGTATAAATTAATTTAATCCATTCAAAATTTATATTTATAAACTATATAATAATAATAATACCCTTAAAAAGTGTATATCCTTTTAAAATATTTTAACAGAAGAATTAATTATATTCTAAACAAAATTTTTCATTTAAAAATATTAAAGCTATTTATTTAAAAGTGTATTTTCGATGTTAAATTTCATTCATGTTCTTCATTCATTTAAAATGTTAAATTTTGAGGGTATAAAATATTTTTTTTTTGGTTATATAATAGCTATTAATATAATTTTCATGGATTTTCTGTAATTGTTTACAAGGCCATCGTCAGCATATTGTGACCTAATTGACATTTTGGTTCATTTAATTTTGATTATATAATTTATTTTTTATTATGTAACTATATATGTATATTTTATTACATTAGCTGAAAGTATATAAAAATTAATTTATATATATAGTAAATTATATTTTTGTCTCATAAAAAATGTTGTCATTCTTGGTGATATATATATATATATATATATATATATAATTCTTCTTCATATATAATTGTATATGAATCGCCTACGCTATAACAAGGACTCTACCAGTGATGTATATAAATAAAAATTAATTGGAAATTATCAGAGACTAAATTAAAATTAAAATATATTTATAATTTAAGTAGGAAAATTTTTTATGCAATAAAACTAAATTGATTCAAATTAAATTATTGAAAAAAAAAGGAATTTAAATTTAGAATAATTCTATTTCGATATTTGATTATTTTATAAATTTTAAAGATTATTATGAATTTTTTATGGGTTTTAGAATATTAAAAATTAAAGTAATAATTCAAACCAAAAAGAAAATTGAAATTAATGTCTGTAAATTTGTCCACTATATAAAATTTTGGGTGTATAAACAGAGTGACAGAGACGTACAGAAAATCGTTAATACAACGATTTAAAAAAATCATAAAAAGAATACATTAAAAATGTTTCAAAACATTTTTAATTAAAACTATCATATTGACAAGGACATAAATTAGGTCATGATATGGTCGAATATTGCAATAAATTATAATAATTATTTATTTGAACTCTTTTACCATTATTTAAATCATTAAACGATGCAAAATCATAAATAGAGAGAAATTTCCTTTTATGTTGGCAAACATAGATAAAAAATTTTTTTTTAATAGTTATTTTCCATTAGCTTTCTCTAGTAGCTATTCAAATGTCTTGCATTTGATGTGAAAGAATCCCCTTATATATTATGCATTCAACATTTTATGAAAAGTTATATCCCTCTTGTCTAGAGAATATAGAAAAGTTCAAAAAGAGATGAATATTAAAATTTTTTGTAAACCATCATAAATTAGTTTTCATAAATAATGTATAAATAAATATGTATAGTAAAAATATTTTATATTTTAGGATGGTTAACGTTCGATTTAAAAAGAAATTTGTTGAAAATTTCTATTTAAAAAGAAATTTGTTGAAAATTTCAACAACAAAAATTGCAATTGAATAGCGCAGTCAGTTAATATAAAAATAATTTTTTGGTAAATAAGAAAAGAAAAACAAATTTTCATCTTGTTTATTAAAGTCTAAAGTGCATAGTAATTTTTCCATTTAAATTTAGATATATTGCAATTGAAAAAGTTTAGTTATATAGTTTAAGTAATTTGATAATAAATAAATGTAATTTACAATACCAATATTTGTTATTTAAATTACTAAATCACTTTGAAATTAAAGTTAACCTATTATAAAATCTTTTATAAACCATATAAAATTTTTTGATTAATTCAATTTGAAAAAAATGTAAAAATAATTAACTAATTTCGTATGAAAAATTAATAAATATAATAATAACCATAAAATATTTCTTACATTATGTTTGCACATTAACTGACACATGACACTCTGTAACTATCAGTGCATAAAACTAATTGTCTATAGTATTAGACCCTTTTTTCACGAGACTTTTTTCACGAATGCAAATTTGACGTTCGTGATTTTGACATTTGTACATCTCTTTTTAACTCAAGTGAAAGAGAGAAACAAAAATTACAAACAATAAATGTCAAATTTTTCACTTTTTCACAGGACTGTTTTCACGAATGTAAAATTCTTCATAAACTTAATTTTTTTTAATTTTTTTACGAGATTTGCTTGTCTTATCAAATGTTTTTTTTGAGTGACAGCATAATTTGACACTAGAACGAATGAAAACTCATGTTTTCACAATTTTTTTTTTTCATTCGTGATTAGCTATCTGGTTTTTTCTTTCGTTGCAGAAAGGGAGAAAAAAATTTTACAACGTCAAAATCACGAACGTCATATTTGCATTCGTGAAAAAAGTCTCGTGAAAAATGGGTCTTATATGAAACTGGTATAAGTCATATTGGCTTCTTTATAGTGTCCCATATTTTATTCAAACTTCATTGATGACATAATAATAATTTTCATTTGACCAAAAATTTTCAATATTAACTTTTAAATTATAATGAAAGTTATTAAATTCTTTATAAATTTTCATTTATAATAAAATCTAATTTAATTAACGATTAATTTAATTTATCTTCTTTCATTTATATATCGAAGAATCAAATTGAAAATAAATTACTAATAAAAATAATTAAAAGGAGAAATATACTTCATAAATTATGGGATAATTCAAGAAATTGGCTTTAATATTTTGTTGTTCATCTTTTATATTCTACTTTTCATCAATTCAAAATATTTAAACCTATAATTTTCTCCATTTTCTTTTACTAATAAACAATGGAAGGATTTTCTTAAAGACGATGCAACATTGAATTTAATTTTAGAAATTTAATTGAATTAAAAAATATAAATTGCAAATATTATTGCAATTGGAAAATATTTACTTATTATATTTTCTTATTATATTTTCTATAATGTCTATAGAAATTTTCACAAAAAATACTTAATAAAATTTAATTTTACTGAAATTTTATTAATTAGTTTCCATTTCAAATATAAATGAAATATTTTTTTCGAACTTTTATATAGTTAACAAAATCAATATTATTTACAATATTATTTTGTTTGATTAATTTTGTACTAGGCAATTTGAATTTTGTGATCTTTTTTGTACCACATTTTTGGCCAAAACTTATGGTTTTCTAGACACTGATATTAAATATTTCTGCTTTAAAACATTTTATTTGATTTTCAATTATTTTGAAAACGAATTTTAAATAAATTAATATAATTAAAAAAATATATATTTTTTAGAGGAATATAATTTCTACTATAAATCCTTTTTCTATATATCTAAATTTCTATTTATTTTTTGAAATTATCATCAAATTTAATAAATAATTTTTCTTATTAAATTTCCGACTACTTAACTCAATTATTTTAATATACTAAAATAAAGTATTTATTAAATTTATTATATATGAAATATAAATCTAATATAAAATATTAATTCAATAATGCAAAAAGGTCCTTTCACAAAAAAAAAAAAAACATAAAAATTATATTCAATATTTCATAAAATAATAAAGAAAATAATTCTCTTTATTTTCATCACCTTCATAGAATATTTAAAGGTAGATAATAATTTTCATTTTATTATTATGAATGGATATAAAATAAATTTCTATTTGAATTTATGAATTCATTGAAATTTGAAATAATCAATTTAATCCCGATGCATATAATAGAAAAGTACAAAATTTTATCTAGAAAATTTGTCACTATATATAGAATAATGAATAATGTAAATAAACCTTTTACCGAAATAAGCTATATAATAATTTACAATCAATTGGTAAAAGTGCAAAACACTTTCAAAGAGGATTACAATATTAGATAAATTTATATTATATATTTGATCAATGACCTAACCTGCTTCAGTTAATCTAATCTTATATCCTTTAATATGAAAATATAACTTTAAAATTACAATGTATGCATTATATGATATATGATTTTATTGGTATCAATATATTTTTGCTTTTATCATTTAATTTTTCAATATAAATCAAATAATATTTAAGAAATTTAATCAATTACAATTCAATTTTTATCATAATATTTTGTGATACCACAGTAATTTTTGGCATGTATATTTGCACAATTTTCCTGAAATTACTAAAGAAATATATAAAAATTAGATATTAGATTTAAAGTTTTATAAAACCTTAACAAAGATGATCCATATATAACCAAAATTGGTGAGTCTCATAAAAAAAAGGTTAGATTAGGTTAAAATTGCAGTGTCAGTCAGGCACAGCTGCGAGTTCTTAGCTAGATACCGGCGCAAATTGAATCGTAATGAGATGATTAATTGGATAGCTGAATCCAAATGATCGAAGGTTTTCATGTTTTGAGGTAATCTTACGTGAGTTATGACTTAACATCTTCTAAATTTACTCGTAACAGAGAAAAAACATTGTAACTATACCTTGAAAAATGTCGGAAAAGTTCTCTTGTGTTGGGTTATACTTCTAGCACCAAAGAAATTTTACATTTCGAAATATTTTATGTATAATAATTTATTAAAATTACATTTTTTTCAAATTATAAAATAAATAAGTATATCATTTATTGACCTTAAATTATCGATTAACCATTTATATATAAATTCAAAATTAAATAGAAAAAGTTAATAGATATTTAATTATATATTTACAAAAAAAAAATATTTTTTTTTTATAATTTAAAAGGACATTAAAAAGATATTTAAATTTCATTTATTGTAATAATAAAATTTTTATGTAATTTAATGATAAAAAAAAATTGGAAACTTAATTTTTATTGTAGTAAAAATTATTAATTTTGTTCAAAATTATAATTTAAATTTACCCGAGATAGAAGGGATATAGAAGGCCACACAAAAATACTTAGATAATTTTAGTATAATTTCTTATTTGACCAATTTTGATAGCACAAAAAAAAAAAATGATTGACTTTTTCAGTTATTTTTCTAATTATAAAACTAATGACAATTTTTTCAAATAATTTTCATAATTTTTCATTTATATTTTCTAATTTTAAGAAACTTGTTTGTCTCTTACATATTATATAGATAATATATGTATAACGTCGCTTATATGTAATTTTCCAATTTTGTCGTTTATTTTAATTATGAATCTTAAAAACTTTAATACCGAAAAAGAGTAATTAAAATTGTAGTTTTACAAAAGCAAAAAAAAAAGAGGCTGAAGATTAACATTTGCAAAAACAACATCAAAAAATATGAAGTAAAATAGAAAAAATTATAACGTAATTATTTATATTTATCGAAAAAACATAATTTCATTAAATGATTTTCCAAGTGGAACTAAAATAATTCTATACAAATTAGCAGAATTAATAATATGAACCAGTTAACATAATTATAAGTAATTAAATTAATTACAAAAAAAAAATTATCACAAATTTATATATTAAATATAATAATCAAAATTCCATTGATCATTTTGTAATAACAACATTTCCAGTTAATTTAATATTTATACAGTGCATTAGGAAAATTACCTTGTTTCTTTAATTACTCTTTTTTTGTTCAAAGTAAAATTGGTAATATTTTCCAGACAATCAATTAATATATTAAATACGACATTTTCATGACATTTAAAACATTTAACATTTATTATACTTTTTTCTTCGAAATATCAAATTCAAAATTAGTTTTAAATTTAAAGTATAAAATCAAAATAGTAAATATTGAAAAATTAAAGACTGTATAGGTGAAAAAGAAAGCTTTTAAACTTCATATCAAACGAACTATTATAGTACATATCGTCGAATTGTCGTAACTGCAAAAATGAAGTTCCGAGATAAATGAATATTAAGTTTTTGAATTTTTTTCTGAGGCCTTTAAATGCATTTATCTCAATAAATAATATTATGACTCCAATAAATTAACACTCTATTACAAAGATGGGTTCCTTAGCTATGTAAAACAGTAATTATTTTGGTCTCAAATAGAATTAGAGGATTGTTATAGTTTAATTTAGTGATGCACCACAAACTTTACGATAATTTAATTTTTTATTTAGATCTATGGAAAAATCTCTGAATGTTGTAAATGCAACTTACCACAATTTAAATCATATGAATTATCACTATTTGTTTCAGAATTATAAACCACAAAATGTAGTATAGTTAACATACAATATTAGAACAACTTATTTGTATTGTAATTTATTTTTATATTATTGTCGTATGACAAAGATACAGCAATTTGAATATAACATAATTGGAATTTTATAGTAGAAAATTTGTCCTTAAAGTATATATACAACATTTTGCAATTTATATGATGAATTACGCTACACCACCAAAATACCGTATAAAATGTATACAACATTTCGCAAATAATTAATTTAGGTAAATACAATTTACAACAATTTAGAATTTCAATTAAATAGTAGCCAGGATATTCTCGGATCGAATCCGTCTGAACACAGGGCGATAGATACTTAAATTTTCTATCTTCCTGTATCAATACTCTCAAATTGACGTATCTAACGCTTACGACATTTCGCTTCTCACACGACGATATAGAAGCCTAAACATATTAGAATTTCATGTTCCAACATCTGAAAGTGACAGACAATCTGGAGACAATAGCAATTCACACAAAAATTTTATGTTTGATATTTTATTATCAAAAAAAAAATACGATTCCTTTTACTTATTGGTTTCTAATAAAATTTTTGTGTAATATTTTTGTTAGAAAAAATATTAATTAAATTAAAATAAAATTTATCTCATTTAACATCTTCTTTTCAATGGTTTTAGCTCAAACATAATATTGATTGTTATATTCCCATATTCTTAAGTAACTTTTACATTATTTTTGAGATAAATAATATATTATGTATCTATGTTAAATTTATATATAATTTAATTAATTAAAATTTTATAAAAACTGACAGCAGATTTTACACAATTTATTAGTAATCTATTTTTGAGAAAAAAAAAATTCACAATTTTCAATTTGAGTTTTCATTTATAAATCAATTATTACACATTCAACATTTTCTTTGAACAAATTTTATGCTTTCTACTGTTATCCTTCTAATGATAATAATTTCAATTGTTGCAAATTTGATGTATTAAAATTATGTGGATTCCGAATCATAACATGATAAACAATTAACTATAAAAGTGGGTAATATTGCTTATAGAAAAATGCTAGTGGTCGGGTCCAATTTTTGGCAATAGTCAATTATTTAGTCAGCAATGAGACCCGACCACTGGAATTTAATCCAATTTTAAATTTAACATTAATTTATATCTTGGTTACTGGTATAATTATTTAAAGCTGAGTTGCCTAAGAGTATAGTTTACTACACTGCCGAATTTTCATTTCATTTTTTTCTATTTCTGTCTTTAATTTGCGTTAAGTGATGAAAAATGATTAACATAAAATGTTAATCGTATAAAAGTAGTCGAATTAAACAACAAAAATATGTAGTATAATATAATTACAATTTTCTTTAACTTTAATATAGAAAATAATTATAATTTACTTACAATATTATATTATGTTATATATATTTTATTATATCTATAATCATTAAACTTTGCGTTATAGAAGCTTAATGACATCATTTTATTGAAATGTCTTTAAGAAAACTCTTCCGATGTCTTATATATACTATACTATACAATGAATTTTATTTACAAAATATTTTAAATATAATATACAAAATATATTAAAATATAATTAATGTATACATAATAGAATTTGTATTTTAGTATAATAAAAAGTTTTCAATTTGTTGGAGACGGAAATTTGATTAATTTTAATCTAAAAATCTTTAATTTTGTAGAAAGTTTTGTATATATAATATTTTATTATCTTCTATATAATATAAATAGAATTTTTTATTTAGGTTAAGAGTTATATTTATGGCGGAAATTGATTTAAACTTAGTTTACGAAAAATAAAACTATTATCATATCAATGAAAAGTTTTCAAGTAAAATGGAAAAAAAAAAAATATAGAAGTTAAAATGGAAAATATAATAAAAGGACATTAAAATATTCTGTATTTTATATTCACCTTCTTATTTGAATAAAATTTTAGTTTTTTTTAGAAATATTATTGAAATAGCATATAGGTCAAACTTTCAATAAAATAGAGAGCATTTAATTTTTATTTTTCATATTAAAATTAATCAATTTTCCAAATATATTAAACTGATGATGAAAACTTTTTGTCACTAGTTCTATACTGATTTTATTCAAAATATTTTATAAATCATATTTTCATTTTTAACATAAATTGAAAATGGTACCGGGTAATTCGCAGGTGATAATAATTTCAGTCATGTTCTTTTTCAAATATTGAAACTATTTCTTAGATAGTGTTATGGCTGAAATTCCTTCAAATTTTTGTCACTAAAAAACCTAATCTATCGTTTGATTAAAATGTCATACTCGTTATAGCTGGGTATAGTAAAAAATGTCCTAATTTTCAATTAACGTTTGTTGACTGAAATGGTTTTCATTTCACATAAAAAAGAAATTAAGTTTAAAGTTGTTTTTTTTTTTCCATTGGTCGCTGAAATTCTTTAGATTGAATATTCTGTCGTGTTTTTGCAATAACCATACAATTTCGATACTAATATAAATAAGACCCAAGCAAAAGGTTTAATATACTATTGAGCTTTTTTTTTATATTGTGTATCGCTTTTAGTTATAAAATTTACCTTTTAAATTTATTACTAAAATTCTTTTGCATTTATAGTATTGGCTATAGTTTAAAACAAATCGATTTTATTTGATACAAAATTAATAATGCATTTTGTCAAAATTGAATAGTTTACAAAATTTAACTATTTTCAATATTGGGAATCTTCTGTAAAATAATGGTTAGATTAAATTTTATATCATGAAACTTTTCTTTCAATAAATTATTTTGCATTATTTCATTTTGAAATATAAAATTAATAATTTATTTCATTGGCGACTAAATTTGAAATGATTATTTTTTTTTTGGTTGCACACAATTTAATAATCTCTACATTCTCAATTCGTTAGATCAAAGCACTGAGCTTTATTATGGCTATGACTGATGCACATAGTTTTCTATGATATAAAATATGAACTATATGAAAAAGAACCTCGGATACAAAATTTATATAGCTAAAATATTAAAGTTTACAACTAAAAGTTAGAAGAAGAATATTTTTATAATATATTTTGATTGATTTTGTTTCTCCTAAAATTGTGTTGAAAAACTTTTAAATTCCTAAATTTGCAGAAAAGTTAAATTCATGTCCATTTTCTTCTTCTTCTCCTTCTTAATTCTACCTCTCGCCATGGGTCTGGGCCTATAGACAATCCATCCTCTTTGTAAATTTTCATTAAAATTTTAAAATTAAAATTTATCTAGAAATAATAATTTATAATAAAATTTTACTTACCATAGTTCTTTGGTAAACAAATAATTATTAAAATTTTTGCAATAATCGTCCTGTCATCATATTATAAAAACTATATTTTTAGGGCTTTTTTAAAAAAAAAAAATCCCTTATGTTAACGTTTTTCTGTCCGTCCGTCTGTCTGTCTGTCTGTCCGTCTGTTCGTTTGTCCGATGTAAACAATAAAAAGCAGTTATTTCACATAGTTACTGTACACACAAGTTCATGATAGACCCACCAATAGAAATCTTGATTTATTGAGAACTATATGTAGTTGATAAAATTTTAAAATTCGGCCAGTAGACGGCGCTATATACATTTTTCCAAAACATCTTTTTCCGAATAAAAATGTAATTTTATATAGTAAATGTGCACCAAAAATGAAGCTTGACCACTCGTTGGAAAGGTATTTAAGAGTAGAATACGATGTCAATAACCATATTTCAAATTTGTACCGCCAGAGAAGCTGAATGGTAAAATATATAAAATGTTAATTTTTAAAATGTGATTTCCAATAGTCAATAATTCCCAAAAATTAAGTTTAATGTCTCATCTGAAAGGTAGTAAGTAGTAGTATAAAATCACAGTTGTTATAATTTTAGTTTCTCCCACTAGAGGGTGCAACATAATACTCAAAATATGCATTTACAGTAGATAATTTAAAAAAAGCCCATGATTATAAAACTACTGATCAGTAGTTCGGCTGCACGGCATTTTTTTTAAACAAACGAAATATTTGCAAATATTTTATTTGTAAAATATATTTCTCTCAATTACAAAATTCTGAAATTTTCTGAAACTTTTCAACTTTTCAAACTTTGTTTTTTTTAAAAAAAAAAAACTTCTGATTATTATAAATATATTTGTTGTTGTTGGGGTTGTTTGAAATCGAGAATATTTAGGATAATAAAAGAAAGTTAAGTTTAATAGACATATCAATATATCAGAAGAGAATTTTCATAGCTAAAAAACTTTCATTCTTTTTTAGAGTGAAAATAATATCTTTACACAAAAGTTAAATTTAATTTTTTTTGCTGATCATAGTTTTGAGAATTGAATTACATACTATTTACCGTATATACTAAAAAAGTTTTCAAATTGTAAATTTTAAAAAATGAATAGTTGATTACAAAAATACAATTTTTATTTACGTCATGTTTTAAAATGCATAAAAAGATTATAGGAAAATTTCAATTTATAAATTTCCATTTAAATAACAAAATTGAATTATAGTATACGAGTACTTGAGACTGTAATTAGTAATTGTTTTGAAATTTTGAATGATTTCATTTAAATTTTTGGTATACACAAAAAGATAAGCTATGGTATTTAAAAGCTTGATAAAAAAACAAAATAAGTGCAATATATAAAATTATTTATAGATAATTAATTTATACATTTCATAGAGTCATTGAAATAATGCGAAAAATATTTCTTTATCAAATTTTCAGTTAATAAATTTAATAAATAGCAAATATTTACAGTTGAAAGATCAATATTTAATCTATAACAATTGGTCTATATATTGGCTACATTATATACTAGGATACAACCAAAGACGTATATAACTTTTATACAACTTTGGATAAAATATTGAAAAAATGAACTATCAGTGGTCGGGCAAACTCATTAGTCAAAAGAGCCAAATATAAGAACACTATACAATTAAATTTTTTTTGGAGAGCCTTAGGTACGAACTAGGAACGTTCGAGTAGGTTTACCCCTTCCCACCTACATAATTTTCTATATCTAACATTTACAGACAAGATTAAATTACAACCTTGGTTGCCGACCCATGTAGCTATAGGATAATCAACAAAATATAATGTAATATTGTGATTTAGTCAATTTTCCTTTAGCAAATTAATTTTTGCAGGATATCACAGCCAACTGAAATCATTGTATTTATGTATGGTATATACATACACACAAAAAGAACATACGGAAATTATTAGTTATTGTTTGGAATATCGAAGTTTTTGATTTGTATTGTATAATATTTAATTTATTAGATAAAATAATGCAATTTTACGGATTTTCATAGTTCAATTTGATATAATTGAAGTATGCATATATACTTTCAATTAAAATTTAATACATATTTCAAAAATTTTATTGTGAAGATCATATTGATAAACTAAAATCATTCAATGTTATTTTTTAAGCTTTGATTTGTGAAAGCAAAAAAAAAAATATATTTTAAAAATATGAATTTTTCAATATAAATTCACAAATAATTTAGCATTTTCAGTTTTAATTGGTCTTTTCCCCAGATGAAATTGATATTTTTTCAGAAAGTTGAACAAATTTGATTACAAAAAAGGGCAATTTTGAATTGGGAAATGCAAGAGATAGATTAAAATTCACATCAAATATTATAATAATAATAAATTTATATCATAAATTATTTTGTTATTAATCGAATTTTTCACACTTCTTCTATTAAAAGATGATATTTTCAAATCTAAAATAGAACATCAAATAATACAATAATTTCCTATATATAGATTATGTTTTGGTGAAAGACAGTCAACCATAATTATAAGACTTTTCTTAATAATAATATTTAAACTACAATACAAAAAGTTTAGGTTTTATGTTTACCACAAAATTTATATAAAATAATATGGTTTCTAAAATGTGGTATCCATTTTGAATCTAGTGAAGAATTTTAGAGAAATATTATTTTCATTGTATAAATATAGTGAATAAAAATTTTATGTCTAGAATTTAGAAATTTTGATTAATATCTGATATTTAAGTTAGGTATATTAGTATTAAAAATCTATCTCAAATGTAAATCATAAAATTTAGATATTAAATGTAAATATAATTTAACAGAAAATTCAAAATGTATTAATTAAATTTATTGGCTGGTTATAATTGTACTACCACCGCAACCACAATCACAGCTACCAACTACATGTAGTGCGACGAGTTATAATAGCGCGATAAAGTAGAGCGTAACTTTCAAAATTTGGGTTTGTGTTTGAAACCCGATATATTAAAAATTAATAACAAACCCCTTTGACGTTAATAAATTATTATGTATAAAATTGAATTAATTTTTCCATTTATACCAATAAAAATATATTTTTTTTTGAATTTTGACAATTCGCTACCACTACCACATTTTGCCAGCGCTTCAAAATATTTAAAAGTAGACTATACATTCGAGGCGACGGCCGCGTCTATTATAATTGGTTTCCATAAGTATGAAGTTGGTAGCTGTGGTTGTGGTTGTGGTGGTAGTACAATTATAACCAGGCCATTAATATAAGATTAATCAGAAAAATTTTATAATATAAAAATTATTTCTTTTGATTGCCAAATACAAGTTCATACAATCAGTAAATTGGTTAGGCGGTTGTTAGTCGAAATTTTAAAATTCAATATGAAATCTTGTATCATCGATTTACAGATTAGGTTGCCATCTCCACTTCAGTGCAGCAACAAAATCATTCGTTCTAAATGAAAAAGACATAATATAACTATACAAAAAAAACACAGAAATGAGTCGAAACATCGCAAATGGATTCTTTATAGTCTAATGTGAAACTCAGCCGGCACTTAACTTATATGTCTTACCACGATTGGAAATTGAAAAAAAATAATTTATTGTACATTATGCAAATTTCTATAGTTTTAATTTGTCCTTGACACTTAGTCTAATTTATCCAGAGCCTAAAAAAAACCAAAACATTATATTTAATAATAAAAACATATAATAGAATTATTCATGTGTTAAACTCCTTCATGTCCTTGTTTTTAAAGTATGTCTACATTACCTAATTCATTTGTTCTTTTCATATGGATTAATTAAACTATAAATATTTACGCATCCTTAACTGCAATTCATTAAATATATATAATATTTTTATAAATGTTCTATATTTATATCATGCTATACTACTCTTATTATGTAATATATAGCTATGTATATGTAATTATTTCTCATTTCAATTTTATACTCCTTGAGTTTAACCTAGTGTAATTGTAATTAATATGAAGCCTTGAAGGTGAAATTAATATTATACATAATGAGTAATAACGAAAAAAAAAAAAATTTCATATATATAAAAAATTATTTTGAATAGTTCAAATTTAAATTTCAAGGATATACTTCTTCGTATAGTGAAATTAATTTAAATGTAATTATTTGTAATTAATTCAATTTACATAAATTATGAATTTATATTTGCTTTAAAAATTTAATTTTAATGATACATATATGTATATTTTGATTCACGGACAATTCGTAGAAAACCAATTAGTAGAAAACCAATTGGTAGGGAAAAAATGGTCGGAGGGTATTCGAGGGTATTCGAATTTTTCATACAAATTGTTATAGTTACTTACTTATTTAATATTTTTCGGAAAAGGTATAATTTTTTTTATTTTCCGGGTAACTATTTTCCAATATTTATTTTTCTATGATTTTTTTCTACGAATTGTCCGGATACCGTATATTTTAAAGTGTTATAAATGAATTTTGAAATTTGAAATTTGAGAAATAAATTATGATAAAAATAAAATTTATATTTTATACATTGCGTATTTGGCAATTAAAAGAAATAATTATGGCATAATTATATTTTTTTGGTATATTATAATCTTTGACTATATAATATATGGACTGCTAGTAACCAACTTAATTGCTGTAGCTATGACCGACTATGCGCATACCACCACACCAGAGATGCCGAAAAAAGGAAATAACTATTCGGAATTGCCTTTGGCGACGCTCGCCTTTTTGACGGCCAATAAAACAACTACATCATTTATGAGAATTCCATAGATTTTACTTGAGAATTCTACTGGATTTAATTCTGAATTCCATAACTTTAGTTCTTTTATTGGCCATCTCTGGTGCTATGCGCTACCAGTCCTAATAGAATTTTTTTCTTTGACACCAAAGGAAATTATAAGCGATTAGCAGTCCATATTTTATATATAGTCAAAGATTATAATCTTTCAAAGTGAAAATAACTTGTTAAACATATTTTTTCTGATTAATCTTATATAAATTTAATTATTATATTTTGAATTTGAAAACAATTATTTTCTGTTAAATTTTATTTACATTTAAGATATTTGTACATCACTAGTCCAACTTTTATGTTTTACATTTTGAGATAGATTTTTAATATTATACCTAAAATTAAATGTTAAATATAAAGTAACCAAAATTTCTAAATTCTAGAAATAATATTTTTATTCACTATATTTATACAATGAAAATAATATTTCTCTAAAATTCTTCACTAGATTCAAAATTTGATACCACATTTTAGAAACCATATTATTTTATATAAATTTTGTGGTAAACGTAAAACCTAAATTTTTTGGTATTATTTGTTCAAATATAATTTAGAAAAGTCTTATAATTATGGTTGACTTTACTGGTTTGCTGTCTCGCTGGTAAAAATACTATAATAATAATGAATGTAAATATTGTAGTAGTACTGGAAAAATGAATTGACACAAACGAATATGCTCTGAATATGCAAAGTTTTGCAATTAATTTGGATTGGAATATTTATAAAATTTTCTAAATTTATATCATATATGGAATGATAAATTCTATAACGTATAACTTATATTTTGTATGTTAGTTTGGCTCTAATTATTTTCTCTAATTAAAATTAGTAACTAAAAAAAATTTCATGATATTTATTTACCATTAAACTATTAGCATTATGAATAAAAAGCTTTTGCTGTAGCTATAAGTTATTTTGTAACAAATATACAATTCGATATTTGAATTCTTTGAAGAATTCTTTCTAGAATATTTTCCGTGTTACACCCAACATTCATTATTATCCTTTTTCGATTTATTTATTTTCCTGAAAGTAGACATACACTACACACTAATTGCTTCTTAAGGAACCCAGCTGAATTTATAATGAGAGTATCAATTATACTATCAATTAATTTTTTTTGTTTTTTAGTATTTTGAAAATTACATGCAAAATATAAAAACGTGTATCATTAATTTTTATTGCAATATTTGAAATATTTCAATAAATTATTGATTCAATTATTGTTTTTTAGAATCATTTTTAAATAAGTATATAAATTACCAAATTTTTGATTTATTATTACACTTTTTTCTATATAAATAAATATTTTCCAATTAAAATAGAAAATTTCTATTATACAAAATTTCTTTTGATTTTATGGAAAAATAAATTATATGTACATATATATATGGTATACCTACTTATTTATTTTTCATAAATTTTAAATTAAATCTACACAATTCTATAAAATATGATAATAAAAATTGGTTAAATTATTTATTTATTTATATTATACCAAAAATATAGTAAAATTGGAAATTGTCTTTTTTTTTTTTTTTTTTTTCATTTTTCTGTTTTAGGATTAATATATAAATTATTTATTGACAATTTTAATAGAATTTTGTTCGGTTGGTGGGTCATAGTATTATTTATCAATTTTATCATGATTAAAAAACAAAACGAAGAAGAAAATTATCTATAAGAAACAATTATATGCCTAAGGATAATATTTCTATAAATTTTTTTTTGGGCAATATTAATATACCATCAGTATAAGAAGAGTTTCTCTATATATTATTTTCTCTATACTGTTATATACTTGACAGCTATAAATAATGGTAAGTAATTTATTTTATTTAAGTTTCTTTTTTTTTTATTATTATTATTATTATTCTGTTCCACAAGCCATGAAAGTATATAAAATAATATAAGAATAATGAAAAAAAAAAAAAATTGTATTCTATGCTGAAAGTTATCGGATTGAAACATAATTGATTTATTCCAATTAGCAAGAAAATATTTATATATATATATTTATTTTCAACAGTTTTTCAATTGTGAATTCAATTAATTTTGATTAAAAATTATTTTTTTTTTTTTTTGATAATTTATATGATGAATTGGAAAAATTTTATTTAAAAATATAGATTAACTTATAGATTATATATGTTACATATAAGTATGTACCTTATCACAGCGACTATATTGTACCAGCTTCAAGACCATTTGCCTTAAGTAGAAAAATAGGTAATAAAAATGGCAACGAGAACATGTGTTTTTGTGGGGTAGTAGCAAACCAGTCAAGGACGGTAAAAGTTATATATAGTAGCCAGAGTGTGACAATTTAATATCTTGCTTTTACATGTGTACACAAATTTGTCTTTAATAATACATTGAAATGAATTTTCACTTTATAAATTTAATATTCAGTTGAGTTAGCTGAAAATATATATATATATATATATATATATATATGTTTATTTGAGTGACAGAGCATAAAATTAAAATTAATAAAAGTGTAATATCCTTGAACTTCATATATTATATGGGTTCATTGTTGTAACACTAGCAACATCAAAATATTTTAAATATTGAAAACGAATTTCATAAATTTTATATGTACTTGTAAACTGAATGAAATATTTAGGAAATAATTTGAACATTTAAAATACATCTTAAATTTATTGTTACTATTTTAGTAATAATAATAATAATAAAATAAACTAATCATTTTTTGTAAATTCAATAAAATTGTTTAAAGTTACAGTCATTTTTGAGTAGCCAATCATATATTCAATTTTTCTGAGACTTCCTAAAATATTTTCTATTTCTTTATTTGTCAAAGTAAAAAAAATCTGGCTGGAATGGCACCAAGGACGTGAGCGCCAAAATTAGATAATTAAATATTCTAGTATAGGTTTCTTTATGATTGGAAATATCGTGATTATTATTGTCGACAAGGTGGTTGCCGCCTCGCCGCATACAATTTAGAATATTTAGTTCTCTTATATTAGCCCTTCAGGTCCACATTAAGAGCCACAGAAGCAATTGAGATGGCTGCTAGTTGTACATATTTTTATATTATAGTCAAAGTGTTTCTATCCTTGTACTTTAATTTATTATGCAATTAATTCTGGTCTGGTACTCTATATAATATAATACCACTAAACTTTTCGAGATCACTCAAAAAATGTGATAGAAAAAATGCTCCAAGGATTCTTCAATGTAAATTTTGTGACCTCCATTTTTAATTTTCAAAAATCTTATACTAATTTTCGAAAAAAATTTATAATTGGATATTTATATCAACTGTAATGTCTCTGGTCATAATTCGACCTGCAGCAAAGTAAATTTATGACTGATCAATATTATTGCGTACATTATTCATTCCTCAAAATTTACAAATTCATAGTTTAATTTTCAATTATTTATCACTTTTATAATTTCAACAATAAATAAACTACAATTTTTTTTAGAAATTTTTTAAATATTTATATACTAAGAAATTTATACCAAATCCAACAAATTATATTTATTCCATTTATTACAGAACTAATTACGCATAATTATAAAACACTAAAAAAAATATTCTTTATACTTAACTTTTTTGTGTATATTAGAGAATTTATAAAAAAATAAATAAATAAATGAGAAGTGCTCAACAAGCTATGGTTAAGAGATTTATGTTACATCGAAAATTATCATATCCGGAATTATGATATAAAATAATATAATAAAAATAGACGAATATGTTTTATAAAAAAATAATGTTAATATAATAATTTTCTTTTAATAGGAAGAAAAAAAAAAACAAAGAGTTAAAGGATACTTGAATGTGTGGTTATCCACTTTATGCTTTTATATACATATTACTCATATAAATAGTGTTTTATTTCTCCTTCATTTTAGTACCAACAATATACTTTAAGTAAAGTGGTTTCGTATACACTTTTGTTCACTATAATATTTTATATAAAGAACACTTGACTAAAAAATATTTTCATTTCTTTCCAGGATAAAAAATTTTTTTTATTACTCTTTTTTTTTTGTTTTTTTTTTATGTAATAAAATGAAAATTCTTCTATAACTAAGTAAAATTCTCTTATGGTATACTATATAATATTAAAAGAATATAAATGAAAATATATATATATATATTTAAAGTATAGTTTGTATCAAAAATATTCACTTTAATTTTATGTGTTTTAAGTTTTTTGTCTTTTTTGTCATATTTTTTTTCGAAAATTGTTATAAGATTTTTGAAAATTAAAAATGGAGGTCACAATAATTTACATTAAAGAATCCTTGGAGCATTTTTTCTGCCATACATTTTTTGAGTGATCTCGAAAAGTTTAGTGGTGTACAACGGACATTTATTGGTCTAAAAGGGACTTTCTACAACCTAAAATCGTTAACGACACTATATACATTCATTTCGTAATTGAAAGTTATATAGTAGATAAATTACCAAATTGAATCAATAATATTCAATGTATAATATTTACTAGAATTTTCAAAAATATGTACTAGTTAAGTATTATGTTAGTAAACCATTATTAATATCATAAATCATACATTATCTTACATATAGCATTACTTATCAAAAGTTACAGTAAGTGGACCATGTAATTACTTAGATTATTCCAGTTTCATATCGAATTACGTAGTGACATAGTAAAAATTGCCATTTTATACTCCAAAATAATTTACTAAATTAAAAGTTTTTTAATTTAATTATTTTTAATATCGTCAATTTAAACGGATTATGATGTAAGTAATTACCATTATTACATTTAGGGTAAACTGCTTCCTTATACTTTAGGGGAAACCGAAATTGCAAAATATTCCCATCAAATTGATTTTAGACCTAATTTACTTATATTTTAATTATACGCAACATATAATTTTCAGGGACACAATGCACTTATCCTTTCATATAAGTAATAGCTATAAATTACATCTGAACTAACAGGTTTATAGATTATAGCTGATTCAGTTATAGCTGAAATTTTGAGTATAGTGTCTGAAAATCATATTCTGAATTAAATACATATTATTAATTAGTTTGAACAATTTTCAGTATTACTATAATTCCCTATTATCATTAATTGCAATCCATTAAGAATTTGGATCCTTATTCAAACTATATATAGAAATTTAATTGTCACATTTGCAGAATATGACGATAAATATCTTAAAAATTTATAAAATATTTAAAAATAATCATTAAAAAAAAAATGTAAAAATATTCAAAGATTTTATAATTTTTTCATTTTGTATTTCCAAAAAAAAAAAAATTATGATTTAAAATTTATTTTATTGCTATTTATTTACCATTGTGTGATAGCTTAATTTCAGTAACCTCTTATAAGAGGATTTTCTATTTTCTGTTATGCTCATATGTCTGAAAGCTAATATTTTTTGGTTATAAAAAGTATTTACTCATAGAATAAAAATTTACAAAAATTATTACATATAATAAGAAATTTGAAAATCTTAAATAATAAAATCAATTTGACGATATTAAATTTTTGAATTTTTGTAAAAAAAAAAAAAAAAAACCCCACGCTAACAACCTTGAAATACATCCTTTTTACTTAATTCCTGACAAAGGTATATACAAATTTTTTTTTTTTAACGGATAGGATTTCTATAAACTCAAATTTTGTTTTTGTTAAAGGATCAAGACAAAAAAAAATTTATGTGAAATTTTCGCAAGCAGATTTTATGTTACGTTTCATTGATTTATAAAAACAAAAAATTTATATATACTTTATTTTGATATTTCTTTTTTGTTTAACAAATTGATTGAAAAACATTTTTGATTTTTGTAAATCCTTCAAAAATTTATTGGATTTAAATGAATACACATTTTTCCAAAAAAAAAAATAAATAATTGGTATATTATACAAAGAAAAATCCTGGTATAGGAAAATTTGGTATTTTTATAATAAAATCCTTGTTTATATACAAATTTTTAAAAATATATATATTGTAAAATTTATGTATCAAATATACTAATAAAATATCAACAGTAGAAATAATATATAAATTGAATTATCTTGTATAACAGATTAATCTTTAAATTGACTATATTTATAGAACCTATACATAATATAAATTTTTCACATTTTGTATATACTTTTTTTTCAAATTTAATTTAATATGTTTTTAAATTAATTTAAATATATATATTAAAACATTTTTAAAAAAATTTAAAATTTCATTTAAATTAATTTAATTTCGATAATAATTATACTAAATTCTTGAAAACCATAAAGAATTACTGAAAAATATCTTAACCATTTTCAAAAATATGATGAATTCAATTTGAAAAATGAAATAAAATTTTCTGGTACAATGATTAATTTTAATCTAAAAATGTTAGTTAAATAATAATTGGTTATTTTTGAAATTAAATTTGTCACTTTATAGTGGATTCGCAATACGACTTCAACGCAAAGCAAAGCAACGCAGAAAAGTTGAAATATAGGAAATCAATACTTTCATTCACAATGCAAAGTTAACAAAGCAGCGTAACGCAAAGCAAAGCAAAAGTTGGCCAGCTTTCAACTTTTGTAACTTTGAAGCGATGAAGTGTCAAAATAAGCATATGTTATGATCAACAACATATTATTTTTCTAGAAAAAATTGAAAATAAATATGGAGTATAATTTATTAAAAATATAATAAATAATTTCTATTTTATTTTATTTACAAAAAAAAAAAATATTTTATTTTATATTAATCACAAATTTTATATACAGTAACTCACAAAAGTGATGGGACAAGACTAAATTTTTTTTATATTTATATTTAGACAAAATTAGTTCCTTATATTATTGATAGGTAATTAGATAATTTGGATTTCAATATTACTAAAAAAAATTAAAATTGATTATATTAGTTGGGAAATTTAACTCACAAAAGTGTACGGACATAAAATTTATTTACTTAAAAAATTAAATTTTAGTACTTGGTATGACAACCTTATGCTTTAATTCTGCTTGGCATCGATTGTACGAAATATGAGGTTTCTTGGGCGGTAGTTCTCGATTCTTATAAAATAACTGGTCTTAAGCATTTCTGTTGAAGTTAATTTATGTTTTCTTATTTTTCTCTTTTCTTAAATTTTTAGTCTTGTCCCATCACGTTTGGGACTCACTGTACAGCATTACAATAAGCTGACTTGATTAAATTTATTTTCAAATTACATTCAACGCAGGAAATGCAGTATATTGTGAATTGAATTAAATTCTTACGTAACTTCAACTTTGCTTTGCTTTGCTTTGCGCTGCGTTGAAGTACATTGTGAATCTACTATTATTCCACCAAATACTATAGTAACATTTTAGGAATTTGATTGGAAAATATGATATGATAGCAAAATTATAAATTATACATATTTTTGAAATTCTAGTAAATATTATCGAATTAAATAATAATTATCAACCTTTCTTAACAAAATAAGAATAATAAATTCATTTTAACTGACTGCCCAAAATAAATTTAAAAAAAATTAACTTAAGGCCAACATAAATGAACTAAAGTAGAATTGTGATTTCACTACAACGTGGACAGCGAGTTTCAAGGGAAAATTGCCAAAAAATTATCCAATAAAATATTTAATTATTTCGATATATGTATTCAGTTCTCTCGATATATAACTGAATTATATATTGAGTTAAAAAATAAATTAATCATTTAAATGAATTAATTAAAGAGTCTTATTGAAAATTCGAAATTTTGTCAAGCACACAATTTCCTTGTAATTGTTTTCTAGCCAATATAAACGATAATTTTCCAATTATTATTATACTTATAATTTTTCCAAAAATAATTTATATATTTTGGTCCTTTTTTTTACCATTCTATTCTAAATAAAGGAAATTCTTGAAAATATTATCTAAAAATAAATAAATTGTATAATAATTTATTATAATTATGTCCATTTTTAGTATTTTATATTTTATAATGTCATGGAAACTAAAATATATAAATGATAACCAATTTAATATAATTGCCAATCAAATGATTTTTTAGGCTTTTCTCAATACAAATTTAATTTTTTGTTTATCGATAGATGAATTTTCTTTTCTAATTCATAATAAATGACTATTTCCTAGAAATTGTGTGTTTATATATTACGACAATTTCTTTATCCGATTGAAAATTACTCAATTCATTAACACGAAGAATTCAAAACTAACTCACTTTCTTTATAATTCTATATTTGGATGGGACTGGTAATCTACAATAATTTGATTAGACAAAATGATAATTTAAAACTTATAATCAAAAGATTTCTTGAAAATTTATCGAGTAAAAAATTGGATAATTTATTATTATTTTTAAAGAAAAATTAAATATTGATCCTTGGAAATAATTTTTAGCAAAGAGAAAATGTTTTAAGGATACGAGCAAAATATAATAAATTTCCAGTTAAATATATTTTTGAGTGTTTTTACACTTCAAATTGGTCATTTTACATAATATACTAAAGCGATGAATTGTTGGAAAATCATAAATTTGATTTGAAGAATAGACGCAATTTTAATATTGGAAAAAAGTCCAGATTGGAAAGAGGACTAATTTAAAAATAATAATGGTATTAGTGATTTTTCGAATTTTGGAGAAAATTTAAATCATAATTTAAATTGCGTCTTAAGGATTATGAAATTTCATTGAAAATCATGCGACTCCATATTATTTTAGCAAATGTTATACAAAATTCTGAAATATTGAAAATTATATTTTTTAAGATAACCAATTTGTATACATTGTATGATTATGAGTCTATATGCTCAAACCAATTTAATTTCTTGTATGTTACATAAATTAATTAAAATTATATAATAAATTTGTGTTTGCCACAATTTTCTGTTGTTAAAAGATTTTGTAATTAAAAATGAATATTAATAATATATAAAATTATTACAAAACTCATTATAGAAGGATTAAAAATCAATTAACAACAACTTAAAAATAAAGTTTAATTTCTACATAAATGTTCGCATATATAAAGAAAATTTAATTATAAAATTATTTTTTTTTACCATTTTTTAGATTATTTTTTATTTAACTTTTTTTTTTTTTCACAAATCATGAAAAAGATTTTAAGAAATTACAAATTTGGTATAACAAAAAATTATGTTTTTCATTATGGAAAAGTAATTTACAATGAAATTAAATTCAATTAATTAAAAATTACTTTAATTTGGTTTCAAAGTTCATCTAAAATATTTTCGTTTAGAAAAATGATTAAAAGAAATTATACCACTTAATTTTTCCATATAGATAACATTTTTGGTTTATAAAGGTTATACGTAGTAATAATCTCTGTTGATATTATCATCTTGACTCCAATAAATAAAAATTCATACCATCGTCAAGAGAGCTAAAAAGTATGTATATATGCATGTAAATTTTGTAATATAATTTTTAGAATGAGGTTTTTTTTTCTTAAAATTTCTTGAATATTTAAAAATATTGGTAATAAAATATTACTAAGCTTTTTAGGGCTTTTTTAAAAAAAAAATCCCTTATGCTAACGCTTTTGTCCGTCTGTCCGTCCGGTGTAAACAATAAAAACCAGTTATTTCACATGGTTAATGTACACTCAGGTATATGATAGACTAACCGATGGAAAGCTTGATTTATTGAGAACCAGATGCAATTGATAGAATTTAAAAATTCAGTCGATAGGTGGTGCAATTCGCATTTTGCCAAAACATCTTTTTCCGAATAAAAATGTAATTTTATATAGTAAATGTGCACCAAAAATGAAGTTTGACCACTCGTTGGAAATGTATTTAAGAGGAGAATATTATGCCAGTAACCGTATTTCAAAAATCTACCACCAGAGGCGTTGAAAACTAAAATATATAAAATGTTAATTTTTAAAATGTGATTTTCAATAGTCAATAATCCCCAAAATTTAGGTTTAATGTTGCAACTGAAAGGTAGTAAGTAGTAATATAAAACCACAGTTGTTATAATTTTAAATTCTGCCACTAGAGGGTGAAACATATAATTATATTGTTTTTTAAAAATGTTATTCAACTTGGTGAATCTTTACCAAAAATGAAGGGAAAGCAAGCGCTGGAAAGCTAATATAAACTAAAATAAATCAGACATACTCATAATCTGATTTTTAGCCACTAGAGGGCAGTAAAATACAAGTAAAAAGTTGTAATTTAATATAGTAAATGTGCACCAAAAATGAAGTTTGACTACTCGTTGGAAATGTAGTTAAGAGTAGAATACGATGCCGTTAACTGTATTTCCAATTTCTACCGCTAGAGGCGCCGAATACTAAAATATGGAAAAAGAGTTTTCAAATTGTGAATAAGCTCCAAAAAATAGGTTTAATGTCGCATCGGAAATTTAGTAAGTAGTAGTATAAAATCGCAGTTATAATTTTAATTTCTTCGGATAGAGGGTGCAACATGTACTCCGAATATGCATTTAGAGTAGTTGAATTTAAAAAAAGCCCGTAATTATAAAACTACTGATCAGTAGTTCGGCTGCGCGGCATTTTTTTTTCTTAAGCTTTTAATCTATTCCACTCAAGGTAGATATAAAGAAATACAGAGTTCTTTGAAACAAATTCTCTGTTTCTATTTTTAGAATAATTTTGAAATAAATAATAAATACTCACGAGGATGAATAAAATATGGTTAGGTATATAAAAAATATTGAAAAAAAAAAATATATGTCGAAATTATAAATAAATAAAAATAAAATATCCTAAATTTAGAAGAATATTTAATAACAAAAATGCGTCTATAGTTGTCGTTTATGTATGTCTACGACAGCATTAAAATATTAAATGGAAAATTTCTCTCAAATTTCAGATAAAAAACAAAGAACATTTTCATAGACATTTACAAATGTCCTTGGATATATAAATAATACCCAGACAGTTAATTAACTTAAAGTCTTATTAATAAAAATTATTTGTACTTAATTTGTAACTTTGGTCTACTTTGGAGTAGGTACATTAAAAAAGGATCACGGATTTTTCAATAAATATAAATACTAAATACTTTTTGATATAGACTAATTTGTCGGAGTAATCCAGAGTGCAAATTTTAGCTATATTTAAAGTTAAAGTATCAGATACTACATTGAATAATAAATAAAATACAATTATAAGATAAAATTTTTGTTTATTTTAGACTGTGATCAAGTTTTCATCCAATTTTAAAATTATAATGTCAAATTTATTTCAATTTTATAATGAAATGTCAAATTTATTTCAATTTTATAATGAAAATATCTAATTTTTGGTTAATCTTATAAATTATTTAAATATTAAATCATGTATCATAAAATTTCTAAATTCCATATACTGATTTAAAAAAATATTGCAAACTTATTGCAAGCTATAACCATTAATGTCCCTAAGTGCTAAGTTATAGTGATATAAACAAAGTTATAACATAATTATCAAACAATTTTTTTTTTTCATTTAATATTTTCAAATTTATTCATAAATAACTTACACACGATTAATTTTCAATTCATTTTCAACAATTTCCAATTATCTTTCAAATATCGAATTAAATTATAATCAATTTTAATTTCTATGGTAATAAAAAAATATATATATAAAATTATCCAAATTGTACACGCGACTCGAACTATGTTGAAAGTAATAATAAAATATTAAATTAAATGAATTTTGTAAATTTAAAAAGTTTTATATTATTTTGTATTGTATTTTGACAAGTAATAAATTTAATTTTACTATCGTAAAATTTCGAAAGTTTTTCATATTACCATCATCGAAGGAAACAACTTTTTTTTTTAAAAAAAAAAAAGGATTTTATATATCCAGAATGAAAATTTTCTTTTAATTTAATTACAAAAGTTTGTCCTGATTTCGTCAAATATTTTTTATACAAATATAAATATTTCAATTAAATTCAAAATTAAATTCAAATTAAATCGTAAATTTTCCATTTTAATTGCTTGATATATTAATGCAATAAATTGTAAATGCTGCGACAAGCAAAGTGTTGAGCATTTTCCTTTCAATCTCAATTATAATTTTGTCTTTTAAAAAATGTGTAAGTGCTGAAAAAAATTGAGTAAAACTTGATGCAATAACGTGTTGATTCGTTCAAAGTTAGGCATTAAATCAGTTCAAATACGTCATCACTGCCTCCCGAATTTGAATAAAATATTTTTTTGGAAAATTAAATCACTTTACAACACATTTGGAAAAACTATAATCAGTGGAGAAAATGTTTTTAAAATAAATTTTTGACAGTTCATATACAAATGTTAAGTGACATAGCACGAGAAATAAAACGAATCCTTTTTCTCAGTTACATTAACAATATAAGTCGAAGGATTCTGCCCTTTCATGAGAAGAGAGAGAGAGAGAGAGCAGCCAGTAACCGTGGTGAGGAGATGGTGGATTGTTAGTTGATTCTAGTCGAAATCACTGAAAGGTTCGGTGGGTGGCTGGGTTCACTCGAGGCGCAGCATAATTAAATTTAGTTTAGTTTAGTAAATCGGCGTTTTATACAAATTACAAAATAATATCCTTCTGATGATGACGAAAGACTACTACGTATTAAATTAGTATTAATCTCCATCTACCATAAACATTTTTTTAGTCACATTAAAGATGTCATTTTTGGTCTACTCTCTGACTGATCCTAATAATATTATTTTCTAATTTTTCTAGAAAATAATTTAGTGACTTTAAAAAAAAGGATTAAATACGATCGAGTCGATTAATCATTAAACCATAAAATTAACAAAAAATGTAAAATAAAAAACGATGGAAAACATATTTTATTTCAAAATTAATATATGATAATTTTCTAGTTGAATAATTTTTATATTAAAAAGTAAATTTTCATATTCATAAATTTTTTTTTTTTTTTTGTGTCAAAGGATAATCATAAAAAGAATACTTTTTTCCTTTTATCGTATAAAAGTTTTGTGTGTGTGTGTCTGTGTGAATAGTTTTCCGGTATATTTTATATATATTTTTTTTTTATATATGTATATTTTTAATTTTCTGTCATGTTTTCACAAAGTAATCAAAAGAACTTTGTGCAGTTTCATTTTACACCACTGGGTGGTATATATTATAAATTTAAAAAATTTATATGTTATTTAAATGGTAATAAAATTTCTTTGATATATATATGAAATATTAATTATTCTGCCCTCATTTGTATAATTTGTATAAAATATTTTATTTCTATTTTATTTAAAATTTATATAAAATTATTTTGTATAAATTTTATTATTGTCATTTAAATTAAATTCGTATAATAACGATAATAGCTCCTTTGAACCAAAAATAATTATTTGAAACATTACTTACTTCAATTTTAGGAAAAATTTAACAAAACTACATTTTACTTTTATTCCATTTTCTATTTTATTTAGAAATAAAAAATAAACTTTTTGTGTGTAAATTTCCTGTGAAAAATGAAACCATAATATAGTGAAGAACTGCACTTTATTAAAATGTTGTAACATAAAAACGTTATTCCAATTGGGTAACATTTTAAAGAGTGATTGTTTTTTAACAAAAAAATATATTTATATTTAAAATATAAATAAATTTATACCCTTGTTGTCCCCTTTACTATTACTAAGCGTTTTTTAATAAATAAATGATATTTTTCTAATCGAAATTGTAAAATATTTTGATGTTTTCGATACATTTTTGTGAAACTGGTTTGTCCGTAAAAGACAAAATGTGAAGCTATTGCCCGGAAGATGCAAAAATGTCTATCGATAAAGCAATAAAGTATACTTAAATGGTCTACAGAGAACTTCCTTTATATGCAAAAACATATTCAACAACTGATTTACCGTATAAGTAGGCATAAATAGGTCTCAGTATAAATCACGATGCTGAGACGTATTCGTAATATGAATTAAACCAACTATGATTAAATAAAATTAAGTGAAATGAATATGTAATTATAGTTGCACCGTAAAATTATAGTTTCACCCTAAAAAGAAGGTAAAATGATACACAGCAAATAAATCGGAAAATTCTAATTATAAGCATTGAAAATTGAAATTATTTTAGAAAGTTCTAAATTTTATAGATTTAACCCTTTAACCGCACAATTATTTTAAAATTTTTTTTTTTTCATTTAGAGAACATTTAATTATTTAGAAACTCATATACGAAAACTATATATTTTCGTATTCAAATGCGAAACTCATTCATAATACGAAATTTTTTTTAAAGAATAGAGTAATTTGTAAGAGCAGTAGATTTTGTGCAAGAATTCATTTATTTCATGAATATATATATGATATTGGGTTAACTTTAATTAAATATTGTCTCAGTTTCAATGACATACCAGAACGTCATAATCGACTTTGCCCAAAATAATGCATGACATTCTGATACGTCAAATTCGGTCAAAGGGTTAATTACTATAATTTAATTGATTTTTGACATTAAAGAAATAAATTCACATTTATAAATTTTACATATAATAATATATTATCCTTCCAATATCGATTATTATTTTCACAAATAAATTTTCTCCATTTATTTAAATATACTATTTTTATATTAAATAAATTGAAAAAGTTTTCTTCTCTATTTTTTTATTTTTTTTTGTGATATCCACCATTTATAATCTAGACAAAAATACAAACTAACTATATAATATAAATACATTCCGGTTTTGTGGTTAAGATTATCTTTTATATATACTTTACTTATACAAATATAAAAAAAAAAGTCCTGACACATTAAATTAATTCAAAATGTTATGGTGAACATATTAAACACAATTAAAGTAATCATTTGGAAAATCTGTTAGAAAAAGCTTTAACATTATATTGAAAATAGTGGACATGAGAGATAAAAATAATAAAAAAAAAATTATAAATAATAAAATAGATAAAATATATAATATAATTTTACATATAAGTATATAAATAAATGGTAATTGTGAAAGTTTTACTATTTTTTTTTTAGGTCATTACTTTAATGTTTGTAAAGATTATATACATATACTAAATATACTTATGTATAAAAAGGATTATTAGAAAAAGTATATAGCACTTATGGGTATTAAATTTGGTCTTTTAACATTTAGAAAATATTAGAATATATTAAATATCAATTGTAATAATCATTTTGAAAAATATAATTTTTCTATATACACTGTAGAAAAAAAATTAATTTTACTTTTTAAAATGTAGTAAAAATTTACATACTTTAATAGGAAAATTCGGTACTCTAATAGTAATCTCCGTTAAAAATATTTAATTTTCAATATTTTAGTAATAATAAACATTTAATATTACTAGCTTTCGATATGTATATATATACTACAGTTGCATATGCAAATTTGTTACATTCAAACAAGTAATTATTGCATTATCCATCAGTCAGTTGAAATCTTTTCTAGAAAGTTGACGCGAAATAATATTGCTATTTTCATTTACTTTTTTGACAGGAAATCGCAATTATATAGAGTAATTTGCAATTTTGGGTATATTTGTGTATTAGTTTCTTTTACTATAATAAATAATTTAAATATTTAAGATAAATTACAATACATTAAAAACATTTAATATACACTATGGAAATGTTTTTAAAGTATGTATTGTAATTTGTCTTAATTAATTAAATTATTTATTGGTAAAAGAAACTAAATACATTTAATTTATGCTGCTATATTTTAATAGTATTTCACTACATTTACAAAGTAGTAACGAATTACTAACCTTAGTATGGAATATTACATTGCTTACTTAGGCTACTACATTAATTGAAGTAATATAGATTACTAAATTCAGAATAATAATCGATTACTAATTCGAACGCAATATTACATTTTGATATTTAATCTACTATATATTCAATGTAGGCAATAAAAATGACTTTATTTAAAGTATAGTAATTTTTTATTACAGTGTATATTTATGTTGTTAATTGATTTTATATATTAAATGATTTTAATTGTGCATTTAATTTGTTTGTCCCTTGCGACTTATAGGGAGGCATCTGAAGCATTTAATTATGTGCCCTTTGTTAAAGAGGGGATGCCATATATGTATATAGAAATTGATGAACGTTTAATAATAATTTTAGTATTACAAATTGGATAATAACATATACTAATATTTCGAGCATATATTTTGAAGATACGTCATTGCAATGAGTATATATATTTAATTATGATAATTGTTGTCGATTATAATTTTTGGCTAAAACATTTCCCTCATGTATAAAAATTTAAATTACTGAACTTTAATTGGCCCGCAAATATTATGTTGCCGTGAATCATATTATACTTTTTTGTTGTTGTTTGCGACTTTATGGTATACATACACATTTAAAACACATTAAACTGGTGATAGTATTTAGTACTATAGTCCAAAGAGAAAATATATGAAAATTTAATATAATAAAAACTGCAATTACCATAATAATATAATAAAATTTTACTTCAATTTAATATTAAAATATCTTTAAAAAAAAAAAAAAAATTTGTCAACAACAAATTTGTCTCATTTATTAAAGAGTTTTTATTAACATCCTTCAGTATATACTTTTGCAACATATAAATGCTTAATTTTATTGTTATTACAAGTAATAAGATATTATATTTATATGTAAAATCAAAGCTTATAAAGCTTCACTTTGTCTAGGTAGATGATAATAATATTCTATTTATTATTAGTACCTTATGTTAAGACAATTTTAATGTAACCGATTATTATGAGTATCATTTTCATATTTTATATTTATTTTTAGGATGCTTGAAATGTTAAAAGAATTATCATAAAACTGAATTTCATATAGTAAAATTCTTTAGTATTTTTTTATACTAAATTTTTTGTACAGAGTTCATAAGAATTTTAGAAATATATATTTGACATTCAAAACTAATCGATTTTTATATATATATATATTTGACCTTTAAAATCTCGATCGATTTTTATATTATAATATACTACTTACTTTATATACTGAACAGAATTTTAAATATAATATTGGTAAAAGCAATAAGTACTCAAGAGGTCAACAGATTTTGCAGAGGGTTAAATAATTTAAAAATTGAATTGTACAAATTTTTTTTTCAATCTTTCATATATTATTTTCCTGAATTAGAATTATGTATTTCTGATATAAGTAAATAGAATTTTGGTTTAGTGGAAAAAAAGAAGAAATTAAATTATTTTAGTAAAGTAAAAAAAAATAGATTAATAAATCAATAATTATTATAAATCATTCGCAGCTAATGATAATTTCAATCATTTTAATTTCACAATTCACTAAATGCTCTATCATAATTTTTAAAAAAATATATTTTATTTAAAGATTTACGATAATAAAAATATTATACAATAAAATTTAAAAGTAAAAAAAAAAAGAAGAAGATGTTATCAACTTGAATCGTGATTTTACCTTTTTTATTATACACTTTTATTTTTATTATCCTTATAATATCGTTCTAAAACCAGTAATAATAATTGCATTCTGGTCACGTATTTGTTTTTTTTTTTTATACCCCTCTCTATATTATTAGAGAGAAGGACTTCTTTATACACTCTAAGAATGTTAAATTTCGTTGAAATTGGTGAAAAATACAAAATAATTTCGGAAAAAAAAGAAGAAGTGAAAATCATTGAATTATCAAAATGCTTACTAAACTCTACATAGTCCACTGTATGGAACTTTGGCTTTCTGTACTATTCTTTTCTATAAGCTTGAAAACGATCTTTTCTTATAGATCGTTTTCAAGATTATGTCAATTAATTCCTTTCGGTCTTCTTGACGCTCTTCTTCTATTTGGTTTACTAAAGTATCATTATTTTTTTGCTAATCTCTTGTATTTTCCTTGAAAGTGACTTGAACCATATTTAATGAATTTTTAGCACATTTCCAACCAATTTGGTAGAAATGTGTATATTAATTTCACTCTGTCTGTCCGTCTGTGAGTCCGTCCGTTTACACAAACTTCTACATCTATTAAGATAGAGTATTTAAATTTTGACCATAGATAGATAGTAATGAAATAATAGGTCCAGTAGAACAAAATTTTCTTCTATCTCTTTTTCCCTCTGAGTTATTGCCTCTGTTAAGTTCGAAAATTACACCATATTCAGCATCTAATAACTTTTAAACCAATAAACATTTTTAAGATCTGTAAAAACTTTAAGCTAGGAAAATCTTTTATCTTTTTTGTGAAATTAACAAATTACTTCAAATTTAATTCTTTGTTATATAAAAATACTGTTATCTTCATACATCATTTTTTAGTTTTTTTAACACCCTGTATTTCCCAAACTGCTTATTATGGAAGGCTGAAATTGATGTACCAAAGAGATATCCAAAAAATAACTAGAGTCTCTGAAGAAATTGTATCCGTATGTCCCCTCCCCCTTTCCGTTGGGTCCATTCGAAAATCAAAAAATTACATTTTTAATTTACTTGTAAAATTATAACTCCACAATATTTTTAAAAACAAATATTGAGAAAACTTTCGAAAATCATATTTCTTTAAAGTCCATTAATTAATAAATTATAATCATTTGCCTCACACTTATAATTAAGCAAATATGCTTAATCATGTAAAATTTTGCAAAAAACTAATATTTTGCATATTTTTAGGTGCTATATAAATGGAATATTGTACTTCATTGCATTTAAAATTTGTTAATTATTTTGAATGTCACGAAAATATTTATAACAAAAAATACTTTAATCCAAAAAAATTAACGAATGAAAATATCAAAAATTAAATAAAAACTATTTACTTTTTCATAGCTGTACACTCTTATTGATTGTTTTGTATATTATAACAAGAAATTCTTAATCTTACACAATGACGCCAAACGTAAAAGAACAAAAAAAAAATATCGTAAATCCTTAATAAAAACAGAAAACTTTCATCAAGTTCGTCAATATTATATATATAAGTTTTTATTTGTATTTTATTTTATTTTTTTCTGTTCCAAGGATATTAATTTTTCATAAGGAAAAGCTTTTAGTATAAATTTATATTATTGTATAATCCTATATATATGTATATATAACACACACAGAGTCCTTATGAACAGAAAAATTTCTTCTTTTTTTTTTTTTTTTCTTCTTTCCTGCTATTTTATGCGTTTCAAGGATATTTGCTTTTTATTACGGACAAATCCAATCATCATCCTAAAAAATTGCCTATATACTAATGTATATAATTTTCTAAAAGAAGAAAATTCTACTAGTATATACAGTAATATACAAATAAAAATCAGTAATTTTATTACAGGACCTTTCAATCGAACTTTGTTTTTTATTTCTTTTTCTTATTTTTTTTTTTTTTTGAACTTTCTGAAGCGCGAAATATCAAAAAAAAGAAGAAATTATGTTGTTTTTTTTTTTATTATTTAATTTTTTATTTGCCCTTCTGTTCAGAGGGTAGCAAAAAATAAGGACTATAAAAGAAAATAGAAGAGTGTGTATTTAATAAGTTTAATTTTTTTCTCTTATCCTTTCTATATTATATTTGATTGACACCAGTAAAATTATAAAGGATTTTTTTTTTTCTTATTTTTATTTTGTTAATTTAGATATCCTCCGGATAATGAAAGGAATTATTATATGTTTGTGTGGTGTGTGTGTGTGTGTCAATTATAATTAGTTTCCTGATTTTGAAAATTATATACTAATTTATATAAATTTAATAAAATTTGTTTATATTATGGATTTAATTTCAGATATAATAGAAATGAATTAAAGAGTATTTCGTATGAGGATAGAAACGTTTAATTATATATATAAAAAATTTATAAAATTTATATTGGCAAGTTAGACTACAGTGCTTTTAGTATATAAATCTAGATTTAAATAAATCAATTTATAAACCAAATTGTACTTTCTGTTAATCGTATACGTCTTTCTGCAATTTGAATTCATCCTTTTTGCAAAGGTAAATTAGTCCTTCTGGACACATCTTTGCAGTATATATGTTATGAATTTGATTTAGAAATATACGAATTTTACTTACAAAAAGACTAAATAATTTGGTTTTCATTTGAATTTCATTTGCAAAATGACGAATTATGATTTGTAAAAAAAATAATTTGAATCGTACAAGGACTATAGTTAATTAAACATTTTCAGTATAAATATGATGACTAATTAGAAATTGTCCATAAATGATAAAGGATATTCGGATTATATTCAGATTATGTTATTTCCTTTTCATCGAACACAAATTTCTGTAAAAAAATTTGTCTATAACTTGTTCTATATAGACACAACTAATTTAGTCAATGTATATATGTACATTTTGATTACAGTATGAATGCCAACTACATATTTCTTCCTTTCTCTTAACTCAACATCGCCATATACTATAAATTTCAGATAAAATTATTTTAGCAAATATGTAAAATCAGTTTTCAATTTAAATCAATTTTTTACAGAAATTTTAAATTTGTAATTTTCACAATATTTACTTATCCATTATGGACACAATTACGCAACTGTTAACAATTATATTTTACGTGTCGAAATTTCGTTGTAATTAACCACTAATCAATCACCTATACTTTATACACATTATAATATTTTTAATTATAATTTAAATATAGTTATAAAATTTATTGGAAAATATATATTGAAATACATTTATGTATTTTATCATTCAAAATCATTGACATTATATGAAATTTTTAATTTAAATTATACAATTTTTATATTGATTAATTAATAAGTTGATTATCCAAATATTATAGATAATATTCAGAAATTAATTAAAATTGAAATCAATTAAAATTAAATACATAATATAATATGTATTATATTGCATAATTACAATATTGTTTTATATATAAAAAGAAGAAAATTAACCCTTTGACCTCATTTGACGTATCAGAACGTCATGCATTATTTTGGCAAAATCGATTATGACGTTCTACTACGTCATTGAAACTAAGACAATATTTAAATAAAGTTATCCCAATATCATATATATATTCATGAAATAAATGAATTTATCACTGCTCTTACAAATTACTCTATTCTTTAAATAAAATTTCGTATTATGAATGAGTTTCGCATTTGAATACGAAAATATATAGTTTTCGTATATGAGTTTCTAAATAATTAAATGTGCTCTAAATGCAAAAAAAAAAATTCAAATAAATCTGCGGCCAAAGGGTTAATTGAAATTTTCATATAATATTAAAATGGAGATAATTATGATTAAATATATATAATTAAATATTAAATCGAAAATAAGGTAAAATTAAAATATATATTGATGCGAGCAAACATATTTAAATGACATTTTTTTTTCAATCATTATAAAAATAGTATTTTTACAATTTCTTTAGAAAATTATATATGTACATAGAAAAATAATTTAATGCATTTTGTGATGATTATTTATTATGCTAAAAAAATTTTATAAAGAGAAAAATGGATGTTGTACTTACACAAAAGATTTTAATCATTTTACATAAATAATTTGTTATCTTAGCTCTCTTACTATTCTCACTGAAATATTTTGTATAATACCATTAACATTCAATTTATTTTCGTTATATATTCATTGTTATAATACTGAAAATCTAATGAAATCTATTTCTACAATGGCGCATACGTATATTATTTCAATCATCAAATTTTATAGCTAAACATAATATTCCATTTTTTTTTGCACAAAAAAGAAATTATATTTGAATGCAATTTAAATTATTATCATTGAAATTTTACAAGATTTTTTACTCTATATAATTTCATTTCTATTGAATTTTCAATTTGAATCTTCAATTTATTATTGTATAGAAGGATAATATTTTTAAATCAAATTTGAAGTACATAATAGTAAAATAATATTTTCCTTTGAATTTTTTTTCAATTCATAAAAGGATTTAATTTTCAGGACGTATTGGAAATTAAAATAATTGTATAAGTAGGTAATTTAGTATTTATAATAGTATTTAAAAATTAATTGCTTTTAAATTTGGCTTTAATAAATTAATTATTGCATAAATGATAAAAATTGGATAACAAAATTTGATGATTTAGAAAATTACTACAGTTTTTACACTCCAAATTCAACCTTTTACAAATCAAATTCAACTTTTGTAAATCAAATTCAACCTTTTGCAAATCAAATTAAACTTTTTGTAAATCAAATTCAACTTTTTCTAAATCAAATTCAACTTTTTGTAAATCAAATTCAACTTTTTCTAAATCAAATTCAACCTTTTTAAAAATTATTTTAAAAATTAATTTTTTATAAAACAGCAATTTTACTAAATATAAATACAGGTTATTAGTCAATAATAAATTCAAAAATAATATATAAAACTATAGCATATTCGCCTATAACACTTCTCCTGCCGCAGATCCTACCACTTCCACGCATTTGAGAGATGTAATTGAACAAGCTACTGCAACAGTTAACAATACAGATTGTATCAATTCCTATACACGTATATATATGCAATTGCAAAGAACTGCACCAGGAGAAGCCTTATAGGCGAATATCCTAGCTTTATATATTAATTTTTAATTTATTATCGACTAATAACCTTTATTTATGTCGGAGCAACTGGGAGGTGCTCGGCGGTACCTCAAAAAGTATATATATGTAAAGACAAGTTTAGGTTTTGAGGGAAACTCCAGAATTTATTTTAAAATGCTTCTTTTTATACTTATTTTTGTTTCATGATACACAGTAGTCTTCTAGTATCAGAGTGGTGTATCAAAGAGAGATTAGCAATTGGTGCCAATCGAAAGACCCATCACTTCCCTAAACCTGTAACAATACCTTTTGGCAGTATTCCACGACAATTTATATTTATTAAAATTGGTGTTTTATAAAAAATTAACAGTTTAAAATTATTTTTAAAAAAGGTTGAATTTACAAAAAGTTGAATTTGATTTACAAAAGTTGAATTTGATTTGTAAAAAGTTGAATTTGATTTGTAAAAGGTTGAATTTGGAGTGTAAAAACTGTATAATTAATTAATTTTCAATATTATGAATCTTTGTGCATATAGTAACATTTCCCAACCAAAAATATATGTTGATAAAGCAAAAAACACCAAAAAATTTCCTGAATTTAAATTCTTTGATTTAATTACTAAATTTTCTATAACAAAATTCAAGCTAATTTGTAAAATTTATGTTTCATATTGTCTATTTAAAAACATAATTACAAGCTAAAATTTAATTTCTTCAGTTAGTTCATTTTTAAAAAACACTTCTTATTCTTTACTGGTAAGCCGAAAAAAAAAATTAAATTTATGTCTTTTTAAATTTATTAAAACTAAATCCGATAAGAAATATGATCTTAAATGCTTTTTATATATATGCTGAAATGTATAATAATGTAAATAAAGGAATCTTTATTTAACTTATATTTAAGGTAAAATATAAAATCCGATTAATTTGACTACATAGAATTAATCGTTTTCATAGAAACATAAAACCGGATTAAAGTATATATAACACTTTTATTTCTATAAATATTTTATATTTTATTATTACAAAATTTTAACTTAATAATTTTATAATCCAATGAAAATTTTCTTTTAATTTTCCGTATAATCTTTTAATAAATTTTGCAGTTTAAAAATATGGTATATAAAATTAGGGGGAGATTTTCGATTTCTTTATATAGTGGATTTAGGTTTGGTATATTAAAAAGGTGGAAAAGATTACAGGAAATATATTTGTTCAGCTAAATACTTGGTAAAAAGAGAAATATGATCATTTCGAAATTAATAATCTGCTTAACTAGAATTATATAGTATACCCTCTCAATTGTATCAGAAAATTGTAAAATTAATATTTTATTTTTATTTAAATAAATATTTTTTTTATATAAAATATTTTTAATATTTTAAATTGTCTGGAAAATATTCCAAAATTATATAATTATATATTTTTTTCATATAGTTTTGTTGCCAAAGATCACAGTTTTATATGTTAATTTCAGTCCTTCACTTCAGATAGTTTCAAAGACTGATGGTTCAGTTGTAGTAATATCTGGATAAATTTTCAATATTCCAGAGGTAAAGTTAATTCGATATTAACCAATTCTCTAGGTCTAACCATAATGGACTTAATGAAAATTAAGAAAACTTAAGATGGCGTACGACTATATGAAAATACGCCGAATGACCGAAATAGAGACTTTACAAAAATTAAGGTGACTTTCGTTAAATTTTCAAAAATTTCGTTAACTTAATGATGTACGATTGCTATCGTACAAAACTTAGAACTCAACCTAAACACCGGCGTACGGCGTATGACGTCTGTCAAAATCCATACGCCGTACGCCGGTGTTTAGGTAGAGCTCTTAAGACAAATTAAGAAAATTGTTTTGCTGAAATAAAATCCATGGCATCCGTGATGAAAATAAAAAAACTCATAACTTACTTTACGTTTGTCACTTTCAAACTTTGATATTTGTGAAATATTTTTTTGTGTTTTCTTAATTTTTGTCATAAGTTCTTTATGGCCAAAAGGGATTTGACAGCGAATTTCGATAACTTAATGAAAATATCGAAAGTTTTCTTAATTTTCATTAAGTCCATTATGGTTAGGCCTTCTAATTTTTGATATTATATATGTGAAATTTTGATTTAATTAAATTATTCATTATAATGTATATTTCTTCTGATTTCAACATCATATAATACTATAAAATAGAAAATGTCTGTCTATCACAAGAACTCTTTCAAAACGGTGAACAGTAGAAATGTGATATGTTATTTCTACGACAAGTACTATGTGCGATATTTTCAACTTTCAACTAGAGCAAAGCTGGGTATAATAAATCAATATTTATACTTAGAAAAATTAAAATTTTGTGTATTTATTTGCTGGTAAATATTTCATTCAACTTAAATTTTAATATATAAATTTTTATATATACATATTTATTTTCTGGTAAATTAAAATTAAATATTATAATAATATTAAATCTAAAATTTTGTACCTGAACAATTTAATAAACCATTACTAGTTAAATTTAATGGTAAATAATTAACAACATCCTTAAATTTATTTAATTCACAACAATATGTATATCCTTTTCGTATATTACGAAAATGTTTTGAATTTAATGATGCTTCATTACAAACATTTGGACATATTTCAATAATATCATTTTTATTAGCAAATGGATTATTCAATGTTATCATAACAATAGCTAATTGATTTTTTATATTTTTTATTATTTTCCAAAACCATTTTGGTATTTTTATTTGATAACTTTCATCTATAGATGCTATTATTATATCACCATGACGATTTTTTAATTTTAATATATCATATGTACCAGTTATTATTTCCATATCTGTTTCATATTGTTTAGCTAAATCTCTAGCTAAATTTTCAACACGTTTCCAATTACCAGCATTAATAATTTGAAATTCTGGTGCAACATTTGCATAATAATATGTTGATAATTGTCCACTTGGAAATATAAAATCAGCATCTGGTGTTAAATGACCACGTGCTAAAAATGAACTAACATTTATATATTGTTGTTCATTACCAAATAACCAACGAAAATGTTCATATTGATTTTGTCTTTGATAAACACGTCGAAATTTATCACTTGTCCATGCTGTCATACCAGTTGTTTTAAAATCTTTACGTTTATTTTCTTTGACACTATCTGAAAAAAAAAATTTTTCAATTAGAATATACGAGAGAGAAATATTGTTAATTGAACCATAATTTTTAATCATAATTTAACTAATGGCAATACTTTTATTGAAATTTCGGTTTTTTTCTTAGCAAAATTTCGAAACTTTTCTGACCAAATTTCGAGGCTCAATATTATAAATAAAGGAAATTGTTATTTCGACAATTATTAATTAAATGATATACATACTTCATATAGAAATTTGGGGTCTTTTCTTAGCAAAATTTCGGATCTATTTTCTCACAAAATTTTGAGCCAATAATTTTTATTAGTAATAATAAATAAGTAATTTGTTTGTTTTTGTGAATTAAAAATAAACTATATTGTAAATTTACTGTGATATAAGCTTCATTCTTACCACATTTATACGTTTATCTAATAATTTGTTATCCTTATGTTATTCTTTAGTAAAATAATATTATATAAACAATATTGTCATTTAATTATACATATATTTAAAATCATAGAAATCAACAAATGATCAAATATATAATCATGATTATTTTGGAAAACTTCGTATTTGAGATTCCCTTCACTTTGCGTTTCACTTTCACAAAATTGTAGTATTCTAGAAAACGATCGAACAACTACATTATCATACGTATTCCAATACGTAAATACGTATTTGAAAAATTAAAATTAAAGTTTTTAATGTCAAAATAGAAATAAAAATAGAAAATTAGAGCATCCGTATAGCTGTATCATTAATTTAATGTAAATAAAAATGCCTCGATTCTTTTTTTTTTTAATTTGTACCAATTTCATCTGTAGACGTTTCGAAAACCCTCGAGCAATGTCCTTTTTTAAGTTCATGTCATTGATTAATTTTTGAAATTATTTCTTCTTTCTTGTTTTTTTCCTAAAATTTGTATATTTAAATTTAAATAATTGGTAAATATATATATATAAATGTTAAAAAAATGTGTAAAATTATTTTTAATTACATTTTGAATCTTCTAAAAGTAACAAATTTACAGCGAATAACTACTATATGAAAAACGTTTCACTTTTCGATTCGACAGTATTACAGAATAATAAATTTTTCGAATCGGTAATACAGTTTTCCCTGCGAACGTTTTGTAGAATAACAAAAATTCAAATACGACCGTATTTCAAATACGAAATTTTCCAAAATAATCATGATTATTTAGAAACTATTTAAGTACAATATTTTTTTTTTGCAAAATTAAATTTATTTTTAAAATATATTTTTTGTTGTAATCAAATTATCAAATTCAATTATGACCATTACTAAAAGTTGAAAATATTTTCGAAAAAAAATTCGTTAATATTATTATTATTATTCTTTATTTAAATTAAATTATTTAATTGAAATTTTTTATTATTTTTTGGCAACTGAATTAACTTCTAAGTTCTATTTTATATAAAACGCGCGTGTATAAAATGTACTATGTATTTATTTAACAAATAAATATTAATTTAAGAAAAATTTTTTTTTTGTTAAGACGCAATGTAAGATTGAATATGACAAGTTCTAATTCAAAAAAATCTTACATTCAACAGCAAAAAAAAAAAAACAACAAACGTAAGTAATTTTAACACCACAACAACAAAAAAAAAATTCAACTTTTCAAAATTCAACTTTTTTACAACACCCGACAAAAATTAAAAGCTTTTCACATTATACACAAAAATAAAATATTTAAAAAAAAAAAAACATTCATAAACTTACATTTAATAGCAGCTCCATTTATTTGATGTATACTATAAATTGGATTTTGTGTTTGATTATCAAAACATATTTGAAATAATTTTAAAAAATTATTATTATTTATTGTAAAACCAATATCATATATAATACCACGATTATTTGCACATAAATTATTTGTTATTTTCAATTCCGATACAGAATTTTTTAAACATTTTATATTATTAATATTTTCATCATCATCATATTCAAAAAAATGTCCACAATAACATTTTAATTGTATTTGATTAATATTTATTGTACGATTTAATATATAATTATTTTTACCAGGACAATATAATGTTATATTTTTATTTGAACCAAAATAATTTAATTGTTTATCGGGTTTAAATAATTTTAATTTACCATTATATGATTTTAAATAAATTGGTTCATTTTCGGATGGTATATCATTTGGTAATTTTATTGTACATCCAGTAAGTGATTCTAATTTTGCATTATTCACTTTTAAAAATATAGAAAAAAATTTATGTTAGCATTTTATAAATATATATACATATAATAAATATTAAAATTTAATTACCAAATTGTAAATAATTTAATTGCAATATTATAATTAATAATAATAATTTGAAATTATGACATGGAAATTTAAATTTGATCATTTTTGAGTATTTTTTTTTAATTGTAAAACTTCTTTGTAGCTTGTTTAAAAATATAATAAAAACTAACTTATCTGTTACTTAAAATCAAACTAAACATTTTTTTAGAGAAAAAAGAATTATGTTTCTAATTAATGTTGAGTTAAAAGAGATTTTATATGACACTGAGAATTTAAAAATAAAATTTTATTGCTTTATGGCCGAAACACAATGCCAGCTTTAGCTGTGGCTTTAACTGTGAGTGTAGCGTTAAAGCTAGACCCAAATACAATGCTGGCGTTGAAAAATTTATTAATATTTATGTCAAAATAATTTTACGCGCAAAATTTTTCGTAATATATAATACATATATATTTAACAATAAATTGCCCCCAAAAACTTATAATTGCCAGTATAGTGCCATATAAATTTTCTAGAGCTGGTGTTATTTTTTCAACATTGCTGAAATTCGGCGGTGGCTTTTTTTTCTCAGCCACCATTGGTGCTTATTTCTATTGATTTTCATATGTTGAAACTTTTTTAAAGTTATACAGTCACAGCTAAAGCTGGCATTGTGTTTCGGCCATTACTAGAGATTGTTGATAAATTATTTAATTTGAAAGTCCAGAGATAAAAATATTAAAAAATTCTCAAAATTGGAGATGGTAAAAATCTAAAATATATTTTACTTTGAATTAAAAAAAATTGAATATATTAAAATAAATATTAATTAATGAAAAATAACATTAAAACTGTCAGTAGATATAAAAATTCTTATACGGTAGTTAATATTGAAAAATGTTGTATAACTAAAATGGAAAGTGCATATGGTATCTAATAATTTGTAATAATCAGAGCATAAAAAGTAGAAATAATTAACAATTAACCAATTATGTATAATTGCATGATAATTTCCATTAATTTTTTTAACACTATTTTTTATAATCTTTATATTTTTAAACTGAAACCGGATCTGTTTAAAAAAGCTTTTCCATTTATAATTCTAAGATCAGTTCTCATAATTCTGAACAAAATACAATGAAATTTAATGATCTAATTCTGGGAGAGAGAGAGAGAGAGAGAGTGTGTAAAATATTATTATAAAAAATGTCCAAAGAAATAGAATAATAAATAAACTTGATTATTATTTCCACTTTCCTTTTAAGTCTAAAGTAAAAGCTGGTAAAACTACTGGTATAATAATTTATTGGTAATGTTAAATTTTTTAGTTGAACCGCGATTAACAAATATTTTCTTTATTAAATATTTTTATAGTGTCAATTCAACAGAACTAAATTTAAAATTGTATAAATTAAATTTGAAATTTTAATAATTGATTTTAAATAATAGTTAATTTTCTATGGTATACTAATATTACATTATACATTAGAAAAATGAAATTATAAAGACCATACGGACTATAAAAATCACTATTATATAAATATGATATCCCAAGCTTAGAACTTCCACAGGTTCTAACCGACATTAGTACATAAATTGAGTTAGATATCAATTCATATATTAATTAGTTTATGTTCTTTCGAATGAAAATTACGCCAAAACTTTATCTGGTAATATTGTAATTTTTAGTTACGAACATTTTCAAAGTGCTAACTGATAAATAATAATTTCATTGGCTGAAATTTAGTTTCAAAGGTCTTTCTGTAGTTAGTTTACATTTTGGCAAATAAATTTAAGTAGAGATTTCATACACATTCAAAGTGTTATTTACTTAAATTTATGTAGTGAAATAGAATTGGAAAAATGACAATATAATTTTGTTCAAGTAAAGCTTGTAACTCTATATTTACTGAAAATAGACATAATGTGTAGTTAAAATCATGATGCTAACATGAGTCAATTATGTAATTAAATACCAAATAACTACAAACAATTTTTATGTTATACATTATCTGTCAATTATCTATCTAAAAAAAATCATATAAACAAATAATTAACCTTGCTCTTGGTTTCATAAAATACAAAAAAAAAAAATAACCAATTTTTTTTTTTTTTGCAAATTATTTTTATTCTATTTTTATGAACCATTTTCCATGGATAAACACTCCCAAAACTCATATATATGAATAAGTTCTTTTCTCACAAACGAAAATTTTTGAATAGAATTTAATTTTTTTTAGGGTGTGCTTTTTTTTTAGGTATAACTTTAAATTATTTTTATGTATAAATAAACCAAATCAAAAACATAAATTGATTTATATGCTTTTTTATGTAAGAAATAATTTAATTCTCAGAATTTTGGAAATAAATGTGTAACTATAAATTTTTGTACAATTTTATAATACATAAAAAGAGTTTCATCTCACAAATATTTTATTTAATATAATTTTCATTTATATAATTTCAATTTCCAGATTAATTTAGTGTCGTTTTTCTAATGGAAATTAATCATTTTATAAATTGTATTAATTATTTTTCAAATTAAATGATATAAACTAAAATGAAATTATGTTTAATATATAATAAAATGAAAGAGATTCAATTTTAAACAATTGAATTTTTAGAAAAACGACTAATTTAATCTGAAAATCGTTTAATGTATATTATAATCCGAAAGAACCTTGTGTTTTATGCTAAATTAATGCATAATTTTTTTATACCTATAGAAAAAGAAGAGATTAATTTCAAAAATAAAATATTAAGGTCCTGTCTAAATTGGTTAAAAAGTTAAAAAGTTAAAAAAAGGTGAAATAATTTTTATCAAGGTGAAAGATATTTAATCGTGGTAAATATTTTTTACACTGTCAAAATTGGTTAAAATTTTGCCAATTCAAATTAAAAATTAAATTCAAGATGATTACAATCGTAAAAAATTATTTCCCAATATAACCATTTTATTGGAATATTTTAAAAATTATCAATGCAGATTTAGTTATTTTCGCATTCCATTTAATATTAGGTTAGAATGAAATTTAACTCTTTTGTCAAAATTTATAGCTTCTCAGACCGTCATGAAATTTTGACATAAAAGTTAAATTTTCGGCGCCTGGAAAAGGTGAATTTGAATGTCAAAATTTCGAATTTGCTTGTCAAAATTTGGAAAATTTAACAATTTTTAACCAATTTAGACAGGCCCTAAGTAAAATTTGAGTTGAACTTTGTCAATAGCAAAAATTTAACTTCTTTTAAAATATTCGTGTAATTTAATATTATAATTTTATAATATATTTTTTTTAGTAAAATTAAATGAAATTTTATGCTCTATTATATTTTTTTTATAACTTTCCGGACTAAAGAGTGCACTTTAAGCAAAAGAATTTCATCAACATTATAAAGAGATGATAATGAATGGAAAAATAATATGAGTTGAAAAATATTATTTAATATGTATACCTATATAAAGTGTTGCAATATAGAACTTGTAAAAAATATCATAACATTTTCTAACTAACATTTTTCAAGCCTTTATAAATGTAAACCAGATCAGTAAATATAAAATATTATGTAAGAGTCGAGTTTAATTAAATAAATATTGCCTAAAGTTGCTGATATTTCATAAAATTTCATTCTCTTTGTGGATCAAATTTATTTCATTTAATTACATAATTTATGAAATATAATATAGTAACATTATTTTATATTTTATTAAATTATGTAAAATATATATAAAATAATGTTACTATAATTTAAACGCAGAGTTTTAATATTACTATATTTAATCAGTTTAAACCAGAGTTAAATACTGCTCGGACTACGCTTCAAGACCTTTTATTTGATGCCCCATCGATTTTTTTATGATGGGCCCCCACATGACACAGGTTTTGGGCCCTAACATGAATTATGAAGCTCCACGGACTGCGCAACGAGATGTATTCTTCAATACCTTTTATTTGATACCTCGCTAGTCTTCTTGCATTATGGGCCTTACAAGACCCAGAGTACCTCTCGGAACAGATTTTGGGCCCACGAGATGTACTCTGCACGACCTTTAGAATATACTAAAGTATATAATATGATCAATTCATAGTACAGAATGTACTAGAATTTACCATATGGCACAAGTAGTTGGGGCCGTGAGGCCAGGGTATCGGTCCAAACGGACCAGATTCAAAAATTAAACAGCACTCCGCGCCCCCTTCCCCCTAATCAAAAAGTTTCCAAAAATTAAACAGCACTCCGCGCCCCCTTCCCCCTAATCAAAAAATTTATATGGTACCAAGCCATTGATGGCATGAGCTCAACTTCCAAATTTGAGCTCAATCGGTCAAGCCGTTTAAGAGTTATGGCCAGGTGAGGATATATATATATATATATATATATATATATATATGTATATATGTATATATATATATATATATATATATCTATATACTGGAAGTGTGAATTCATAAAAGGGAAAGTAAAAAAAACGACAAAGTATATCTATCTACAAATTGTCCACTGATATACACACTCCATTTATATAAAATATTTCAAAATATCGTTACATTATAATATAGTAGCAATGTCAAAACTTGGCAGCAAAAACAGTAAATTTTCACTATTTAATTTTATTCAAAAATTCCATTAAAGTTAATTATAGAAAATGATTCATTTAAAAAATTGACTAATTAACAAAATGATATTGATATCTCAATTGAATTTAATAAACCAATGAAAAAAAAAAAGAGTTGAATATAAAATTAAGAAGCAAAAATTATATTATCTAAAAACTTGAGAAAAATCATAAATCTCTTATACTTAAAGTTAATATATATGATTATAAAGCAATAAGAAAATATAAACTATTAACTCCCATCAATCATTATTTTTTTATTTTACGCACTTGAAAAATCTATTTTCTTTTCAGTGTTGTCCACACACACGATTAAAAATGATCAAATGACAATACAAAATTTTCCCAACAAAAAAACATATTATTAAATTTTTTTTCTTCTTTTATGTTGTCGTTTATGGGATATTAATGTAAAACAATAGAAATTTTTCTATTTATGGTCCTTTTAACATTTTATCGTCAATTTTTTTTTTTTTTATCATTATATCCTTTATTTGTGCAATATCATATTAGTTAGAATAATAATATTAAATTTGTTTTTGTTAAGTGACAAACGGAAAAAAATATTCTATAAATATTTCAGATAATATATTAAATATGGAAATAGTTTTCTTATTATTATTTGGTAAATAATTATTTGACATTATTTGAAATTTAACGAAAATTCTTCGATATATTTCTATATAGTTGAATTATGTTATTAATACATGGTGTCATGTCGGTGACTTACCAAGAAATTCGTTCATTTTAACATAATGAATCTTCGACAGATTTTATTTATATGAAAAAGTTTCCCTGATTTTCATACAATTTCATTTCATCGTAGATAAATTTCAGAGACGCAGAAATTTCGTCAATCTAACAGAAATTTCAGACAATCTGATAAAAATTTTAGGCAATCTTCAATTTTTATGGCGATCCGACAGAAAATTACATCAGGAAAAATTGCTGGTTAAAAAAAATCGTGGAACTAAAATAATTCATTACAAAAATGATATTTTTTTTTATGCACACAAATAACAACGATAATGATTATAATATGATTTGTCTCAACATATATTTAATTTAGCCCTGAATAATAATTATCAAAAATGCAGGGTTGTAAAAAATCAATTTTCGAATCAAATTTTTTTGATCGGAATCAAAATGTGAGCAGAATCATATATTTGATCGGAATCAAAATTTTATCTTATTTTCTGATTTTTGGAAACTTTCGATTTCCGAATAATGAGTCCGCTATATTTTACAACCCTGCAAAAATATATTAAATAAATTTATATATTTATTTTAGTAAAATTGTGCAAAAGAGAAAAATTTTTGAATTACAATTCAAATATAGAAATAATTAGAGATCCCTTATATTATTACATCCATTATTATAATTAAGGTTTTACACTGAATCTAAATCCATATATAATAATAATGCTGACTTTTTTCTTTATTATAATATTCTTCTCTATATAATCAGTAAAAGTATATAACAAAAAACAAAATGAAAGAAAATAAATAAAAAATAATGTAATAAATTATGTAATTATGTGTAGAGAATTAAATATATATGTATAATAAACAATTGAGATAAAAAAAAAATTTTGTAAGAAAAATAAAATTCTCTTTTTTTGACAAAAAAAAAAATAAATAAATTATATTCTATATAAGTAAATTTCCTTAAATTAGTATACAATTTAAGTCAATCTCATCATTAACTTTTTGGTTATTATTTCCAGCTTAAAAGTAACAAAAAAAAAAGTTAAAAGCTATTTATAACATGTACCAAAAAAAAAAGCTTCTTCATATTCTGTTTTGTCATGTTTTAACGATTTATAAATTAATTAAGCATTAATTTTTAAAGTTGGATTTATTATATCCAATATAATGAGAAGAAATGAAATAATGTTAAAATAATATTATACTAAGTATATTTTTTCCATATTTTCCATGGATAAATAAATTAAAATTTCGAAACAATTTTTATATATAGGCATTAAATTTTTTTTAACAAAATTATCTTTTAGAGACGTCTCGCTAATACAAAACGTACGGCGTACGGCGTCTGTCAAAATCGTTTCATGCACATACATTTTGTATGAGAGCTCCCGAAATACGTGGCGTACGAACGCCGACATTATATCGCGCCAAGTTTTTTTCCATCAGATGGCGAATACTATACTTTCAGGATAAAGTCTGAAATTGATTATATTTTCATATAAAAGTCGTAGTAAAAAATAATTAATTAAAAATACTTAACGTGCTTAATACATACATATTTAAAAAAAAGTTAAAACAATAAAGTGTGTTAGTTTGAAAAATGCCTAGTTACTGTTGTGCTCCGCAATGTATAAGTTTATATGCAGCTAATACGAAAATTAAATTTCACAGATTTCCTCGTGATAAAAAAACAGTGAATTACAGCTATTAGGACTGGAAAACAACCAAGTTCAGCTTCCGTAATTTGTAATAAACATTTCAAAGACTGCGATTACAAAGAGTCAGGTAATACTGTAAAAAAAACAGGTAACAGTAACCCTAAAAAGCTAATTTCTTGCTTAATAAATCATATTTCTTTTACAAAATTAGGAAAAGTTTTAATAAAAACTTCTGTTCGTACTCAAAACATTTAATTTACCAATAATATTATTATTTTCGTCATCGTCCATGGTGATAAGCAAATAAAAAGTATTAAAATAGCTTAAGCTGTCAAAATTTATACTGAAAGTATAGTATCTGCCCCTACCGGGAACATTTTCGTTGGCGCAATCTATAGAGCAAATTACCAAAAAAAAATTGACAGTTCAAAATCTTCTGTTAATCATGTAAATTTTACAATTTAATAAAATTGTATGGCTTAAATACTAGAGATATAAATACAATGTGATAATATTTATTAATTGAATTAGGAATATTAGAATAATTAATTAAATGCAACAAAGTAAGTGGATATTATATATAACAATCACAACTGATTTTTAATAAATATTTTAACTACATCTTAGGAATATCGATGCCAAATTCAACACCATATCAACAAATGAAATGTATTCACTTTAATATAATTTCAATAAAAATTACTTTTTCATATATAAATTGTTTACCTGACTAACAGCAGAATTATTTTGACATCTATTATGACAGTTAAGGAATTTGGTCTATTCGAATTTCCAATTTTGACGGGCGTATAAAAATTTTTAATTTGATTTTTGAAATTTAACAAAAAGAAACATCGATCAAAATTTTTTGTTAAAGTATATAAATGTGGCATTTTATTTCGGGATACGCTGGCGTATCAGCGTATCGACGTATATTCGCCATACGCCGTACGTCCTGTATTAGGGAGAGCTCTTACAAAAAAAATTATTGTGTTTTTGGTTTTTGCAATATTATTTCACATATAGATTTTAATTTAATAAATCTCTTTTATGCTGGGTTGTTAACATATAAATCGTGAATCTACAATCTACAATTTGGTTTAATTGAAATATTTTTTAATGAAAATACTATATATATAAATTTGTATAAAATGAATGAATTAAATATGGTAAGATTTATTGGACAGTTTAATTATTATTGTCAATCATAATTAAAATTTTAGATTTAAATTATATATAAATATAAAATTTATTTGAATTTATTTAAAATTTATAATTAATCAGAGATTCAAAGCAAAATCTAAACAATTATTTAATTGTGCTCAAAATTTATGAACATTGGTATAACATTCTTATCGTATTATTTTAATTTACTTATTTAGTATAATTAGAATAAAGTTAATAAAGATATTTAAAATATTTAACATTATTTAAAAATTATCATTCAATTAGTATTATACCAGAGATTGAGCTATAAAGCTTGATACCATTTACTCACAACGATTAATTCCCTATTATAAAACCATTATATAGCTTATTTTCCACTATACAGAAAGGAAATTATCATTGCGATTGTTGATGTTTCTTAAATATTAAAATGTCTGCAAATTAGGTAAGCCTCTGGTGTTTTGCCAACCAAAATTAATAAATACATAAATACAAAAAAAAACAGGAACAATAAAATTCAAGAATATGAACAGTATGGGTAGAATAGTAATTAAGACTACAATGTCTACAATACAATTTGAAGATTCCATAATTTTAATAATGATCACATATATGTTACAATATTGCAATACAATATTGCAGAGGCTGCAATTACAATATTGCAGAGGCTGCAATATAATTCTCAAAAATGTTATTTCCAATATTTCGATCCCGACTTGAAAAAAATAGTAATTATACAAGGCCCGAATCTACAATTCAAATTTCTATTTACGTTAAATTTAGATAGCTTAACTCTTAACATATATGTATATTTTGATTTATATAACTTTTAATTGAGGCGTTGAGAAGCAAAGTGGTCCAATCCACAAAATCATGATTTTGAGTTTTATTTGTCATTATGTTCATATTGAGCATAAATTTATGATAACATATTTTTAGGCGCACATTTTAATATTTCTACCAAGGATTCACAGCAAATTAACATTTTTCCATAGACCAATTTCAACTTTTTTTAAATATTAAATTCAATTTATCTCTAAACGTAATTTTTGGGGTTAGATCACTTTCCTTCTCAACGCCTCAATTTATCTCAATCAAATCTTCACTGAAAAATTGATGGAAAATAAAACAATTTTAAAAATATATCATCGCGAATAAAACGGAAAATTTTTTCCAAAAATTTTTTTTCCTTGTTCTTTTGACAAACCTGTAGTTTTGTTTATCATATATTTTATTTGATAAAATTTCTAAACTTTTTGCATCTCTCAACAAAAATGGTAAAACAGAGAAATGATAATTTTGAAGTAAAATATTATTTTGACGGCTACAAGAAATATTTTCTATATATATGTACATATACTAAAATTGGATTAAAATATTGAAATTTTACAAAATTAAATAATAAAAATTTATAAAATATTTTACTGGTAAATAAAAGAAAAATGTCTGCAAACAAAAAAAAAAAAAAAATTCTCTCTCTGACAGTATCATTTTTATGGTATTAAATTAGATTTTTTTTTTTGTATATGAAAACCTGGTAAGAAAATAAAAATCAGATACATATTCATATAAGTGTAACATAAATACAATAAACTTTATGTACAAATCTACATAATATTTTTAGGGCTTTTTTTAAAAAAAAATCCCTTATGTTAACGTTTTTCTGTCCGTCCGTCTGTCCGTCTGTTCGTCTGTCCGATGTAAACAATAAAAAGCAGTAATTTCACATAGTTACTGTACACACAAGTTCATGATAGACCCACCAATAGAAAGCTTGATTTATTGAGAACCAGATGTAATTGATATAATTTAAAAATTCGGCCGGTAGGCGGCGCTATTCGCATTTTTCCAAAACATCTTTTTCCGAATAAAAATGTAATTTTATATAGTAAATGTGCACCAAAAATGAAGTTTAACCACCAAAAATGAAGTTTAAGAGTTGAATACGATGTCAATAACCATATTTCAAATTTATACCGCTAGAGCCGCTGAATGGTAAAATATATAAAATGTTAATTTTTAAAATGTGATTTCCAATAGTCAACAATTCCCAAAAATTAGGTTTAATGTCGCAACTGAAAGGTAGTAAGTAGTAGTATAAAATCACAGTTGTTATAATTTTAGTTTCTGCCACTACAGGGTGCAACATAATACTCAAAATATGCAGTTACAGTAGATAATTTAAAAAAAGCCCATGATTATAAAACTACTGATCAGTAGTTCGGCTGCGCGGTATATTTTTTTTTTATCAAAATGTAAGTATAAAAATAAGGAAAAAAAAAATTTGAATAAAGTGCTTCAAGGATTTTAAAAATGAAATTGAATTTTGTATTTTGTTTTGTTGTTATGTTGAAAATTTCTATACATAATGGAATTGATTTAACATAAATAAAAAAAATTCTTTTGCGTTTCATAAAATTCTTTAAAATATTTAAAAAATTTTATATATATGTTTCAATAATTTTAATAAAACAGAAATTTTTATTTTATATATTTTTGAAATATTAAAAATTTTATATAATGTTTTTTCAATAAATTATGATAAAAAATTTATTAGAATATTGCGACAGATTAGAAATAATTATTAAATTTACATAATTTCATTTAAAAAAAGATTATAATTCAAATACCTTGCAAATATATCATATTTCCAAAAAAAAAAGTGATTAATTTATGTATATTAATTATTAATGTTGCACATAAATTTACCTAAAAATTAACTATATGCTGACAACTTTGCTGAAAGTGAACCTCATTCACTCTAAATTTATTAAAAAATATTCTATTGAAAGATAATGAGTTAGAAATATGGCATCATAAAATATCCACAACTTGGAAAGTTTTGTAAAAAATTGGAATAGTAATTTTCGCAGTCTTAGTTTGGTAATAGTATACTATTTTCCAATGCATAATCTTCCATTCCTCCTTGGGCCAAGGCATTTATGTTGGACTAACTTTACTTACATTATGTATACAGGCGTCCCTCGTATAACACGGACTTGCAAGGCACGAGTTCGATATTACACGGTATAAAATTTGCGATTATTATAACACGGATTTGATATTACACGGTTTCGTACAACACGGTTTCGATATAGCACGGAACGAATTAACCGTGTTATACGAGGGACGCCTGTAGCTTAAAATGAATACGATAGATATAATCACATTTTAAGAATGGTGAAAATTTTAGCTATCCATCCATATTGATAGCTCAACATAATTGACAAATTCTCTTAAGTAAAAAAGCTAGTAGATTGTTTGCAATAAATTAATTTGTAATTCATCATCTATGATTCTTTTTGTTTTAATTCCTTTCCTCTACGGATGTTGAATATCAACAAATTAATGTACTCTATCTGTGGGCCTGACTATTCCAATCAATTATATATGGTGAAAATGTTATGTTGAATTATGGTGGATACGTTGAACCATTCTTCTTGATTTTGCAAACATGACATTCAAATATCAACATCCATTATCTACATCATATTAAATAAAATTATATTTTGGTATTATTAAGTTTTAATTAATTTTAATTAATTATTTCATTTTGATTTATATTTTATGGGAGTATTATATAATCTTCTGATCTTGCCTTGCAAGGATATAAGCAATTCTCTACATGTAATTACACATTACGAATATTATTTTGAAAAATGCTTAAAAATAACTTTTCTTTTTATAGTCCAAATGTGCTCTATATTTATATACCTTTAATAATAATAACAATTTTTCACCATAATATAATATCATGTCATTATGGTTGAGAGAACATTATAGAATTTCTTTTACATAATAATGATATTTAACTTTTATATAATGATAAATGTTCTCTTTCAATCCCTGACGTGATAATAATTTCTATATTGTAATAATTAATGTGTACAAATGTTTTATATAATATAAGTTGAAAAAAATTTATTTGACTCATCAGAATAATGAAACTTAATTAACATTTTAATTATTTATGAAAAGTCAACTAATATTCGAGCAAACATTTATTTATAATTAAGGTAAAAAAAAGAACAAGCCAGAAAACAAAATTTATTTTCCAGGTTAAAAATTGTGATGTGGAAATTCAAATAACTTTAGTTTAAGAAAAAAAAAACAGTTTTTGCACATTCAGAACATTATTTAATATATATTAAATTAAATTTGGAATTACATATTTAAATTTTTAAGTATAATTTTTGACACAGTCTACGAAGTAATGACTTCATTTTAAGACAAATTAAATTAAATAATTTATTATTTAATTATTACTTTTATGCAGAGAGACTCAACCATCCATACCTTTGAATACATATATGAAATTTACTATTTTTCTTACAAGATAACTTTAATAAAATTAAGTTCACTTAAAAAAATCTTATTAAAACTTCCAAACTAACTTCAATCGCAGAAGATTATATGAACAATTGGAATTCATTTTAATCCATTTCGGAGCTCTAGAAGCCAAAATATTTAATCTAAAATTAAAATACGTTTTATACAGTGCTGAAATATTAATTTATTTAATGCTTAAATATAATATTAATTTTTTGTAATTTTTTGCTGTAATGATAATGAAAATATTTTCCAATTAATTTAAACCACCCAGTGGTCGGCACCCTTAAGGAGAAATATGAAATTAAAACTAATATTACTCGGAGAGTAATATATTGATAGTTAAAGTTCTTATATTTTTATACTCTTTAATATTCTGAGTTTATGCCTAAAACAAAGAATTTCTCTAAAATATTATCAAAAAAATAAATATTAAGAAAAATATAAAAGTGAAAGAAATTTTCAGTGGTCGGCACACCTAAACCCAGTCTTCGGCCCTTCTATTTTCCAGTGATCGGCATCATCAAAATTGAAAGATTCTGTTGAAAATTTAATTACTTGTAAAAATATTGAAAAAAAATTACAGTGCCAATCATTGGCTCAGAAAAATATAACAAAAATTCCAAGTCGTCGGCACAGTGCCAATCATTGGCTCAGAAAAATATAACAAAAATTCCAAGTTGTGTAGTGCAGATCATTGGAAATTCGTTCATTTTTAAAGCCAATGGCCGGCATACCAATTATTTAACATAATTAAATATTTTTTCTTATATATTATATATATATAATACAAATTTGATTAATTCGAGTTCATTTAAGAAATCTTATTTAGTTATAATTTTATTAAAATTGAAGTAAATTAAAAAAAGATTTACCTCTGTCCTTAACAAAAACTTTAGAAAAATCACTTTTTTTGCACATGCACTTATATACGTCTTTCCAATTGGAATTATTATTAATGACTGACGAGTTACGATATATCATGCAAAATAAATTCAGTAGAGAATTATTAAACCTACAAATTGTGTAATAAAGGTTTTCTCTTCTTATTGCTGAATTTTTTAAAAAATCGATTTCTTTGAATTCGGTGCCGACCAATGGGTGGGTGCTGATCACTGGGTAGTTTACCCTATAATATAAATATTTTTTTTAGAATTTTTCAAATGGCTTAACGATCATTTAAGATTGATAATTTAAATATAAAAGGATCAGATCCATTTATATTTTAATTTTTATCTTTCATTCCATTTTCTTTCCTTGTAAGAGTTTTATTAAAATTACCAAATTTACTACATGTGTATGGTTAAGTATCAAGTACACAAATAAACTATTTTGTATTTCAAAATTAATCATATTTTAACTAAGTACGCCAGAACATATGGTTCACCAATATCAGATTTACAAATTAAAATAATATGCAATAGTAATATTTAATTTCATAATTTTCACATTTTCACTTATATTTTCTTAAATTAATTAAAATTCAAATAAAAACTTATGTATTTTTCCATAATAACTAAATTAAAACAAATCTGGAAATAATTACGATAAGTTATTATTATTTGTAAATTTTTGTAAAATTTTAGAAAAATCAAAATCTTTTTCAAAATTCTTGTCAGTTTTTAAAAAGATTTACTGACAATTTTCTAATTATAATTTAATAATAATATTTCAAAATTCAAATTTAATGAGTCTCCAATTTACAAAAAACTGGATCACATTTGGTCTACAATTACTTTGAAATATATAAAGATTAATGAATAAGAAAATTCACAATATAAAAATTGAGTTCAGTTCGGTTCAATATTTACCATCGATAGAATACATTATTTTCTTATTAAAGTCTAACCAAAGACGGTATAAATATTAGTCTTTGGTCTAATTGCATTTCTTATTGTTTGGTATACTAAAATATTTTAAATATTTAAATATTATTCCATGCAAATTCAAACAATTAGCGACCAATGAACAATCAATAAATTTTTACGTCTGGGTCTCAGACCTACATATACACTGTACTTTATAGGATCTTTTAAATTTCGTATTTCAAAATTGGTCATAAAATATTTCAAATTTTCGATATAGAATCTTGAAAATTTTTCAAAAAAAATTTTTATTTACTAATTTCAAATTTCTTATAATATTGAACAAACTCATTGAATTACTAAATTCTTTTCTAAATTCTTTTTTAAAATACAAAATTAAATAATAAAAATAAAATTAAAAAAAAATTACAAAAAATTAAATATAAATACAAAACAAAATATTGTAGTAAAATAAAATTTATTTTCGATTTAAAATATAGCTATATAAGAAGAAACTACAAGCAATTAGTTTAGTAAACTTTTTGCTTCTGTAATACAAAAATATACAAAGAAAAATTTAATAAAAAATGAAATTATTAATATTATTTTTCTTCTTTCATATTGCAATAATAAAAATTGTGTCCTGTGAAAGAGGTTCTTATTTTTTATATTTTGGTTTTTTATTTATAATTTTTAATATTAAATAATAAATAATATATTTTATTTTTTTTGCAAATATAGCATGTGATTGTACACCAGAAGTTTGTCCAAATATAAAAAAAACTTTTATACTTATAAATGAACATAATACGCAAACAAATGTAATAAAAATTAAAATTATTTGTAAACCTGATGTTGGTGAACCATATGTTCAGGCGTTCTTAGTTAGAATGATTAATCCTCAAATACAAAATAGTTTAGAATTACAAGTAATAGAAATGGAACGTATGATTTGTGTACTTGATAATAGACCATATAAATGTAAATTTGGTAATTTAATGAGAAGTCTTGTATTGAAAGAATTTGGAAATAAAGACATAATACAAAAATAATTAAAATTAAAATTAAAAATAAGGATCCAGGTCATTTTATATTTAAATTATCAATCTTAAATGATCTTTAAGCCATTTGAAAAATTCTAAAAAAAATATTTATATTGTATAAGTGGGAAATTAATTGGAGAAAATATTTTCATTATCATTACAGCAAAAAATTACAAAAAATTAATATGATATTTAAGCATTAAATAAATTAATATTTCAGCACTGTATAAAACGTATTTTAATTTTAGATTAAATATTTTGGCTTCAATAGCTCCGAAATGGATTAAAATGATTTCCAATTGTTCATATAATCTTCTGCGATTGAAGTTAGTTTGGAAGTTTTAATAAGATTTTTTTAAGAGAACTTAATTTTATTAAAGTTATCTTGTAAGAAAAATAGTAAATTTCATATAATCAAAAATCTATGGATGGTTGAGTCTCTCTGCATAAAAGTAATAATTAAATAATAAATTATTTAATTTAATTTGTCTTAAAATGAAGTCATTACTTCGTAGACTGTGTCAAAAATTATACTTAAAAATTTAAATATTTCCAAATTTAATTTAATATTTAAGAAAGTGTTTCGAATGTGCAAAGACTGTTTTTTTTTTCTTAAATTAAAGTTATTTGAATTTCCACATCACAATTTTTAACCTGGAAAATAAATTTTGTTTTCTGGCTTGTTCTGTTTTTTACCTTAATTATAAATAAATGTTTGCTCGAATATTAGTTGACTTTTCATAAATAATTAAAATGTTAATTAAGTTTCATTATTCTGATGAGTCAAATATATTTTTTTCATCTTATATTATATAAAACATTTGTACACATTAATTATTACAATATAGAAATTATTATCACGTCAGGGATCGAAAGAGAAGATTTATCATTATATAAAAGTTAAATATCATATTAAAAAATTCTAATGTTTAATTGAGACCTACTAATCCTATATAGAACCTTAATTAGCTTGGTCGTATCATAAGAAACACCAAATATCGCTTATTACAATTTGTTTTACATGACGAGATTATTGACAGAAGAATTAGAGGTAGAAAAAAAATGCCATGTTTGAAAAATTTGCGAAGAATTATTCAATATATTCACCATAATTCTACATAAATATCCAATATATCGCCATATTCACCATTGATAATTGAATAGTCCAGCAGAGAATTAGTGAATTTGTCTCTAATTTGTCTTTATGTATGTTCAATTTTTGTTCATGATTCTTAAATTTCTTGGTTACATTGTGAATTTTAATAAGAATTTTTTGGTATATAGAAAACTCTTTTTGATCTTCTGGATAATCGAAATTCTTTAGGGATCTAGAATTTCGATTATTCAGAAAATCAAAATGTTTCGTAAACTAAAATTTCTTCATAAGATTAAGAAAAAAATAAATGTCTCGCATGTATCATTTTATTGGAAATTTTTAAGATTCAATTATAAGATTATAAGACTGCCATAGCTTAAAGGATAACTTTAATCCTTAATTGTATATTAATTATTTTTTTTTTTTTGCGGTTTAAAATTAAATGTAAAAGTTCCTTAAGATCCTAGACGTTTCGCAATTTTATATTTAGATTTAATTAAATAATTTATTGTATATCGAATATACATAGATGCAATATTTATTTATAAAACAATTTTTGATCTTACTCCTTTAAGACTTGAAAACAGTTCTCTTAAACAATTGAAATTTATTTTCACAATTTTCTTTGAACTTCTTGATAGAATGTATACCAAAAACCCGAATGACAATAATATGTCTTTTAGAATTTTCCTTTAGTTTTTTGTGTGTGTTTATTAAATTCTTTTTTTCCTTAAGTGCACATTTTTTTTATAGATATTATACAGAGAGATAGGAAAAAGCTTAAGTACATACTCTATAATAATATAATTTATCTTTTGTCTTTGATAACTTAATTTGTTTTTAATCTTAATTGTATTTTCAGAGAAATTTCACCATTTTTTTTTTTTTCTTGTATACAAAAATAAAATTTAATATTATTGGAAAATTGCATTTTATTTTTACTATGGTTGAAAATTAAGGATAATAGTATTATAAGATCTCTAAGAAGAATATTAAATTTCTTTATACATATTGCAAAGAAAAAAAACTTCTGTTTCTGTATTATAAAATGAAATTATTATAGTGCACAAAAATGTACAAAATTTATAAGAGATGTGAACTGGAAAACTTTTTTGTTAATATCGAATATAAAAAATGCCGCGCAGCCGAACTACTGATCAGTAGTTTTATAATCATGGGCTTTTTTTAAATTATCTACTGTAAATGCATATTTTGAGTATTATGTTGCACCCTGTAGTGGCAGAAACTAAAATTATAACAACTGTGATTTTATACTACTACTTACTACCTTTCATATGCGACATTAAACCTAATTTTTGGGAATTATTGACTATTGGAAATCACATTTTAAAAATTAACATTTTATATATTTTACCATTCAGCTTCTCTAGCGGTATAAATTTGAAATATGGTTATTGACATCGTATTCTACTCTTAAATACCTTTCCAACGAGTGGTCAAGCTTCATTTTTGGTGCACATTTACTATATAAAATTACATTTTTATTCGGAAAAAGATGTTTTGGCAAAACGCGAATAGCGCCGTCTACAGGCCGAATTTTTAAATTATATCAATTACATCTGGTTCTCAATAAATCAAGCTTTCTATTGGTGGGTCTGTCATGAACTTGTGTGTACAGTAACTATGTGAAATTACTGCTTTTTATTGTTTACATCGGACAGACGGACAGAAAAGCGTTAACATAAGGGATTTTTTTTAAAAAAAAGCCCTAAAAATCATTATTTTAAAAAAAAATTCTCTGTTAAAATTTGTCTATATTTCAATATATATATCCAATTTAAATTTTAGAAATATTTTTTAAACCGCGTTTGACATATTTTTAAATTAAAATTTTAATAAAATTATTTTTTTTTAGTTTAATAAATTGCATAAATAGTTTCAGGTACATTTTAATTTTGTGGTAGGTACTGTGGAAAGTAATTTATGCTACTATAAAATTATCACATTATTATGGTATAAAGTCAGTAATTACTTTACGAAGTACAAAATGTGTTTTTAAGTGGCTTCAAGATGCTTTCAAGCCTTCAAAGTGGATTAAATCAGAGCTTAACACATTCAGCACTCATGAATTTTTTAAGTTTTCTGTAGAAACTCATCATCCTGGTAACTAATTACATTTCTAATAAAATTTGACCCATATGTGTGACATGAGTTTCAGGGAAAACTATACAATATCACATATACGTGCCGTTGAGGCGTGAATCTGTTAAGGCACTTAATATGGAGTTCAAATTAATATCATTTTGAATTCCATTCTATGCTTTTGTGTTTCCAATGACATGACAGTATAATAAATATTGAATCTCGTTGATAGACACGATGCAATGGTATACGATTAATATCCTACTTTTATCGCCATCTTCTAGAAATCTAGAATATATGAAAATATTAAATTAAACTCATGATTTATATAATATGCAATCTAAAAATATTCTTTCAAGTCATTAATTTGTCAATTTCGGAGTTTGCTAACTATGTTACCGACAAATTCCGATGAGAATTGTAATATGATTACATATATGCTATAATAACTAATATTTTTACTTCAAAATTGACAAACAATAATACATACTAAATATTTCCATCAAAATAATATTAACGACCTTAAAAGGGTACATCAGATTTTATGCACCACAAAATTAATAAAATATTTTTTTCTACCCCTATTGAAACCATAAAATTTAGAAAATTAAAAAAAGGATATTTAAGGTGATGAGCTTGAACTTTGTTAAAAAACAAACAACAGAAAATAAATGAAAGAATTAACGCGGATTTTGAAATAGGTGTGTGTGTGTGTGTGTGTGTGCTATTTTATAACCACTAATAACAAAAACTGAACCTAAATAATTCTTTATAATACAGAAAAAAAAAAACGGTTAGGGTTACAGAAGCGTGTAGTAATCCTCTTTAACAAAAATTTTATTTTTATTGTATATATACATCAGGTGGGTAAAATTCTCACGTTTTTCACAATCTAAAATAATCCTTTTCAGTTAATATTCTCGCGTTATTATTTTGGATTATAATTTTTGTTGTGTGTGGTATGTTTTTTATTCTTCTGGTATATATAGTATATAATATTTTATTTATATTATTTTTAAAGTTTAATGTGAATATTTACCTTTTCTATATTATTTTTAAATTAATTTAATTAATTGGAAATCTTGTTTTTTTTTTTATTATATATAATTATAAACTCCTATAATATTTTACAGCAGCAAACAATTAATTATTAAAGTACATAATTTTGTTGTCTACAAAAAGGAACTTAATAAATTGTATATATAATAATTTAATCTGACAATAAAATTTTTTAGATTTTTGTAATTTTTGCTTTAGGACTGGAAATTTTAATACTTTTTAAAAGATTTGCTGATATAAGTTAATTTGTGAATTTAAATTTATTGTCAATTGATACTATTTTGGTAGTTGTAGTTACTCAATAAGCAATTAAGAGTCCAAATATAGGAATTAAATTCTGGTAAGGACATAAATGTTGCAATTTAGAATTTTTTAAATAAATTAATTATAAAAATCATTAAACAATAATCATAATCTTTAAATATAATCTAGTCTAGAGAGTATTAGAGTTGTTATGTCAGTATTGCTTCAAATTGCAAGAAATCAAAAAGGAAGAAATATTACTAAAAAAAAAAATTATTGAACATTAAAACTGTTCAATAGAAAAGCTATAACATGTCTTGGACTTTTTTGAGGTATTCGAAATAGGTAGGTCTGACAATTACTAATACCTCGAAAAGAAATTCACGACTAATTAATATGCAAAATGATGTTAAATTAATAAGAACTTATCAGTTCGACCATAAATTTTAGAAAATCGTTATCATAATTTTGTTAAATAAAATATTTCTCCACTAATTACTCTTATTTATTGTTTATTTCTGGGATTAGTCCAATGACTGGTTCAGGATTTCATAAAAATTGCTTAATTATTTTAGATTAGTTTAAGTGCAGTCACTTCACTGTCCTATTATTTTCAAAAGTCAACGTATAAGGGAGAGCCCCATACAGTGACACAGGTGAAACAGTGACACATTCAAAATATTTTTTAAACACATTCAAAATATTGTTTCGACATGTCGTCCTTAAACATAATTTTTTTATTTGTTATTCTCGTTCTTTTGACTCATTTATATTTTTGGTGCAGTCGCGATAACATCGCAAAAAAGTAAAAGTGCATATTTTCTAGTGAAGAAAAAAGTTTTTGCACTGTTGTATTTTTTAAATAAAAATTTAAAGGAAGTAGTTATTGTAAATATTATAATTTTACCATAAAATATAGGTATTAAGATTAATAAATTTCATAAATAAAATTAGTTCGATATTTAAATAAAATTCAAAAATTATACATTTATAGAAAAAAAAAATTTTCAACCAGTGACACAGTGTCAGTGTTTGAACAGTGACAAAAGGAAAATTAAAATATTTCTCTATAAATATTTTTATTTTGAATTATATCATTTTATTTTGGTTGTTTGTTATTTTCTAAAACACTACAAATTCGTTTTGTTTTTATACCCGGGACACACAGGACCGAAAACTCAGTTTTCGTGTTTTCAAAGTTCAAAAATGGAAATTCATAAGGTTTAGTACAGTTTTCAGGAATAAATTGAAAACACGAAATCTACAAATTTTTAAGGTTTTCACGAAAATATATTTTAGCGCCATCTATTACAAAATAGAAGATATGTATTTTTGAAGTAGGCATAGCTAAGTTTCCATACAAAAGTAGCCATTTTTGTGAAAAATAAAAAAAAAATCGAAATTTTTTTAAAAAAAACAAGAAAAATTAAATTTTATTAATTAATTTTTAATATAATTAAATCAAAATTTGACATTAAAAACAAATAATTACTATTTTTAATTTTTTTGGTTTTTACGTAGAGTTGTTTAAATAAATAATTTTCATAATTTGACATTCGAAAACGAAATCGCGCTCCATTTTTGGTGTGTCACTATAAAAGTTTTTAGATCTAGTTTTCGCGAAAACTTAGGTTTTCAATTTTGGTGTGTCCCGGGTATTAGTTCTTCAGAGAAATTAATTAAATAATTTTAATAATTTATCTCATATATGTGAAGTCTAAAACTAACAAAAAATGGAATTTTTATATATAAAAAATAGATTATATTCAACAAAACTATTTTTTTATAAATAGTTTATGTCTTAATGAAAAGTTTTTATAAAATTATCACTGATGTCAATGAAATATACCAGTGTGTCATAGTAGGATACTGTTTGTGTCACTGTATGGCATTTTTAACAGTGACACAGATAGAGGTTTGTTGACAAAAATGTTATTAACTCAGAAAAAAGGAATAATTTAACTCCTTTTGCCTTGTTATTATTTTCAGAACTCTTCAACGAAACTTTTAAGTTAATATAAGTACATAACATTATTTCCAAAAAAAAGTTATACTCGTTTGAAAAAAAAGTGTGTCACTGTACGGGCCTCTCCCCTACCGCTTTAATATATTTTTTTAATAATTCTAGTTTGAAGCTTTTTGTGCTCATAATTTCATAATTTCATAATCTCTTTCACTGTTTTGAATACTATATCCTTGAAGAAATTAAGAAAGTTTGAAATACATTTAAATAATTAACTTAGTATTAGAATTATAGTAATTTACATGAATTTTGCTTTCCAAATTTAAGTATAATATTATTCAATTTTGATTGGTTTCTCATAAATTAATATAATAAATTTCAAGCTTATAATTTTAATCTACAATATAAATTAAATTAATAAATAAATAGATAAATAATTTTAAAATTGCTGCATAGATATTATTATAAAATCATTTTCTTCGGTTTGAGATAATAATTTTGAAAATATATAATAATGAAAGATTAGATATAATTTTATTAATTGATTTCATATTGAAATTATCTAAGAGAAACCGCAAAATTTTAATTATTAATAAAACATATTTTTATAATATGAAAACGAAATTAAAAACCACACACTTTATTTGATACTAAGAGAATATTATAGTATAATAATTATTACTTTTTGTAATATTACAGATTTTCCATGTACCATAAAAGGTTATATCATTTATAATGATACCATACATTATAAATGATATAATTGTAATTATGCAGTAAATATTTTCTCAATTATTATGTAAATTTATACAAAATTTCTTCATTCGATTTTTTTTTGTTGCAAAAAATTTATTAATGATTTTCTACAGTATAAAAAAACAAAATCACCACAATTCTGTAAGGCGTGTCACTTGCCGTTTCAAGTGACAAAATTGAATTGGTATTATGATTGTCGCTTTTCGAGGTTTGTCGTTTGTCGTACTAGCTCCATCTATTGTACATGATACAAACTTCAAAATACGACAAATTTTGTTTATTATTTGTATTCTGTAACTTTTGGTGTGAATTGACAAATGGAGTTTCTAATGAGAAATTTAGTCGAACAAATTTTATTCTACGAATAGATGAAAAAGATGTAAATTTTTATTTAATTTTAACGTAATTATAATAATTTTAGAAAATTCTAATACCAATTCAATTTTGTCATTTTGGAAAATAATTTTTGGATAAAATGGATAAAATTTAAAATAAATAATTTAAAATTACAATTTTACAGTTTATGTACAATTTGTGTAAATAAATAATTTACACAAATTGTCTCACAAACTCAATAAAATAAATAAAATTTGACATTTAACAAAAAATTGTAAATAAACGAGCATTACGACATCTACGATCTGGTAGTTAAAGTTGGAAAACCGACTTGTCGTGTCGTATATCTTACAGAATACCAAATTAAAAACGACACGACAACAAAAGTGATACGACTCTCCAAGTGACACGCCTTACGTAATCGGGGTGAATATCTGCAATATGATTATAAAATTTAATGTATCAATATGTTGTACATATTATAATTGATTGTTATGATAAACATGTTATCGATAAACATGTCATTTAATATGAACAACATTATTTAATTTTATAATTTCTATAATTTTAGCTACATATATATATACAATTTAAGTCAAAATTTTATAATCATTAGTCAAATTCTTAAAATAGCTCTATTAAAATTCAAGAATTCATGCTGTCAGAAGAAAATTTAGTCACAGAAATAAATAATTTAACAGTCAAGGTAAATACTTATGATTCAGATAAGCAGAAATAGTAATGAAGAAATATATTACTATCGGATATATAATCAATAAATTACACTCTCATCACGAAAGTTTTCATATTGTTAAAGTGTAAATTTTCATTTTCATTTAACCTTGAATTTATTTTCTATGTCATGCAATCAAAGGATTGATTAATTGTTTGCGTGCTATATAATATGATTTTATATATAGATTTTCACAATATTTCAATTGACCAATTTACTTTAGTCTGTTAACAAAATTGTATATAAAATGTTTTTAAATGATTTAATAAGATGAAATGTTAAATTACTAAAAAAACAACGAAATTAAAATCATAAATTAATCGCTTATATTATTATTAATTTAACAACGTGTAATAATAAATTAAAATAAAAGTATTTGAAATTTATAAATTAAATGTCAATTAAGAATATTAAAGTAATATATACCAGAATTGTAATTTTGATTTAATTTAATAAATCTGATTATTATAGTTATTAAAATCAGATTATCATAAAATTAGTAAATGAAATACTAAAATTTACAAATTAATTTATTTTATTTAGGAAATTTAATTAATTAAATTTAAATTTCCATATGATTAATTTTCTAACTAAAAATTAGTATTAATTAAATTCTTGTAATTCTATAAATAAATTTATTTAGGTACTTTCTCCTGGTTAAAGAGTTTAGGTTGATCTTCAAATAAATTCACTAAAAATTATCTTACCGTCATATACATACCCCAAGTAACATCGTTAAAGCTTGCAGTTCAGAATTTGGAAAAATAAGCTCTATATAAGTTCTATATCGATCAGATTTGTAGCTCGAGCTTTATTAGAGTTACTTTTGTAACTACTTGCTTTAAATAAAAAACAACTGCTTTAAAATGAAGTTTTGAAATCCTTGTAGCTCTATTACTTTGTAGAGCTTTTGACTCTATATGAATGCCATATAAGGGAATTGATTACGACTCTAATAGAGCAATTTAATAAAAGTATACATATTGCTGTATAATGGCGTTTTTTAGGGTATATAAAGCTAATGGTCTTATTTTACACTGTTTTAGAACTAGAAAAAATTATGTGTCGCATGGTCTTTCGATTAATTTTATACTGACCAGTGGCGGGTGAAAATTTTATTTTACAATGTATGGCACAATTTTTAATCCTTTTTCAGTGCAGTATTGTTTAACATTAACTTTAATATAAAAATACAGAATGTTGTGGAAAAGGCATAAACTTTAATAGGCTGGACAACATATTGAAAAATGTTACTAAAAACTAAAAAACAGAAATAAATTTTCAAATGTTACAAATGGGGTTTCTTGAATTTTGGCAGTCTCCGCGATGCTAGGTATGATATATGAGGAATTAATATTTGTCTTTTACAAAATATCACTAAGCCTACTTGGATTTTAGTACTGAACCGCTACTGCTATTGGCGTTTCTTGTAGTATTAGAGACTAGCTTTAATGTAGACTAAAATTAAGCTAGAAGTACCATAACCATATATATAATGACGCCATATTTTCTAAAAAAAATGGCGGTAATTTAAAAAAAATTATATAGGTCGCAAACTTTAAAATTAAATATTTGGATTTTATGCATGTTATTTCAGAGAAAAATAGTGTGAAAATTCATTTTTTCATTAAAAATAAATATTAAACATGTTTTTATATGTTTTTGTCGGCAAGGAAAAAAATATTAATATTAACTTTATATTAATTATTTTCCAAAATTTAATTATTTTAATAGCGCGTTGTACTTTTTCGAAGTAACATGTAGACATTTTCCGTAAAAATAAAAGCGCATTAATAATTTGCCTATACATCACACGAAAATCAGATATTTTTCTTTGCATTAAATATATTAATATCGCTATTAAATTATTATATACATTTACAACTTGTCATTTCCTAATCATTTATAATAAGTTACCAGTACATATAAAATAAATGTGTATAATATAAAATACTATTTTTTTTTATACTACACACATAGAAATGTGACTATACTGATTCTGTTTTAGAGTAGGATAAACTTAACAATGCTCTACATAAACTTCAAAGCAATATAAAAATCAACTCCTTTAAAGCAAATTAAATGCGAAAGTTCCTCATATAGTGCAAAATAATGCTGCCAAACTAAAGAAATGTGCGTTATAATAGCTCTTTAGTAGTTCTAGCAGCGCTACGAGAACTCATTTTGAAACTACTAGCTTTATAAAACAGCTCCGGAAGCGCTTCCACGGAACATTAAGAGCTAGAAATGTTAGTTGGGACATCATACACGTAACTCTACTACGTAAAAATGTTCACATTCGAAATAAATTTTAAGAACCATGTTGACGGTAATTTTACTTTGTGAAAACTATAAAATAAATTAATTGTATTATATAAATGGGAATTCAAAGAAAATTCTATATGGTGTCAGTGGGATACTACTCTAAAAATGTCAAGAACATTAAATATATGATTATCAAAATTTCTTGATTTTATTTTACAAAAGGATATTAACAAGTTGAAAAATTGCTAAGTTGTTTTAATTTATCTAACATAACTCATTTATTTAAAAAAAAAAATTAATATTTATTTCTCATCCTTTCATAATAATATTTAATTTAGCAAAAATTTATTTCCTTTAAGGATGAATTAAATTTATTTGAAATTGTCATTATTTTCATTTTTCATTTTCTTTCCAAGAATCTCTTGAAATTACTGAATTTTCGAACACAAGAGGCGGTAGCCTATATATAGTGTGTATAGTATACTATGATGCTTTGCACGATGTCGTAAATCCGCAAGTATCGGCCGTGATATCGATATCTTTCTAAGTAGACTCAATTTTAAAAGTGAACCAAATAATATATGACATCATTGTAAAATTTAAAACTGGGAAAAATGCTATAGCGTCATGGAGTTTTATCGCGGACACCAATAAGTTTCTCCACTACAGCGAATCTTATAGAACAGAATTCATATATACAGTTAGTATAAGTTCTTGCAATAGAATGTGGGAAAAACCTATAAAAAGGTTGGCCTAGCTCCATATTGGGATGTTGAGTCAAAAGAAGATGCCATAGGAGGATACCCAATCTCAGCAGCCTAGCCGCAATACTACCATCAGATATGGTACATTTCCTAAATGTGGCTGTAAACTACATACCCTTCTTCCATGCTTGAAATTGGTGGTTCACGAGTGCCAGTGGTAACAAAACGGCGCTATATTAATTGGAGCCTCCTGAACAGCTGGGTCAAGAGGCTCGCCACTTAAACCAACCAACCAGGAGGATACCATATTTCACAATGCTCTTAATTTTCTTTATGTTTCTTATCTTTTTATCAAATACTAATTTTCTGGTTAGAGATAAATTATTGAGTTTTTAGTTTTTCGGGAAAAATAGTTGAAGTGAAGAAAATAAGTGTTTTTGGGGAAAAAAATGTGAAATTCAAATATCGTCAATGTAAAAATTTTCTTATGCATGTAATTTTCTCTCAGTTAATTTTCTATTAGTTTCATTTTTAAATTTCTGAAATCTTTTTAAATCATAATTTTACATACCAAAAAAAAAGAGGAAATTCATAAATATATACAACATTTTTCTGTCATCTCAATAATTTTTAAATTTCTGTTTTTTTTTTTTCATTATCCTTATATGTTTCTAATTAAAAAAAAAAAAGGAATTATAAATGGAAAATAATTATTTTTTATCTGTTGTGGGAGAAACACAAAAAAAAAAAGAAAAACATTAAAAAAACAACCATAAATTCTACAAAAAAAGCAACAAAATATTGATATGAAATTATTATTTTAAATTAGTAAAATTCAAAAACAGGAAATTTATTTTATACATAAATTTTTAAATAGGTTTTTAAATAAACAAAATATATTATGTATATGATGTATGTATATCTAAAAAAATATATTTTAGATCAAAAGGAAAATATTAAAAATGTATTTGATATCCTTTTTAATGCAAAATAAATTTTTTGTATATTTATTTGGTTTTTTTTTTTTGCTAATTTGAATAATTTTAATTAACATGAATTTAATTTAATATTTGTACTCGTAAAATTATAGCAACATTAATGATATATATATTTATAATAAATTATTATAAATTGTTTAAGTAAAATATTGAATTTTGTATATGATGTTATAAATATAGAAAATTTTAAGTCAAATAGATTTATACCAAAATATATTTTATATTATATAAATATTTACTATATATTATTTTTAGATAAGTTAAATTAATTCTTTTTTAGATGATACATAAAAATATATATCGTGACTTAAATTTATTGCCTGATGATGGTTAAGCCTGTATAGAATTAGATATATCCTTCATTTTTCTTCTTGCCAGAACATTTTTAAATGTAGACTTTGCCTTTGCCTTAGAAGATTCTCTGACATTCTGAAGCTCTATATCTGTAGTTTTACATTTATGAATTCTGAATCCTTAAGTCGGTTTTGTAGGGGGAGGAACTATATAATTGTAACAAGCTAAATTGTAATCGATATTTAGCACTTTTCCATTATTTTAAAATATTTTAGTATACCATATACTCATTTCGATTTGAGCGAACTCAAAATGACTTCGATGCCTATTGAGCCGTTTATTTTGAAAGTGCCATAACTCACTTTTTGCGAAAAAGTAGTTAAAGCTATTATGATTTCAAATACGTATGATATTTTCATGTTTTATTGAAATTTCTTTCAAAATTCTGTATTATTTCATCCATATAAATTTTACTGGTAAACAATATTGCAAAAATATTTATTTTGAAAGTGGCATAAGTCAGTATGCGAAGAAAAAATTTAGGGATAATCCATAATTTTTCATATTATTCAGTTTATATGTATTTTGAATTTACATTCTTCGATAGTATAGAATAAAGATCTATAAATAATATTAGGCCAAGATATGTTATACCTTTTTAAATAAAAAATACATTCTAGTTTTAAAATAGTGAGTGTAGATATTATTTGAGTATTCGAGCAGATTCGAATAAGTTTTTTATTATGTTTTATCAGACAGTGATTCAGGCAAATTTTTTTCTCTTTATATACATAAATATTTGTTGGCAATTTACATTTGTTGTGTAGAAATTTTCTGTACAATATGAATAATTGTGTTAACCCTAGAAAAATAACTTTGCGAATTATTTCATCAGACGAAGAAACAACTTCCTTGGAATGTGAATTACTTTATTTTCTATACTACTGCTATACACCAAACTTCATACTACTGATATACATATACACCTAACTTCAATAAAACAAATTGCACAAAAACAACATAATTCCTTCTTTTTGATAAACTATTGATTTTGAAAGTGGTTTAAGTCACTTTACCGTAGTGAAAAATACCGATACTTTACTGTATTTACTAAATTTTTTTTTCTGAGTAAAATATAAGTCACTGGAGGTAACAATTATTACAGAAATTTCTCCATTCTTAGCACCCATATTTTTAAACACATTGAAATGGAAACCTTTAAATATCTCAAAATAACATAAAGGTGACTTATGCCACTTTCAAAATAAACGGCTCATCTCTCTAAATTTTTTTTGGCTAGATTACCTAGCTCTAGTCTAGCTAGGAATATTTTACTCCTTTTTTCAATTAACATAACTATACAACTATTGCTAGTAGCTAGAATTGACAGATAAATCTAGTTAATGTATCTAGATATCTAGTGAACATTAAGAAATAATAACACATTAACTGGATTCTAGTTGTACCAATCGTATTCCCGTTCTAGTAAATCCTAAAAATTTAACTAGAATTTTTTTATAACACTTTAACTAGAAATATATCAGACTAGCTTTCTTAACTAGAATCTAGTTGATTTAAATGTAAATGTATTTTTTTTTCAACTAGATTCCAGTTAAGATATGGTATATCAACTATAATCCTGTGATTTGCAACAAGTTCTAACGGGATTCTATTATATTTTCTCTCCCACATTCACGATTATAATTATATATATAATGCTCGTGCAGTATAGTAGTAAAAAGTCAATTATCAAGTAAAGTAAATAAGTGAAACTTATTGGAATTTTGTGTTTTGTAAAAACAGTGTTTTAGAAGATTCCAGTAGTTAAACTTGGTTTCTATTTGTTTGAACTAAAATTTTCCAGTGGTGTTTAAAACTAGTCAATAATTCTAGTGGTCAAAACTAGATTCTATAGCTGCACTATCTAGCTTTCTACTAGAATATAAAGTTTTAATTTCAACTGGAAACCTAGTTGAAAAAGTGTAGCTAGATTTGAACTAGAAGTCCTAGTTGCTACAATCTAGTTGCACACTCTAGTTAGTCTAGCTAGATTCTAGCCAAAAAATTTTTAGAGAGTAACGTCCAGTAAATAAACCTAAAAACTCTTGTTACCTATCCATAACAAAGTCATAATCATAATTTTCATATTTTTAGTATACTAAATTTAGTATATCTATTATTATAAATTTAACACCAATTTAACCAACTAAAATGTTTTAAAGGCTCAAATTATATATTTTAGTTTATTGTTATTTGTTTCACAATTATTTTATATAGCATTTAATTTCTGTTGTACATATAGAATAGCTATAGCACAGCGATGCCCAAAATTATTCAAACTTGGGCCAAAAAATTAAATTTACAGGGCCAATTTTTTGTTTGTAAAAAGGTGTAAATTAAGTGCATTTCTGTATATAAGTGCGTATAGCTGTATTTTGTTTTCCATATATTTCCATGGAAATGTCAGTTTTAATCACAATTTCTCATTTCTTATTAGATGCCATTAGGAAATTTGAGTTTTTTCTATCACTAATTGACAGAATTTTTCAAATTCAAGTAGAAATGAGATTTATAGTGCTTAACAGAATAACTTAACAGAAATTTTTTTTTTAGGGTTTTCTTCTAAGTACGACGCAAAATTCAGAATTTTAATTGATATTTCCTAATTTTAGGAAAAAAACTGCTCGATTAAACGTTTCGAGGACCAATGAATTGAGGGTACCGGGCCTGATTTGGCCCGCGGGCCTTATTTTGGGCATCACTGAGCATATAGCTAAATTATTCAGATATCGAGAGCAATTCATAATTCATTTGTATTACCTCTAACAAAAACATTTTCATTCTTTTGAATAAATGAAAATAATGCAAGCATAAAATTTCTGAAATTAATTAAACTATGTATGTGAAAAAGCATATGATTGCGTTATTGGTTTCATAACTACTGAAAGAACTATACAGAAAAATGTAGTATGTATATGTAAAAATTTTAATTGGTGTAAATGATTTTGCTTTGTGAATGTTAGGCGGTATTTTTGTTGTTTTGTTTGTTATAGCAATTACGAAATGAAGAAAAATATGAAGTGTGAAAAATAATTTCAAATTTGTGCTAAATATATATGGATGTGGTGTGTAAAAGTAACTAGACAACATATGAAATTTCAAATGTTGTTCTCATTTCAAAGTCACTTATTTGGTATAAACTATATGAAAATTTTGTAATGGTATAAGGGAATGAAGTAATAGAATAATTTCAAAATTTTATTAGATAATTAATTAAATATTTTAATTAAATTTTTATTCTATTTACATTTAAATCGAATTTCTGTTTAATTACAATGTTCCTTACAATTTCTATTCAATTTATGCTAAATTTTTTGATCTATTTTGGTCTGTATTTCAAATTAAACTATGTTCTATTTAATTCTTATAGATTTAAATATATAAATCGAATTTCGGTCTTATTAAATATTTTCGTGACCAAAATTTAATATATTATTTTCTATTTTTTGTCTTTTGGTTTATTTTTTTTTATGAAATTTGCAATCTTATAGAAAACTAGATCAAAAAAATATAGAAAATCAATTAAAAAATATTGGAAATTATATATCAAATCTTGTCAATCACACATTGACGAAGATTATGTCCTGTGTTTAAATCAAAATTTTCAAAAAAATCCACTTAAAAAAAAATATAGAAACTTCAAAACACTTCAAAAAAAAATTTCCTATACTTTAATGGAAAATTAATTGCAATATGTTCCAAAAATATAAATTCTACTTAAAATACATTTTTTTTTAAAAAATGATTGTAATTTCATTTTATAAATTTTTAAAAGTTTCATTTTATTATTTTCACCTTATAAAGCTTTCGTCCTTAAACACGTTACATTATTTAAAAAAAAAAAAAACAGATTCCTAAATTGTAATTCAAGAGTTTTTTTTTTGTTAAAATAAAATCTGATTATGATTTAACATCATTTACCATATATAACTATAAAAGTCCTTTTCTATTTTACTCAATAGTAATTAAATTGTAAGTAAGAGTATGATTATAGTAAAAAGTATTTTGTGATAGGTCAAATCAATAATAAATTTTAATATTTTGTCAGAGTTTTTAAGTATTCCATAAATATAATGTCTATTTTTGTAAAACATTTCCTGAAGGATATCTTTATAATTTAATATGGATGTTGTTCTGGGTTTATATTAAATGTCCACAACATTTAAAATTTGTATGTATAATAATCATGTTCAGGGATTTAGTCTATAAGTTATATAAAGTATATTTATATAAATTTTAAAATATTGTAAAATAGAAATAATATAATTTCTATTTGATCGATATTATTGGAGATATGGTATAGTACATAAATAATAATGGTAATTTTTATAAATGTTGACAGTTATTAGAAGAGTTGTTTTGCCATTATTGTCCGTTACTTAAAATTGTTGATAAAAATTTACAATCTTAAAAATAATATAATTACTATTTAAATTTCATTTTTAAGACAACTTCTTAATTTTCTATGACAAATTCTTAAAATTTATCAAATTTGATATTATTTCATAGTAAAATTCGTAATTTTTATCAGTCAAATTGTTTCTCTAGATATCCAGAAAAATTTCTCAAAACATGGAACTTGGACCGGAAGTTATAGACAGAAAGTATATAGTCTATTTGACCCTATACTAATCATTTTGTATCAGTCCGATTGCAATTTTCTTTGCTACATGCTAATTTTTTACATCATCGTTTTCCTCATATTGAATATCCTATTTACTATCATTTCAATTTCCATAAATAATTAATATATTCATTAAATAAGAAAATCATTTAATATATAGTTAAATTAGAAATAATCCAAAATTTATTTAAATCAATTAAATTTAGATACTATAAATTCTCTTTAGTTAATCAAATTTAATTGAAAAACAAATTATATATACAAAAAAAAAATGTTAATTAAAAATCCATCAAAGGATTATGATGAAATTCCGTGATTTATTCAATAAGGATATTTTATATTTACATGTTACATTTCTCATTTAATAATAAAACAAAATTAATGAAAAAAAAAATGAATTGGAAGTAAATAAATAAATAAATAAATTTATATTTTCAATTAAAAATATTTCTGTATTTAAAATGGATAATAAATAATAAACTCATAAATTGAATTTATTACATATTATTTATTATATTTTATATAAAAATGTAAATTATTATCCTTTAATTAATTAACAACAAAAAAATTAAAAAATATTGAATTTTTTGAAAAAGATTTTCTATCAAATGAATATAATAAATATTGCAATATTTGGCAATGAATGGATAAATGTAAATAATAATTTAATTAACTTTTGTTAAATTTTCATATATAAATTTTTATTAATATTAATTAATTATTTTTTTAAATAGCATTTCCAATGCAAATTGGAGTTTTTTCCAATTGATTGATTTTAAATTGAATAAGGACCAATTTGAACTGAAAAACTGCTGCGATATAAAAAAATATTTGATAAATAAATCTTATCCAGAGAAAATTCCATTATGCTACAATAATTTTACTTTAATTGTGAAATTAGTATGGGTCAACAAACTAAATAGGATTTTAATTTTGATTTTTCTCCTTACTTTCAAAAATGTCGCATGCTTTATGATCTAAATTAATTTTAAGGCAAATTTTACGCAGATAAATAGAAAAAACGGGCGTTTTCGGAAATGCAGTTCTAACTTAGTTCTAAGTAAGCAGTTGTTCGATAATTCAGAACTGCAAAATTGCGAAAGCAGTCTGTTCGATAAGTCGCTACTGCAAAGGCAGCATGTTCGAAAATATCAACTGCGCTTAAAGTTCTAACGTAATTTCGCAGTTTTAATTTGACAACTGCTTTCAATTAATGGCAATTTTCATCTGATATTTTCTCTGGAACCCCTGGATGGATTGGGCTGATATTTGGTAAACACATTCGTTATAGTGCACAAAAAGTTCTTATATTTCTAAGTTAAAACTTGCAGCGCAGTCTGCATTTCCGAAAACGCCCAACCTTTAATGTAAAACGCTAGTAATCCCGAATTATTTATATAAATCATTTTAGTAAATTAAATTAGGTATATACCTAAAATCTTTATTAGTTCTGAGATTGGATAAAATGGAGAACATTTTTTAAATGCAAAAAATATAATTTTAATTGAAATATGTAATTAAATAATCTTCTAAAAATATGTATATACAAAATGTAAAATGTAGAATGCAAAAATTTACCATATTTTATACAAAATCAATAAAACGCGGATTACTCTCTACAACCGGTAAACTAAAATTGGATTATCGGTTGTCCATATGTAAATTTTAGCATTTGGTTGCACTGATTTAATCCATGATAAATATTATTAACGAGAAAAAATTATGATAAACATTAAAATACGCAATTAACAAAATATTTTTCATGTAAACCCAGTAATGCAAAGGATTTTATATTATGATGATAAAAGGTCCTATAAATTTTTTAAATTATCTATGAAATTCATATGTTTTTAATACCATATTTTCTGCTATAAATATATTTCTCTCTATAAGGCTGTAACACAACCTAGCAGCAAAAAAAGCATTGGCAGCGGCAGCAAAATTTTAAAAACAATACAGTTTGAATTATACGTAACACAACATGGCGGCGAGCAGCAGCAGCAGCTTCGCTGCTCATCAATCCTAATCTATAATTTGCTACTTTGCTGCCGACATGAAATGAATAATTTTGACAAATCATACTACAAAAAAATTATTATTTTAATTACAAATTATTTGTCAGATTGCGGCTGCTGCCTACTGTTTGCTGCTATGTTCTGTTTTAAAACTTTTTTGGCTGTTGCTGCCGGTGCTGGTGCCGATGCCTTTTTTGCTGCTATGTTGTGTTACAGCCTTTATACTTTAATTTTGATATATTAAAATTAAAATTCGTCTCTTTCAATATATATAATTTTTTTTAATGATTAAATATTACACAGTCATAAATAATCTTTTAAAATTAATTTATATTGATTAAATATTATGTATAGTCAATTTAATCTTATTCATATACGAAATATCATATTTCATATTCTTATATTTATGTAGAAGAGAAAAAAATGTGTCAAAAATTATTTATATTTATTATTTAAATCTTTTGCCAGTGGTGATTTTTCTGAATTTTATTAATTAATCTGAAATTTTGCAGAAATTTTTCTAAAATTTCATTTCACATAGGAGAAGTTTCTATATTATAAAAAAATTAAAATTTCATAATAATAATTATAAGGATACAATCATGTTTTATATTTTCATAATGTCCTGCATGTAATATAATTAAAAAAATATTCAAAATTTCTCATAAAATTTACTATGTATTTTAACGAACCATCAAAAATATTAAATTATGAATTTTTCCTCCATATATCCTTTAGAAAAATATTCTATTATAAATATTTTTACATATAAAAATTTATGCATAAAATTATTTTTCAGAAGAAAAAATCAAATAATATCCTTTTAAAAGGACAAAAATTTAATTTTTTTTTTATTAAATTCTTAATAACCAAATAATCTATATTATTTTTTTTTTTTTTCAATATTAAACTAAAAGGATATTATAAAATCTTTCGACAATTTAAATTTGTTGTCATCAAGTTATTTTTATCTTAAGAAAAAGAAGAAAAAAAAATCATATAAAATCAAAAGAGAAAAAAAAGGATATTAAAATTTATTAAAAAAAAAAAAAAATTTTCATCCGTATTAACTTATTCTTCTTATTGTTGATTTTTTATCTTAAATTTTTTGATTTTATCAGAACTGAAAGTGAAATTTTTTTCATATTTCCAATAATGTTTTTTTTTATTGGAAAGGAAATTTTTTAATAATCTGATCAATGTTGGTTTTTGTGGTAAATTATTAAGATCAAAATTTGTCTATATTAGTTTTTTTGAAAGAAAAAAAAGGACCAAAAATTTATTAATTTATATTAGAAAAAAAAAATGTAATTATTATTTTTTTTTTGCCGATTTAAGAGATTATAAAGAAAATCATCGAAAGAAAATAGAGATTATATTTTATTTTACAATAAAAAAAATTCATTTTAAAAGATGAAATCATAAAATCAGGGTTGTAAAAAAGTGATATTATGATTTTTGGAAATCGAATGAAAATACGATTGAATAAGATTTTGAAAATCTTTTTAGTTTATCAAAAATATGAAATTTCATTTAGAATCGAAAATGAACAAAATTTTATCTAATCAATAATTTTTGATTGGATAAAATTTTCATTCGATCAAATTTTGCTAATTCAAATTTAAAATCAATATTTCTAGTTCAAATTCCATTTTTGGTTGGATAAAATTTTCATTCGATCAAATTTTGCTAATTCAAAATTCAAATCAATATTTCTAGTTCAAATTCCATTTTTGATTGGATAAAATTTTCATTCGATCAAATTTTGCTAATTCAAAATTCAAATCAATATTTCTAGTTCAAATTCCATTTTTGATTGGATAAAATTTTCATTCGATCAACTTTTGCTAATTCAAATTTCAAATCAATATTTCTAGTTCAAATTCCATTTTTGGTTGGATAAAATTTTCATTCGATCAAATTTTGCTAATTCAAAATTCAAATCAATATTTCTAGTTCAAATTCCATTTTTGATTGGATAAAATTTTCATTCGATCAACTTTTGCTAATTCAAATTTCAAATCAATATTTCTAGTTCAAATTCCATTTTTGATTGGATAAAATTTTCATTCGATCAAATTTTGCTAATTCAAATTTCAAATCAATATTTCTAGTAGATCAAATTAAATTTTTGATTTTGATTCGATTTTAGTGACTCATTCGGTTTTAGTGACAAATTTTGATTCGATTTTAGTGACTCATTTGATGATTTAAATTTCCGATCAACATTTCTAGTTAAAATTGGATTTTTTCAATATTAAATTAAATTCGAAAATGATTAATTTGATTTTGAAAGAAACAAATTTATTATATAGTTAATTGGTATACTGGAAATCCATTTGTAACGATATCTGTTTTTCAAGGTTAGTTTTTCAGCTTTCCAATATATAGTATCACCAAAAGACTTTTTGTAAATATCTTGATAAATTATAATTTTTAAATTTGATTTAAAATTTGATTTAAATCGCAAAAAAAACTGAAATATTGAATGAATTGAAATTTTGATGAAAATCAAATCGTCATAAGATCAAATCACATTTACAGTGAAATAAAAATACCAATCAATATTTAAGTTGACCACTTAATCGATTCGAAGTTCAAGTATAGAATATAATTCAATTTATTAAAATTAAAATTGGAAAAAAAAAATTCAACAATTTAATTTAATTATATACCTAAAAAAAAAAAACGAAATATTTAATCAAAAATTAATTTACTTTAAATTTGAACAAAAAAATATATATATATATAACATCTGTTTATTATTATGTTACGAAAAAGTTCTAATATTACTTTCTACATTATATAGTTAAAATCATAAATCAATCTTCGAAACTAATATAATAGCGAAAAAAAGTTATCTAACAAAATAAACAAGAAACATTTAATTGTACCGACAACAAGAAAAAAAATTTCAACATTTTTCTCTTAAGATTTTATATTCGTTGTTGGTTGTGTTTATCAATCAATCAATTTTTTTTTACCTCCTTTTGGCATTACATTGAAATAAATCATGGTATACAAGTTAATTGCATGTTACTTTTTTTTGTTTTTTTTTTACTTTGTATTTTTGCAATCGATTAAACATTATTTTGAATTTCGATAAAAACAAAAAAAAAAAAATATAGAGAAAAAATATTAAAGGTTGTTTTTTTTTTTTTGCATCAGAAATACTTTTTTCAAATATTATATATAAAAAAACATGAATGAGTGATTGATGTGTATTACATATATTCAACTATATAATATTTCAAAGAATTTGATTCCAATCAAGTTGAATTTATATAGTTCAATCAGAGAAAAAACTTAATAATGTAGTTGAAATATTTGCAATTATTTTGAGTAATAATATGTATAGTTGATGAAAATAAATTGAATTTATGAATTTCGTAAAATTAATGAAAAAAACTTAATAAACATTTAGGAAAAATTAATATATTTATACGGTGAAATGCTAATAAAGCAACGTTTACAATTCTAACGAACATTAAACAAAGTAATTAACTCAAATAATGCAGAGAAAATGTAATAAAACGCGCCTTCAATATTAAAATTCATCACTGCGGTTGTAGAATGAATTGGAAAATAATAACGCAGATTAATCAAATCTTATTGTCGAAATTCAAAATTCGATTACGCTTTAGAGCAGTAATTCCCAAACTATGCATGGCGACACACAACTGTGTCGTCAAGTATTTGTAGGTGCGTCGTGAAATTTTCAAAATATAACAGAAAACAATAAATTAAATGTTGAATGGCCATTGATAGAACAAGAACAACTGATTACCATTCAGACTGACGGAAGCCTTAAAATTAAATATGATTCCTTTAGAAAACTTCTGAATTGAAGTAAGTCAAACTTGTCCAGAGATTGGTAACAAAGCTTTTCATCTTGTTCTGGCGTTGAATAATATTTTAAACTTACTTGAATTTTAGGCATTTAAGATATTTTTAAAATTCAAAATTTACTGAGTGTCGCGACAGTAAGTGAACAAAAAAAGGGTGTTGCCAATAAAAAAGTTTGGGAAACACTGCTTTAGAGAGATAACTTTTCGTACCCCCTCCCCACTATATGATGCCGGTGACTAAAACTATAAGTTAATTATGAGTACTTTTTGCTTTGTAATGAATTTGCTTTCAAAGAATTATTTTCGATGAATTTTCTCTATACAATAAATTTTCTACTATGACTTTAGAGGCAACCATAATAGGCATATGCTGGCTTATATGCAAACTCTATGCATGATACGATTATATAAAAATCGTATCTTCGAACCATAATGTGCATATGGTTGCTTTCGTTAACTTTTGCTCTCTGTTTCGTGATAATTTTGATTGTCAAATTTCCGTACGTAACTATAGGATCAGTTACGTAGTGCAGAAGGAAATTTGACAGAGTGATGAATTATTGCTTGAAATTAAACACGTGAGGATCATGGATCATGAAGTGTGAAAACTCAAAACTACACATAAAATTTTATAATTATTTATACACTAATTTTTAGTTTATATTTTTCAAATGTCACTTTGCATATGCCTATAGAGCAAATTACCAAAAAAAAAATTTGACAGTTCAAAATCTTCTGTTAGTCATGTAAATTTTACAATTTAATAAAATTGTATGGCGGTGCGGTTTAAATACTAGAGATATAAATACAATGTGATAATATTTATTAATTGAATTAGGAATATTAGAATAATTAATTAAATGCAACAAAGTAAGTGGATATTATATATAACAATCACAACTGATTTTTAATAAATATTTTAACTACATCTTAGGAATATCGATGCCAAATTCAACACCATATCAACAAATTAAATGTATTCACTTTAATATAATTTCAATAAAAATTACTTTTTCATATATAAATTGTTTACCTGACTAACAGCAGAATTATTTTGACATCTATTATGACAGTTAAGGAATTTGGTCTATTATATGGTTACACTTCTGCAATGACAGTGTATAACGAAGAAATTCGTTCAATTTTGACACATTGCAGAAGCTTTGCATAAGTACATTATGGTTGCCTCTTTTATCATAAAATTAAATTAAATTTTTATTTTCAATAATTTACAATTTTTTAAAAGTTGGGATAATAATAATGTCCTAGTTTAATGTTACAATTATATAAATTATTATACTTTTCTGATCAATCAGCATTTTCTTTTTTGTATAAATTATTGTCCATTATTATAATTATTCTATTTACTCTATGTATATATTTTCTATCTTTTATCATTTTATGCTGAAAATAATAGTTAAGCTAATCATCTATATTTAATACCAATTCAAAATATTACAAATAATTCCCACAACTCCTTTAATGTCTTTATAAATATACACTCATTGGCTATATGAATATATAAAATAAATTCTGATGGTATATAAACAAACGAAAATAATCGTTTTCTAAATACATACTAAAAAACGAAAACATAAATTACTTAAATTGAATTTTAAATAAATAAAAAAAAAATCTATAATAATTTATTTATTTTACTATACTTTAGTATAATTTAAGATCTAAGAAGTATATATAATAATAGATATATGATAATTGATAATGAATCAATTTAAAGCTTATTTTTTATATCCATTAATGGAAACCAATTTAATTTTCTTCACTTGTTTTTTTTTTCTTTTAACGAAAAAACGTTTCGAAAATTTCCTTAATTTTATTACTATTATACGAGTATTATATGTATATAGTTTGTCTTTCTATACTAAAAAAAATAAATTTAATTTTGTTGTTGTTGTCCAATTCCTTGTAGAGCCTTAAAAAAGGCTAATATTTTTATCGTTTCTATATTTTTCTCTTTGACGTTTGATATATTTTATTTATTCAATGTAAATAAAATAATTTTTTTTTTTTTTTTTACATCCCAAGTGTATTATTAATATTTCGTTTCCTTTTCTGTTGAAGACAATAAATTTATTTGTCATTCCTTTTACATATATATTGTTGTTATGTTCATAATTTAAGGATCACAAAGGATATATATACATATTTTTTTTTTTTGAAGAAACCACACATAATATTGCTTCCTAATATTATTATTTTATGTATAATATATAGCATTGCCAAGTTAAATTAGTCTTTTTACGTTAGAAATTAGTGTTTTTGTAAATCAAATTCATCTTTTTTTAGATGTCAAAAATGAATGTTTTTGTAAGACAAATTCAATAACAAACTGTAGCCAGATGTAGAGGATGTCAATATATTGCAGATATATAGAATATTAGACATATATATGTTATATAACAGCTCTAGGCTTAGTAGAGGCAGACAATGTATTCTATGAGTGAATACCACTTACAGGAATTTGAAGAATTATCAAATATTCCGGTAATGAACCTATACTAAGGTTTGTCAAGGAAGCTAATTCTTCAATAGTTGATTCTAAATCAAGATGTTGAGAACTACATATTAGGGATATAACTATATGGTTCAATTAGTTGCCTAGTGTTGAATGGCATACAAACAAAGCGGATGTAATCACCCTCTACAGCTAACTAACTATAACTAAATTAAATTTATCTTTTTTGCAATTCAAATTCGTCTTCTTATAGTTTGTAGTACAATTTAATAAATAAAAGACGAATTTAACTTGCAAGAAGATAAATTTTCACTTATAAAAATTCTATTTTGATCTCCAAAATGACTAATTTGAAACTTAAAATGACTAATTTGTCTTACATAGCTATATATTTCTGGAATTATATTAATTTATTTCCATATATTTTTCATTCTTTAAGTATGTACAACATTTTTTACATAATATGTTGTCTGCAAAATATTTGTACAAAATGGAAAGTAAACATAAGAGGGGAATAACAATATCATGTTAAATATAATTTACATATATTGAGTTATTATATTTAAAACAGTAATTTTCATATGTTTTTTCCATTTACTTTTTTTTTATTATTATACAACATTGTTTTTTTGAAATTTATTATTGCCTTGTTTCGAAAACGTATTAAATATCCTGTGTTAAATATGTAGAAAAATATATAACATAAATGTAGAGACAATAATATTTTATACAGGATAAGGAATGTTGCAAAATTAAAAAGTATAGGAGAAAATGGTATTAATTTTTTATAATTACCAAAATTTTGTTTCAGTATAAACTGTATTAGGATTAGTAATTTTCCGTTTTTTATACTAATCAACCAGTTTTTTTTCTGTTTTTTTTTTACTGTAACTTATGGTTTGGAAATTGGATGATAATAAGAATTGATCAGATAATCTGATAATATTAGAATTGTAAGTAATTATAGGTATTATAAATGTTCCTTTTCGAATTTATGTTTTAGAAAATCACAATCACTAGAATTTATACGTACATTTGAACATATCTTTAACTTAATATTTAATTAACCAGTTAAGCGCGTTTGACGAATATATACGTCATTTAGAGAGTTAGGGTGAAGATATTTTAGTAATTGTTTTTTTTTATTTCAAAGAAGATATTTGTGCGCATTTTTATAGGGGGAAAAACATTATTTGTTAGTGTAAATTTTTTAAAGAAAATCGGTTTTTAGAGCAAAAAAAAATTAATAATCACATTTCGGGGCATGTAGGTTCCAAAACCTCTGAAGCTACGAAAACTCTTTATAGCTTGTGTTAGGGGCCTGTCTATTACCTATTCAACAAAACCAAAACTAGTTTTTTCCGTGGACCCGTTAAAAAGTTATGGACCCAAACATGATATTACTTTTTTTTAGAGGTCCCACTAGCAATACTGCCACCAATCTGCCACCAATTCTTCCAATACTGCCACCAATAGCGTGGTATATCGTCGATCAGCCATTTCGTGTATCACATATACGTGATATGTGATCGGCGATTTTAATCCAAAAATACACTTTTGAAAATAAATTACTCGCTTAACTGGTTAACTAAACTTAAAAATATAGAGCTAGGAAGGAATATTTATAATGGTGCAGTGCATTTTCGCCCGAATCGTTAATTTGTATAGATTCGATCCCAGTATGATCGAATCCCGGTATTGACAGTCCGATTCGGGCGAAAATTCCTCGGGCGAAAATGCACTGCACCATTTATAATGTAGTTTTCCGAAGAAAGATTTATTAATTTATTGGGAATATGAAAGATTTTACAATTCCCTGCGCAATTAGAAATATTTTTGTAGTATATATTTTGAACCATCTTTTTGTCGTTTTCATTTGTGTATAGCTTAAACTTGTTGAATATTATTTTAACACTTTCAGCTATCGATTTGTATAATGTATTTTTATCAAAATTGATCTTATATTAAAATTTAAAAATAATTCAAAAAATATTTTAATATAAATAAGTAATTTTGATTTTTTAAAATGTCAATTTTACTTTGTTTTTTTTTTTTATATTTAAATCCATTCTGACCCAATCAAAAGTTAATATCCCGGAAACAATGTAAATATTTTCACATCATATATGTAGATTATGTTAGTTTTTTGTTGCCTTTTTATTTGAAAAATTTATGTTAACTGGGTATATGTAAAGAGAAACAACGACAAAAACATGAAATATATTTTCTATACCAAAAAATAATGTAGAGTTTTTTTTTTAAATAAATAAATTTGAATATAAATGTTGTAACCCTTATGCTAAATTCTCTTGTATCTCCGCTATTTAACATAATTTTCAATTGCTGTTTCATTCTTTTTGATTGTAATTTTCCATGATATAAACACACACAGAGTTTCCTATTTTTCTCCATTTTTAGGCATATCCTTTATATTTAAATAAATGCGAAACAGTATAAGTAATAAAATGCTTTATTATGTCATTTATACAGAGATTTTATTTTTTTTTTTAAATAAGACCTCTCCCTAATAAAGGACGTACGGCGTATGGCGTATATACGTCGATACGCTGATACGCCAGCGTGTCCCGAAATAAAACGCCACATTTATATACATTAAAAAATTTTTGATCGATGTTTCTTTTTGTTAAATTTCAAAAATCAAATTAAAAATTTTTATACGCCCGTCAAAATTTGGAAATTCGAATTGTCGGCGTTCGTACGCCGCGTATTTCGGGAGTTCTCATACAAAATGTATGTGCATGAAACGATTTTGACAGACGCTATACGCCGTACGTCCTGTATTAGGGAGAGGTCTAAAGAAAATTTAAAATATATTCAGGGTTTTTTTTTGGCATATTTTGGAATAACCAAAAAATTTATAAAATTGTGTAATTTTCTTCTTGGTTATTTTTCAATTTAAATGTTATAGCATTGGTGAAATGAATTATATTATTTATATATTTAACAAACTCCATCAAAATTTTTTTGAAAAAATTAGTAATAAACGAACACCACATGCGATTTTCTAAATTTTCCTTTTCGAATATGGTCTTACGTCATTCATGGTGCTATAAAAAATATAGTTGTGTTTCAAACTGGCAAAGAATTATTTTTTTTGATTATAGTAAATTTTAATATAAAAAAAACGTTACTGAATTTTATGATTTCTTTCTTTCATTTGGAAAAAAATTACATAGTTTTGGAAGAATTTTTATGTTAAACAAACTTATTACCCGCTGAGTAACTATAAGCTTTTGGAAAGCTAAGAAAGGAAATATACATAATAATAATAAAAAAAATATATATATATTATTATAAAATTGAAATTTCATTTCTTTCATGAATTTTAGAAACAATAGGAAAAAATTCATTACTACTATAAGAAAAAAATTAAAATTTGAAATGATTATTGGAAAGAAAAATTGCAAAAAACTTTGAAATAAAAAAAAAAGCAAATTTGACGAGAAAATTAATATGTATGTATCACAAAATTTCTTTAACAAATTGTAGCATTATTAATTTAAAAATTTGTTTTCCAAATAAAACAAATTACAAATTAAAATTGGCAATAATATTTTAACCAATTTTAATAATATTAAATTTTTAGTTAAAGACCCAAACAGAACCAAAGATACAACGGCAAACTGAAAATGCAAATACAATTGTCGCTGGGCGACATCGCTCTAAGGTAACACAATCAGAGCGTCAACGACCAGCTACAAAATATTAGATTTTTTCCACAAAATTTTTTTGTATTAATAAAAAAATATTAATTTTCTATCAAAGTCACACGAAATTTATAAAATATTTTTTGCGCGACGACAAAATTAGAAATAGATTCTAAAGCGACGATAACGATAGTGTCGCTAGACGCCAACGCCGTGATTGTGCGAGCAGCTTAATAATCTAATATGACAGGCGTTTTAGTTGGTCGTTGTATCTTTGGTTCTGTTTAAGCATATTAATGAAAAAATTTTCATTTAAATTTTTTGAAGTCCTTTTTTATGATATTAAATTTTCGTTATAGAAATCTTTGTCTGATATTTATGTTCTATATAGAAAATTCTAGATTGTAATAGACAAAAATGAAATAACGTTTATAAATTTCCATAACTGAAATATCAAAATTAAATAACAAATATTAAATGTTCAAAATATTTCAAAAATACATAAAATTTGTAGTTCAATTTGTCCGCGATTAAGACGTGATAAAATTTAATCTGGTATTAATTATAATGGCAATGAATTAAAAATATTTCTTTACATTAAAACAATTTCGATGAGATCAAAAAAATGCCATCAAAATATCATTAATTATTTTATCTACAATTTTGCAGCATTTTTTTTTATATATTTTGATTTATTTACGTTAAAAAAATTATTTAACCCATTAGATGCCAAGGAAATAAATCAGTTTTTTTATGAAAATATTAAAGTTTAATAGTAAAAAAAACAAAATCGGCAACAATTTTAAAGAAAAAATTCTTAAATTACAATTTTAAAGAAAACATTAAAATAGAAAAAAATTACCAAAATCAACTTTTATTTGTCTTTAGTTATATCCTTCGGATTATTTGAACTTTTCAAAAGTAAATACACACAACACTTTATTTTTAAAGACACTTTTCAAATTCCATTACACAATTGAAAATTATACAAAACGAAAAAAATATTCCGTTTGCCTGAAATAAATAAATCTGGGATTCCACATTGTGTAGCGGACATCTAACAGAATATTATGTTAGTGGTTTGAGTCCAATATTATATTTCATAGCTTGCAGTAGGGACATCTAAAACTCTGTGCCAAAATTGGTACTATGGGATAAAATGGGTTAAAATGATTTACATAAAATTCGTTTTTTTATCTAATCACAACAAAAAAAAAAAAACTCTGATGTAAATATTTCAAAAATATCGATTATTTTGTTTATATCGTTAAATATTTACAATTTTCTCTTTACATAATGAAAAATGATCTATTATACATTTTAAATATTTAAATTTGATTATAATATTTTTTTATATTAAAATACGAAAAATTGTTTATTTTCTATTTAGATTTGTTTTGGTATATTATAATAAATAAAATTAGTTTACAAATTTTTATTTCTAGTTTCATAAACCAAAAAAAAATAAATAAACAAACAAATAAATTTCATATTTACCATGGGATGAACTTTTATATTGAAAAATAAATTAAGTTTTATATTATAGTATCCTTGGGAAAAGTGAAATATAAATAAAATGAAAAGATATATATTAAATTGCAATATAATTTATATAAACAAAATTTTAGTATCCAAGGGGCTGATAAAATTATAAAATAACAAATAAAAAAGTTTAAATGAATTATTAATTGAACAAATTTTAAAATTTGAGAGAAAAATTTATTATACTCTACCTACAGTGTTGATTGATGCCATAGCAATTATTCAAGTTGGTCATAATTTTTTGTAATTCTGTATGTATATATGTAGTTACAAACCATTTAATGTAAAATATTTAGGTAATATAATACACTTTCCGTTCATATATGCAAACCTATGGTCAAATATTTAAAGTATAAAATTTCATAATTTCGCAGGAAATTCTTTTCCTTAAACACCTTAGATGTATAAACTATCAAAAATTTATGGTGTTAATTAAATTATACATAATCATCAGAACGAAATTTTATTAAATCTTGTAAAAAATGATTAATAATTTATTCATTAATATAGTTAATAATTATTTACACCTCAAATGTTAATGAAAAAGATTATTTTGAGATCCTTCCATACATCACAATGAGTTGATATTAAGACCTTAAACGTTACACACTCTTTTACTGGAAATTAATCAATAAATTAAAGGGCGTAAAAAAGTGTAGAAGAAGCTTATTGCATTGCACCTTGTTTGTAAAATTTATAGTCGATAGGATGTATTGTCATGTAGTGGAAAAGTATGTACAGTCATGGTCACAGAAATAGATCCCCCAAGCAAAGTGATATAAAAATGAAATTATTTCTTTATGATGAAATGAAATAATTGCAATTCAATAATAAAAAATTATCTATTTCTGTGACCATGACTGTATATACTTAAAAAATGCCAATGAATTACTATTAATTACAGAATTACGATTAAGTCTATATATTTTTAATGATGTAAAATTTAAATATTATAATATTTACATAATTAATGATTTTTGTATATTTATATGTGTTTCGCTATTTAAGACTTTCAGTCGGCTCGTACATAATTATTTAAGACTTTGAGTCGGCGCTACACAAAGAATTTAAATTTGTTCATGTTGGACTCATTCAAATTGGTAATTTTATACTTTTGAGTATATAAAGTGTATAAAAAAAATCTTAGAGAACATTCCAAAGAACAAAATTACCAATTTGAATGAATCCAACATGAACAAATTTAAATTCTACTCGCCATTGAAAGTGATGCATGCAATTTTGTACGTGCAACTCAAATGGTTAATTTAATTTTTAAATAAATGATTTATTATTACACAAAACCATTTTGGTAACAAGACCATTGGCACGACATAAACATTTACAGAGGTTAAATATATATAAATTTTCAATAAATTTGAAATTTACTATCAACGACTGAATAATAAATAATGAAAAAATATACTGAAAAAAAAAATTTGACACATTTTAATATATTTTTTCATCTGAAATGAAAAATATCATGTAATTTTTAATAATATATTATTTTGTACAAATTGTAAAATTAATATCATTAATTATTTTGACATTATACCATTAACACTTGAATCGTGAAGTAAATTATATTTTCAATTTGTCGAACATAACGATAATTGCACATAAAAATTACCTCATTTTGATGTTAAAATAACCTCAACTTAACCGAGAATAAAAAAAACATATATTTTAACAGACGATGTTTATTACACAAGGACATTCGATTTCTCCTCTGCTAAGAATTGCTAAAAAAATAATTTAAATTTTAATATTTCTCCATAAACAAATCAATTATGTATAATGTATACATAGTCTTCAACACTTGTTGAATTAATATATTATCTCTAAAAGAAAGAATTAAGTAGAAATTTTAAATTTTAAAATATTTTATGTAAATTTTCCTTTAATACACAAATAATTTTCTTCTTCTATAAATGAAAACAAATTAAGTGCGATAAACTTTTCATCAAAAATTTTTCTATTAAGTAAAAAAAAAAATTTTACCTTAAAAATAAAGTTTAAATTTTTACTTAATATTTTCATTTTTACTTTTCAAAGTTCAATATCCTTAATGAATATATATTTTTTCTTCTCGTAAAGTAAATTGAGTTATGTGTGTGTATACATTTATAAGCATAAGAGAAGAAAATATTATATATGTTTGAGTAAATTGACTATATCCAATAATTTGGCTGTAAAATTTTGTAAAATTTAAATAAAATAAAAGTTATTGATTATAATAATATTTCTATTTGGCTTACAATTTTCATTTAAATTTCCAACCACCTCAAAAAATAAAGAATATTACTTAGAAAATTCATAATTTTCCTAATATTTCTTTAAAGTATTTTCTTGAATATTATCATAATATAATATTATAGACATAGATCATTTAATTATTATTTACATATTTTTCATCATTTTCAAGTTTAATTTTTTTACCTAAAAATAAAAGTAAGGAAAAAGGTCAAATATCAAGGACATTATAAATAAGTTATTGACCTTATTAAAAAAAATGCCGCGCAGCCGAACTACTGATTAGTAGTTTTATAATCATGGCCATTTTTTAAATTATCTACTGTAATGGTTACTGACATCGTATTCTACTCTTAAATACCTTTCCAACGAGTGGTCAAACTTCATTTTTGGTGCACATTTACTATATAAAATTACATTTTTATTCGGAAAAAGATGTTTTAGCAAAATGTGAATAGCGAATTTTAAAATAATATCAACTACATCTGCTCAATAAATCAAGCTTTCTATTGGTGGGACTATCATGAACTTGCGTGTACAGTAACTATGTGAAATAACTGGTTTTTATTGTTTACATCGGACGGACAGACGGACAGACGGACGGACAGAAAAGCGTTAACATAAGGGATTTTTTTTAAAAAAAAAAAGCCCTAAAAATATATATACTATACATTAAAATTTCTTACTTGAAACGAAATAAATCTTTTAAGTATATTATAGTAAAGAAGAATTATATCTCCTTTTTCAATGATGATGATGATGTCAGGATTATAGATTGAAAATTTTGTGAAGAAAAATTTTTATTAAAAAAAAAAAAACGTCACTACTATTTCAATGTTATATATGTATACTACCACAATATAAGTAAATTCCATATAGTTCATTAAAAGTATATTGTTTAAGTTTGCGTCATAAAGGAATCAATATCAAATAATTTTCATTCTCAATAAAATATTACTCCTATATTATTTTGAAGGACAATCTACACGCATATACACTTAAATATATAACAAAATTTCAAGGAAATTTCAAGATAATATTTATGTAATTAAAAGTTTTTATTAAAATAAAAGTTTTTACCCATCATCAGGAAAGAAATAAAAGAAAAAAATTAATTTATTGGATATTTAATCGATAAACCAAAACTATCGATATAAATGGAATAGAGAGAAACGATATTTATATTTAATTAAACTTTAAATTTTGTTAAAGAAATTACTTATATATATTGGTTATATTTTTTATTATATTCAAGGTGATTTTTTTGGTGGATTTCAGATTTAAGTCATTTTTTTAGTAAGTTTTATAAATTTGTAGTCAATCCAAAGTAGGCTTAGTAGCTGAGTGGTTTAAGACCTCGACATGTTATATAATTGATTTGTCCCAGGTTAAATTCCCCACGTAAAACTACTTAATTTGAAAAGTCAAATCGAGGACTAGGGTAAAACCCTTTAAAAAGAAGTTCATTTTAATTAGTTAATAATATAAAAATGAATCAATTAAACTTTCATAAAACCTACATCGATATGTCATTCAATATTGATTCATGGTATCTAAACTATAAAATTTTTAGAATTGGTTAAAAATTGGGAACTTCCAGTTATATAGCACGTGCCCTAATCACTCATCCACCACTTAATTTGACCTTAATTATATTTATTTACCTATTAGAGTTTCATCATTATTATTATTTTTAAATATTATCTTTACACAAACTCCTTGCTTTAATTGATTTGAATAGAATTTTCTTTTCTTATTTATAATTTGTCATTAAATTTTCGGTATATAAATTGAAAATTCCTTTTTTTTTGTTTTTTTTTAAAAAGGAGATTTAAATCATTTAATTAAAGTGCTGATACAGAGTATATTCATTTTTTCTTATATTACATAATATTATATCATGGGTTCTTGACTGACATCTATTAATGCTGCTGACTTTTCAAGTACATTATATTATTGTATATAGATACTAAAAACCTTGAACCGAACCTATATATCTTTCCCATCCCCCACCCAAATATAATAAACTAAATGATTTTCTGTTGTTTCTGTTACGTTGGAAAAAAAAAATAAAAGTCTTGGAAGAAAAATTATATATTTGAAAAAGTAAAAAAATAAAAACAATGTGCAATATATTACATCACCTGAACCTGATCCTTTACAAAGTAAATATATTACAGTTTTAAAAGTGTTTATCATTCTACTATGATTGTAATATACATAACAACATATATATTATAATATATTATAAATACTTACATAATATGTATATATACTGTTTATATGGCAGGGTATAATAATATTTCGCAATTTTCATTATATTTATTTTTTATATACAAGTTTCATCCTTTAAAAGTGAAATGTACGGTTTAAGTATTTATATATATTATAATATGTACATTTATTTTTTTGCAAAATAGTAATTTATGAAATTATATTTTGTTGTTAGAGATTTTACAAACTTATAAAATCTTACAAAAAATAAGTGACGGCTTTAGAGTAAATTTGAATATATAGTTCCGAGACAAACCAAAAATGATGATAATTATTATTTGCAATTTAAAAGTTTTACAAATATATTTTTATTGTAATTTACAAATTTTCATTATAATGTAATTCGATGTAAACTTACACTTAAAACCTTGATACTTTTGCTGAAGAGGGTCACGACGACGATAACGACGACGATTTATCTAACCTCTCTAACCCTTCATTTGTATTTGTATGACTCTGAAATATGGAATTTACTGTATATATGCAATGTGAGGTGTATTCGACTTTTTTTTTTTAACATACAATAAATCATATTGCATCTGTGCAAGAAGATTGACAATATTTTTGGTGTAAAAGGCCCCCAAAATAATGCGTCTCATCTGTATCTTTGCTCCATTTACGAATTCAATTTTCCCGGCTGAATATCACATTTATATTGGCATCAAATGAAGTTACTATTTATATTGCATATAGAGATTAATTCTTTATCTAAATCATATTTGTCCTTTTCAACATTTATGAAGATTCTTTTCATATTGGTTCAATGACCAGACCAAAATTGGAATTGTAAAATGATAATTTGTATTGCAAAAACATATAAATTTCAATTGCAAAAAGTTCAGAAAATCTATATTAATTTCATATTTGCATGTTCAAGTACAAAATGCATATTAAATATATCGAACGATTTAAATTTTTTGCAAAATCGAAATTGAAGAAAATCAATATTTAAAACAAAATATAGTATGTAGTATTGCAATATTGCAATATTGCAAAAAATATAATACTTTAATTTTATTTGATACGGATGTAAGCAATTTTACCATAATTTTATCAACAAATTTTGTACAAAAAATTATATATATTTTACTCTATAAGAAAGGATATTGCTATAATATCATTGAAACTTTTTATGCACAAAAAAAAAGGATAAATTTTTTTGTACTATATTCTAACATAGGATCTTAATAAGTTTTTTATTTTTTGAAAAAAACAAAAAAAACAGAAATTCTTATGGTAGAGTAATACTATTATTTACGAAATATAACTTAAAGTTATTTTAATATTATTATATATATATATTGCAATTTCAATTTAAAAAATTGTATATAAAAATATATTAAAAATTTTCTATTAGAGATAAAGAAAATATATTTGGAAAATTGTAGAAAATTTAATATTATTTCTTATTTTATAATTACAAATATATTTCTATAATGATCAAGAAATTTTAACTAAAATATAAATTTAATAATAATTAAATATTTTTATCTAGGAAAAATTCTAAGATAGGAAAAATTCTAATTTGTTCAAAAGCATAATTATAAATTTTAATTTTATTTTATTTTTTTGGGTTTTTCCTTTTGAATCAAAAAAAGAAGAAAATGCAATTATTATCATTTGGAGACAAAAATTGAGAAAACCAGTCTTTTAGTTATTAAATTTTTTGGTTTTATTGTCTATTATTATTTTATATATAGTAATTTAGTTAAAAGTTCAACTACAATGAAATTTTAAAATTAACAATTTTATATTGCATATACAAAAACCTTTTTGAAGAAATTTCCAGCTTTATTAGTTTTTATGGTATATAACATTAAATTTGTAAAAAAAATTATTTTCAAAATTTAATTTAATGTGCTTTAAAAAGTATTTCCATAAATATAATTTTTACATAAAATAATTTTGAACATTAAAATTTCAAATAAATAAATAATATACAGAAATCTATATGTAAATTTTCTTGACAGGATAATTTAATATATATATATATATATATTATATATGTATAACGAAATGACCTTGATGTTTTATATAATATACTTTTAAGGTCCTTCCTTATTTCGTATATATGTATATATCCTGCAATTTTCAAGGTTATATATATTTTTGTTTCCTACTGAGTGTTGACACTAAATGAGATTTTATATATACAAAAATGTATCTTACTGTTTAGTAGTTATATTAAAGATTATTTAGTAGATGTTTAAATTTTTAACTTACCTAGATTGTGAATTCAAGGTGCTTTGGTATTTAATTTAATTTAAGTAATTTTCATTTGTCCCCAGATTAATTATTCAAAAATATGAAATTACTATAATCAGATTTTAGAAAAATATATAATTAATTAAATCTCATTAGATCTCTAAGGAAAATTTAATTAATTCAAGTACTTAAATGGTGAAATTAAAAAGCAATATGAAGGTTTAATATATATAGTAGACGGTTATGGAAATGGAAGTTTAAGTAATTCATAGCTTTAGATTTTTCAATCACTTCTAACCTTATGTGCAGCTGAAATGGGGGATATATTCTATTATGTGGTTTTGTGATTAAATATATAAAGTAATTTAGAAGCCTTTACTGAAATTTAACTTCTATAAGATTCTGGCTCATGAGTACTAGCTAACCTTATAAAATCAAGCTTTACTCTAATAAAGATTCTACATTTATTTATAAATAACCGCATACGAAAACATTAATTAAAGATAAATGTAGTGTTTGGTAACAAAATATTTTAAATAAATAGAATACTTGCAATTTGTATTTTTAAATTTATTTTCCTTAAATAATATTTTTAACAAGAAATTCAACTAAATTACTAAAAGAGCATAATAATAACCACAATAAACAAATTAAATTAAATGTGGTCTAGATAAAAAGCTTTTATAGAAATTTCCTATAAATTATATTATAAAAACTTATGTACATTTAACTCCTCGAAAATCACTAATTCACATCTAGATTTAAAATCATTTTGGATTATAAAAAATCATATAAGTTTAATCGAATTTTTTTCTAAATATGATTAATTAAATTTCCTGTTATCATATGGTTGTTACGATTCTATATGCCAAAAAATACCACATAATTTATAATTTTAATTTCATAAAATCATTTAAAAAAAAAAATAAATAAAAATAAAAATTAATTTTTAATAAGGATTCATTCATCTTTTAACTAGTCATATCAGGACAAATTTATAATATTTCAAAAATTTTACTATTCCGAGACAAAGAAATTTAAATTTCCTTTTTTTTTTTTTTTTTTTTTTATAGAAATCCGAACTCTATTACAGTATTACCGAAACTAAATATTTCCAAGAAAAAAATAATATTTAAATAATTATATTGGAATGATTTTCGAAAGGAAAGAAAATTTTGTGTACTATATATAACTAATACATACTTAGAAAATTTCATGTGTGTATATGTGATAAACATATAGATAATTCCAGTTGTTTTTTGTTTTTTGGTATAACTTTTAAATATGAAATATTTTGAGAGATATTTACAAATACATTGATCCAGAAAAAAAAGGTCCTTTTCCCATTTTGATAACGAGCTTTTTTTTTGTTTTTTTTTTTTAGTTTTATAATTTTTTTGATATATTTTGAAAATTTCCAATTTTGTTGGAGGGAAATAATTGAAATGTGATGGGAAAATGATTATATGAAGGAGAAATTTACTTATAGAAATTTGGTAATGTAATTGAGGTGAATTTTTGTGTACTATAGTACTCCATCCCTTGGGACCATATTATTGTATATATCAACTGTGGTGACCGTAAACAAACAAATAAATAGAACGTAGTTAAAGAAAATAATAGAAAATTGTTATATTATGCCATTATTTTCAGTTAAAACAGCAGTGGATTAGTAGTATACATAATAATCGAACCCATATGATTATACATGTTTCATTACATGAATCATGTAGTAGATGGGTTCTCCTAAATTATGGTTTGACTGAAAAAATAACTGCAAGTAGTAAAATTTACATCAACCTAAACTAAATTTAAACTAAAGACTGAGAAAAATGTTACATCTAATCGAGTCTAATTTGCTTGCAAATAAAAAGCCATTAGCTTGTTGAAATTATATAAATAGTTTCTACTGTACATAATTGAGTTACGGTTTGAAATTCAATTAATATTTTTGTCCCAGATTAATAATTAAATTTATAGTTTTGAGAATATAATTTTTATCGTATTTTTAAGGATATAATATTAATATTTACAGATCTCAAATTTAAAAAAGATAATCTTACTACAATATTCCATTAAATAATGTATATAATTTTCCTCTTTGGATCCTTTTATATTTTCTTTAATCTTCTTCATATATTTAATATCGGCGGCTAATATCATTTATTACAGGATTAAGAGCTTTAAGTAACATTAACTTTAAGTAACATTAAATTTATTTTACAATTATTTAGCTATATAATCTAACTATAATAAGAATTGTGCGGCTTACCGGATGATAATATAACAAACTATTAATTATATGAATGATGATAGGAAGAGATGATAATAATATACATACATAAGTATATATAATTGTGATAATCGTATCTATTCCACTAAACGTTCCTATCGAAATTTTCCGTTTACGATTGAAAATTTATATTATATAGTAGCCGCAAGCGTCAAAACGTGTCCGTAGTGTTGCGATTATAATAAACGTTTTTTTCGATTATAATAAACGTCACGGCGGATATTTCATATATTTTTTCTCCACTACAAAATAGTTGCCTGAAAACTTATAAATGTAAAAACACAAATGAAATTTCGGTAACAAAAATAATATTAAAAAAAATGATTTGACATCCTGAGATAAATGTATAATCATTTTGTGTCATTTAAAATCAGCTGATTAATTCAGAAATTCAGCGCGGGACATAAAACGTTGCGAACATTTTGAATAAAAAATTTCTCCGCTAAGTGCGGAGCGGACATGTCCCGCCGGACTACTGGAATAGACGCGATTAATTTAATTTCTTTATGAAAAACTATAATTTAATATTTAAATTAATATATTAATTGAAAGACATTTTCCTTTTTTCAATAATAATTTATTGTATAACAAACACTATAGTTCCTTTACTATATTTTTCAAAATCCTCTAAGTCAAAATCATCATCTTTACCACTATTCAGTGTGGACGCCAATTCTCACATTTTAGTCTATATATATAAACAGAAAACATGGATATAAATTATATCATTTTTATAACGCATTCGAAAATACCAAATCGTTCGTACAAATTGAAACAATTATTTTTTAATGGTATTTAAGGATTATTTTTTTTATTATGTAGATGTAGGGCATCATGAATAAAAAAAACTGCACAATTTATATGATGTGCATTGTTGTCAAGGAAGCAATTAAAATATAAATAAATGTATTAACATCCATGAATGAAACCACTTTTAGTATATAGTCTATATACATAATATTTATGAAACTATATTAGAAGCAAACATTTATGAAATAAAAAGCAAAATAATTTTTTTAAGGATGACAGTTTTTTTTTTCCATATAATATTTTTGTCTCTAATTTCTAATTGTCTAATGTTTTGTATATATGTAAATAGTAGAAACTAACTCGTACAGTGTATATACTCGTATATGCCATCATTAATCATTCTTCATTTATAAAAATGTAGAGAGAAACATGTTGAAAAAATTTATACTTTAATGGAATTTTTAAAAATGTTTCGCTAAATGAAAATTATTAAATTTTTTTTCACAAAATTAATGACAATTAGTTTTAAATTTACCATTTGCTTAAGTAAAATTAGTCTTTTCAGAAAACAAATTAAAATTTTTTGTAAATCATTATTAGTCTTTTTACAAATCAAATTTGTCTTTTTGTGAATCGCATTCTTTTGCAAATGAAATTCGTTTTCTTAATTTCTGATGGTTACAACAATATTTAATAATTTCAATTTGACTTGTAAAAGGACGAATTTGAATAATACTCGTAAAATCGGCTACTTTTCAGACAATAAAATAATTATTATATAAAAATGTCCTCCATTTTCTATACAAAAATACATTATTGGATCGCCATAATTTTCGATTTGTTTTGATTTCATAAATTATCAAGTCTTATTTGATTTCTATAAAAAGACGAATTTGAATTTTAAAATGACTAATTTAGCTTGCCCAATGCTATATATAATAGATTTATGTTAAAGATAATATTTGAAAATTTACTCAATAAATTTATTTAAAATTCTTTATTTACATTAATTGTGTTTTACATTTCCATGAAATTTTCAAAAATTTTTCTTTTGGATTAATATTTTTTTTTTCATGTTTGTGTTTAAAAAAATTTTCAGTAAATTCTTATTGCTAAGTGAATTAATTATTGATTCGTCCTTTTACAAGTTATTCGTAAAGTAGTCAATCAGATGTGCAGACAGTCAGTTAGACTGATTTACAAACATACTGACAGAGACAGACGCGGTATTTAAAATGTGTTGATAGTCTGTCTGATATTTCAGCATTTCAGATAGGTGCATTGGGAAAAACAGAAAACAAACAGACAGAACAGAATAATATCAAACAGTAAAACACCAGCTGTGTGTATATACAAAAAGCAGTTTTTGATAGACAAAATATAGTTTATTAGATTAACCAGATTGATAGGCGAATAGAAAATCATCTAGTAAATAAATAATCAAAATTGCCAGACTAAAAAATTTTATGTGAAGAAGAAAATTAATTTATATTGAAATATTGATTAAAATTTTGACTATAATTTTGTCTGTTTAGCTAACAGAATATTAGTGCAAATAAATTTTAGACTAATTGGTGAAATAGTTTTATCAATTAATAACTTGATTTAATTTATGAAATATGAGTTTTCTTTTCAAATTAAATAAATTAAAATTTAAAAAAAAAACATAATGTCATCTACAAAAGTTTTGATTGACATTTAAATTACATTATAGTAAAAATTTAACTATAAATTTAACTTTATTTTTATATGTAATTTCTTTTAAGTATTATACCACACAATTTCATTTCCATATTTTATTTTTAATGGAAATTTACTTTTAAAAACCTTTTAGTATAAAATCATTTTACTTTAGTTTTAAATTTTTTTTTTGTATTATTTATTTATCGTAGTAAAATCAGGTAAAAGATTCTATCCACAGTTTAAATATTTTTTTTTTTTACGGAAATACTTTTATTACCAGAAGTTTTTTTTATTATATAAAACTTAAAAAGCTTAATTTAAATTTCAAAATTGCTATATTATGGTGCACAAAAATAAAAAAAAAGAGATTGGAAAAAATTATTTTAAATACTGTTTTTTAAATGGTTTACTGATGCTGATTATTTAATTTTCATTCAATAAAAAATCATAGTGGTGTAAATTGTTTATTAGTAGCAATTTGTCCTTTTATATTTTTAGAGCTTTTTTTTAAAAAAAAAATCCTTTATGTTAACGCTTTTCTGTCCGTCCGTCTGTCCGTCTGTCCGATGTAAACAATAAAAAGCAGTAATTTCACATAGTTACTGTACACACAAGTTCATGATAGACCACCAATAGAAAGCTTGATTTATTGAGAACCAGATGTAATTGATATAATTTAAAAATTCGGCCGGTAGACGGCGCTATTCACATTTTGCCAAAACATCTCTTTCCGAATAAAAATGTAATTTTATATAGTAAATGTTCACCAAAAATGAAGTTTGACCACTCGTTGAAAAGGTATTTAAGAGTAGAACACGATGCCAGTAACCGTATTTCAAATTTATACCGCTAGAGATGCTGAATGGTAAAATATATAAAATGTTAATTTTTAAAATGTGATTTCCAATAGTCAATAAGCCCCTAAAATTAGGTTTAATGTCGCATATGAAAGGTAGTAAGTAGTAGTGTAAAATCACAGTTGTTATAATTTTAGTTTCTGCCACTAGAGGGTGCAACATAATACTCAAAATATGCATTTACAGTATAGATAATTTAAAAAAAGCCCATGATTACAAAACTACTGATCAGTAGTTCGGCTGCACGGCATTTTTTTATAAATTTTTTTAACACTTTTATAGTTGGTAAATTTGATATCCTATCAATTAATATACATCATGCAATATAGTTTATTTTGTAAAAGCACAAACAAATTTAAATTTTTCAGTTAATTTTGTATTTAAAAAATAAATCGTCCTGGAATTTATAGAAAATTTGATTTAATGGACAATATTTATTTTCAAATTAAATTGAAAACGATTAGACTTAATCTCTTTTTGTAATTCTCAAACTTTAATATTAAGTGAATATAGATTTTAATTATGTGAAATGAGATATTTATGTTGCACACTTCTTTAGTATATTTTTGGGCTTAAGAAAGTATTTAAATAGGAAATTAGTTTATTTAATTATATGGCAGCTGATGGATAAGACACAAAATACTATAATAACTATACTCCATTATGGTGTAAAAGTATTTGATGTCAAGTATATTTGAGAAGCATTTGTACTAATAATATTTTCAAATAACTTTAAAATTTCAAATACTTTATTCAACAGAACAGATAAAGTATTTGTCTTTAATATCTCAAATAGTAAATGAAAAGTTAAATAAAATTTCATTTTCTTGACAACCTTCTTTCGTGAACAAAAATTACTTTTCAGTAAAGTATTTGAATTAATAAAATAATATAAGGTATATTTGCAAAAAGTATTTGAGTATACAATCAAATAAACTACACCGATATTCGTATTTGAACATAAATGAGTTCAAATATACTTTTAGTTGAATTAATTAATTAAAATTGCCCAATACTAAGGACTATATGGTCTTTGTCTATAACTTCTTTTGAAAAAATTAATTTATATTCGTTTTCACAAATTTTGACTAGATTATTACCCCAGCTCTGAATGTGGATGTTAACTAAAGTGGTATTCAGTATTTAGTTCTTTTTTTGTTTGGAATTTATTATAAAGAGAATATTGTGATATTAGTACATTTTGTCGATAATATATCAATTGTAGATAATTGTATATTCGTCCTTTCTAAATTGGTGTATACAAATCATGCAGTAAAACATAATAAAATTGTTTTTAATCACTTTAGTCACACGCCTCTTAAGATGAATAATGTGAATGATGAGGAGTTTGGAATTATTTCTAGGGCTTTTATTTAAAAAAAAAATCCCTTATGCTAACGCTTTTGTCCGTCCGTCTGTACGATGTAAACAATAAAAAGCAGTTATTTCACATAGTTACTATACACACAAATTCATGATAGACCCACCAATAGAAAGCTTGACTTATTGAGAACCAGATGTAATTGATATAATTTAAAAATTCGGCCGGTAGACGGCGCTATTCACATTTTGCCAAAACATCTTTTTCCGAATAAAAATGTAATTTTATATAGTAAATGTGCACCAAAAATGAAGTTTGACCACTCGTTGGAAAGGTAGTTAAGAGTAGAATACGATGTCAGTAACCATATTTCCAATTTATACCGATAGATGCAACGAATACTAAAATATGGAAAAAGAGTTTTCAAAAATTTGTTTTCCAATTGTGAATAAACCCCAAAAATTAGGTTTAATATCGCATCTTTTAGAAGTAGTATTATAAAATCACAATTATAATTCTCATTTCTGCGGCTAGAGGGTGCAACATATACTCCAAATATGCATTTACAGTAGTTGAATTTAAAAAAAAGCCCGTAATTATAAAACTACTGATCAGTAGTTCGGCTACACGGCATTTTTTGTATTAAATTCGATAATTATAATTAGGAAAAATATCAAATTTAATATTATCCTTATTCACTTCCACCCACCATTATGTTTCCACTTTAAATTAAATTACATACTTCAAAATAAATTACTTAATATTATATATCAACAACAAAAAAAATGTTAATGACCTTTATATATATATATGATTATATACTCAAATTGTTACTACTAATGATCTTTGACCTTTTTAACAAATATATAACTATTTTTCTATTACATTACAAAAGTAGTCTTGAATTGGACACTTAAACATTTATATACAATATAGAAAATAAAAATGATAATTATTATATTTTGTCTATAAGAAATGTGTTTTTGCTAAAAGGATATAATACTCTTTACTAAAGTGTTTGTTAACATTTATTTAAGTGTACTTTTGTGTTTATATATAGAAAAAACATACTTTTAGATAATTTTTTTTTCACTATACTTTAATGTAGATTTACTCTGCTTTTTCTATACAAGGCTGAATTGTGTTTATGAAATTTGTACAAGAATTTTTAGTAATAAATATGAAAAAAAAAAAAAAAATAGTTTTAAATTATTTCCTTTAATTAATAAATGGTGTTGTTTTTTTTTTGCACTTTGCAAAAAAAAATTGTTACTATATTTTTTTTTTTAAACTTTTTAATTATTAATTAAAAGAAAAATAAATTTTATGTAAAAATTTTTTAGTGTAAATTTTTCTTCTTAATTATCGGGTAACTTCGGGTAATTTTGTATAATGTTAGGGCTCTGGTCGTTGATCAAAAATCATCATAGACTGTCAAAAAAATTAGAATATACTGGGGGAAATTTTTGCTGAAAATTATTTCATTCTAGTTCCAGGACTAATTAGTATATACAATTTTCTTTAACACTTTCCAACTATTATTGGTAAATTTTTAAAGCCCATAAATTTCAGAAAGTATTTACAATATTTTAGACATAAATTTTACGACAAAAGTCAACTGGACACCAAAAAAAAAGGGTAAATAAGAATGTATTTGGCTGAGATAAAAATATTAGTCCATTCAAGGACTAAATTATTTTTGTCAACAAACACCGATTTGGTTGGCCAATGACAGATCTGAATTTAATAAGAATTCAAACTGGTAGTTTTAAACAGTTCAGTGTAATTTAGTTTTTTGATTAACAAACAAGCTAATTAATGAAGGAATGATATATTAGGGCGTGTTTCATAATTACAACTTTTAGTGTAGCGAATTGTCAAACAGCTACACCCTGTTTCGGAATCGCTACTTTCAAAAAGTGTACTACACTTTTCTGTTTCATAACTGAAAGTGTAGCTAGGGTGTAGCGCACTTTTGCTACACTTTTTACACTAACTTGAAATTGAGGATCAGATGGTGTAGCAAGCTGTCAATTGACAATCCAACCAATAAGCAAAAAGAAAAGAAACGGTTGTGAAATAGTTTTGAGTTAATTTTTCGGTGTAGCCCTCTACCGGTGTAGTTGAAGTATAATATCACAAGTAGTAGATTTGTTTATAAATATCTTTAGGTATAATGTCAAATTTGAAAATTTCGTTTATTTTTTGTTCCATATTTCCAACTTCCTAATACCAGAGAGAGTATAATTTTCCAGGGAAAATATTAAGAAAAATCTGTTAAAGGATATTTTTTTTTTGTACACAAACTCATTTTGCAATAAACTACAAGGATATTTTTGCAACTGAACACCAAAATATTTTCCTTATAATCAGACAACTAGTCATTTGTTACATAAATTATTATCAAAAGAAGCTAAAACCAGCAACCTCTCTTTGGTTGTAAACTAGTTTCATAGTTCCGTTTTCCATAAGCTACTACAGATTTAGGTATATCACAAATTTACCTATATTTACCCTAAATTTTCTTTTATCGAATATATACAAAAAATATATTATAGTTTATCATCATTAAAAAAGCAAATATTTTTACTAATTATTCTTATTTTATACTTCTTTTTTTTCCTATTAACAAGGAAAATTCTAAAAAGGATGTAATTAAAATACAATTTTTTTTTTATTTTCATCTCAATAATATAATTGTACTTTTGACTGTTCATAGAAAAATTTTCATTTAATTAGGATTTAAAAAAAAAATAAAGGAAAAAAAAAATTATTATAATTTTTTTTTTTTTTTTTGTTAATTACATTTTCATTTTTCTAGTATTTATAGAAAACTATAACTGCTAGGAGTTTTTTTTTTTGTGATGCTAAAAAAATGAATTTTAAACGAATATTAAATTAGTGATTTAACCAAAAAAAAAGGAAAATTACTTTTAGTTTCCATGATAGAATGACTAGAATGAATGTAAATACGAGTATATGGCGGTAGGTAAAGTTAACCAATTATATATCTGACAATTAAAATTGCATTAACTATTTAAAGTTATAGAAATAATATTATTAAAAGAAAGTTAAAATGGGAAATTTGGATAGAAAATGAAAAAGAAGGGATTTATTGAAAAAGTAATTAGAAAATTAGGTTTATACTAAAATATATACTATCAATATTTTAGTATAAACCTTAAAATTGAAGAATTTTCGGAGTAATTTTGTTTTAAAATTTGTGTAATTTAATTTTACTTTGGAATACTTATACAATCTACTACAAATATTAAAAAGACAATATAAGATAAATGAAAATTAAATTTTGCAAAATTTATTTTCATTTACCAGGGCTCGGATTCTCTGAGTCGATATCGAGTACACAATATCGAAATCTAACGATAAATTTCCTATTTGGAATTCTATCATACGATTGATCGAGTATAAAACGATAAATTTCATTCGATAGTTATTTTGTTATCGATTGAAATTATTTATCAAAAATAATTAAATCAAAATAAAAAAAAACAATAATTTTTTATATAAAGCCTAGTACACTGCTCTTGCTAAACTTAATTTTAATAGTATAGATAAATAATGAAATGTTAATAATTAGTAATTAAATATTATTAATCATTAATTAATAATTAACTAAATATTAATATTTAATAATTGAAGTTAAATTTTATATGGAAAATTTGTTTTAGAAAGAGCAGTGTACTAGGCTTAGCTATATAATTTGAAATTATATTTGTCATATATAATTTGACATTATTATTGAAGTAAAATCTAGTATATTTTAAAAATAATTTCGATACGATATTAATCGATTATCGTGATTCCAATTTTTTTATTTTTTAAAAACAAATTTAATTATCGCTTTAATTCGTCCTGGAAAATTTTTAAAATTTGATATTTCTGCTTTTTCTATATAATTAAAATGCATTTATATAGAATTTCAATTTCAATAATGTCCATAATGGAAAAATATGAAAATTGTTTTAATTTTCAAATTTATTTATTTATTTGTGTTTAAATCAAACAACTTACAAAATTCTTAAAATATATAAAATTAAAATAGTAACTACGAGTAATCAAATATAGTTAAAATATATACAATATGTACTAATATGTATATAATAAAAATATTAATTCTATATAAAAAATAGAATATTGTCAAATATTTAATTGATTTTACTCATATTAATTAACTAGCTATAAATTCCAATTTAAAAGTGTTTACAAATTACTAATTAAGTATAGTAATAAACAAACGATTTAATTAATAACAGTAATAACAATCATAGCAATTATTATAGCAGAAACAATTCAATTACTTAATATTAACTTTTTTAAATTATTTTTAGAAGTTGATTTTTCTTTTTTGATTTTGATATTTATTACATAATATCAGCATCCGATTAATAGGTTCAAACTTTCCATACGAAGTTCTATATGGAAAGCTATATTCTGAACAAATTAGGCGATCTACAGCGATAATTATTAGCAAATTGAATTTTATTTAAAATGAACAATGAATCAATTTGCAAATTTATTACTTCTGTTAAAAAGATCACGTCAGCCAATTCCCTTCTCTTTTCTAATGTTGTCAAATGGATATGAGATTCAACCTATCTATACATATGGTGGTAAAATGTATGGGTTTGAAATTGACGAAGAGCAAATCTAATAAAATTTCTTTGGATTGCTTCTATTCGGCGAACATGAATATCGAAGTATGGATTCCATACTTGACTGGCATATTCTAGATTAGGACGGACAAGACAAGTAAATAGTGATTTTAATAATATAAGGATCCGCAAATTCTTTTGACCACCGTTTTATAAAACCTAACATTGAATTTGCTTTATTGATAATATAATTGTAATGCAACTTGAAGTCCAATTTCGGATCGAAATAAACAATATAAAGATTATATTACTTTCAGAAAGAAATGATAGAACAATTTTCTAATTTTATTAGAGTTTATTGGGTTTAAATTTTTTTGTATATATAAAAAGTTTATGAAAAAAAAAAAAATTAATAATAAATTTAAGAATTTCACGAATATTTTGATAATTTTATGTCCATTTATTTACAATTAAAATAAAAATTTTTAAAAATATTTGTAGAAAATAATCGTATATTTAAAAGTATTTCAATCATTTTAGCTCCATACTTAAAAGATACTGCAAATTTTGTATTATTCCCATTTACTCGAAACTATGATTTTGTAGTCTATATATAAACTAACGAAAATATTACAAACTTAAGCTCGTGTCTATAAATAAAACTTTTATCAATTTTCCAATCAACTATGAAAATATTATTTCGACTGAATTTATGTTCGAGCTAAAAAGTTAATATTACCACCATAAAAATTATTATTAAATATTTATTTGTAAATCCATCATAATTCAAAAATAATTTCTTAGTAAAAATAATATTTATATAAAATCTTAATTAAAGTTTGTCTGGTAACATTCTTCATTTTATGAAAATATTGTATATATATAGAAAAGAAAGTGTGAATATCATTTTTAATATTTGATGAAAAACATAAAATTATTATTTTATATCAAAAAAACTTTACCATATCTACTTAACATTGACTTAATTCGTTATGTAATTAATCATGTAACATATTCTCAAAAAAAAATTGAGAAAAAAAAATGGAAATTTATTATTATTAAATAATTATTTTTATACATCCGTTGTTCATCATATCAATCATGTCAATATCAATTAAGAAGTCAGTAATTTTTTTGTTTTGTTGTTTTGCTTTTTATCAGAGAAAAGATCAGAGAAAGAATTTTTCAAAACAAAAACAAAAAATGGTAATTGAAATAAAATTATGCTGGTTTAATAATTTTTGCAAATTAAATAAATAAAAATAATCATAGAAAAAAATATAAATAGATTTTATTTAAATTACTAATTTGTGAAATAAAAAATAAGAAAATTTTGTAATATTATTTATAATGTTTTTCAGGAAAAACCATAAAGAGCCAAACAGAATATGTCGTTGTCGTCCTTCGCATTGAAATGTCAAAAAAAAAAAAATCAAAAGTATGTATATTTCGTATTATTAAGACCTGTCCCTAATACAGGACGTACGGCGTACGGCGTCTGTCAAAATCGTTTCATGCACATACATTTTGTATGAGAGCTCCCGAAATACGCGGCGTACGAACGCCGACAATTTGAATTTCCAAATTTTGACGGGCGTATAAAAATTTTTAATTTGATTTTTGAAATTTAACAGAAAGAAACATCGATCAAAAATTTTTTTAATGTATATAAATGTGGCGTTTTATTTCGGGATACGCTGGCGTATCAGCGTATCGACGTATATACGCCATACGTCGTACGTCCTGTATTAGGGAGAGCTCTCAACCATAATGATGTCGCCCGTCGTTATCGTTTGTATTTCAATTGATATTTGATATTTTCGTTTGTCGCGATGTTTTGACATTTTTGAATTTATTTAAAAATTAATTTCCAGAGCACACTATAATGAAAATATAATTTTCACAAATTAAATTATGATAATAGACAATTTTTCGCGACGATGTATTGTGTTTGGTCAAGGGCCGACAACGACAGCGAAACCATCGCTGGCGAAAAACACGACGACCGACGACACCGACGACACCGACAACGACATATTCTGTTTGGCTCTTAATGCAGCGTGAAAGAAACGAAATTTTAATATGATATCATATCAAACGGTCAAAACTATCTGGTGAAATAGTAATGAAAAAGTAGACAAAAAATTTTGTGAATTAAATTTATAAATTACAATTTTCGATCCCTCTTTGTGGAATTTCGCACACGCATTCCAAAGTGAATAGTGAAATCTGTGCATTTCCGATAAATGATTGGGGCAAAAATATGCTGGATAAAAAATATGTATGTGCTAAAATTACCCAAAACATAATTTAACGATATGAAATTAACAAAAATTAATATTGAGATTTTTTGCTTCTGCTCCATTTATGGGAAGCAATAATAAAATTCATAGATATTTCTCTTTTTTTTCACCCATTAACTATTTTTTTTCACGTTTCAGCTGCTTATAAAATCTATATGAATTTTTTGCATTTCTGTTTTTTCAGGATAAAATTTTGGTATATAGAAAATTTCGTTTCCAGTTGAGCTGGTATGTCAATTTTATAAATCATAAAACGCATATTTATCAATATTATTTTCTTCTTTTTTTTTTGTTGAAAATAAATTTTTTTAAACATTGTAAAAATTCACCTCGAGGATATTAAATTACTTTCAAAATAATGAAATATTTCAAATATAAAAAATTCTTTTCTCAAAAATAACAAATTATTATTTAATAATAATTTTTTCAGTTTACTTTTTAAATTGCCTTTGGGCTTTTAACTTTAAGGATTTTATTATAATATATACGAAAATATAAATTTCTTTGTTAATCAAAAACGTTTTTCTTAACATAAAATCATAAATAAATTATATTAAAATTATAATATATCTATTTTTAAACTATCAAAAATTCATGAAAATTTATATAAAAAAAAATAAAAATTCAAATTCACAAAATTTAATTTCATCAAAAATTTAATTATATCATAAAAAAAAAAATATTTTAATAATTAAATTTAAAATGATTTTGCAATGAAAATTTATTATTTGAACCATTAATTCTATAAAAACTTGAAAATTTAATAAATTAACACAAAAAAAATTATGATAATTACAAAAATTAAAAATCAATAACCAATAAAATAATTAAAAAATTTTATAGCAAAAAAATCATTCATGTAAATCATTTTTATGCTTAACTTAAAATCTAAAAGTATAGAATGTTTGAATTAAATTGAAAATTTAAATAGAATTTAATTTTATTTAATTGCTACATAAATTTTTGTTTTATGCAATTTTCATTTTTTTAATATCAAAATTATATAGTCAAAAACATCAAAAATAAAGCTTCTCAAGCTAGTTTTCATCCTTGAATTTATGCTGACGATTACAAAGGTCAAATGACGCAAATTATTATTATTATTTATTATTTTTTTATTATTATTTATTATCTTATTCCAATTTATACAAAATTCAATTATAAATCCAATAAATTTCGAAAAACATAATATATAATATAATAATTCAAAAATCAAAAAATAAATAAAATAATACTTAAGTTAAAAATACAATATGCAATTATTTTACTTCAATACTAAATGACCAAATTATGAAGAAATTAAGAATTACTTTAAATAACTAATGAAATGTATAAAATGTTTTCCAAAATATCCAAGCATCATTGGAATAAATTACCACATTCTATGAAAAGCCAGTTTCAGTGTCGAATGTGGTTTTCTAAGAAAAACTAGCTTAGAAAATAAATTAAAATTTTAAATGTAAGTGGGGTGAATAATATATAGAAATACCCAAAAATATATAAAACCACCAAAACAATAAAAATAAAATATATGTACAAATACAAATATATGATAAAATAAATAATCCCAGCATGATTAAATAATTATACGAATCAATGGTTTTATTTCATCGTGATTAAACTTAAAAAGCCATGACTTTATTTCTTTAAGAAGCCCGGGACTATAGTTATGATTAGTAATATCCCTTGGTAGTACATTAAATAGCCTAGGAGCAATTGCACAAAAAGAACGTAAATAGTGATTTACAGAATGAGGAGGTATATAAGCAAATCTTGAATTATTACATCTAAGATTATAAATATTAGAATTTCTAGAAATAATATAACCACTTCTTCGAAAAAATTCTTTCAGAACCTTAAAATAAAAAAGATGTTTTAAAGGAAGAATTCCTAATTCCCTGAATAATTCGAATGAATGAACTCTACTACTTTTTCTCGAAATAATTCTTATAATGCATTTTTATTTTAGTTAGCAACGGTTGTAATGCATTATTATGCGTTCCACCCCAGTTCAAAATACCATACTGCAATTTTGAATTAAATAAACCATAATATATTGTAGTTAGTAATTTCGAAGAGCAGAACTGTTTTAATAACGATTACAATGGTCAAATTACGCAAATTTATGACAAGAATTAGAAATGTTAAATTTTGCAAATGATTAATTTTTAAGTATAGATAAACTCAATTGTATAAAAGCATTTTGAGTATAACTTCAGGGTAAAATTCACTACAAACAATATTAGAATTCTAGAAAATCTAATATCGAAAGAAAAGCCTGCATAGAAAAATGTCCTAAGCAAAAGTTATATAGAAAAAGCATGCGGAACAAAAAATTTTCACAGAATTTTTGTATATTTTTTTTTTTTAACTTTATTCACTTGGCAAGAATTCAAAATTTTACAAGAAAAATTATTTATTATTTTTAATTCGGAATAAATCTTAAAATTATTTTTCAAAAATTAATATTTCTTTAATAAATTTATAATAATATTATTTACTTAGCAAAATATCAATTTTGTAATCTAAAAATTATTATTATTAATAGTTTTATGTCAATAATAAATAAATAATAAATGTTATATCTCGGAAGATCAAAATGTAAATTTTATTTATTTATTTAATTTAAATTTTTGATGTTCATTTAATTACATTATTTATGATGTGTTTAATTGTCAGATATTGTAACTTATATTCGTGTAAATCAACATTATAAAATTAGCCTCGATTTATATTTATATAATAATTAAAATCAATTTTCATATTATTTTAATTTTTTCAAATTCTAATAAATTTTTAATTTTTGCAATTTAAGTAAAATAAATTTGTGATATTAATTAGATAGAATTAATTTAATTAAATTATAGTTACATTATTAGAAATTATGATAAAATGAATTTTATTACTTATAAATTAAATTTAAATTTATTAAATTTAAATTTAAATTTATAAATGTGTACCAATCAATCAAATTAATGATTTGTATATAGGTCTAATCAATATTGGAAAATTAATTTTGCAAGATATTTGGAATTATTTAACAGATTTCAGCCTTATTTTTAGATATTTCGGTAAATTTACCAGGCAGAATCGAGGATTTCCCATGATAAAAAAAGGCCGTGTAGCCGAACTACTGATCAGTAGTTTTATAATTACGGGCTTTTTTTAAATTATCTACTGTAAATGCATATTTGGAGTATATGTTGCACCCTCTAGCCGCAGAAATGAAAATTATAATTGTGATTTTATAATACTACTTCTAAAAGATGCGATTAAACCTAATTTTTGGGGTTTATTCACAATTGGAAAACAAATTTTTGAAAACTCTTTTTCCATATTTTAGTATTCGGCGCCTCTATCGGTATAAATTGGAAATACAGTTAACGGCATCGTATTTAACTCTTAACTACCTTTCCAACGAGTATGGTCAAACTTCATTTTTGGTGAACATTTACTTTATAAAATTACATTTTTATTCGGAAAAAGATGTTTTGGCAAAATGTGAATAGCGCCGTCTACCGGCCGAATTTTAAAATTATATCAATTACATCTGGTTCTCAATAAATCAAACTTTCTATTGGTGGGTCTATCATGAATAGTAACTATGTGAAATGTGTGTATAGTAACTATGTAACTATGTGAAATAACTGCTTTTTATTGTTTAGATCGGACAGACGGACGGACAGAAAAGCGTTAACATAAGGGATTTTTTTTTTAAAAAAAGCCCTAATAATCATTTTATTATAATTTTTATGTATTACAAATGCCGGCAAGTCCTTTTTTTCGTGGAAATTTAAATAATGCATTAAATTATAATTGCAATTATTATTATTATTTCTTAGAATTTGTTTATCTGTAAAACGTTTATCCGCGTAGAATAAATTTACCATTAACATACTTTAAATCTAAAAGAAGATAAATTTACTTGCTAAAAGAAATATAGGAAAATATTTGCAATATACTATAATAAAAATTATAGAAAATTGTTAAATATTTAAATTCCTACTAAATAAATTACGATTTAGTGCGGATAAACTTTGTTAAAAAATTTTGAAAATCAAATGCATAAAAATACTGCGAATGATGTAGCTCAATTTATGCTTTAGTGTTTAAAGGCCGGCGCACAATTGGGGCTTTATTCTATAGTGTTAACTTAAAAAAGTTTCAACATATGGAAATCAATGTAAGCGAACACAATACCAGCAGTTAACGCTAGGCGAAAAAATCGCCAGCGCTGGCTTTCAACAAGTTTAAAAATTAACGCCAAAGCTAGACTAATTTAATATTGGGAGGCAAAAACTTGGCAAAAAACAAAATTTAACAATGGAAGGCAAAAAATTGCTGGAAAATCACATAAAAATTATGAAAATTTGACAAATATAAAAAAAAATCTATACGCTAGAATTGTGCGAAGTCTGGCTTTTTCCGCTAGCGTTAATAAAAGTTAAAGTTAACGCTATCGATTAAAGCCCCCAATTCTGCGCCGGCCTTAAGCCTTAAGTCTCTTCTACAAGCAAAAATTTAAATGAAGATATATTTAAATAAAATTTTGGACATTTTTATAAGATTTACTTTAATTATGTACAATTTCTTATTATTATAATGTACTGGTATATATAATAAAGGTCATGACAATTAACAAGTTTTTCCAATCGTAGTTAATTTCAACAATAATTATCATAGTTATAATAATTTCCCTATCTACAAAATATAATTTTATTTTCTGTCTTGATATTTGATTTTTCTTTTTATTTTTTCATTTTAATATCAAAAGAGAAGACAATTTTCAATTTTCATTTTAACAATTAATTAAAAAGTTTAAGTGAATTTGATATTTTCTATATATAAAACTTATAAATACAATGTAGATTTTAATTCCTTTTATTACTCCCTTATTTTCTTTCTATAAAAAATTTATCTGGGCTTTATTTAAATTGTTGTCATTGTGACCTAATTATTTTCAGTTTTTTGTCTTTTCATTACAGACAGTAAAAAAGAAAGAAGAAAAAGAATTGTTGATGTCGTTTTTCCTTCCTTTTTTGCGATTTATATATAAAAGTTTTTTTTTTAGATGATGAAAACAGAAAAAAATAAAAAATAAAAACACAATTGAATTAAAGTTAAATTGATTCTGTGACAAAGTTGAAAATAAAGATAACGTATATTTATGTATAGTCGAACAATTTAAAAGACCTCTAAACAGTTAAGTATTTCAACCATCTGTCTAAAAAGAAGAAGAAGAAGAAGAAACCTTTGACCTAAGACAAATTGTGAAAAATTTAATAGAAAATTATTTAATAAAATTCTATCTAATGTTTGATGGTTTGTTTTTTTTTTTTTTTTGTTTTTGCTGCGAAACGGAATTGAAAGGATTTTCAAGGAAATAATTAAGATATTTATAAATTATATACTTTATGTAGCATAGAATCATCAAAATTTTATTATGTTACTAATGCGTATCCAGAATATTAACCAATTTTTTTTTTACGGATAATATTATTTTAACAAGTTTTTAAATTATGTTTTTAATAATAATATAATTGTGTAACAATTTGTCGTAGAATTAAATAAATAAGAATTAAAATTCTGTGATTCTTTATTTAGAAATTGTAACTTTAATTATTTTGATAATGAATTTTAGGATGTTTCAAATTCGCTGTATATATAGGATAAATTACATACCAGCTCAGAATTTATAAAAAAAATTATGACCATATCTGAAGGACATCATTGACTAAAAAATTGTCCATGGTAAAATTAATTTGTCAAGCTGAGAGAAAAAGAATTTAATTACAAGTTTCTATGTAGTACAAAGAATAATTATTAATTTTAATTTTATGCTTATGAAATTTATATAGAAAAAATGATGTGACCTCCGCAATTCCCGGGAAAAGAAACACAAAAAAATGATATATAAAAAAGATTGAAAAATCATGAAATGAATTTTACAGTTCCTTTGCTAATCAAATGTTCTTGTTGAGTTGCTTGGTGGTTATTTTGAGGTTTTTTTGCTTACTTAAGGTCTGCACAGCATTTCTCTTTTTCATCCTTTGGACCATAATCTTAGTTGTATGGCTTTTTTCGGCCACATCTCGTCCGATCTGCAAAATTTTTTTTTTATTAAGGACCCCCATATTTTTTCTTCTAAATTTCTGTCCACGGGATCGTTTGGACGACCACTTCTTGGTTTATCTTTGATGTTTTGGGTCTCGTTAAACTTTTCTAATGGTTCGCCAAGAATAGAAATATGAAGTTCCATCTAATTTGGCTAACTTTTTTATAGGAAAAATGGAAAATTTTTGGGGTCCTAATTCGTTTTGATTCATATTTACATGATGAGCATAATAATTTCACAAAACTAATTTATAAGGTAATTAAATTTACATACTACAGAGAAAAATTCCAGACCTGGTAGCTGACGTTTCTCATTTTGAGAACTTTTCGATACAACCCTTATATAGCTTATGACAGAAATAATTGTAAATGTTTCACCGAAAATCACTATATATGCCCCACTAATAGGAGTAACAGAAATCAGTATAATATTAGCCACAAATTATTAAAAAAAAAAATTCCTTTAAAAATTTAATTAAATATTCAAAAAATACAGTCAAAATATAAAAGGTCGAACCTAAGATTTGAGAAAAAAAATTAATTTTCTTACCAAAATCAAGCTGAAAATTACCATATCTTCGCATTGGAGAAACTTCTTAAATAATCTTAATAATTATATACGATTTTATTTCACAAATTTTCTTATTTTGTCATCAGAATTTCATATATGTATAAACAACAAAAATTTTCTTGATTTTATATAATTAAAGAACAAATTTTAATCAACACTTTTCTCCTAAATGCTACTACAAATTCATTTACTTAGAATTCAACAAAAAAAAATTATACTCTCGAGTGAAGTTTCTTTTTCTTATATTATTATGGTTAAATTAATAATAAAATTTCATAAATTGCTGATTATATGATTATATGAGGGCCTCAGAACCATAGTGGACTAACCCACAAATAGTTTTTATAGAGTAAATCGCAAATTAAAAAATATGATATTTTGAAATGTTGTTAAAACTTGTATTATTAAGATTTTGATATAAAATAAAAGCTTATTCTACACAATTCTTTAAATACTATAGTTTACTAATTAAAAATTTTTTTGTGGGTTAGGCCACTTTGGCATTCAACATAAAAGAAAAAATTAAAAAAACAAGTGGGTTAGGCCAAAATTTCTCCTGTGTTACTTGCAGTACGCGCCGAGTTACGTAAAATTCATGTGGAATAAAATTTATTCTTTAATAAATCTAAGAACCAAAGTGGTCTAAGCCACATTGTGGGTTAGGCCACTTTGGCTCCCACAAAAATGAATATTTTTTATCGAGCCAAAATAATTTTTTTAATAAATTACCTACAAAAAAACATTTCTGGAAGTCGGAATTAGTGTCATTAGATAGTAATAAAGATTTACCACCGATTAAAACAAAAAAAGCAACAAAATTTCTGAGGGTTAGTCCACTATGGTTCTGAGCCCCTCATATATGATATTATACTATATGCTTTTCTATTAAATATGTAAATAAGTTTTTATAGTTTTACATATTCTTTGAAGTATAAACACAATTTCCCAAATGATTTTCAAGTATTAAATTTTTTTATATCATTTTATAAATATTATATTAAAATATTATATAAAAAAAAAATTTAATCTATTTAACACATTAAATGAAATTATATATTTAAAATTTTTCAGATTAAAAAGAAATATATTAATTTTTAACAATTTTTTTTTCATTTAAATTTTAAATATCTAATTTCGTACTATACCAGGAATTCGTTTCAGTGCTAAATTTACCAGAATTTGGTGGACTATATTTAGAATTAGCTCTGAATTTTAGTAATTGTTATCAATTAAATTTTATGCAATTTACTATAGAATTCGTGCACTATACAAATATGCTTCTGAATTGAACATGTATAAATAAATTAAATTTATGATTTTAAAAATTTTTTTTGTAGAATTTTTTAACAAAATAATTTTTATGAATTGTCTAACTAAAATTTTCTTGGTAAAATTATGTAATATTTTTTTTCTTGATATTTCTTTGTCGGATATTATAATAGCAGTTTTTTTTTTGGATTTTCATAATTTCCATTTTTTTTCATTTATCTTTTTTTTGCCATTTTAACAAAGGATATATACAGATTTTTTGTTTATGTTGTTATGTTGAATATATTTGATCATCGATCATTTTTATAGCAAAATCATATTATATAAATTTCCTTTAAAAACAACAAAAATATAATCTAAAAGAAATTATCTATATATTTCTAATAATGTTTATATATATAATAAAAATTAAAGGTTAACATAAAGTCATGCTAAAGTTAGAGATTATTTTTATGTAACTAAATTAGTAATAATGATTGTTTTTTTTTTTTTTTTATGAAATAAAAATAGTGAAAAGAGTTAAAGGATAATAATAATAATGAGTGTGTCATCATATTCTGTTTATTAATATAAAGAATATTATGTATGTATATGGAAAATGCTGCTATTCAAAATTACTTATAGTCATTGTTTAAATGAAAAATAAAGGCGTCATGATCCTATATATTTTCAAACAATGGTGTGTGCCATGACACTATGTAAACATGTAAAGAAATATTGAAAAGGTCTTGAATAAAAGTTGCAATTGCAAAAATTATATTTCACTTCTTTGTAATTGCAAAAATTATATTTGACTTCTTTGTGACATTAAATTGTAAATGAACTGCATTACAAACATATTTTAAGTATATATGCTTACAATACTGAAAATCTGTCAGTTTCCATTGTTGGTGGGGCATAGACTTTAGGCCGCGTGACTTTTGGCCGCGTAGAACAAAATGAAGGCGGTCTAAAGTCATTTTCTAAAATAAAGTCACGAGGCGGTCTAAAGTCACGAGGCCTAAATTCAGGGAGCCATTGTTGGTTTGGTACTAAAGGAAAGAGACAATAATATAATTTCAGCATATTTCGGACTAAAACTTATACATTTATAATGTTCCATCTCAAAGATGAGATAACTTGAGCTACTAAATTTCAATATAAAATATAAGTGCGTCTCTTAACTGGGATTCCTTGCACTGTCGGCTCAATCACTATAGGTCAATATCATTATTACGTTAAATATGTGGAATTAGTAATGATGAGATATACAATTGGACATATTCATTGTGAATATATGTTTAACTCTATAACAATCAGGAGATTAAAAATTTGTGGGTCAATGGTTTCTATTGGGATATTACATCTATCCATTTTAGGACAACCTTGCTTTCCTTTCATTCTTAAGCGAGCAAAGAATGTTACCAGTACAACAATATAGTACAATTCTGGCCGCAGTACTTTTTTGGGGGTAAATTAAATACCAACAATACTCAAATCCATTTATACCAAAATATATATTAATTATTATTGTATACTATAACAAATTACAAAAATTTTAATTTAAAAAATTACAAATTTCACAAAAAAATAAGTAAAATTAAATTTCATATTTTTTTATTAAATTAAATTCAATTTAAAATATTTTTCTAATTTTATTATTAAATATAAAAAATATTAGAAGAAACTAAAATTCTTAAATTCTATCTCTATAAAAGCTTATTAAACATTTTCATTTATACAAATTTCATTTAATGCCTCCAAAATACCAAAATGTCAAATTAATATAACAAACGAAAAAATCTTAAAAAACGAAATAAAATAACAAAAACCGAAAAAAATAAAATGGTTATTTTCGACTCTTGCTAAAAATATAAATAAATACAAAGTGTCTAATTTAACAAAAATCAAATTTTCAAATTTAACAAAAATCAAATTTTCAAATAAATTAAAATGTGCAAAAAAAAAATGTTCAAAATTATTCAGAAGAAAAGTTTATTCTAAAATTTTGAAAATTTATAATTCCAAATTTTTTTTTTTCTGTACACTCTGTCAATTTTACTTTCGACTTTTCATAATTAAGAAAATCTATATTACACTTTTTTTCTTCTTCTATGATGGGTAATAGAATTATATCTGTGGTGGTATATATAAAAAAAAAAGTTAATAAGAAACATAAAATGTCAATTAAAGATGTCATGTTAACAAGAACAAGAATAAAAATGTCGTACTAACATTTTTTTTTTATGTTTGTTAATAAATTCTTTTTATTAATAAAAATTTATCAGAAATTAATTTTTTTTCAGTTCTATGTCGTCTTCTCGTGATATTGATAAATTTATTCGTATAAATTAAAATGTGTTTTTATAAAAATTATAAGTGGGATAATAATAATCGTATATGTATAAATTAAATATAATTTTTTCCAGAAAAATAATTTAAAAAAGGACATTTTCATTTTCTATAAATATGTAAAGAATTTCTAAAAAATAATTAAAATATATTAGACTGGAAAAATTCAATATAAAATAACAAAAAATAAATTATTTATTTACTTATTTTTAATTATTAATTAATTGTATAATTTGAAATTATTTCATCTAAATTCTCTTTGGTTAACATTTTCAAAAAATATTTCAGCTATTTTATTTGTTATTTTATCAAATTATTTAATTTACTAAGAAAATTTACACTATAAAAAAACACCATTTTACTTCATAGAAAGCATTTAAAATGGCCGCGCATCAAATGAAACGCCTAACAAAAAAAAAACATTTAAGTACCGCCTATTTTGTAATGGCTGCCGGCCGAATTCTCTTTATTTTATGAATTATAATTAAAAACAACAACAAATTAATGATTGTTGCTCATTATTCATATTAAAAATGTAAAAAAAAAAAAAAATTAACTCCGCCCACTTTCTCCAGTTAATATAAAATTTAAGTTAAATTGTCAGTCGTAGTGCGAATGTTGAATAAGTTACACGTGTGCGCGGATTTTTTATAACAAAATTTTTTAATTTTTTTAAAATAGTGCAAATTTTTTGTTGGAACCATTTAGTGAATATAAACTAATTTTTAGTATTTGTATAATTTAATTAAATTTTTTGGTAAGTTTATTAAATTTTTATGTATAAAATTTTTAATTTAATTTTAAAATGCTGCTTAAAATTCTGCCATATTTACATGTAATATTTTTCTATTTATTTAATAAACTTTTTACCTATATTTATAAATTGTTAAAAATTAAGAATCAGACTTAGTATTAGGAAATTAAATTATTTAAAAACAAGAAAAACTGAAACTTGAACCGAGTATTATTATATACATAAAATTTAGTAGTTTATTAATGTATAATTTTGAACAAAACAATTTTCGAAAATTATATAAATATTAATTGATAAATTAAATCTTCTAATAAACTAAATAAATTTGAAAAAAAGGAAAAATCTTCTACATAATAAGTAATATATATAATTTGGGTTTACAAAAAACTGCAAATATATTTTAATTAATAAAAATCTATATAATAGTACCATTAGAATTAGAGCAGCAACATATTTCTACATTATATAAATTATGCTTGACCCTAAACATATAATTATTCTTATAAGGTATAATAAAACTATATTATAAATATTTAATTATAATATAAACTTGAATATTTATAGAACATTATTATCCAATTTATATTTCTTCCTTAAGTCCAGAAAAACTAAAATAGAAAAATAAATAAAGCAAAAACAAAAAAAAAAAACCGAAAAAGTCAATGTATATGTAATTTGTTGTTTATATGATGATAATAAAGTTTAAATATTTCATAACTTGTTGCTAATAAACAAAATTTTTAATAATACATTTTCTTCTTTTTTTTTTCCTTTTAACAAAAAAATAAATAACAAAAATGAAAATAGCAAAAATATGCTCAACCTCTTAAATTATAAGAAAATATTTTCGAAAAAAAAAATCTCTTAAGGCATATAATATATGCTTTAAAAAAATAAATAGTCTTATAATATTTTCAATAAAGTTTTTCCTTTAGAAAATTTTCTTCTTCTATTTATATTAAAGGTTCGCCAAAACTGGCGCATTTTCCGCTGTCGCGCAAGTGTCAGCTAAATTTGAAATCGTGTATAGTAAACGAAAAATTTTCCAAACAATTTTCCTCTTCTATTTATATTAAAGGTTCGCCCAAACTGACGCATTTTCCGCTGTCGCGCAAGTGTCAGCTAAATTTGAAATCGTGTAGTGAACGGAAAAATTTTCCTAGCAATTTTCCTCTTCTATTTATATTAAAGGTTCGCCCAAACTGGCGCATTTTCCGCTGTCGCGCAAGTGTCAGCTAAATTTGAAATCGTGTATAGTAAACGAAAAATTTTCCAAACAATTTTCCTCTTCTATTTATATTAAAGGTTCGCCCAAACTGACGCATTTTCCGCTGTCGCGCAAGTGTCAGCTAAATTTGAAATCGTGTAGTAAACGGAAAAATTTTCCTAGCAATTTTCCTCTTCTATTTATATTAAAGGTTCGCCCAAACTGGCGAATTTTCCGCTGTCGCGCAAGTTTCAGCTAAATTTGAAATCGTGTAGTGAACGGAAAAATTTTCCTAGCAATTTTCCTCTTCTATTTATATTAAAGTTCGACAGAATTTTCGGAACCAGAAAATTGTCGTAAAATCGTTCGTAAAACGTGTGCTGTGCTGTGTGAGCATAATTCAATAAGCGACCAAGTAAACTTTTGCTGATAAATTCGTTTCGCTACAAATTTGGGGAGAACCTTTAAAATAGAATTTTATAGTTACAATCTTATATGGTTTAAACTTTATTCCTTCCATGAAATATGAACATTAGTTAGAATTTTCCACCCATAAAAAAATTTCTACATAACAATTTATATTATTTTTTTTTCTTCAAGTATTAAAATGAAGTTTAAAGTTTTATTTTTTCTTATTTCTAGAATTAAGTAAAGGGCAATAATCCTTTTGGATTGTTAATATAGTTAGTATGTACGTTTTACAATTATATTATATAGAAAATGTATTCCCTTGTGAAAATTATTATAGAAATTTTTTACTATATAGGCAAGAGAATAGAAAAAAGCTTTAAAAATGAAACGATACAATTTTATATACCAGACATTATTAAGTTAGTTATAAAGAATTATATATTTTTTCTTTCTTATAAAAGGATATTAATTATTTTAGAATTTTCGTGTTTTCTTGTGTTCTCATGAAAGAATAGGAGAAATGTGAAAATAAATAAGTGATGGTAGAATTTATTTGTTATTAAAAAATATTTGGCAGTCAAAAATTTTATATATTATAAATTTTTACCAAATTCTTCTATCAGTTGTCATGCTATATCTGACTAAATCTTAATTTAAAGGACAAATTGTATAATTTATGTTATAGTCATAATGAAGATTTCATATATTTTAAGTGAAGTTCATACTTGATGAAATTTTCATTATAAAATTGTTGGAATTTTAAGACTGTTCCTTTTGATTAACTTATCCCATTAGGATTTTAATTAGTTTTTAAGGAACATTGAGACTCTTGGGAAATCCTGAATAGTCCTTGAGTCTATGTTTGGGCTAAAAGACTTCAAAATCCAAAAAATAGTAAATTCTGATTAATTTTTTTTTTTTGCATTTTTTACACAATTTTTACAAAAATATTTCAAATTGATATTTCAATTAAACTTTTAGAAGTTCAAAGCATTTTTCATGAATTTCTCAAAAATATAATTAAATTTCTTTGCTTTTTCAATAAAAAAATTCTTTTCTTATAAGGAAAAAATCTTGATTTTATAATCAAAATTAAATTTTACAATTTCCCAAAAATTATATATATAAAATTTAATGTTTTCAAATTATATAAGAATTTTAATTAAAATCATTATTCAAAAATAATTTAGATCACCCATCCATAATTGCTCTTAGTTTCTCTATAATATAAAATGATTAATTCTTGTTTTTAAAAAATACCTAGGCATTTTGTATAAATGATAAAATTATAAGGCATATACATGATCTAATAATATAAGGTCTGCTGGATATAATTTGCACTCGCCATTTTCTTTTAGATGACGTAGATGACGTACAAGTTTTAAATATATTTTAGTTATGGCTGTGCTTTTATTTAATTTATTATATTTGGTGTGTTTCTTATTTAAATCTGTAGATCAACTAGAGATTCTTTCAAATCTGAAATCAAATTAATCTGACTTATAAAATAAGAAACAGTGAGATTTTTCAGATAAAAAAATGCTGTAATGTTTGCCGGGAAGAATACAACAAATCTTGACAGGCATGTCTGCGATTCTCAAATTGATTGATCTGAGTCAAAATAGGAAACAGTTCTAGATTTATTAGATCGATCTGAGCACAAGTAAGAAACTCACCATTAATTTCATATAAAATTTCTTCCCGATGACGTCACATATTTCATTGATAGAACAGACCTTATATTATTAGATCATGAGGCAAATACACTAATTGTATTTGGCTAAAAACTCGTACTGCCCGTGTTCTAAGGCAAATTAAATTAAAGACTCCTAAAGAAGGACAAAATTGACATCAAATTTAGGTATATACGAAAATCTAGTGTAATGCCACAGAACATTACTCTAAACGGGATCATGGTATAAGCTATAAGGGATCGTGATTTTTTTTGTATTATGCCTAAACAATTTTTCCAATGATGAATTACAAAAATTTGTCGCTATCAAAAAAAAAATAAAAATATTATTACACAAAATTCAATTTCCTTCAAATTAGTAAATATATATATATATATATATATATATATATATATATACATATACATACTCTCTACAGGGAAAAAGAATCCTTTTTTTTACATATCTTATTTATATAAATACATATAAACATTAATATTTTTTGAAAGATTTCATTAAAAGTCCTTGTGATATCAATTTGTTTGAAGAAGTATTTTTATTTTTTTTTATATTAAATTCAACAAAATCAAATTTCCAAGGAAAGAAAAATTATTATACGTCTTAACAATATTTTCATAATTTTCTATTTGCTGTAATATTTCTTATATAAATATCCTTCAAAAAAAAATTATTCATATTTTCGTAAGGAGATAATGTATATATACATATATGGAAATTTGGAAAAAAATTTTTATAAGGTTTCGTCACAAAAATATATTTGGTAATTTGATTTTGATTTTTTACAACTTCTTAAATAAAAAAATGTATGATATATTTGACTATATTTAAATTAATTGGAAATTGAAGAATAAGATTTGTCTTTAACTCATCTGCAAAGGAGGAGTATATGACAAACATATTATGATTAAATTGATAATATATTATAGTAATATTAATTTAATATTATAAGATCAAATATATTATATGATTATTGTTCAAAAATTTGTAAGAATTATTTCGGTATCAATTGTGAAAAATTCTTTTAAAAATTCTTCTAGCTTTTCTGAAATTTTCAATTTTGTAATTAAAATCATTTTTTCAATTAAATTATTTAAAAAAAGTTTACAAATATCCAAAAATTTTGGAATAAAATCATTATGGAAAGATTAAAGTTATATTATGGAAACCTGAAATTTTACACCAAAATATATCCATAAAAATAATTATAGAGACAAAATCATTTCAATCTATCCTTTTCTCTTTAATCTGAAACATCACGACAATTAGTAAAATATCTATCAGCACATTTTGCCATGTACTTTAAGTTAAAGTGTTCGTCAGAAAAATTGTGTATACACCTATATTAGACATAAATTAAGAAATTCAAATTATATTTTCTTAATTTATCATTGAACAAAATTAAATTTTGAAATAAAATTTTTAATATTATAATACCAATTTCTTTTCAGAAATTTTTTTTCTACACCACACCATGGTGGGAATTGTCAAAAATCTGTGGTGTAGGAAAGTGTAAGGTATGAAAAAAACATACTTCTATATTGCACCCTGACAAAATTCTTTATAATTTTAAATTGTTATACTTTTTTTCATAATTTGTGATTAAAACATTATTTAATTGAGGATTGGTATTATATTTCCACCTTAAAAAATTAAAAAAAAAATTAATTACATCTCCACTTTCTACACCTTAAAATTTGAGGATGTAGAAAAGTGTACAATTTTTCTAGGCGCCGATTTAAAAAAGGTGTAGAAAGTGTAGTCAAAAGAACGCAAAAATTTTCTACACCATGGAGGGTGTAAGAAATTGTAAGAAAGTGTGTCTGAAAAGAAATTGGTATAAATAATTTTCCTTTTTTTTCTATAAATTAAAAAATAATATAAATAATATTAATTTCCTTTTTGTTAAAAATTAATCTTTATGTGTTTAAAATTGTAATTCACCATAATAAGAACACTTTAATTATTATATATATGGGTTGCATGTTATTTAACACTTTAATTCTTAGCATGTTTCATATTGTATTGCAAAAATTTTTTTTTTTTTTTTAAATCCTTTTTTACAATTTAATCGGATTAACATAATAATAATTTTTTTTTTCTGTATACTCAAAATATATAAACCAAATTTTTTGTATAGCTTTGGTATAATAAGTTAATTTTTTATTTTCTGTAAGTATGTGGTAAGATAAAATTCTCTTGTCTATGGTATATATACTATAAATAAATAATCCCCATTTCACCAAAAGGATAATTCTGAAGGACATATTGGATAAAAATTAAATGTGCGATGTCAAATTTTTTTTATTATATATATGTGTGTATACCAGGGCTCGGATTGTCTGACTCGATATCGCGTAGAACGATAATCGAGTAAAAATTTCGATAACGATTCTCGAAATAAAAAATTGGAATCACGATAATCGATTAATATCGTATCGAAATTATTTTTAAAATATACTAGATTTTACTTCAATAATAATGTCAAATTATATATGACAAATATAATTTCAAATTATATAGCTAAGCCTAGTACACTGCTCTTGCTAAACGCAATTTTCCATATAAAATTTAACTTCAATTATTAAATATTAATATTTAGTTAATTATTAATTAATGATTAATAATATTTTATTACTAGTTATTAAAACTTCATTATTTATCTCTACTATTAAAATTAAGTTTAGCAAGAGCAGCGTACTAGGTTTTTTATAAAAAATTATTGTTTTTTTTATTTTGATTCAATTATTTTTGATAAATAATTTCATTCGATAACAAAATAGCTATCGGATAAAATTTATCGTTTTATACTCGATCAATCGTATGATAGAATTCCAAATAGGAAATTTATCGTTAGATTTCGATATCGTGTACTCGATATCGACTCAGAGAATCCGAGCCCAGGGTTTATTATATTCTTTCTATGTTCGTATTTATTTTGATGTAATTTTCTAAAACCTTGGAGAAATATTTAAACATTAAAAAAAAAAAAATTTTCTTTCATTTGGGGACCTACTAAAAGTTTATTATAATAAAATTTTTATTACACATTTCGTATTTATGTATTATATTATAATAACCTTTATTTACATCGTCTATCTATATACTCTTTTTTGGTTTGAAGTGGTGTCAATACGTAATAAAAATTGAAAAATGAATATAACGAAGAAGAAAAAAAAAAAGGATATTTCCTTACCAATAAAAGAAGAAAAAAAAATTTGATATTAATTTTATTTGCCTTTTTCTTTGTTGTTGTTGTTGTGGTTATGTTGAATCTCTATGGAAATTTCAATAAAGATGAATTTTTGAAATGAAAAGAAGTAAAAAGAAAACGAGGAAATCTTTGGATCAAAAAATATAATGTGAATAATTTATAACACTTGTTTTGTTGTTGAAAGAAAATTTATTATATTTTATATAGAATTTTTTATATTTTATAACCTAGAAATTCAGATAGAAGAAAAATATTGTAAATTATTACCAATTGTACATTGACTACTCTCTCGTAAATATAATTATTTTCAATCAAACTTCAGAATTTTTTTTGAGTTATTGAATTTTTACTGAAAATTAAGTTAAAATAAAATGAAAAATTATACAAGAGGTTTTCGCGTTAATTTTCAATGTTGCTGTTTGTGGTTGTGGCCCTAACTATAGTTTTTATATTATGTCTCCGATTCATAAATTTCTCTACATACCAGGGATGATATTTTAGGTACAATTGTACCTTTTTCCGACTTATTCATACTAAAAGGTACATTAGGTACAATCACATCGTTTTAGGTACATTACTATGAATTTTCAAATATAAATTCTGAAAAAAAATATTTTTAGTGCAGAATTTGTACTACTTCAGTTTTATATGAAATTTGTTTTTAAATGTATCTCATTTTTGTCGTGTTTGTAAATTAAAATAATTAATGCAGAAAATTAGAATTTTCACATTTTAGCTGCAAGTTAATATATACTTGTATAAAGTATAATAAAATAAATGAAAATAAGTTGAATGACTTAAATAATATTAATTTTAATATTTTAAATAATATTAATTTTAAACCATATTTATTTTAATTTTTAAAGATTGCTATAGTTCTGCTAATCTGTAAAAAATGTTGTTGGTGGTATATTAGTCTTATTTATTCGCTAAAATATTTATGTAAGAAATTTATAAAATTATTATTTTACCAAAGTAAAATTTAAATATTTTCTTTAATATTAAATTTTTATTATTTTTTAATTTATAGAGTTGTAGTTATATGAAATGAATTAATGCTGATTGTTTTCTTTAATTATCTAAATATATAAAAAATGAATATAACTTTTTGTTGTTTTATTATTTTTTTTTAAATTAATCAAAAATAATTTACAACGTAAACCCTGAAGTGTCAATAAAATATATAAATTTTTGGAATAACATAAAATTTTTAAATAAAAATATTTATTAGGTACAATTGATTTCAAAAAGGTACATTTTTTTCAAATTTAGGTACAACTGAAATAAGTCAAATATCATCCCTGCTACATACCTGGGAGAAAATATTTATTGTAACAAGGAATAAATTGACTTTAGAAGTGATTTAATTGTTGTTAGCAACAAGTGAACCAATTTTTAGCTTTAAGAAGTGATTCAGCTTTTGACAGCAATTGAATTTTAGCAATAAAATGTTTCACTACTTTTAAAATTTACTGATTGGTAATATGTACTATAATTTTAGGTTCAGAGTCCACGACATAAATGCTTCAGCATAGTAAATTGAACTCAAGACCACCGCTCATTGAATCATATTTTAGTTAGATTAGATCTTTCTTGAAATTGTCTCTGCTTTGCAAAGTTTATTTATACAAATTCCACCGAAACTTAGAAATTTGAATGACTCTAAGTTTCTTTCTTGTAATTTTTTGTTCAAAGATTTTGATTTTTGAAATTTTCTATAATTATTGAAATTAAAATTGCTATTATTCAAGAATTAATTATTCGATGAAAACATTATTTTGAAATATTTATTACAAAATTTCTATTTTTTATAAATTTGACCTATAATTCAGCCATAGGAGGACACACACAGTTCTGATCCTCCAACTAAATACGAGTACATCATAAATAATCCATCAATTTGTTTGTTTATTTAATAATTTATTATTTTGTTATGAATTTTTTTTATGTTATTTGAAAGTAAAAATAATTTTCTTGAAAATTATTACATTTTAATTTTATTATCATATTTTTCTAAGAAATTCTGTTGATTATTTTCACAAATATAAATTAAAAATTTATTTACTACTATATAAAAAAAATATTTATAACAATTATTTATTATGAAGAATTTATGGTATAGATTGTAATAATATTTGTTTTTGGAAAATTCTTTACTGTTTATTATTATATTTAATAAATCATATTTTTTTCTATATCTTAAAATTTTTGTTTATACACATAATTTTTCCTTGAACTTTTTCTTTAACATAGAGATAGAAAACATGACATTACAGTTTATTAGTCAATTTAATGTAATAGAGATTGAGGATACATAAATGTATATAGTGACTTAATGTTTTAAAGTTGTTGTAATATTGTTTCTTTATAATTACATTAAAATACTTAAAAAGTAATTTTAATCCTTAATCCTTATTTTATAATTTTATCTTTACATTTTGTCCGCACATACGCAGAGACTATATTAAATTCATTAGAATAGATGGTAGAATTAAAATCAGGGAAAAAATAGGGTAAAAGCACTAGTAGCCGGCCAGTTAAAGATGATTTTTTCTACTTTGAATCGTTATATTAACTTAACTATAAAGCTGGATTCATTGATGCGGATAGAAAAAGTCGAACTCATTTGAGTCGAACTATTTTTTCTTTTGAACGTTCATCGATGCGGATAAAAAGTGCCGCGCTAAATTTTTTTTTATGTCATTAATTATTATTAATTAATTGTCATTAAAGTAATTTTTGATACTACAAAATCAAAAATAATAATAAAATTAATAAACGACATTAATGAAAAAAATTTTCATTTGAATTTTCTGTCATTTAATTTTTCTGTTTTGACGTTTTCAAAATAGTGCGGCACGAAAGTTGAATATAAATCAACTTTTCGAGAGAGAGAAAAACTTGACGAAAAAAAAAATAAAAAAAATTGAGAATTTCAAATTTTCATATAAAAAGTGTGCGCGGACATGAGCGCGACGCGAATCGGCCGCATCAATGAATCCAGCTTAAAAGCAATGAAAAATGAAATGAAAGATAAAATTTTATATGAAATGAAAGATAAAAATGTTCTTAAAAGAATATTCTAATAAGTATTTTTACCTATACTTAAATATTTTTTTAGTATAAAATAAGTTTTTGTAAATTTCGACAAATTTTTCAGTAACCGGCCAGTAAAATTTAGTATATACGGCCATTAAATTTTTAGTATACGGCCAGGATAAATCTAAAGGAAATAATAACAAATTTGGAATAATAATTACCAAATATTTGTAGCTTTTTATACAAAATAATACAAGATAAAATTATTCATAAATAAAAACAAAATTTTAATGCTTTCTATTTTTCCACCATTGGCCGGAAACTAAAACTATACGTGAATAGCTTTTTTTTTTTTTAACCGGCCACCCCATTCCATTAATTAATTATTATAAAATATTTTTATATATTTTTTGCACAAAACTCACAATTTATTATATTTCAAACATTTTAAAAACTTTAAAACACTATTTTTAAGAAAAATTAACTAAAAACTGACCCATTTCGTTTTTAACATCCTTAACACAAAACACACTATAAAACTGACTTTCTCTATGAAAAATTTTGATGCAACTAAATGCATTTGAATATTGCAACACCATACACAAATTTGCATAGGTGTGCAGAACACTTCGACGAATGAAAATAAATTCAGAATTCCGTACATTTATTTTATAGTTGCACTAATATTTACAGATTAAATTGAAAATGGCCGATTACTAACGCTGGCCGGCTTCTAGTGCTTTTACCCTATATAATCTATAAAAGATTTTGTTGTTTACTTGTTTCTATATATTACGACTTTGGTTAAATAATATAATAAATAATATTAAAAATGAATCATAACTTACGCCATAAGTTTCCGTATTCCTATTATGGTTGGGAAACAAATATGGCAGTGCATAACGAAGAATAACTATGGATTCGTTCAGTTTTTACATTTTGCATAAGCTTGCATATGCCTATTATGGTTGGCTCTTTAGAGTTTTCTATCCGTTTTTACTTTTCTCACAAAAATTAATTCACATATTTAAAACGCCGGTAGACCTTATATTGAGCGGTGAATGATGAAAATGAACCTGAAAATACTTAATTATATGGATTGAAAATATTGTTATATATACATAATTAATGAGTCCATTTTATCATTAAGTAATTTATATGAATTTCTATTTTAGAGTTAATTCTATATGTTTAAGGTTAAGCTTTAATTTTGAACATAAATTGTTAACTAAACTGTAAACTATCTGTTAACTTTCTGGTGATTGAGTCATAATATAACTGGTATCTAATTATTAAATACACATATACCTAAGCTATACTTTTAAATAATGAGAATTTATATAATTTCGTTGAAATGATTGAAGCCGTGCATGTTTGCACAGATGATGTATAGGCGGGCACATATAGGCACATAGGCACATAGACACATTGGCACAAATTATCCATTGAACCATCATCTTTCTAAGTTAGTCTCTATAAGTATTAAGTATAAATTTGTATATAAACTGTTTATTAAATGTAATTCAACTGTAATCTATATTTTTAACACTAAACTGGATAATTAACTTTAATATATCTCTGAATAACATCTGTTAAATCCCTGTTAATAAACTATTCAACTGTTATTTTTACTGAGCATATTATATCTGGTGAAATAACCAACCAGCAAATTTCTAAGTAAAATAATGGTTCATAAACTAATTAAAACAATTATTCTTAATGCATATCTCAAAATGTTAAAATCAACAGTATCCTTTACAGTTTTAATTAATTTAAAAGGCATTATGTAATTTTGTATTGAAATATTTTTTAAATAAAAATAAAAATTCTGTCATGTGTGTATAATAATTTTAGCAAAAAATTATACCATTTACTTGTATTATATTAATTTATGTTAAAGTTATTATAGAATTTTACTTTGATAAACAAATTTAAGCACACAAAATAAATGTTTTTATACTCAAACTTTTATATTCATTTGAAAATATCGTAAACTTATATATATGAAATTATTTATTATTCGAAATATGTATAAATGAAAAGTTTAAAAAAAAAATGTTACACAAATTGAAACTAAAAAAACTAAAAAAAAAAAAAGAAAAATTAAAACTAACAATTTTCTTATTACTTCTTACATATTTTATTTCTTCCAAAATCCAAATATTATTTTAGTAATATAACTTTTAATAATTCTAAAATAAAATAAATAAGAATTTTAAAATGTTTTTTTTTTTGTTTAAAGTTTTTGAATTTTTATAAAACTTTTTTAATTTTTGTATTTGAAATGATTCTCTCTCTCTACTTTATGTATATGTAAAATTTTAAGAAAGTTTTATAAAGAAATTTTTCAAATAAGATTTTAAAATTATTATTTTTTTGTTATTCTATGTATAGTATTTATGGTTTCTCTTTTATTTGTAAATATAAATTATAAAAAATTTAAATAAATTTTGTTTTTTTATACTAATACATAATAAATAATAATGGTATATATTTTAGTTTTAATTTATTTTAAAAAAAATAAGTTGAAATATTGTGAAATTTCCAAAGAGAAAAAATAACTTAATGTCAATTAATTATTTTAATATTTATTTAATAAATAATTATTGACATTTTACCATTAGAAATTACGTATACATAAAAGGTAGTTTGAAGGGAATTTAAATTATCAACCTAAAAATTAAATCAACTATATAAAGCTTAACATTATGTTATATACCGAGATAGACCACTCGTATATTGAGTTAGACTTTTTACTCGTAAATATAGTCTTTTCAAATGTTAAACTAGTCTTTTTACATATTAAAATATTTTTTTTTTACTTTTCCAATTGGTCTTTTTATATTTCAAATTAGTCTTTCTATACACTGTCACCTAATTTGACCCGAAAATGCTATAACATAATTTTTTAACAGGTTGAGTGCCGTCATATATATTAATATATTAATAATGTATTCATACGGTGCCGTAATATGTTATAGCACGTGGCATACAATTTTCTATGTTTGTAATCTTTTCGTTTTGTTACATTTTTTACCTGCATAAAAAAAATATCCTGATTTACTTTTATCAATATAGATTATTATACCATAATATATAATCAGTTTAAGCCCACGGGCACTCGAAAAATATGTTATTTCGATAGTACTATGTGTGTAGCGCCGGCGCCATACACGGCACATGAATAAAAATGTAGTGTGTAGCGCCGGCATCTCACATGGCACTCAACCTGTTAAGTTACAATTAAATTATGCTAGTTTGTGTCAATTTTTAATGACAATTAATTCTATTCAATTTTATTGATTTGTATTGGTATTAAATTTGATGATATTAAAATTAGACCAACTAATTTGCCCATTTGGTAATATATCAGTTTTCATTTATAAAATACCACATCCGGAAAATTACTAATAATAATTACTATACAGGCGTTCCTCGTATAGCACGGTACTTGTAGAACAAGGTTTTGATATTACACGGTAAAAAATTTGCGATTATTATAACACGGATTTGATATTACACGGTTTCGTACAACACAGTTTCGATATAGCACGGAACGAATTAACCGTGTTATACGAGGGACGCCTGTATATATACTTTATTCATTAAAAATACGAATTCTTATAAAAATAATTTCATTTTTTAATTTATATTTTTACATAAATTGAGTTTAATATCAATTACATTATTAATTGTGCATACAATCTTTTGAATATTGCCAAAATTCTATCTTCAATATTTTTTTTAGATAATTAAAAAATTTCAAAGGTGAACTGACAAAATTCCATTACTGAATTCAGTTTCAATGTGTTAATACACAGTAGATAGAAATAGAACTCTATATATGCATATCAGTTTCAGTAGATAGGACAATAATATTTCACCAAAATGAATCGTTTTATCTATAATATGTTTGGCAAATAATTTTGGAAATAACTTAATTGTAATAATAAATTTGTTAAAGGTTTTATCTTAATTAAATGGAAATATGAAGGAAATTTTTGTATAACATTTCTAAATTAATTTACTCAAAATCGAAATAAGTGCGAAGTTCCTTTGTTAATTTAAAAAAAAATTATGGGTAAAATTAAAAACCTTAATTTATAAATATATTTATAATGTAAGTTTTACATATTGGCCGACACAAAAAATATCACGTGATTCAGCTAAAGCTGAAACAAAAGATCACATGCTCGGTACACTGCAAATGCAGTAAGTGGCCGCGAACGTGTTAATAGAAAATTATAGCTAACATAACAATTTCTATAAATTATTAAATTGTAATATTGTACCAGACAAAGTCGAAATTCTTTAAATTATAATTAAAATATACAAAATTTATTAATGAAAATTTTGTTAAACATTCAACAAAAAAAAAAAACTTATACCCGTGACACACCAGACCGAAAACTCAGTTTTCGTGTTTTCAAACTTCAAAAATAGGAATTCATAATATTTTAGTACAGTTTTCAGGAACAAATTGAAAACACGAAACCTACAAATTTGTAAGGTTTTCGCGAAAATATATGCTAGCGCCATCTATGACAAAAATAGAAGATACGTATTTTTGAAGTTTGTATAGCTAAGTTTCCATACAAAAGTAGCAATTTTTGTGAAAAATAAGAAAAAAATCAAAAAAATTTAAAAAAAAGAAGAAAAATTAAATTTTATTAAATAATTTTTAATATAATTAAATCAAAATTTGACATTAAAAACAAATAATTAATGGTTTTTTAATTTTTTTGGTTTTTACGTAGAGTTGTTTAAATAAACAATTTTCATAATTTGACAACCGAAAACGAAATCTGTCTCCATTTTTAGTGTGCCACTATAAAAGTTTTCCGCTCTAGTTTTTGTGAAAACTTTGGTTTTCAATTTTGGGTTTGTCTAGGGTATTAATCACAAAATATTTAAATATTTTTATCCAAAAAAAAAAAAAAAGGAGAAAATTCCAAAAGAAAATATATTTTAAATAAAATATAAAGATTATCATTTACTTTAATAAAAATCAAAAGAAATAACTTATTCTCTTTTCTAAACACACAATAAAAATTATTAAGCCTTTTCAAAAAAAAAAATAAAACACACACAGATACACAAAAAATTATTTACAAAATAAAAACATAGAAAGGATATATATTAGAATCTCTTCTTTTTTGTTGTTGTTGTTGTCATCTTTTGTAAATTGTCAAAAAAGAAAAATCCATTACAATTTTCAATAAGCTCTTGAATTATTTTCATTGATATCAAAGAAACTTTTATTCCCCCAAAATGTTTATAAGCTCTTATTTTACACCAGAAAATATAAAAAACAAAATGTATATAGAGAATGGCAATGTCCTTGTAAACGTAAAGACATTTTTATTTATAAGTCTAACTTTTATTTTTATCAACAAAAAAAAAATTATACAAAATATTTTCGCGTGTTGACTTTATTCAATTTGAATATTTTATATAATAAATATTAAATTATGTATAAGGATATATAATATACGAAAGAGAAGAATGTTGTATAGATGAACACACTACTGCAAAATAGTTTCATATTCATGAGCTTTTATTAAAAAAAATTACTTATACTTTATTTTTGGTTCTATTTACTATTCCAAATTACATTTTAACCAGTTAAGCGAGTAATTTATTTTCAAAAGTGTATTTTTGGGTACGTAATTATAACCGCCGATCACGTATATATTCGTCAAATGCGCTTAGCTGGTTAATATGCACAGACCGAAACAATTCATATTAGATTCTACATATTGCAATCTTGATACAAGTGTAAACTACACTTTTACATGATATTGTTTCAAGTTTTTACTAAAATTTTGAATTTTCATATTATTTTTTTTCACACGGCGTATATATATGTCAAACGCACCATAAAAGCACTTCTACATGACGTATATATACGTCAAACGCGCTTAACTGGTTAAATATTAAAATTAAGATTTTTTTTTTTGGAATTTAGAATCTATAGAGCAGACATTTAAAATATAGCGCCCCATAGTGGCAGAAATTTGCAATATGTAAAGTTGAATTGTTTTGTGAACATTATTTAATATATTATAGTTTTATGCAGAATAAGATGTTCTCGTAAATTGCGAACACTTCCGACTATCAGACGAATTTTAAATTTATATTAATTAGGTAAGATTTTTGAATATTTCAAATTCTCCAAAGCATGATCATAAATATAAATTTGTGTATTTAGATTTACTATGTCTAACAACTGCTTCTTATTGTTTACATCGGATGGACACCAGATAGAGGTAGGACAGACAAACTGACACAAAAACGTTAGCATAAAATTATTAATCTTATATGGTTTAATAAGCTCGAAAAAATGATAATAATAATACGTATAAGACTATAATATTATAATAATAAAATCAAAAAATAAAAAAAAAGTTCATTATTTATGAAGTAGGAAAAATATTCATACATTAAGATAAGCTCTAAAGGATCAACCCTTTTCATAATGGTTCATAAAAAAAAAATACAAAACGAAAACATCAATTCTTATTGTCTTTCTTTATACTTCAACAGCAACAAAAAAAAATAAAAAAATATGTAAGAATTAAGTAAAATTTCTTTAAAAAAAAAAAGGATATTACATATTTTTTTTTTATAGTATATTTAGTTTTTTTTTTTTTCTTCAGATTTCTAGAATATTTAAATTGTACTAGATAAGAGATAAAAGAAAAGTGTGTTTTGTTTTAGTATATAAACAAAGCTTTTCCTACCGGCGATGACTTTAAGAGAATAGAATTTAGCTTTAACTGTTTCAGACTTTACCAAAAAAAAAAAAGTAATTTAAGAAAGTTTTTCAAAAATTTAAAATAAATAAAAAAAAAAAAAATTTCATATTTTTTAGTACTTAGACTACTTTTACATTTGTGGAATTTTTCGGTTAGAATTTTTAATCATTTTTTTTTATTACTCAAACTCAAACGAAGGAAACAGATAATAATAAAGTTGTACTGAATTTTATTCAAATGAAAGAGACATAGATATATTTTGTATCTAGACTATAGATCTTTCTATTTTCATATCACAGAAAGGAGCATTTTCATATGATTTTTTCATATGAAAAAAGAAAGGAGCAGAGGGGACTGAGATAATTTTAAATGAAATTATCGACAATGTGAAAGTTGTGTTTAGGTTTTAGATTCTGCTTTATGTTGACTCTATATGCAACAACAATATAAAATTTTAGGATTTTTTTCAAATCCCTGTAGGGAATAATTCGTGCTGCGTATATTTATCATGCTGTTTTTAAATATCTTACTAAATGCGTAGTGAATCAAAATATTTCCAAAATTATAAAATATAAATTGACTTACTCAGTATTTATACGAGTATGTACCAAAAATTGACCGTAGTTGTCAAATTATCGCAGTAATACACAATTTTATAATAAAAAAATCATCTAGAAGTTACTATTCTAGGCTAGTATTTTTTATAGATTCTACGAGTAGTACCAGGCGCAAACTTACAACAACAAAAAATGTGTTAATTAATGTTATTATACCAAATAATTTGCAAGGGTTACTGTAAAGTTTGTCCATGGAATATAATATTCTCTGACTCTGACTATATTTTTTGCAAAACTATTTCGTATAATTTTATACTATTAAAGTCTTAAAGTACTTATAAATAATTTTTTCTAATACAAAAATATTTCCGAAATTTATTGCCTAAAACTTCTAAAAATCCTGTGAAGAATATAATATTTTTTCAAAAACTATTTACTTTTTGGTATTAAATTTGCATTTTAAACCACAAAATAGTAATTTAAGACAATTATTAAAATTAATTTAAAACAAATTTAAACTAACTAATAACACTATAATATGGAAGGAATTTATAATAGGAAAATTTTGTAAAACTTGATAAATTAAATAAATATTTCACCCAAAAAAATAATATTAAAATTTAATATTCAAAAAAATGATAAATATATTTATTATTATTATAAGATAATTATGTTTTCAATCCTTAGAAAAACATTATATATTATAAATAATATTAATTAACTTTTAAATTGTCAGAATTAGATGAATATATAAAATTAATTATATATAATATTATTTTTATATAGTTGGTGGTTATATAACCGCATTTTCATATTAAATTAGTAGTTTTTCAAAATTTTAACTAATTTAATTTTAAAATCATTTTTGAATTCAAATCAGTCAATTCTCATATATATAATTAAATAATTTTCAAATTGAATATTGCAGACCATTTTTCAATTTAAATTAAATACGAACTTAAATTTTTCTAAAATGAATTTCTGTTATTGTAAATTAAATTAACCCTTTTGCCGCACATTTATTTGAATTTTTTTTTTAATTTAGAGCACATTTAATTATTTAGAAACTCATATACGAAAACTATATATTTTCGTATTCAAATGCGAAACTCATTCATAATACGAATTTTTTTTAGAGAATAGAGTAATTTGTAAGAGCAGTAGATTTTATGCAAGAATTCGTTTATTTCATGAATATATATATAATATATGATATTGGGATAACTTTAATTAAATATTGTCTCAGTTTCAATGACGTCATATGCGACTTTGCCCAAATTAATGCATTACGTTCTGATACAAATGCGGTCAAAGGGTTAAGTTATGCTAGAAAATAGCACAAATCCATTTCAGGACTATATGTTTCCGCAAATTTAGTTAATGAAATTTTTGTAATTTAATTTAAAAAAAAAAAAAACTGTAATTAAATTAAAAATTTATTAATTCAATTTAAAAAAACAAAATTGCTCTGCACCACAAAGCTTCATATTTAAAGATGATTAAAACATACAAAATGACTAACTTAATCTGAAAATTGTTTATTTATATATATAACAATAATAATATCAAAATTTTAATATTAATAGTTTTCATATGAAAAATTAATTGAAAAACATTAATGATGGTAAGAAAATAAATATATAAAAAAAAATGGATAATGATTTAATATAAATTTTATACACAAAATAGCATATTAATTACCCTCTGGGTATTTACACAAAAAAAAACCTAACAAAAAAAATATTCTATTTCAAGTTTTTTGATATCAAACATAAAAAAAAGACCAACATAATTAATTAATATTATAAATTCATTTGGGGCTTAGCACATTTACACACAAAAATAAAATTATTTCAAATATTTAGATAGTAAACAAACAATTTTTTTGATTATATTTAAATAAAAAGGTTTCAAATTTTAGAAATTGTGATTAAAAAAAATTTTTGACTCTTTGAAACAAAAATTTGAAATATAGAACTATATACTCTTCATAAATTTCATTGAAAATTGCAGTAATTTTAGAAAAATTATAATGCCTGGTTTAGACAATGGCGAAACTCATATTTTTTAAGCAAAATAGAACGAGATAGCATGCTAAAGTTCGCCTAACGAAAGAATGAAACAAAAACATAATTTTTGTTTGGGAATTTATAGCATCTAGTTGGCATTCCAAAAAATTATAGGAACTTTTTAATATTCCTAAAAAATATTGCTTGACAATGTAAATAATTTATTTGAAAAAAAATAATTCATCCATTTTTTTACCTAAAGCTTAGTACTCAGTTCAAAAAAAGTATGATTTTATATAGAAAATTTTACCAGGGGCAAAATTTTTTTCTTAGTTTTTGCTTTGTCATATACCACATGGTATACTCAGTATGATTATATTATATTATATTCTCCGGTGGTATGCGCATAGTCGGTCATAGCTACAGCAATGAAGTTGGTTACTAGCAGTCCATATATTATATAGTCAAAGATATATATAATATTCACGCCATCTATAGTTTTTCTATAAAATCTCATCTTTTGGACGTCCAATTATGGCACAAGACGAGAGCCGACGTCTTGTGCCATAATTGGACGTCCAATTCGAAATTAAATTTCGAAAATTGGACGTCCAAAAAAATTTCTGGACGATATTGCTGTCTCTACCGCACTTATACATAAATATTATATCTCCATCCTTTAAAAAAATTCGCCATTAGATTTCGCCATTGTCTAAACCAGGCATAATACATTATATCATCTACAATTTGTAAATTTCAATAGCTATATATGTCATCACTGCAATACGCATTATGATGGTTAGTTAATTTTGAATACACATACAACTAACCATTATTATTTGCAAATTGCAGATGATTATTATAGTTATATAATTGCTCTCTCTCTAGATAAGTATAAATGTAAATATAATTTTGTTATTATGTGTATTAATTTCAGCTGCCTAAATGAAAAAATTACATATTGCAGCTAAATATTAAAGTACATATATAAATAAATTTCTTTTCATGGATCAGTGTTGGCCTAACACTTTAATTTTAATACATTTTTGCTTTGAGAAATCATATCTTTATTGATTTGAAACTATAGCAAATACTTAAACAAATTTCTATCAGGTTAAATTTTGTCCTTTTTGGATTCTGTCACAATTCAAGTTTGCACTTATACAGAATTCAAAAAATCTTTTTAATGATTTGAAAGTATATTTGAAACCAAATATACTTAAATATTGTACAATATTTTTAATGAATTCTTCTACTTGACCACGCATTATGGTTTTATTTATAAGAACTTAAATTAGCTATCAATAAAAAAACTAAACATTTACTGAACCAATCTATATGAAAATATTTTAAAATTTATTATTATTATTTATTTATTGCAAAATATGTCAAAGTTTACATTATGATTTGCAGCTTAATTAAATTTATTGAGAGTTCAGAACTAAATCTACTCTTTACAGCTCATAATTAAATAAATTTACATAAATATTTTATACACTAAAAGTTAATTTCTTAATAATGAATTAATTTTACTCCTAATATTTACAAATATTTTTGATATTAAAAAATTGATTATTTTTGGATTACGAGTATGTTATTTCAATACAACATTATTAAATTTCATTCTGCAATATGTAATTTTCTATATTTATATATAATTGTGTATATAATTTAAAATATTCTCCAGATAGAAAAAAAAATAAAATAAAATAATTATATTTAATTTACCTATGGATGCAAAAAAAAATGTATTTAATTTTAACCAAAATAACAATATTTTCAATTTGGTTTTAGATTTATGTATAGAGCAAAATAAACCACAAATAGCTATGACACAATTATGTTTATGTATAAATATACTTACAAATATTTTATAGTATTTTGAATATAATTTTGGTTTTTGTAACTTATATTTTAATATATATTTTTTTTTAGTCTTTATGTATAATTTAGATTTATGTTTGGTTTTTCGATGTGGTAAAGAACAGTAGTGGTTATATATAATTTTATACTTTATGACGGGAATTAAAATATTTTGTTAAATTATATTCATATGTGTAAAAATATCTTATATACTTTAATTTGATGCAAAATGGTTTAATTTTTCGTTTGTTTGAATTAAAGTTGAAAAATAATTAAAATGTTATGTAATTATTTCAAATAAATGTTATTTTCTAAATGTGCTTTATGATCACTTTTAGATTTTCGGCAATTTATATAAATGTTCAAAAATCGTTGAGGTATAAATTACGACAACGAAATGTAAAAATGTTAAAAATTTGGAGAAACTTTTGATATAATAGTTTATAATTTAATAGATTCAGTTTAGTTATAACTCTGGTTGAAATTCCTGGATATTATGTATACCTAGATTTTTGTACTGAAAGAGAATATTCTAGTTTTCAACTATAGATTTTGGCTAAAATAACTATAGCATATTTAGCTATTAAAGTGGAAACCTAGAAGATTCTGAATGCCAAGACTAGATTTTATCTAAAATTACCTATAGCTGTACAACTACATAGCATATATTTATTAATTGAACTAATAGAAATTTACTTAGTTAAAAGTTTCACACTAAAAATTGAAACTTTGAAGATTCTAATTGCACAAAAATAGATTATGATTAATTAAATACATATTTTTAAGCATCTAGCTAGAAGATTATATCTATAGAAGATTCCATTTGTCAATACTATTTTCTATATCTAAAATACTTAGTTTGCGACTAAGGTATACATATATGTATATTTGTTGATTAAAATAGAAATCTAGTTTAAATTTTTTAGCTACATTTACTACATTTAATTTTTTAGCTACATTAGAAGTCCTATAATTACTTAAATTTTTTTGTTTTTACATATTCTATAGTTAGACTATCTGGTATTCTATCTAAATGTTAGATTAAATAGTATACCAGTATAGTTCACAATATAAAATAGATTCAATTTATAATATAATTTTATTGTATAAATATTTGATATAAATTTTCTTCAAACCTCCAATAATTGAAACAATTACTAAATAAATTAATTCAACTATAAATATACTATAAATAACTATAAATAACTATTATTAAACACCAAAATTTTAATATTTAAATAATTAAATAATTAATATTATAACATTCCAAATATGTTATCAACTTCTTCCGGCGCCCTTATATTTGTCTGCAAGTACTCGATGAAGTAGAGATAACGACTGAATGCTCCTTTTTATAAAAGGAGTCCTTTTATTTATTTTCCTTTTTCTATCATGTCTGTTTGTCAATTACTTTTTCTCTCCTTTCCAATACTTCCCTTATTATTCTCTTTCCTCAATTCTTATAATTTTCTCATAACTTGTCAAATATTAATGTCCTTCTTTATATTGCACTTTCTGAACTATTCTAACTACCTACGCATTCGCACATGCCATAATCTATTTCCTATTTTCCTCTAAATTTATATTGTCCATAAAAGAGAATATCTCTATTCCATCATTTCGAAACGACAAATCACTGGAAAAATCATCTGGAATGAATTTTACATTGAACATACAGTTGCTCACAAAAGTATCCGGCCACTTCTTTTATTCAGTAGAATTAATCTTAGACGTTAAGTTTTAAATATCAGAAAACAAATAATTAATTTTTTTTTTTAACATTATTTAGTCTTGTAATTTATAATCCAATCATAGAAATATCAAAATTAAATATACTTCAGAAAAAATCGACAACCAAACAATTAAATACATAATTCGGAAATGCAATTTTTCTTGAATGACGCACTATATTTGGAAACTATTTTGGTAACTAAACTTACTTTGGGGAAGTCCCCCGTATGCATACACACTTAGTGGCCGACTTTAGTGTCAATTGTTTTATGAGTTGGGACAGCTATGTAAGTTTTTCTGATAATTAATTCATTTTTCTAATATGTTTTTCTAGTATTATAAAGTGCATTAGCAAAGGCTTTTTATAGCCAATATTAAAAAAAATACTTAATTGAAAATGAAGTGAAAAACATTAAATATTTTGAACCAAGTAGGGTGGCCGGATACTTTTGTGAGCAACTGTATAACAATATTACGATGGGATTTTATCTATTGTTAACACTATAAATATAAATTACAAATTTTTTTTAGATTATTATTAGAAAATATATATATAAAAGATTAATTATTCCTCTATTCTTTATCAATTATATGTACTTTAGAAACACATTCATATGAGAATAAATTCTATATTTTTTTTTTCCTTTTAACTTATAAAATCTATTAAAATTATTGTACCTACTTCTATAAAATATAGAAAATTCCTTAAAAGATACTAAATACAATTTATATATTGTATAGATAATAATAAAAAGAAAGTATTTAAACTATACATGCAACATTTTTCTACTGCAATCTTATATATATTATAACAAATTTTTCAGACAGGAAGAATAATTTATTTTCCTGTTTAAAAAATAAAAATAAAAAAAAAATAAAAGGATTTTGAACATAACTTTTATACAAACTAATATAATTTTCCAAGAGTTTTCTTCAATTTTTTTTTTGCTCGTTCAGGTTTTTGTTTTCCGGTGTATTTGAAAAAAAAAAAAAAACCAACAGATCTTTATGGTTTTCCTGTTGCACAAATAATAAGAATTTAAGTATACAAGAGTGAACTAAACTATATAAGTAACTTTATATAAAATTATATAGGTATAATGGAATTTCATGTTGTAATTTATTTTGGGTACGTTTTTAGTTAATCGAAACACTTGTATAATTTTTATTTTATATACATTTCTATCTATAACGTTTAGGGCTGTTGAATTCAATAAGTTTATTTGTGTATAACTTGTTGGATTTTTTTTTTGTTGTTGCAACAAGTACGATTATTATATTTAAAAGTAAAATTTATTCCAATGGTAAAATATAGAATTTCAAGATTGTTTTTTGTAATATTAAAACTTTTTGAATTTTGGAAATTATTTAACAAAAAATATTTATTTGATATAATTGAGTATATAAATAAATTAAAACTATATATATAGGTAGTATTTCAAATTTGTAATTAATTATATACTAAACTATGATGTACATAATATCGAAATTTTTTGACCTTTTTAAAAATTCTGTGGAATTTGTCACGTCAAATACAGAGTTGAAAAATCTATAATGTATTTTTGTTGCGTTCAATAGTAAATAGTGATGAAGGATTAAAAACTTACAGAATGGAATTTTGTTTGACTATACTTTAGTGTTCCAAGACATGATTAGATTATCATTATTAAATCGTTGTACATTTTTAATTTTACAGACATACAGTATGCAAAATCGAACGAACCCTTATTTTAAAGACAAACGTGTGTCCATTACTGCAAAATGTCATGCAAAATTTTCTGGAAGAAATCATGAATTACATTAATGGAGCATAAATTTAAAGAAAAAAAAAACGAATGTACTTTTCATTTTTCATTATTCAATGATTATTTAATAATAAATTAAAAAAATGTCATAAATTAAAAAAATGTACGAATACGGATTTTGCATACTGTATATTGTAATAATTTTTGACTTCACTGTAACTGACTAACTCCGCACTCTGTTAATGAATTTGAAATTCTACAGTTTGTCTGTTTGAATTCAATAACAAATCCACATTAAAATTATTAAAACAAGGATAATATATATAGTTTCAAAAATAGAATTTATCCTTAATATCCTTTGTGTGGTTGGAAAATTTACATAAGTTAATAAATCAATAAATTAAAAAAATATTTTCCACAAATAAATTCAATCACTAAAATTATTCAATTCTATTGCAATATATTAACTTTTTACATAAATTATTCAATTATTATCAATAAATTTTATAAAGAAAATCTTGATAATATGTGAAATACAATTTAATTATAATCTGATATTTTACAGTGACACATTTTTTATGAAAACCATTAAAGTTAAAGAGAAGTCTATATAGTAAAAATATCTACAAAATTGTTTTTAATTTAAAACGTAAAAGGACGCAAGAAACACTTTAATAAATACACTAAAAAATACTCCAAAATTCTATAAAAAAATATTCTCACAATAAATGACACGAAGCTACAGAAATTCTGTTTAAAATTTATTATACAAAAATCATTTTTGATATATATATATTTTTATAGCATGACATACAAAAAAAATTTCATGTATACATACCTTACCTACCTGCAAGAATATTTTTATAATAATTGAGTTATGTTGACAGTATAGTGAAAATGACATATTGTTAATGTTACAGTCATCCTTTCAAAAAATATATAAATGAAATTTACAAATAATTTTTTAAACTTTTTCCATTAATGTTAAAAATAATTTCGTATAGGTGGGTTAAATAAGGTTAGAAATAATATAAATAACACACTGAAAAATAAAAATTAAAAATTTAATTAACTTTCAAAGATTCTGTTACTAATATAAATTTAATATTTTGGTTTTGTGCAATAGAATATAGAATAGTAAATTTATTTATTCAACTTATAATGAAATTCTAATGTCAAATAAGATAATTGGCGACTTTTTGGATGCTAATAGTACCAGAAGTATAGCTTGTTAATGTTTCCACCCATAGACAGTAGAACCAATTGCCAGCAATTAATATTATTAGTCCATTTTGAAACAGTAGAAGATAATGAGTTATTGATAGAAGCTCATGAGAGAAGCTCTTAATAATTCCGGACTATGTTAAGGCTAAATTGTGTTATACTTTTATAACACATCAAAATATTTATGGCTATAACAAAAAGAAGCTTCATGGTGCGGTGAAAAATCATGATTTCCAGTTGTGGGTCACTTTACATTTCACATATGTGACTTTTATAGTCACAGTGTGTCATTATTATTTTAATTAGAATAAAGAAAACTTTTTTATTTGTTTAAAAAAATTTCTCACTTTTCAGCAATTTCTGAAAAACTTTGATTAATTTAACAAAGCTAATAATCAAGCTTTAGTCTTCTAAAATACAACAAGTCATGAGCCTCTCCTGGAAATCCAGACTTCATTCCTTTGAAACTCTAATTATTTTTTTTAAAAGAATTTTAATATTTTAATTAAAATTTCAAAAAAAATATATAAATTATAATTTTTCTTAAAATTTTGTTAAGAATTTTTCCATGTAAAAAATAAATTCATAAAAATTTCATATAATTATTTCAATTGCGGAAATCCTTCTTGTAGAGGACTTAAAGAAAAACACACATTTAATAAATTGCATTATATTATATATAATTTTTTTCCAAAACATACAGAAAATATAGCGAAAAGCACTTTTAATCCTTCGTAACATGAAAATTGTACTTGTCTGTTTTATTAGGGCTTTTTTTAAAAAAAAATCCCTTATGTTAACGCTTTTCTGTCCGTCCGTCTGTCCGTCCTCCTTCCGTCTGTCCGATGTAAACAATAAAAACCAAATATTTCACATAGTTCATGATAGACCCACCGATGGAAAGCTTGATTTCTTGAGAACCAGATGTAATTGATAGAATTTTTAAATTCGGCCGGTAGGCGGCGCTATTCGCATTTTGCCAAAACATATTTTTCCGAATAAAAATGTAATTTTAAATAGTAAATGTGCACCAAAAATTGACCACTCGTTGGAAAGATATTTAAGAGTAGAATACGTTTTCAGTAACTGTATTTCAGATTTCTACCGCTAGAGGCGCTGAATACTAAAATATATAAAATGTTAATTTTTAAATGTGATTTCCAATAGTCAATAAGCACCAAAATTTAGATTAAATGTCGCAAATGAAAGGTACTAAGTGTGCAACATAATACTCAAGATATGCATTTACAGTAGATAATTTAAAAAAGCCCATGATTCTAAAACTACTGATCAGTAGTTCGGCTGCGCGGCATTTTTTAATCTTTTAATACTTTTTTTTATAATAATTAAATTATTTAATTTTATTTACGCAGTTTTTTAATAATTTTTAGTTTGGGAAATTTTTTGTGGGTTAGCAATAAGAATAATAATACGAAAGTTTTTCTTGTAAACTTATAATGATTCATAATTACTATGCATCAATTTTCTACTTTATATTCAACATAGAAAATGTGTCAGAACTTAAACATTTACATGGTTTTTTTTTTCAGTTTTGTTTTCGTTAATATTATTAATGCGACTCGATGCAGACATAAAAATAAATTTCTTTTGGATTACCAAAAAAATTCACAATAATTCTTTATTTTAATAAAAATTTAATTGAGAAGATTAATATAGTGGATTCGCAATACGACTTCAAAGCAAAGCAAAACAACGCAGAAAAGTAAAGTGTCAAAATAACCATATGTTATGATCAACAACATATTATTATTTTTCTAGCAAAAATTGAAAATAATTATATAAAGAAATAAGTATAATTTATTACAAAATATAATAAATAATTTCTATTTTATTTTATTTACAATAAAAATATTTTATTTTATATTAATCACAAATTTTATATACAGTGAGTCACAAAAGTGATGGGACAAGACTAAATTTTTTTTATATTTATTTTTAGACAAAATTAGTAACCAATAATTAAAACCAATAAAATATGTTATATAGTTCCTTATTTCATTGATAGGTAATTAGATAATTTGGATTTCAATATTACTAAAAAAAATTAAAAATTATTATATTAGTTGGGAAATTTAACTCACAAAAGTGTAGGGACATAAAATTTATTTACATAAAAAATTAAATTTTAGTACTTGGTATGACAACATTTTGCTTTAATTCAGCTTGGCATCGATTTTACGAAATATGAGGTTTTTACGAAATATGAAATTTTCTATAATTGTTAAAATTTTTAATTCACAAAGTGTTGCACTTTTATTATAATATAACTAATTTTATATTATATATATTTAAATGTATATTAAAGAAGATAACAAACAAATTTATTCTGCAACTTATACATTTAACTAAAAGCAAAAGAAAATAGCACGTAAACATAAGCATTACCTTTATTTAAAAAATAAAAAAAAAACTAAACCAAAAAGGATAACCAAAAAAAAAACATAAATTCTTCTCACGTAAATATTTTCTTTTAACTCGTGTGTTTGTTATTTTTATTTTTTTTGTTGGAAATTAAATTTTAAATAAAATCTTTTTTTCAAATTTTAGCACAAAAGTTAAAAGTTTACCAAAAAATATAAAATTCACAAATTAGATTTTACTTAGTCCTTTTTTGAACATCATATATGTACATATAAGATATAAATGTATATAATAAACTTTAGTTTTTTAATAACTTTCAGAATAATTCTAATAAAATTAGAAGATGTTTCTCTTTATTTATATTCTTTAATATATATTTTTAATTTTTCATTGAAGTTTTATTAAATAAAATCTATAAAGATTAAATTATTTTAAGAGTATTAAATCGGTATTACAGAGGATTATTTTATTAAAAAAAAATAATAGTCTTATAAAGTAAATATGTATAAGTAATTTTTGACCAACTTAAAAGATTTATTAAGTCAGAATTATATGACTTAACTGGAAGAATTTGTTGAAAATTTGTCGAAAATTTGTCGAAAATTTGTACAAAATTTTTTAAAATTCAAAATTTTTGGAGCACAATACGAAATTATGGACTAAAATCTCTAAATCTTTTATGATATCTTAAAAATTGATTAAATATATTTTATGATATCTTAAAAATTGATTAAATATATACAGCATGGAGAAGAGAGGGTCCGTTTTTGCAGACTTTGTCTAAATATTTTTTTGCTATAACTTTGACAAATTAAAAAAATATTTTAATTTGTTTAGATATTTGTATTATAATTAAAATTCCCCGTCAATAGACACCAAATTTACCTATATATTGGTGAATGTCGATATTTTACGCCAAAAAAATGGCATGGGGTACGAACCTCCAATATAGTACCTCTAATTTCCAATATACACAAATTTGGTATCTTTCGACGCTCAAAATTTAATTATAACTAAAGTAAACAGAATTGAAACATCCTTTAATGCCCAAATTATTGCAAAAAAAAAACGAGGAATAAATTTGTTTTTTACTTTCCCATTAACTCGATTTTCAGGTTGGCTAAAAATATAGAAATCTTTATCTTATATTTATGTTCTATATACGAGATTAAAGATTTAAATCTATATTTTCAGAATCTATATTATATTTTATGATATCTTAAAAATGAAGTAAATTTTGAGCATTGACAAGATGGGTTAATTTTTTCCTATGACTTTTGCATAATACATTTTCTTTCATTTCCAAATTGTATATCATATCGTACACAATAATATTAATTATGATTGTGTCTATAGTACATATAATATTAAATTTATTTATGTCAGATTACAAAATGAAAATCATGAGATTAATTTTGAATTTATTTTACACAATTTTTTTTTATTAAAAAAAATAAGCTTAATGTCACATTGATTTTTTGAAAGATTTAAATTTTCTACGACAATTTTTTTTAATAAAAGAACTGTGAAATCTAAAAAGCTTTGACAGTAAAATGAACTTAAAAAAAATAAGGTTAATTACGTTTGTATAATATTTTTGTGATTCAACCAACAGGAAATAATTAAAGAGGATTTTTTTTTTCGATTATTAAAGAGAATTTTGCATTTCAAAATTTTTCTTTAAAAGAAATCATTTTTCCCATTTTATAAATATTTATTTAAAAAGGCATAATTTTTCTGTTTGCCGCGCAGCCGAACTACTGATCAGTAATTTTATAATTATGGGCTTTTTTAAAATTTAACTAGTGTAAATGCATATTTTGAGTATATGTTACACCCTCTAGTAGCAGAAATTAAAATTATAACAATTGTGATTTTATACTACTGCTTGGTACATTTCATATGCGACTTTAAACCTAATTTTTGGCAATTATTGACTATTGGAAATCACATTTTAAAAATTAACATTTTATATATTTTAGTATTCAGCGCCTCTAGTAGTAGAAAATTGAGATACAGTTACTGGCATCGTATTCTACTCTTAAATATCTTTCCAACGAGTGGTCAAACTTCATTTTGGATGCACATTTATACTATATAAAATTTCATTTTTATTCGGAAAAAGATGTTTTGGAAAAATACGAATAGCGCCACCTACGCCATTGCGCCAGTCTATTCTATTATAAACTTGAGTGTCCGCGAACTATATGAAATAATATCTGTATTTTATTGTTTATATCAGACGGACAGACAAAAGCGTTAACATATAAGGGATTTTTTTTGAAAAAAAAGCCCTAAAAATGAATTTTTTGTTATTCATATACGAAATTTTTGATTTTTTGCGCAGAACAGCTTAAAGAATAGCTTAAATAATTTTTATAAAGAGAACTTTTATATATTTTTAAACAAAATAAATAAAGAGTTTATTTCATATTTTGTGTTTAAGTCAAAGACCGCGAATATAAAACAAAAAAAAACGTTTATATTTGCAAAAATTTCTATAAGTTACCGCAGTTTTTTAGGTCCTTTTTAAAACTATATTTATGATGTATACATAAATATATTTCGGTATACATAATTGATGTTTAAATGATATCAACAGAGTTGGTTAAAAGATTCTTAAATATGAAATTTTCATCGTAAATAGAGGATATATCTTTTTTGATCCTGGATTGCATACTCATTGGCAATACTTGAAATTGAGCAACGAATTATATACTCTTTGAATAGCTTATATAATTATCGTAATTGTACACGGAAATAAAATTAATTTTTTAGTATATTTATTTGTAAATCAGTATCATAAAAATAATGGTTCTAATTTGTAAATAAATTACATAATTAAATTAATCTATGTATATAGTGAAATTTTAAATACAAATTACATAAAATTGTTTTATACGACATTTAAATAAAAAATTTCAAAGAAAAACTTAAAGCTTCGACATTATTTTTATTCATTTTAAATTTATAATATGTAATTGTCAGAATTATCTCAGAATGTGAATACTATTGCTTTCTATTTGCTGAAATTTACGAATACTCAAAATACGAATACTAATGTTTCCTATATATGTTTAGATTAATTGTGTGTTGCCTGGCTATTTTATAGTTAAATTTTTGATATATAATAATAAATTCGATTTTTAATGTCGTCATTGGGCAAAAAACAGATTACTTTCCCCTGCAAGTGACGATGCAATTGATTGTAAGTAATAAGTTTTTCTATAATATTAGACACAATAAATAATAATCATAATGTAGACGAAACTGAACTAAAACAATTCCATATTAAATTCTTTCCCGATTATAAATTGCAATTAACCCTTTCTTTCCCATTGTAGCCATATGGTACACATAATTATTTAACGTGTAAATCAATGTACATGCCTTTTTTTGCATATATATTGTGTTCAACGTTTTTTTGTCTGTATTATTCTGAGAATTTTAAATGAGATTTTAGTTAAGAAAAAATTTCGCCGTTGCATTTTAGTTGTACAATAAAATTTTGTGTTAAAAAAAAAGCAGTAATTTGTTTAGGTACGACAGGTAAATACAATTAAAAATTAATAATTAAAAATATGTTTTGCATCTGATAATAATGTGTATTTTTAAATAATGCAACTATTTTAATTATATAAATCAAATTTGTAAATTTATAACGAAAAAAATTGCTGGTGGTAGCCATATGGATACCATTCCTTAAATGGCCACAGGATAATAAAATATCCTTTTGCATCTCATTTATGACTTCTTTTTGCTATCTAAGTGTTAAGAAAAACCAATTAAATATTTTTTTCTGGCACTATATAATAATACGGGACTTAAAGGGTTAAATTACTAAACATAAATTGGTTATTAAACCAAATTATCCGTTTATAGTTGATGTATTACCAAATTATATACGTACATTAAATATTTTGTATGTCATAATTTCTTTAAAACAATTTCCAAACCATTTTTTTAATATTTTACCAAAAAAAAACAGACCCAGGTCTAAATTATTGTATATTTTTCCACATATATCCTTTTTTCTTATTTAAAGATTTATTATATAAAAATCAATAAAGCTTTTTAAATTATAACATCAAAGATTTATTTAATTTTTTATTTATATATTTCAATCAACAAAAATAAAATGTTTCCCAACAAAAAAAAAAAATGTCCTGACAATTCTAATATAATATATTTAATTTCATTTAACCGAAAAGTATAAACTTTATATAGAAACCAAAAAAAAATGAAAACACAAAATTAAGATAGATGTTATTTAATTTATATATAGAGATCTTTTTTATGTACATTTTTAACATTATTTTCTTACTGGTTGGGGAGAGGGAATATATTCAAAACGAAAATTCAAAACCTAATATAATAATGTCTTAAAATCTATAATTCTGTGATTTTTGTTATATTTTTAGAAACCTTATTAGAGTTATTTGTATATGAAATAAGTGCGGAATATCCATCTTTTCAAATTGTTTAGTGAACTAATTTTGTATTTTCTATTTATAGCTACATATATACAAAAACTTTTTAAAGAAAAATCTAAATTCACCAATTTATTTGTTCGAATATAAAGGGAAATTGTCAATTTCCATTTTTTTTTTCAAGGATTATAAATGTAAAAAAAAAAAAATAATGCACTTTGCACCACAATTTTTCCCGTGTTAAATAATATAATAATAAATTGAATTGTTGACATTATATAGAAAATCGATTTGATTATCATTTTGGTGTACCACAATTTTTTGTATATATAAAAAAATTTCTTTTCTATCTTTGGTAGTATACCATAATTTATAATACAATAAACAGGATAATATAAATGCAGTATTGAAAAGGATTTCAATTTCATTTTTTCTTGTTACATAAAATGATATGAATAATAATACAAAATCATACAATGCAAAAACTATTATTAAATATAAATGCTTTATCATTAAAATTATTTTATATTCATTTTTGTTCCATTTGATTTTGTTCCATTTGGTAAATAATAATAATAATAATAATAATAATGAGAATAATTTCATATCCTCCATTTTAATATTATATTCGATTGAATGTAATCCATTTCAAGGATCTTTTGATGTTATAGCACAATTATTATGTATATGAATAGTTTAATATTTTGATGAAATTTTGCTTTATTAGAAATATTCATTATAAAATACCGTAGTTGTAAAATATGAAATATGATTAGACATTTTCATTATTGAGTATTGGCTGAAAATTGGATTAGCATAATAGGAGTAATAATAATATTGCTTTGATTATTGTATACAAGTACTAGATAGCAATTATAACAAAATGATTTGAAAAGTTGATTAGATAATGCAAAAGGAATGCCATTTTTTTTCCCAAGATATAAATTGGAAAATAATTGAGTGACATTTCATTAAAATTAAAAATTTTGCATCATAAAGATTAATGTCATTTTTTTTTATAAATGGAAATTAACAAGTTCCTTCATTGATAATCAAATTTTATAATATTTCTTTGCACATAACACAATTTTGACACTGTGTGGAACAAAGAAGGAATATGATATAAATAATTTACATAACTTACCATTTATCCTCGCCATAATTTTTAAATTAGATTATTGGTTATAAGGACTCCGTTGAAAAAACTAGAAGCATCATAGTTTTTTTTTGGATTTTTTATGTAGAAGAGGAAATTAATTAGATTTTGGCCAAAAAAAACAAAAAGTAGATTTCACAAAAAACAGTTGAACTAAAAAAAAATTGAATAATTGAAAAATGTATCAGGCTTTCATAAATTTCGGAAAGTAATTATGATAATATTTATGCCAAATGTTAATTATTGAATCAAATTTATTGATAATAAATTTTTTCATATTTTTTTTTCTTATTTTCATTTTACAAAATATTAGTAATTTTATGATACTTTAGAAACTCACAACTTGATATTTAAAAATTATTTCAGGCATTATATATATATAATTAGATTTCAATATTCTAAATACAACTATCAAATTTACTATGCGAAATAACCATATTATACCAAAAAATCATTCATATTATTTTAGAATGACAAATTTCTGCCACCTGAAATAATTATATTTGAAATAATGCCTAATAGTTCGCATAGGTAATGTTGACATTTTGATAAGCACAAAATATCGTACAACAATTTATGGAAAAATTATTATATGTAATATTATTGCAATAATTTTTTTTTCCAACATTCAGGAATACATATAAGAATTTAATATTTGGATGAAAAATTATTGTATAAACCCTCTAGGGTTATTTGTACAAAATCTCATTTTGTTAACAAAATTGCGATATTGGTCCAAGAGTATAACTAAATTTTAAACTAAATTATAATGTAAATGTCCCTTGTGCATGAAATATTATATATATATAATTATAATAGCTAAAGTCTAAATAATAGCATGGCGGACACATGAGGATTGGTAACATAATTTTGTTTTTAAAATAAAATGTAAACGACGTTTACCTACGAAACAATACTATTTACATAATATGAAACATTAGTTGCACTAATTATATTCTTTATCAGGGTTACCTTTTTTTTCCATTACCCCTCTTGGGAGCATAGGGCTTCCACTTGGCATCTCCATCTTACTCTGTTAGCTGCTGCAATTTTTGCATCTTCTCATGTAAGATTACATTTTCCCAGTTCTTGGAATATTGTGCGTCGCCAGGTGTTTTTTGGTCGACCGGGACTTCTTGATCCTTGAGGATTCCACTCTAATGACATTCTTGTGATGCTGTCGGGCTTCTTCCTGATAGTATGGCCGATCCACCTCCACTTTTTCCTCTTCATCTGCGTCAGTATAGATTCCTCATTTGTTATTTTCCAGAGGTCTGTGTTGCTGATGGTGTTAGGCCAGAATATTCTGCATATGATTCTTAGACACTTATTGATGAATACCTGTAACTTCTGTGTGATGGTATTCGATATTAGCCAGGTTTCACTTCCGTATGTCAGGGTTGACTTTACACATGCGTTGAATATTCTGAGTTTAGTCCGCCTGGAAATCTGTGAGTTTCTCCATACTGGTTGTAGTCGTCCGAATGCTGCCCTCGCCTTATTGAGCCTGTTGTTTGCGTCTGTCTCTGCGCCGCCATCTGTTGTCACTGTACTGCCTAGATAGCAGAAGCTATCTACGTATTCGACTGTTTGGGTGATGTTCTCTGTGCTGACGTTATTTATTCTCATAACCTTGGATGTATAGATTGCGAGGTGCTGAAATAGTTTGGTTAGCTGAAATAGTTTGGTTACTTCAAATTTACTAATTTCATTTTTTTTTTTTACATCAACATTTTATTTTTTCAACAATGCAAATTTTAGAATTAAAATTATTACTGAAGTGATTCACATCCAACAGTTAAATAATTATGAGTTAGTTTACAGTATATATGGCACAATATCTCATCTGCATATTTTTGGGACTACATCAAATTCCGACAAACACAAAAATTATTTGTAATAAAAAAACCAAAAATTATTTGTAATAACCAACAATAAAGGATCACCTACACTAGTCTGTTTTAGCACAAACTATAATAAACTCTATACAGACAATTATATTATGTCTCGAGCAGAATCAACGCAGAATACATACGCAGCCAACATAAGAAAACGCAGCCTACATAAGAAAAAAAATTGTCGACCACAATGAAAAGTAGTGTTGCTGCGTTATGTAAATTTCACAGATATTTTTTTTGCTTTTTTTTAATGAAATTTTTGAAAATTTTTTGAAAACTCATTATTTTTTTTTTAATTTACACGCTTAATAAATTTCTAACCCGCAATCATCAAAAATAAATTTGAAAGGATAATATTTATGACATTCACCAGCGTTGCCTGCGAAAAAAGTTAAAAGTTGGTTAACTTTTTTTTCGATTCTGCGACGAGGCTGCGTAGGCTGCGTTTGTTATAATCGGTTTCATATGTTTTCATACATTTTGACTTTATTGACATATCTTATGTAGACTGCGTTATGTATTCTGCGTTGATTCTGCTCGGGGTTTTAGAATAACATTTTTGTTATGATTTTCTGGCTCCATAAAGAGAAAAAATGATATATTCTGGAAAAATGTAGAATGAAAAGTAGAGGAATTCGTTTCTCTCTTTACTTTTTGTTCTACAATTTCTACATTTTTCCAGAATATATCATTTTTTCTCTTTATGGAGCCAGAAAATCATGATAAAAATTTAATTTTTGTCATGACAACTAAATATAAATAGAAAAATAGATAACTGGTCTGGTAACAATTGTATATAATAGTTGAGAAATAAATGTTATAAATATTTCTCTTTGTTTAAATTTAATATTACCAGAGAAGGATAGTAATTTATATGAATATATATGGAAAGTGATCAGAACAAAATGAGAAAGTCCACTCTATCATCAAAATATTTCGGATCATATCCAATAAATTCGATGTTTATTATTAATCATTATCCTTAAATCAATTTCATATATCCTTTATAAGTCCATATAACTCCAATAATTAATAAAGTAAAGAAGATTTTAAATTATTTCGATACTATATCTTCAATTTTATTTAACTATGATCTTCACTACTGATTTCTGCCTTACGCGGAGCTCCTTAATGTTTTACATTAAACAGAGTGGATTTGTTGAGAAATTATCTCATGTATGTATTTAAAATCGATTTTAAACAAGATTTATAATCATGGATTTTAATTAGATTTTAACTATATCATGGTGTGTTTCTTATTTACGCTAAGACCAGTCTGATAAATCTGATCAATCTGATGGCTGTTTCTTATTTCAATTTCAGATTAGTCAGATTGATTTTTTTGATCGTAGAATATTTTCAGATTTTTCAGATTTATTATTGCTTGTGGCAAACTTTGTGCTTGATTTTTTTTTTGTTGCGGCTAAACTTCATTTTTTTCAATAATTTTTTTACTATTATTTTTAATTATTTCCATTTTTTTGTAAATTAATAACAATAAATATTATAAAAAGTAATATTTAATGAAAAATATTACAGAAATTGTTATTTAAAGGCCAGTATGCTACTCGCGATTAGGGAAGATTACCATAAGATTACGATTTATCTCGAAATTTCGCTGACGCTACTCAAGATTACTAAAAGCAGGAAAAATCGGCGCCTAGTCAAAAGTCTCCCCTAAATATTTCACGTGAAATAATGTTCTGAACATTATTTCGCGTGAAATTTTGACGTTTGAAGAAAAAAAAATCAAATTTTGCAAAAATTAAAATATCAAAATCTGTACTACTCAGCATCCGGCACGAGGCATACATAATATAGGTTAGATATTAATACTTATTATCTATGGCACGTTATTGATGGTACTCCAAAAAATAAAAATTAAAAAAACTAGTTACTTACTGGCGATATAGGAGAGATCCTCAGGCCAATTTGAATTCCAAATCCGGATTTGGAATTCTAACAGCCAAACCCACAAAAAAAAAAATATCAAAATGAGTGAAAAAATTTATTTAGACTTGGAATATATCGATTCCGTAAAATAGACATAGACGTCAAAATTTATCTCTACACAATATTGAGAGTTTGGAGATCGCGTTAAAATTTAGCTAATCTTGAGTAGCATACTATACTTAAATTGGAAAATAATTTCGAAAATTTGTGAATTCCAGAGTTGCCGATCAATATTTTCATTTTACCCGGCAACATTGTAGCATTTTTTTATCTGAAAAAAAATCTGACTGTTTCTTATTTCACTCGACAGATTAATCTGTTTTCAGATTTTAAAAAATCCAGTCGATCTATAGATTTAAATAAGAAACACACCATTAGAAACTTATAACTACTGCAAACAAGAAAATCAATCTACTTGTCTCTATTTCAATGAAAATATTATATACCTACACAAAAAAAAAAAAAAAAATTAAAATTTATGATAGATGATATTTATTTATTTATTTTTTGAGACACAATGTGAAACATTAAAATCAAAATTTTTTTGAAAAGTTTATTTTTTAACAAAAAAAAAAAACAAAAAAAAACGAAAAAAATTAATTAATTAAAAAAAAAAAATCTTTCAATTTGAAAAGTTTCAAAAAAAAAAAAAAAACATTTTCGCGTTTAAAAAAAAAAAAAATAGAATTTTTTATTTTTTTTTATTTTTTAGAAATCAAAATTTTTGGTTTTCTTCTATAAAATTCTATATATATATATTATGTTTAAAAAAATCATCATAATAATATTTTCGATTTTAATAAAAATATGTTCAACTGAAATAAATAATAATAATTATAATGAAAAATTAAATCATATAAATAAACCAACTGAAAATATATATTATGATTTAAATACACAAATAATATTAAAATGTTCAATAAATAATATTAAAAATCAACCAATATTATTAATATGGGAAAAAAATGGTATTAATATTAAAAATGTTGATGAATTAAAATATCGTTATTCAACAAATCATATTACTGGTGAATTAATAATATATGATACAAATAAAAATGATGCTGGTTTATATAGTTGTCATAATAATAATGAAATAATGAAAATTAATCTTATTACAAATTATGATAATAAAAAAATGAATATTATACAAGAAGATCAATTAATAATGCCATGTAATATAAATAAAGAACAATCTGTTGTATTATGTATATTTCAAAATCGTGTTATAAATTCAACATTTGATGAATTTATATTAATTGAAAATAATAAATATACAAATAATAATCGTAATATGAATTTAATATTAAATAATAATAATAATAATAATACAGAAACACAAATTAAATTATATGATATTAGTTCATCATTAATATTAAGTTGTAAAATAATAATAAATAATTCAACATTATCAGCATCATCAGAATCATCATTATCTATAAATTTAACAAATTTAGATTTTTATAAAATTACATTAAAAAGTAATATGTTTAATATTAAAAAATTAGATAAATTTAATGATAATAATAATAATAATAATAATAATAATAATAATAATAATTTTATTAATTATTATTGTAATTATGAAAATAATATTACAAAAAATAAACAATTAAATAAATTTATGGCTGCATATATTGTTGTTATATTTCCATCAACAAAAATTGTAATTGAAGTTGAAGAAATTATATTTCCATGTAATTTAGATTCAACAAAATTATTATGCGTTTATGAGCATCGTATTGTAAATGCAACTGTTGAAGAATTTATAAAACATGAAAAAATTAAAGATAATAATATTGATAATAATATTAATAATAATATTAATAATAATAATAATAATAATAATAATAATGAATATTTTATTAAAAATACTGAATTTATATTAAAGGATAAAGAAAATTTAAATGATTTAAATAATTTTTTAACTACATCTAATGAACCAAAATTAAATATTGAATTATCACGTCTTATATGGCCGTTATTAGGAATATTTGTTGAAATTATATTATTAATAACAATTTCTGTATACAATACAAGTAGAGGTATTCACTTTCCTTTCTTAAATTAATATATATATATATATAAAAAAAAATATATATATATTTAAAACATAATTATAAAACGATATCTTGAAAAAAAAAAAAAATTATTATATAATTTATAAATTATTTTATAATATTTTAGAATAATAAAAATTTATATTTGTCTCGTATCGAAAAAAATAATTCAATTTATATATAAAATTTAATTTAATTTTTTTTTTTTTTTTGTTAAATGTTTTACGCATTTTGCAAACTTATCCTGGGCTCGGATTCTCTGAGTCGATATCGAGTACACAATATCGAAATCTAACGATAAATTTTCTATTTGGAATTCTATCATACGATTGATCGAGTATAAAACGATAAATTTCATTCGATAGGTATTTTGTTATCGAATGAAATTATTTATCAAAAATAATTAAATCAAAATAATAAAAAAAAAAATTTATATAAAGCCTAGTATGCTGCTCTTGCTAAACTAAATTAAATAGTAGACAAAAATAATGAAGTTTCAAGAATTAGTAATTAAATATTATTAATCATTAATTAATAATTAACTAAATATTAATATTTAATAATTGAAGTTAAATTTTATATGGAAAATTGCGTTTAGCAAGAGCAGTGTACTAGGCTTAGCTATATAATTTGAAATTATATTTGTCATATATAATTTGATATTATTATTGAAGTAAAATCTAGTACATTTTAAAAATAATTTCGATACGATATTAATCGATTATCGTGATTCCAATTTTTTATTTCGAAAATCGTTATCGAAATTTTTACTCGATTATCGTTCTACGCGATATCGACTCAGAGAATCCTAGCCCTGATTTTTCAAATAATCAGAGTATATCATAATTTTTCATTTATTTATCTTTGGATTTATATTATTGCCATCCATAACTGGTAATTGAATATTAATTATATGAATTTATATAAATTCACACAAGCTATACTAAATTTAATCGTTTGAAGATATCAAATTTTGTCTTTATTTTTCCAGGTCAAATTGGTGTGCTTTTTTTGATACAAATCAGATTCGTCTTTTGTGAATGTGAATGCAACTTTCAAAAAGTCGAATTTCACTATTGCATAAAAAAATCTAATTTGATTTCTATTAATAAAAGGACTAAATTTGAAACGTCGAAACATATTTGGATATTAATTGGAAAACCATTATAACGAAACTAAATAAATTGATAGTTTTATTTATTATAGCGAGAAAGAATGTGCCCTGTCCAATAATTATGTTAGTTAGATAAATATTTAAATGTACTTTGATCCATAAACGAAAATTTAAGTAGGAAATTCAAAAATTTCATTATAGTAGGTATGGTTCAAAACTATATTAAATTTTTAACGATAAGGAGAGTATCGGAACGGGAACGAAATTAAATTTAAATTAATTACTTAATACTATTTTTTATATACCGGTTTTAAATTTTTTATGTAAATTGTTTTTTTTTTTTTCAGGATATCGTAGTATAAAAATTTTTTTAACATAATTTTAAATAATAACAATAATAATTTTTGTCTTTTAACACAGCTACAATGATTCGTGACAGGGCATTTGATTTTATGTAAAGTGAATTTTCTATTATAAATATAAATATTATTTCGTATTATTGGTTGGGCTTAATAATAATAATAATAATTGTTTTCATCTATGGTTCACCATTTGGAATATTTTCAAATATTTTAATTTTTTTTTTGTTTACTAATTTTTATATTTAAAAATATAATAAATGGTAAAATCTATCCAACAATATCAAAAGAAATTATCGAAAAAATTAATTGATAGTTTTTGGTTTTTTATTTTTGTTATAATTTAATTGTGTTTTTGAATTTTTATCTAAACTCAACTGATACAAAAGTGATCTTATAACTGAATGAAAATTACCCCAAAAATTTACTTAATTATTTAAGTATACTTAGTTTAATTTCGATTATGTCCTTGAGCCAATGAATTGAATGGGAAAAATTGAATGATTTTTTGAGGTAAAATCTGAATGCTTTAGTAGGGAAATCAACCTTGAAACAACTTCTTTTTCAAAAAAAAAAAAAAAAATTACCAGAAAACATTTCTACAGTTTTGGGGAAGGTGTAAGCAGAATTTATCTATAAAAGTAAACACCTTTCTACGTAAGTATCTATATAATGTAATTTGGGCAATTTATGGGTAAGTATCTATAGAATTTGGGCAAAAAAAATTTAGATTACCTATAGGCCTAACCATAATGAACTTAATGAAAATTAAGAAAATTTTCGATATTTTCATTAGGTTATCGAAATGCGCGCTGTCAAATCCCTTTTGGCCATAAAGAACTTATGAAAAATTAAGAAAACACAAAAAAATATTTCACAAATATCAAAGTTTGAAAGTGACAAACGTAAAATAAATTATTAGTTTTTTTATTTTCATCACGGATGCCATGGATTTTATTTCAGCAAAACAATTTTCTTAATTTTTCTTAAGTTTTGTACGATAGCAATCATCGTACATCATTAAGTTAACGAAATTTTTGAAAAGTTAACGAAAGTCACCCTAAAGGGCTAACCACATGGAAGACTTTTGCTGGCTTAAGTAATTTGAAAAGTCATCGAAAAGCCAGGTAAAGTCTTGTCAAAATCGTAATTTACCCATGTACAACTTAAGTGGCTTTTGCTTTTATGTCAGTTTATTAAGTCTAATTTGTTCCGTTTATAAAAAGCGAACCCTAAACGAACCGCGGGCGAAGTCATTTGTTCATATATGAGTTCGTTTACGAACTGATTTTATTTCTAGATATAAGAAATACGGAAAAGTAATTTATTTAATTTATTATATAAAACACAAAATTACTTATGAATATTTATTTTTATTTAAACACAATACAATACTATTATAAGACACAACTTTCTTCACTCGCTGTTTACTTTTGTTATGAAATTATAAAGTTTATTAAAAATGCGTTACTTATCCAGTTCGTATACGGTTCGCCAAAAGCGAATTCGCTTATTTTGCTTAAAGGATCTTTTTTTTTTTAACTGTCAAATTTCGACACGGAATGTGCGAATGAAATCGCATTTAAGTGAACGAAATTTGACGAAACTGGAGCAATAAGTCTGTATGGGCACAGCATACATTTTACATTTAATCGTACATTTCCTTAAGCTGACTTAATCCAGCAAAAGTCTTCCATGGTTAGCCCTTAAGTGTTTTGCGTATAGACAACAACATAGAAGACAGTCTTGATAATCTTTGGTTTAATTTAAATGCATATGATACCAGAGTGCGGGAATCTAGTGTTTTCTAAATTATCTAAATATTTATCTGTCCCCTAAAAGATATAATTAATACAGTCGAATATTACACATGTCATATTTTGCGACTCCTCTATAGTTGAGTTCGCTGACTGGACTGAACTCTTCCACTTTATATATATGCCCTCACGACAATGTATTTTCATTAATTTCTTTTGGCCAAAAATATTTCCAATTTATTCCAATAACTATTCAAAAATCTGTTTTTTATGTATCAGAGCATAATATTTTTGTATAGAATTTAAAATAATGGCAAACACATAAATTTATTATACATATATTTTTGACTTGAACAAATTCTTTTTTTTATTATTCCTGAATTTCAATAAAATCGGATTTAAAAAAAAAAAAAACAATATTCATATAACAAAACAACAAAATAAAATTGTTTTCCTGAATTCGAAACGAAAACACATTATTAATCTTCCTGGTGTTGTTCTCTTCACAATATAACCTTAAAGCCTACATACAAATTTTATACATATTTTTTTTTAAAAGAATATTTTATAGTAAAAAAAAAGAAAAAGGATTCGGATGTTAGCCTTTTTTTTCCCTACATATATATAACGAAAGTATGTAATTTCGGATTATAATTTCTTACTTCCTTTTTTTTTTTTTTACGTATATTATTTTTTGTTACAATAAAATGGTATATAAAAGAAAATGTAAAATTAGAATAATATAAAAATAAATTTTTTATATATATTTTTCACATATAATAACAAAAATCCCGCGCAGCCGAACTACTGATCAGTAGTTTTATAATTATGGGCTTTTTTTAAATTATCTACTGTAACTGCATATTTTGAGTATTATGTTGCACCCTCTAGTGGCAGAAACTAAAATTATAACAACTGTGATTTTATACTACTACTTACTACCTTTCATATGCGACATTAAACCTAATTTTTGGGAATTATTGACTATTGGAAATCACATTTTAAAAATTAACATTTTATATATTTTACCATTCAGCGCCTCTAGCGGTATAAATTTGAAATATGGTTACTGACATCGTATTCTACTCTTAAATACCTTTCCAACGAGTAGTCACACTTCATTTTTGGTGCATATTTACTATATTAAATTACATTTTTATTCGGAAAAAGATGTTTTGGCAAAATGCGAATAGCGCCGCCTACCGGCCGAATTCTAAAATTATATCAATTACATCTGGTTCTCAATAAATCAAGCTTTCTATTGGTTGTATTGGTTGGTTTATCATGAACTTGTGTGTACAGTAACTATGTGAAATAACTGCTTTTTATTGTTTACATCGGACAGACGGACAGACAGACGGACAGACGGACGGACAGAAAAGCGTTAACATAAGGGATTTTTTTTTTAAAAAAAGCCCTAACAAAAAAAAGGAGAACCCATTAAAGAATTTATTTATAAATTATATCCTGTCTCCAGATTTGTTTATATGTTTGTTAAATATTTTATTATATTTTTAGTTAAAATCCTTGTTCCTAATGAAAGGTTATGAATTGTTCATTTTATTTAAACATAATTTTTTCAGAGCAGTATCATATGTGTCCTATATAGAATCAAAACGTAAATCTTTTCCATCTCAAGTGATTTTGAGTAAAATACAAAAAACTTATAACTTATATGTTGTTACGTTGATGTATATTAAATATTCCACATATCATTGCTTACTTGTATTATTATATAGCTAACAGGACAACATTTATATAAAAAATTTCCTTAATTTCATCAGGACGAAGATAAATAAAATGGAAAAGATTATAATTTGCTGCAAAATAAATGGAAAAGAATCCATTTGAAACCAGAACTTACGAAAATTGTTCTTTTTAAAACGAGTTTTTATTCAAAATTATAAAGTTTGCATTGAAATTTCTGTGAAAAAAAACATTTTATTTACAAAAACTATTAAAAGATTTTAAAAAAAATTAATTTCTATATTAATTCTTAGTTGTATTTAGTAAGTAAAATTCATAACGTATAATAATTTATTAAAAATTAAAATTAAATTTGGTAATTCAGTATCTAAATAAATGCATCTTGCTTTATTTTGCAGCTTGATTTGTTGTAGCCATTCGCAAAAGCAATAGCATCAGCAACACGTACCAGTTTACATTTAAATAGCGTTTTTGCACTATTATGATTATATTTAGTCATTTTGGGTAATCGTTTCGCCTTGTATTTGCCAAATATAAAATATTTTGTAAAAAAATATAATTAAGAAATATTTCTTGAATACTTACTTATCCTGCTTAGCAATTTCTCTTTTCCAATTTTACTTATTTATTCTTGGTTTTTTAGACCGACCACCATGAGCAACTACAATTGGTTCTTTTATTGAATATTGAATCCATACTAAAAGCCACAAAGATATTAATAAATAATGAAAACAATAATTTAAAATAATACTTACATTAATTTTATTTCGTTTTATAATCAAAGTTAACCACAATTGACAACTTTCTTAAGCTCAATAACTATTAAAACTGACAGATATTTTCAAATTTAAACTAAAACTGTTATTTCTAAGAACCCAAAATTTCTAATACGGAAAAGGTTATATATTTTGAAAATAGTAAAGCAATTAAGTAGAGGAAAAGTTTATGGTATGCAACCAAAGTGCAGTATGGAAAAGATATGGGTTAGAAACTAATAAAATTTAGGAAAAGAAATGTATTTGATAGTATAACCACTTTTGACATTCGATTTTCTATAAGAAGACAATATATTTTGAAATTGATGATTTTCTAAAGCAAAAGATATTGTAAATCTCTATGAAATGGCATTTCTAATTTTTTTTTTTTTTTAAAGTGGAAAAGAATAGGTTTTGATCCTATAATACCCGGGACACACAGAACCGAAAACTCAGTTTTCGTGTTTTCAAAGTTCAAAAATGGAAATTCATCAGGTTTAGTACAGTTTTCAGGAATAAATTGAAAACACGAAACCTACAAATTTTTAAGGTTTTCACGAAAATATATTTTAGCGCCATCTATGACAAAATAGAAGATATATATTTTTGAAGTAGGCATAGCTAAGTTTCCATACAAAAGTAGCAATTTTTGTGAAAAATAACAAAAAAATCAAAAAAAAATTTAAAAAAAAGAAGAAACATTAAATTTTATTAAATTATTTTTTATATAATTAAATCAATATTTGACATTAAAAACAAATAATTACTATTTTTAATTTTTTTGGTTTTTACATAGAGTTGTTTAAATAAATAATTTTCATAATTTGACATTCGAAAACGAAATCGCGCTCCATTTTTGGTGTGTCACTATAAAAGTTTTTAGATCTAGTTTTCGCGAAAACTTAGGTTTTCAATTTTGGTGTGTGCCGGGTATAAGACTCATATATCCTTTTCTAAACAGTGCAAAGAAAAGGAGAGTATTTTTTAATTTTGGTAATCAAAAATTTTAATTTAACAAAAGGAAATTTATAAATTTAAATAATTAGGTTTTCAAATACATTCTCTAAAATAACTATTATAAATAATAGCAATTTCCAGAAAAGAATTATAAAGGAATATTTTTGAAATCGACTAATATTTTGTTGTCAGATTTATATCAGAATTAAAATTTTGATATAGACTCTTAGGCATAACTTATATACTAAATTACCTTAAACTACATATGTGCCGGTGATTATGAAAGTGGTCTAAGTCAGATATTTTGCGTTTCGAGATATTTAAAGATTTGTGTTTGGATAAATTGAAAAATACATACGATTTTGATAAACGAACCAAAAACTAAGTCAAGCTAATGGTTCGCTTTCTATACGCAATCTTTATGATTGTGCGTCAGATCACAATATTAGAGTATTCTTTACCCAAAATAAGCAAAAAATGATTTTTTTTGGATTCTTGACTTAGACCACTTTCATAATCAACGGCACATATACAGAACTATTTGGCAGGAATAGCCGCGAATTCATTGCTAATAACTAAAATTACAAATTTTTCATCTTTTAAAGTAACTTTCTATAAAAAATCTATAATAAATTAAATTTCTTGGTGCCTCCAAAATAAATTCTAAGTATTTAAATAAATACTTTTAATTATTACAAAATAGTGTAAATCGTATTTAAAAGGTTTTTTTTAGACGTTAATCAGGTACATAAATGTAGACATGGACATATGTAGACATAATATTCTTATTTACCTATATGCTTCTAATTATATGAAATACTTATAGTAAAATAATAACAAAAGCTCATCCTTTTTAATACTGAAATAACGAAATCCATTAAAAAAGTTTCGGTATATTCATAATTTAATCATTTTTTTTTAAAAAGAAGAAATTAATTAGAATTTAATTTCTATTTTTCTATTTTACTGAAATTTTAATTATATTATAAAGAGGAATAATTTTAGATGCGATTATGTTTCGAATATCCTTTCACACACGTTACAGATTAAAATTATCAAATTCATCATCCATTTTATTTACAAAAAAAAACAAAATTCTTAATACGATATGAATGAAATTTAATTATATGTATTTCCGAAATAATTTTACATTCGAAGTAATTATATATCCTTATTCATATAAAATTCATATATGGCGGCTTTGGAAAATTGTAAATTCTGTATGTGTATTTTGTATCCAATTTGTATTTCAAAAATAATTAATCTATATGTTGTGTACCCCCTTTGATTTTATGAAATGACTTCTAGGACATATATATGCAAAGCGACAAAGAAAAAGGAATAAATATTGTGAATAGTATACGTATGGTGACTGTTTTCACATCCAATAAAGAACTCACAAACTTATACATATATTTTTTTACGAATTTTTCATTAAATTTAAAAGATTATAGTCCAATCCATCAATTTACCATCTTAATCATTGGATAACTTCCAGACGAGTATAATTAATAATCGAGATTGTTCTATTCCCATCAGTAAAAAGCTCTTCAAACCTAAAACAAATTATTTTTTCTTAATGTCTGATCAACCCACTAATTATTCGGTCCGATTTATTTGACTGAAAAGGAATATTCAATCTATATAATAGTCAAAGACTTCCATTAGGCGGCTTGTTGCATCCCAATCTTTTTGTTTGAAATTTATATAAGTAAAACATTATAAATAAATATAACATTAAAATGTTTTAATAATATTATTATTATACACAAATTTTTTTTAGAAAATAAAATCAATCTCTTATTATTATAATAACAAATTTTAAAATTTCAATAATTTTACAACAAAAAAAAATCTTTCATTATCCAAAATATTTATATGTAGCTACATACATATATGTATAATTATACAAGAATTAATTCTTGATCAATTTTATCTTCTGTCATGTATACATAAAAGACTCCAACTAATAGAATATCAATTGAAATACAAACAAAATACCAAAATATATTTTTATATACAATATTTAAAATATTTTTAATTTTTATATAAATTTCAATTATTTTTTTATTAAAATTTTTAATATCTTCAGTATATTCAATTAATTGTATACCAATAACAATTATATTTGTATTTGATTTATTTAAATTAATACATAATTTTAAATTTTCAAATATATTTGCTGCAATTGCAATTTTTATTTTAATAGCTTGATAAAAATTCATATTTTTAATAATATTTATATTATTATTATTATTATTATTATTATTATTATTATTATCTAAATTACAATTAAATAAACGAAATTCATTATTTGTTAATAATATTTCTTTAATATATATTGTTACATTATCTAGATAAATAACAAATGGACCATTTAATTTTTTCAATTGAATATCATGAATTTGATTTTTTACCATAATTAATTTATTACTAGTATTATTATTATTATTATTATCAGTTTTATCAACTTTATAACATTGTAATAAAAATATTTTTGAATTTATATCATTTATACTATCATTTGATGATTCACATATTGGTATTAAATAAATTCCATTTTGTTGTTCTGAAATTACTTTATCAATTAAATAACCTTGTATAATGAATATTAGCAGAAATTTGAATAACATTTAAAAAATTTCGGTAGAAAATTATTAAATTTTATATAATACAAATTTTTATTATTAAAAAATATAATTTTTAAGTTTTTTTTTTATAATATTTTTATTGTTGAGAATTTTTGATTTAAAAAAAAAAAAAAAAAAAAAATTATACAATTTATTTTTAAAGTAGATTTTATTATAGTTTTGTGATCAATAGTCGCGTTCCTTTTTATCTAAAAGAGTAGATAAGAGTAGCTAGGCGTAGTTGTTCCTACGCCCAGCTACTCCTCTCTATAGTAAGGAGTAGTTGTCTGGCGTAGTTGAGAGGAGTTACGAAAAATTTATCCGCAAGAGTTTTTTTAGTTCCATAAAATCCAAAAGATGGCTTTAGAATTTTAGCGGTTATAATTTTGTTTACATTTAGTTTGATTTGTTTAAAATATTTTGACATTTCAAATATTTTTTTTTTGATTGATTAAAAAGCATCCATATAGATTTTTACAATAGCTACGTTCCTTTTGGCTGCCAGGAGTAGAATAGAGTAGGTAGGAGTAGGTAGGAGTAGTTACTCCTACTCCTCGCTATATAAAGGAGTAGTTCCCAGGCGTAGTTACGCACAATTTTTCCTATAGAGTTATTTTAGTTCCACAAAATCTGAAAGATGGCTTAAAGGATTTTAAGGTTATGAAATTTGGATTTGTATACAAATTTCTGACAGTTAAATTATTTTATTTTTTTATAATATTTTTTTTTCTAGGCATACTTTATTTTATATAATTTTCTATCATATGTTGCTGTGTTATATGATACAAATTTTGCGTTCCATTCAAAAACTACTCCTATCTACTCCTACCTACTCTTTTCTAATCCTGGTAGCCAAAAGGAACGTAGCTATAATTAATTTTAATTTATGAAATTTTGACAAAAAAAGACTTAGTTAAAATAATTTTCTGACAGTTAACAGGTGATTGCTGATATTTGAACAAAAAATTGCGTTCCATTCACCAACTACGCCTAGCTACTCTTATCTACTCTTATCTACTCTTAGATCAAAAGGAACGCGACTAATTTACAATATTTTTTTGGTATATATAATGAAAATTTAATATAGTATGGAATTAATTTTAACTTCATTCCCATATTGCTTATTAAACAAATTTACAATAATCAATATAATTAAAATTACTTTTACAATAATATTTTATAAAAATATAGTCTTCATTTTCTTTTTGTAAATTATATGTCAAATGCAATATTAGCTATATGTCAAAATGTTTAAGAAATTATTTGAATAATTCGGAAGTAGGTATATATACTTCAAAGATATTTGAATTATAATAATTATGGAGAAAATTTCACACAAATCCTTTTATAGATATATGTGTCGTTATTAGGGTACAGTTTGAAATTCTAATCTGTTTGATATTTCTTATAGTTCAATAATTGAAATTATATACATGTTTAAAATATCGTTTTAGTTCTTTAATTAACACTAACATTATGATGCCATTCAATATTTTCAACCAACATGAAAAACTACTTAATGGGAAAATAAAAAAAAACAAAATTATTCTTGGTTTTTTTTTTGACAATGACTTGGGCAAATTAAAAAATTTTTCATTTTGTTTGTATGTTCTAAACTTCGTGTTCTAATAGTGCTAACTATTTTTTTAAGATTCTAAGACAATTTTTCAAATGAAATTTTCATTAATTTTAAAACTTTTTTCAGTTCTTATATCCCAAAGAAGTAATCAATTATTAATCTTATACTATATTTGATTAAAATATTTCTTAAATTTGAATTGAAGTTATATAAAATTTAACTAAAACATTGTCTTAATTTTCATAGAAATTGAATTTTTTACTAATACGAATGTCTTTATACCAAAAATAGTTAATTTTTTTGGTATAATAAAACTTCTTTTCCGGATTTTTTGAAAAATTATGCCATTACGTTGATTTAAAAGGTAAAAGAATTTCAAATTTGCTTGCCGTTTTCGGTATTTATCCTAACTAACAAATTTTTTTTAGTAAATGTTTTGAAGAGATGATCAAATTATAAACGAAATCTTCCTTTGAAACTTGAAAAGCTCAAAATATTTGAATAAAAATTTCTTAATTCGCAATTTTAAATTTGTGAAAGGTTGTAAATATAAAAAAAAAAACAAGTTTTGAATTTCTAGAAAGTAATTAAAGTTAAATTTCAATTATTTTTTTACTTAATAAATTGTTTTAATGAAATTTTACATTCTACGAAATTTTACATTAAAAAATTTTTGAAATACTTAAATCAGGATTTTATGTATAAATAAATAATTTTAAATAAAAATCATTTTCAAATTGCATTAACATTATAATCACGTATACAAAAACATATACCTGGAATCTGTCCCAGACAACTTTAATTATATACAAGAAAAAAGTTTCTCTTTTAAGGATAATAATTTCAATAGTTTTTTTAGATAAATATTATTTTAATTAAAATTTTCAAATATAAAGGCAGTAACACAATCTTGCAGCAAAAAAAGCATCGGCAGCAGCATTTGACAATTTGTCGGTGTAATTTTGATAACAAAATGTTTACACAATTTTATGGCAAAATATAGACAAAATTTGTCATGACAATTATTCAACAAATATTTGTCGACAATTTGTCGGTGTAATTGGGCGCATCCAGACCACCAAGCAGCTTAGACTAAGCGTAAGCTTACTAAGCGGAGTGCTTTGACCGAGCAATGGTGTGGTGTTGGATAGCATGCTACGCTGGCTTTAAATGTCAAAATTGTAATTTTAAAAAAAGTTGTAAGTTTTTCAAATAATTAAAAAAATATTCAATTATTTAATATAAAATAATTAATTTAATAATTATTAATTTTGAAGTATACCTAAATTTGTAAACATAAAAATATTATTTATTAAAAATATTTATTCTATTATAAAAAATATAGCTTACTAGTTAAAGCATTAAAAATTTATGCTCGATATTTTGACAAGTGCTTAGCCATTGAGGGGAAATAAGCTCATCATCCAGAGCCCTAAGCCGTTAGCCGCTTGTAAGCAGCTTAGTGGTCTGGATGCGTCCATTGATTAGGATTGATGAGCAGCGAAGCTGCTGGTGCTGCTCGCTGCCATGTTGTGTTACGTATCATTCAAAAACTGTTTGTTTTTAAAATTTTGCTGCCGCTGCCGCTGCCGATGCTTTTTTGCTGCTAGGTTGTGTTACAGCCTTAAATCTTTTAAAATCATGTTTTGATTTGATAAAATTTTCGAAATTTTTATGATAATTTTCTGGATTTGTCACATTTTCTATCTACAATTTTATTATATTTTTTTTTTCTACAGATTTCGAAGCTTAATTGAATCATAAACTTTTTGTCTTAATTTTCGTGACAAATTGTTGACTAAATTTTACAAAGCAAAAAAAAATTGTAGAAAAAATTATTGAATATAAATTAAAAAATGTCAAACTAATAAAAAAGTTGAAGAAAATTTTTATTTCAAATCTATAAGAGAAAGAGAATTTTAAAAAAAAAAATATTTTCATTTTATTAATTTCAAAATTATAAACGATTTTCTTCAATATTTTTGAAGTCATTAAATAATTTTTTTATTTATTATTTCAAATAACTTACAAGTTTACAGAAATTATATAACATTATTAAGATTATGTGATAAAATACCAATACTTTACTATAAAACTCTTAATTTAATGCAGTAGAAAATTTCACGAAATAAAAAAAAATTTATTACTTTTTTTTTTAAGTTTATGGAATTTTCTAAATACGCGAGAGTAAAAAGTTTAGTATTTTTATAGCTTTTCATTTAATGAAATTTTGCTGGAAAAAAAAAAATAATACTTATTATTTTGTTTTTTATTTTATAGTTTTGCAGTAAAATTGATGGAAAATGGAGAAAATAAAATAGAAATTTTCAATAATATATTAGAAAATTGTTTACAAAAAAAAAATTACATAATTTTAAAAGGTAAAAACAAAAATTTTATTATTTAGTTTATTTTTTTTATGGACCAAAATTATTACAAATTTCATTTACATAATTATATAAATTGTTTTGGTAAAATTAAGTTATTTCCAATTCATTTGGAAAACGTATAAATTTCATCAGAAATTTGTATTATTTTTTTCAATTTTTCCTGAAATTAATTACCTAAGCTGATAAATATATTTGTCTAAAATGCACTGCAAACGGAAGTAATGTGTAATCCATTTTACCGGAAACTGAATTTTTCTATTTGTATAAATATTGAATTCTAGGCCTTAAATACTGGGCCCTAGAGTTTTCATCTATATAAAACGGTGGATATATTTAAAAACCAGAATTAATACGAAAATTTCACTGAATTTATTAATTTTCTATACCTTATACATAATTTGGTGATTATAACCAAAAAATTGTTCATTGTATATATCAAAAAAACCGGAAATTACTTAAATTTTACCGGATATAGAAAAAATTTTTCATAACAAATAATTATGATAAGCGTAAAATTCCTAGAAATTTCCGCAATTATATTTAAAGTTCTTTCTATTTGCCATAAAATAATAAATTTTATTTTACTTAAAATATTTTTTATTTACAAATATTATTTAAATCAAAATATGATAAAAGATTGAACTTTCTTATATAAATTTACTTTTCCCCCAATTTACACCATATGGTTTTGTTGTTGTTGTCGTCCTTAATGGACAACCACTATAAAAAAAAAAAATATATATACCTTCTTCGGACAAAGAATCTGAGTGAAGTCCTTCTAAATCTCCAGGATAAACACACACCCATATAAGGTGAAAAAATAAAATAAGAAAATGGAAAATAAATTCTTAGAAAAATATAATATTAACACAGAAAAATGAAAAAGAAAAATAAGAATTGTTTTTCTTTTACTTTTTTTTTTTAATATATATTAAAGATTTTTCCTATACATATTATACGAGAAGGAAAATTTACCATTGCTTTTATAGTAGAAAAAGTTTATTTATTATTATTATTAGTTTCCATTTTTGTTTATAGAAATAAATTGTATAATAAAATTCATTGTAATTTTTTTTTGTATAATAAAATTTGAAAAGTTTTTTTTTGAATTTCCCAGAGTTAAAGTTCAGTATTGTGTTCGAGTGAAATGAAATTTTAACGCGATCTCCAAAGCTCTACAAACTCTCCTGTGAAATAGCCGTGAAAAAGTTGTGAAAAATATTTTGTAAATAAAATTTGACAAGTTAATTTGGCATTTTAATATTTTGACATTTCAGGACCGTTGAAAGGTCAGTAATTTTATATACTGACCTTTCAACGTCAACTATTCAAATTTTTGATCAAAGGAATCAAAAAAAAAAACTAGCAAATGTCAAAATTTCATCGTGAACACATGAAAAACAATCAGGAGACTTTTGCGCGCCATCTGTTGATAAGCACAAAATTCATTATTTTTTACGATTTTTTCACAATTTTTTCACGCGAGCTCAGTACTACTTGAGCGAAATCAGGAGCGAAATTTTTCATTTCTGATTTCACGATGTCAAATTTGTATGAAAATTTCATTTCACTCGAGCACAATACTGAACTTTAACTAAAAATTGAAGAGTTTATGTGGGGCCCTTTAATAAGGATTTGTACTTTATTTTTCATATTACAAGGAAAAAGGAAATAATTTATATATATATTTTTTTTACGATAAAGGAAACTCTTTTACGATCTTATTCTCTATTATTGTTTTTCTTTATCTTAATTTATTTTCATTTTTTTCTTTTCATTTTTTTTTTTGTGTTATTTTTTAAGATATATATATATTTTATTTATTTATTTTCTGATCCTTTTGGGGGTATATATAGGATAGTAACAGGTGTTAAGCATCAAAACTCATAAATTATATAAATGGCTTTTTGAAAGAATAAAATATATAATATTATATAATATAATAAAAGACTAGTTTTACATTGACGATTTATTTTCATTGGAGAATTTACGATGAAAGATTTTTTTTTGCACAATTTGTCTCATTGTTCAAGGGAACAGGATAATGGGACATACATATATGCTGAGTACTTTGAACAGAGAGAAGTATAAAATCTATAAATATGTCAAATCAAATATAGTTTTCTTAACAGTTTTTTAACAGTTTTTCACCAATTTTTTAACAGTTTTTCAACCGGAAAAGACAGAATCATAAATATACTATGTCAATTTACAAATAGTTTCTCAAGTTTTTTAACAGTTAAGTTCAGTACTGTGCTCGAGTGAAATGAAATTTTCATACAAATTTGACATCGTGAAATCAGAAATGAAAAATTTCGCTCCTGATCGTAAAAAATAATGAATTTTGTGCTTATCCACAGATGGCGCGCAAAAGTCTCCTGATTATTTTTCATGTGTTCACGATGAAATTTTGACATTTGCTAGTTTTTTTTTTGATTCCTTTGATCAAAAATTTGAATAGCTGACGTTGAAAGGTCAGTATATAAAATTACTGACCTTTCAACGGTCCTGAAATGTCAAAATATTAAAATGCCAAATTAAATTGTCAAATTTTATTTACAAAATATTTTTCAAAACTTTTTCACGGCTATTTCACAGGAGAGTTTGTAGAGCTTTGGAGATCGCGTTAAAATTTCATTTCACTCGAGCACAATACTGAACTATATTCAACAGGGAAGTAGCAAAATGTAATAATGCTTGTACATTGTCAAAATATAGTTGTTCAACAGTTTTACAACAATTTATAAACAGTTTTTCAACAAACGTTTTATCTCGTTCAGAAAAGTAAAACAAAAAAAAATTTGAAAATCTAATATAGAAAATTTTCAAATGAAAAATTGTCGACAATATAAAAGTGGTATAAAATATATCAAATAAAATTTCATTTCTAATGGTTTTTTAGTGTTTTCATTAAATCGGAGAGAACAAAAATCAAAATTATTATTTTGGAAACTATAAAAACTAAATACTTAGCAGCTATAGGTAAAAAGTAACCATTTGCTTTTAGTAAAATGTTAGTATAACATTACTACACTTTGTTCTATTTTGCTGGATATTAAAAATTCATCCAGAAAGTAATTATTTTAAAAGAAATTATAAAGTTTTGAATATATAAATTAATAATCAATTATTAGAATAATTTTACTAAAATATATTTTGTAAAATTTTAATATATTAAAAAATAAATTTAACACATTGGCGGACACAAAAAATATCACGTGATTCAGCTAAAGCTGAAACAAAACATTACATGATCGGTCCACTGAAAATGCAGTAAGTGTCCGCGAACGTGTTAAGTGAAAAAATTATGAAAATGTTGGTCCATCAGAGAAGCTAAAATCACCATGGATTAATTCTCTGGAGTTGATATATGAATTATAAAATTTTCACGTTTATGTCTACATAAATGACTAGAATTAATTCAATTTTTATGGTTCATTATTTGGTATTTTGGGCACTGAAAAATTGTTTATTATTTGTTGGAAATTTGGGAGCTTTTATCACTAAAAAAACTAAGCTTTATCCTCTATGTCTCTATTAACATGTGTGAATAATATAAAAAATTTGAAATATTTTTTCACCGGATCAGTCTATTTAAGAGTTAAATTGAATGTAGGAGAATTTTTCTTAGCTCAGACAAATTTCTGGCTTTCAAATTCTTTGGTTAAGTCCAAAATTTTAATCAATCTTAATATTATTTTTTTAAATTTATGAGTCTACAAAGTATAGATTATGGTTATATTTGATAATATTTTTTTTTAAGAAACCAAATTAGGATAATTGACTTATATTTTTGTGAAAAATTGTGAATTGGTTGAGTAATAAATGCGATTAAATCATTTGAGAAAAGATATAATTTTTGCAGTATGAAATCTAACTTAAAACTATTTTAAATTTTTTTGTCATAAATATAGTTTATAAGTTTTTAGTTAATAAACTTTCGCTTGTAAATAGCTTAAATAACCTGTAAAAGGAATGACTGTTTATTCATTGCAAAAACAAAATTTAATGATGATTTTTTCTACATCAAAATTTTTTTACAATCTGTTTTTCTTCTGCTCTGTTGAATTATTATTTTTATTTAGAGTTTGAATTTATGCTTTCTGATACAATTTTTAAAGAAAACATTTCTTCTTCATCATTATTTACAGATCAACAAATTTCTTCTGTTTTTTTTTTTGACAATTTCTTATAAATTTTTGAGATATTATTTCGTAATTTAAGTGTAAAAAGAATATATATTTCTTTGGATGGTAAAGGATGTGTTTCTTTAGAAATGTTTTAGTAAATCTATTGTATAGTTAAATTGTCATTAGAAACACTTGTGATTATTTTGAGATATAAACTATTTTGTATATATAGTCAAACATGTTTGTAATATAAATTAAATTTATTGAGTTATTAGATAAGAATTATAAATATTGTTAAACATGAAGTTTTAATCTTCTAAGGATCTTTTAATTTGTTAAATTTTCGCAATTAAGTTAATAATTTCCAAGAAAGAAGGCAATTTGGTATTTTACTATCCATTTCTCCAATTGAAATTTTCAAATTTTTAGAAGACTTTATTAAATGAAGGATTAAATTTTAATATTATATAACAAATTTTCTTCAATTTGCCAAATAAATGTTTGATACAATTTACATTTTATAATAATTTATGTATTAATTATAATTTGGATAAACAACTATTAAATGCAGGCAAATCTGGGCAATTAATGCTAAATTAGTCATTATAGCCAAATAATTGGAACATAAATTTATCCTTATCAACATCCTTTAATAGTGAAATCAATTTTTATATAGGGTGAATTATTTTAATAGTGAAATTAATTTCTATATAGGGTAAATTGTTATACGATGAATTGCTGCGTCCTGAATGACGAATTGTCTGTGAATCAAATTTCAGGTAATATATATATTATAATTGTCTTTTACGCTTGGTCACCACAAATTCTCTGTATATCCTGGAGACAAAAAGTAATGGTTGACAGGTTCGAAAGACTATCTACAACATCCGAACCCCATATGTACTGACATGTGATAGTGCTTGTCACATTCGTACACTAGATGTTCCAGTGTCGCTTCTTTAATATGTATTTACTTAAAAAAATTTTAAAATTATCTTTCAATTGTAGTCAGTTTTATTTTTACTTAAATTATAAAAAACAGTATAATGTTTTTTTATGTTTTATTCTAAGTTTTATTTATAAAATTTACTAGCAATAACCTTCAAAAATTCCTTTATATACGAGTATACAATTTTAGTTTTAATATTTATTAAGTTTAAATCGTAAATTTACAATCTGGAACTACACACTAAATACTAAATAAAACTTAGAACATGTACAACATTATACTATATACATGACTTTTATTTTAGTGTTTATAAACATTAAATTTTATGTATGTACAAGATATTTCAATTTATTAACAAATAAAAATAAATTTTATTTTGATTTTCGGTAAAATAAATAAAACAATTACATAAAAATATATTTAATATATTATTTTACATATTTCAATTAAACTTATTACAATAATAAAAAAATTATATTGTTGATATAATGTATATACACTAGCGTATCCTTTTGACAGAAACTTGAATAGGATATGCATTTCTAGTATTTGTAATTCTCTGAATTACTCCTTCAGTGATTAATTTTGGTTAACTTCTATCCGCAACATTCATAGAAATGTAATATTTTTCTATTAATGATAAAAGTAAGTGTGAGTTGAGTATGGCTATACTCATTAGCATCTTTACGTATTCTACATCAAACTGTAGGTATTTTAATTACCTTTAATTCAAGATAGTATACGTGGCTATGCGGCCCTCGTAGTCCATACGCAGTTGGCTTCTATCCACAACATTCATAGAAATGTAATATTTTTCTATTAATGATAAAAGTAAGTGTGAGTTGAGTATGGCTATACTCATTAGCATCTTTACGTATACTACATCAAACTGTAGGTATTTTAATTACCTTTAATTCGAGACAGTATACGTGGCTATGCGGCCCTCGTAGTCCATACGCAGTTGGCTTCTAGCCACAACATTCATAGAAATGTAATATTTTTCTATTAATGATAAAAGTAAGGGTGAGTTGAGTATGGCTATACTCATTAGCATCTTTACGTATACTACATCAAACTGTAGGTATTTTAATTACCTTTAATTCGAGACAGTATACGTGGCTATGCGACACTCATAGTCCATACCCAGTTGGCTTCTAGCCACAACATTCATAGAAATGTAATATTTTTCTATTAATGATAAAAGTAAGGGTGAGTTGAGTATGGCTATACTCATTAGCATCTATACGTATACTACTTCAAAATGTAGGTATTTTAATTACCTTTAATTCAAGACAGTATACGTTACTATGCGACACTCGTACATATAGAAATGTAGTATTGTAGTAAATTGTCTTTACGGTTTTAGTCAGTTTTCTTTTTTTCTAATATTTTTTATTTTTTTAGTAAAACTACAAAAAATTCTAATTACATTTTTCATATTTAATTCATTTCTTCATCACAATTTTGTTATTTCATTGCCATAAATATTACAGAGAGAATATAAATTTTAAAAACTACATTCTAGAAGAACACAATGTTATCATCAGAATTTTCCAAAAAAAAAAAAAATTAATTTAATATAACATGATACATAGAATGTGAAATTGAAATAGCACATAAAAATTCTTTATAAAGTGTAGACATAAATAAAGAATTGTTTGACACAAAAAACTTATATGAAAACTTATAAATTTTTGTGTAGTTTTTTAACATATAAGTTTTTCGGACAAGTAATATGAAACTATGAATTTGAAATTTCCAATTTTTTTACAAGAAAAAAACTATATATTCTTTTCTAATTTATATTTTTGTAATTGAATTTCTACATTATAAAAGATTTTTAGTTATGGATAGTCAATTATCTTTGGATTAAGTTAGAAAATATTGAAAAATTTCAATGATATACTACCGATATAGTCAAATATTTATTTTTTATGATAGAAAAATCTTAAAATAAAATTATTGTATATAAATTGAAATTTAATTAATGAATTGAATTTTTCCAAAAACAAAAATAATTACTAAACAAATATTGGTTTTGGCTATAAATCCTTGACTAAAATAGAATTTATCTTCAAAAAAAACTTTTTGTGTTACAGATTGTTCAGTTAAACAATCACTAAAATTGAAAAAGTTTATTTGGTTAACCATAAAAACATAAGATTTTCATTTCCGAGAAAAAATCGCGCGTAATATAGAAAATGCAAAATTTCTAGAAATTTATTAAATTCAAACTTAATAGATTTTTGTCAAAACCACAATTTTGTAAATTTTGACTTTCGTAAAGTTGAAAAATTAAATTTGTGGATACTATAATGTAAAAATTGAATTTACAAAATCAAATATTAAAATATGTTACCCATAGATTATTCTTTTATTTTATGTTTGTGGGGTAATTAAATGACATAGTTTTTTATATGTTGCAGAAAGTTTTTATAATGAAATTAAAGTTTTATTGAAAATTTCGACTATTATATAATTTTTTTGTTATTGTAGGCGACAGGGTGAATTTAAGTTTTATGAAGGTTTATGGACACAAATACAGAGTGGTTAATTTAATTTCATCGAAAAATTAAAATGAAACGTAACAATAATAGCTGAAATACATGTGCAGAATTTCTGCACGCAGCGCTGCATGCAGCGACGCAATTAAAATACATGTGCAGCTTTTTTTGGCATAATTGAAATTTTTTTTTATAAATATTTTTATATTTAAGTATAAATATTTTTGTAATTTTTATTTTGTTTGTTGAAAGTAAAATCATTTTGTTTTATGAACTCTATTAATTTTTCCTCCATTTTGAAAATAAATAAATGAAAATAAATCAAAATATTGATAAAATTGTCAAATTTCAACGTCATTTTTAAATTTTATTTTCGCAAGTTGTCAGTCTGAATGTTTTGTGTTGTGGCAACACTGCCGCTGCGCAGCGAAAGTAGAAATAGAGACGTCCGCTGCATCCGCTGCATGCAGTGCAGAATTCCATGTATTTGGTTCCATATAAAACCGTGTATTCTAATTTATTTTTGCTGCTCTGCATGCATAATTCTGGACATGTATTTCCAGCATAAATTTAATTTTATCATTTGACATCGATATTCTTTTATATATAGTAAAACAATTTTTGCTTTCGAAGTTATACATAAAAATTGAGTAACTGATTTCATTAATATAATTATTCCTGATTTTATCCATATTTTCTGTATATCCTGGAGACAAAATTTGACTATCTACGTACTAGAAATAGAGAAACAACCCAGGGAAATATAATACATAAATATAAAAAATTCTGGAAAAATCATATATGATTAAGATTATAAAAAATTCAGATAAAATTTTTTTTTATATAAATTCCCTAAAGTTCAAAGCTCTTTTACACATTTTCTTCAAAAATTCCTTATTTTGGTACATATATACTCGTTCTATTTTTGGTATTATATAAAATATTCTCAATTTTTTTACAATTTCTAAATATAGTTGTCGTGTCTGACACAATATATTAACAATTTATCATGTTACAAACATTTTAGATAAAAATACCAACAGAAAAAAAAAGACTTTTTACTTTATTAAATTAACGATTTGTCACTCTCTCTCTGTATACAATATTCAAAACCAGTTAGGGAGAAATGAAAGTAAAATGAAAGGCCCTTAAAAAACGACCTAAATGAAATTTAAAATAACAAAAAAAAAAAAAAAAAACAATATTTTCTGCTGATGTAAACGCAAAACACGTAAATAAAAGATTTAACAATAATTGGCCATCACGAAAATATATATATATAAATATAATAATAATTGACATGAAAAATGTATGTGACAACATTAAAAAAAAATTATTTTTTTTTGGTTCCTTTTAAGGAAAAAAAAGGACATGTTTTAAATACAAATGATAAATGATTATTTTACACTGAAATATTTTTATCTTTATGTATTTTACTTTTGTTTTACGTTTTTTTTTCTTCATAATGTACTAAAGACAAATATTGTTTTTATTAAGTTTGATTGGTATAAATTGATAGAAAAAGGATTTTATTTTAAAATAAAATTTATTCGTAATTTATTTGAAATTTTTTTTTATGAAATGAATTTTCAATTAAATATCAATTTATTAAATTAATCATTATATATAGTTTTTATCTATATTTATATATGGTGTTTAGGACAGATATAAATTAATTTGTGTTATTAAATTTAATCAATATTTAAAGTACTTCACAATTTGCAATATGATAATCTTATCTATATCATCAAATTGTATTTGATATATTATATAGACCCACTATCTGCGCCAAATTTACTTTAAAGATGAAATTTATCACATTTACTATAATTTCTTTGCTACAAAAATTGTAATGGAATAAAATATTATTCCTTCTATCATAGACACAATTGTATCTATGCTTCTATTTAGATACCATTGTAAATTTAATAAATTTCTTATTTTATTGGCTCAACAGTACAATGAGGGCCTTATACCTATATTATACCTATTAGTGCTTTTCTCTGACTGACATTATGTTTTAACTAATATTAATTTTATTATGAATTTCTCTCTATCGGAGAAATTATTTATTGCAAGCAAAAATCTAATAGATCTTTAAAGTAAAGTCAATTATTGCCAGTAGTTAGACTTGATCATTTTACCACTTTCATTAGTATTAAAATTTAGGAAATATTCTACTCATTTAAAACTAAATCAACTTAGGACTAATGATATAATTTTCTTATTCAATTGCTTATGTGTATCCCTAATAAACGAACTTGTATCCCTAATAAACGAATCTGTGTTAGTCCCTTAAATCCATAATTTCACATCAGTCAACTTCAGCTTAAAACGATATCGATTATGCTTTACAATTATACAGTAACCAATGGCCAAACCAGGCTATACTCAATATTATAAATGACAATACGAGCTATAACCACCGACTAAAATGATACTTCACGAAAATTTCAATAAATTTTTATGTATGTATAACTTAGGGCGTGTTTCATAATTACAACTGGGTGTAGTGCAGGTGAGGTGCAGCCACTATCCGTGTAGTACACTTCAACTACACCGATAGAGTGCTACACCGAAAAAATTAACTTAAAACTATTTCACAACAGTTTTCTTTTCTTTTTGCTTATTGGTTGGATTGTCAATTGACAGCTTGCTACACCATCTGATCCTCAATTTCAAGTTAGTGTAAAAAGTGTAGCAAAAGTGCGCTACACCCTAGCTACACTTTCAGTTATGAAACAGAAAAGTGTAGTACACTTTTTGAAAGTAGTGATTCTGAAACAGGGTGTAGCTGCTTGACAGTTCGGTACCCTAAAAGTTGTAATTATGAAACACGCCCTTAAACTCGTAAATGGAATTGAAATTGACTGTCGCGTTAATCCGTAACAAAAAATGTGTTAATAAAATGTATGTGCGGGTATAGTAATATAACTAATAATAATATTAGTAACAAATTTTGGTATATAACATAAATGTCATATCTGTTTTTTTTTTTGTTGCATGACCCTTAGGTAATATATATTTCTGTTGTTCCTATTTTAACTCAATTATACCAAATCCAATATACATTTATCATACTAGAAATTAATATTTAAAATAATAAAATGTAAAAATTTTTTTATAATCAAAATTGTCGATAAATAAATTAATTAAATATTTTTATAATTAATAATATTTTATGCAAAAGATATAAGAACAATAAATGAAATTATATGGTTTTAATAAAATTATTTGTGGATGTGGTCTATTGAGTGGAAATCCGCAATTAAATAATAATTATAATTTTTTTCTGTTTAAAATATAAAATATATATGTATGTAGTAAATATAAAATTGATAAATTAAATTTTATGCGGGAATTCTCGATAAATTTTTGTGGTTTAAAACACATTAAAAATATAATAAATTTGTTTTTTTTTTTCAAAATTTCAAATGATTTTTTCAATGGTAATTTGAGTTTGTACAAAATTTCAATAATTTCAATATGAAAATCAAAGTTAAAGTGAATTTGAATCATTGAGAATTTAACTATGCCAGTCGCATATCCTTTTTTTTATAATCAAATTTCAATGAATTTAGTTATATTGTACCACATGAATTTTTCAATCTTTTGATTTCATATAGAAATATTGGGAAATTTGATTTACATGTGAAATATAAGTTCATACTTTATCAATTTAATTTTTTAGTATAAATTTTTAGTTGATTTCTAATTAAACTTGAAATATCATTACCACTATTACTTTTACTATATGAAATATCCAATGTCCTCTATGTATTTCATTTATAAAATGATTTCTTTAAAAATCCTTGTATCCTTGTTTATTTATCAATAATAATTTCTATAGGCATACACACGCTAAAATATGTTTTAATGAAATCAAAATATTTATTTGTAACACACCTGAAGAAATATTTACATACGAAGATTATATTTGTTTAAGTCGCAAAAAAAAAAAAATTTATATATTTTTGTCCAAATTACCATCAGAGACATTGGCCACCTTTAATCCTTAATGGTTTTAGTTTTTCAAATTATGTTTGTGTTTTTTTTTTTTACGGTTCGGATTATAAAAGATTTTTTTAGGCCTCCCAAAATGTAAAGATAATCTGGGAGTTTTTTTTTTGTGTGAGATGAAGAGTAAAACTTTTTGTAAATATACAAATATAAACTGAATTGCTGCGTGTAGTAGTTTCATATTCATTCGATTTTCATGGTTGCGTAAGTCACTATAATAGTACAATAAATATATTTCCTTTCTGTTAGTTAGTTACTGTTCCACGCCAAGTAAAACTTTAAGTATTAAAATTAAGTTTTTTTTTTCGGAAATTACCGCCTCTAGTGGGAATTTGTGAAGTTAAATTCCCAATATTTCTATGAAATACTAAATACTCTTAAATACCTTACCCATATACGTGCGATCACACAATTAATCACATAATATGGGCGTGGATATTTACTATATATGCTTATTGACCTTGGATATTTACTATATATTAAAATTATACAATTTTAGAAGAACATATGTTTTCGGCAAAAAGCATATAAGTGCCATCTATAGGACGAATTTTAAATTTCTGTAAATTACGTTTTATTCTATGAAATTTCTGTCAAGTTTTGTCCTAATAAATATCTTGTGTTGAAATTAAGCTTTCCAACACATGATTAATTTACTTACAATATCAATATTTACTATGTTAAATAACGAAATTCATATTGCTTACAACCAATATGGACATGACAGACGAACAGAAAAGCGTTAACAAAAGTTCTCAAAAAACCCTAAAAAGCTGTAAAACAAATATTTCAAAGTCAAACCGAAAAACAAAAATTTTTATATAAAATAAAAGATTTTATCGTTTATATACCAAAAAAAAAGACGATATATTGGATAAAAGTAACACAGGTGCGTGCTCAAGTGTTGTAAAAACATATTTTCCCTTTTTATTTATTTCAAATTAATATAAAATATCCTCTTTTTTTTAGGGCTTTTTTAAAAAAAAAATTCCTTTATGTTAACGCTTTTCTGTCCGTCCGTCTGTCCGTCTGTCCGATGTAAACAATAAAAACCAGTTATTTCACATAGTTACTGTACACACAAGTTTATGATAGACCCACCGATGAAAAGCTTGATTTATTGAGAACCAGATGTAATTGATATAATTTTAAAATTCGGCCGGTAGACGGTGCTATTCACATTTTGCCAAAACATGTTTTTCCGAATAAAAATTTAATTTTATATAGTAAATGTGCACCAAAAATGAAGTGTGACTACTCGTTGGAAAGGTAATTAAAAGTAGAACACGATGCCAGTAACCGTATTTCAAATTTTTACCGATAGAGGCGCTGAATAATAAAATATATAAAATGTTAATTTTTAAAATGTGATTTCCAATGGTCAATAAGCCCCTAAAATTAAGTTTAATGTCCCATCTGAAAGGTAGTAGGTAGTAGTATAAAATCACAGTTATTATAATTTTAATTTCTGCAACATAATACTCAAAATATGCATTTAAAGTAGATAATTTAAAAAAGCCCATGATTATAAAACTACTGATCAGTAGTTCTGCTGCGCGGCATTTTTTTTTTTATATATTTATATGATTATTTTATGTTTTTATGCTTTTTTATTTATTATAATATTAATAAGTTTTCCTAAATTATTATTATTATTGATATTCTGTAGGCGATTCATATACTTAAATGTGATTATAATTTTATGTAATAAAAATTATTTTTGGTATTATACATTAAATTGATAGAATAAAATAGAAAAATTTATGACTGTTTGACCGTCAACGAACGATGATTTTTTATACATATATTTGTATATATGGAAAATTTGCATCTCAAATTGTTTTGGTTGCAATTGAATGGTGGATTTTGTTGTATAACAAATTAGTCTGATCAGTTTATACCTTACACATTGATCGAAATAGGAAAAATACAACATGCATGCGGTGACATTTTGTATAACTTCTGGGCTTTATGATGAATATCCTTGGTACTGAAATTACTATCAGGATCAGACTTATTTACAATATCAAATACTCGTTAGAGATAAAAATGCAATTTCCGGTAAAATTTACATGAATAAACTTCAACTTCCGATATAATTTATATGACACTTCCGGTTTGGAACAATTTTGTGGTATTTTTTCTCTCTCTGAGAAATTAGTATTATGTGATGTTTTCTCTGAAAAAAACTCGTATTAAAGCCTTCAAATCTATAATTTCATTTGGTGGAATGACAAATATAATACAACTTCCGGTGAAATTTACATTATCACTTCCGGCTCTGGCAGAACTTAGCTCTGTGAAATTAGTACTAATACTTCCAATTTCAATTTTCACCAACTAAAATGCGTAATTAAATTTATTATGCTCTACTGGTACTGACTATAGTGCAAAATCCTTAAGGCTTTAAATAAACTCTTATAGTGGGCGAAAAATTAATTGTAAATTTATTTTTTTTAACTTGAAATCACATTTTGAATGTTTAATAACTTTATTTACGTATATTTATATTTTGTTTCTAATCAAAAATTATTCATATCCATTATAAAAATAATATATGTCTCATCACATTAAAAGGATATAAAATTTTAATTTTCTATATTTCCTTTTTAATAATCTTTGACATCCTGTCATAATTCTGATATTACCATATTATATTATAATTTTATTTAATGTACAACATCATCATCATCATATATAATAACATAAAAAAAAAATCCTCGTACCACATCATTATCATAATCGAATTTGTTTTAACTGATGCGCGAAATAAATTTCTTATTTTTATTCAAAAAACACTGTCAGGATGATTTTTTTTATAACTATATATTATTTTCGTCAAGTATAATTCAAATTAGTATTGGAAAATTGTTTTAAAAATGAGTAAATATTTATACTAAAAATATTTTATAGTAAAAGAATTATTCTTAAATATAATCACAATTATTTGTTATTTAAGCTGTTGTTAAAGTTTAAGAACTGCAAAATTAAACGATTAGTTTTAAAGGATTTTATAAATTTGTAATAGAACTAAGACTAAATTACGCCAAGAAACAACTGCAGCAATAATATAGTTGACCCATTGTCGTAAAATGCTTTATCAAGCATATATTCAATGATAATTAAAGCAACAGTGGCCTATGTGAGGAAGGCAGTAAAGAAACGTGCCTGATTTATATATTGAAATTGTAGAAATTATGTAATTAGTTTAACTATAAATTTTACTGAATGCTACTTTACAAAATACTCAAAAATTTAATTTTAATTAGTAAATATTTATAGTAAATATTTACGTAAAATGATCGGATTCTGATGGTGAAATAGTTTGTAAAATGGCTTCATACTATAATGAAATAGGATGATTGCTTAATTCCAAGTCTATAATGATTAGATTTTCACTTAATTTCCATAATTTACCAAATTTTCTTTACTTTATATTATATTAAATAATTATGGTGAAATATTTTTTTTTTAACTTTAATCATTTTAGTTTTATTTTAAATTTAATTGAAATTTATTTACGTTTCTATGATGGATAAAGTGTTGGAATTTATGTCGGTTTCAAATAAATTTTGAAATATAATAAATTATTTTTAGTATATATATTTTTTTAATAAATTAATTCGATTTATATAATTATTGAAATTAATTTGACTGAAATTAAATATTTGTAATAATAATACAAAATATTAAAACAATAAAATAAAATTTAATTATTTAAATTACATAATTATTTTTTTCAAATGCGGTATATACAAAATTCAAACAGGATCAATATAAAATTACATTATTATAAATATTATAATATCAAAATTAATTTAAAATAATTATTATTGTCAGTTTGGGAATTAATATAATGCTATTAACTTTAAATTTCATAATAAAAAAACAGATAACATTTTCAAAATTACATTATACCATAGACCAGTGGTTCTTAACAGGTGTTCCGCGGAACACCACTGTTCCACCGATTTGTAAAAAGTGTTCCGCCCAAAATTTGAACAGTTATTTAAGACGAAAAAAAAAATCAATAACCAAGTATTCAAGTATATTCAAAACCAAAATCAATAACCAAGTATCATTAATTTTCATTTTATCACCTTTACTTGTACGTGTGCTACATTTTGTCTTTTTGAATGACAAATGACAGAGTCTGTGACTTAGATGCTAAAACCTGAATCAGAGGTACATCACAATCAAAATATTGCTTCAGCGTTTCAAGATTATCATTTCGTATCAGATAGAGCGCGGGGAAGGCATAAAGTTATTGTGTCAGGGAATGGAACCATATGATAATAGTGGTTTTTATTTATGTATTATTCAATATAAAATATATACTTAAATTTTATAATGGTGTTCCACAAAAATTCGATCAAATTCATGTGTTCCGTGGTTCTAAAAAGGTTAAGAACCACTGCCATAGACACTATGATTATACTAATATTAAATTTTAATTTTAATTTTCAACTTATTGCATAGTTTTAGGCATTTCATTTAATCAAATATTTCGAAAATTTACAATTTACAAATTTTTAATATTATTATTTAATTATTTATATACCCAAAATTAGTCTATTACAGGAAATAAATATAATTAATTTAATTATACATTAATAAAATTGCAAAATTATTGATTTATTATTTATTATATAAATGAAAATGTATATTAGCAATAAATATTCATTTCCTCACCACAAAAGAGAGAAAAATTCAAGCATCTATCATGGGTTATAAATTATATTGGAATACTTTATTGTTACTTTGTTATTCTTATAAAGTTTTTAGTAGGTAAAGTATTAACGCTACTATGGTCGTCTAACGAAAATTTACGAAACTTTTTTTTTTTTTTATTTTATCAAAATAATGAAAAATTATATTTTCCTTTTTTAAGGGGGTGGTAAAGAAAAAACTTTTTTATATAAAAATTATTATGTTGTATACTAAAAGTTATCAGATTGATCAATTGATTTATTTAATTAGGACAAAAGTGAGAGAAAACAAAAACAGTATTTATATATGCAGTCAACGTTCATCAAGTCGAATCCGAAAAATGAGTTGAGAAAAAATTCGATTTTGCGGAAAATTGTGAGTTAAATGAAATCTTAACATTAAAGTAAGAATTTCAAATTCACATATAGTAAAGGGATTGGAATAGTACGCGCTTCCCAGTTAAGGAAAATTTTGAAGAATTTCGACAAAGTTCGACATATAATGTACACCTAGTCGTATACGCAACTAATTTTCAAATATGAGGTCTCAATGTACCACTGACGGTACACAGAATTACACCAGCTTCACAAAAATCAAATATCTTACATCAGAAATTAGTGTAAAATTAATATATGTATATACATATAACCACAGACGAATTATTTTCACTGAATCTAATGCAACCCAAAACTCGCATCTTGCAAGTGAAAACAATATTTTCCAATTACCAAAATTAATTTATTAATTTAATTAATGATGTTAAAGAAGTTTTGACTTTGGTAAGAAATATTAGATATTTTCGAGATTATTACAGAATTTCGAGAAAGTTATCGACTTATAGTATAGTATAATATTTTAAGGAAGTTTGACTGTGTTTATACATATAGAAAAGTTGTTGAAAGTCTCAAAAATTGATTATAGTTACAAAAAAGTTTTCTTCCTTTTTATTTCTACGATAATTTTGTGAATGTTATTCAACTTATTTTTTTTTTTTATTATTATATGTACAATTAATGACACAGATACTTTAATTAAGTTTTATTATACTTTTATATACTTTATTAATTTTATATTCCAAGCATAGAAAAGGATCTATTTAAGAAACAAATGATTGGTATATTAATTTGAAAAAAACAATATAAATATAATATAATTCATAATGTGTCAATTCACATGACTGAATTTAAAATTATAAATCATTTTGTCTGCCTGCTGGTCCATAGACTCGACTCACATTTAAAACCATAATTTTTATAAAAATTTAATTTCTTTTGCTAAAAAAAACAAAAACTAATAGTCACAATTTCACAATTGTCTTTTTCGAGTATTTTTTTTTTTTTTTTTGCTATGTGACAAAAAGGTATTTTTCAATTTTAAGTAAAAAAAAAAAAAAACAAAATGGTTTTTTTTTGTTTTATTTGCTTGCTCATTCATTTTTATGATGTTGACGAGAAATATATATTTTCTATGGTATACAAAAAGCTATTAATCTCCTATGTTTATGATGGTTTTCTTTTTTTTTAGATTATAAAATGCCATATTTTAAAAAAGGGGGTGGTATGCCAAATATAATATTTTTCATTAAAATTGTTTAAAAAAAAAAAAAAAAATATTAATAGTTTTAAAGGAAAAGAGAGAAATAATAGTAATAAAAATTTAATATATATAAAGATTTGTGCAATATCATAAATTAAAATGAAATTGTTTTAAAAATATAGTATATAGCAAGTAATATTGTAAGAGTTTTTAAATTTATTTGACATATTTCATAGCATTTTTTTATTAAATTTTATAGTAAAAAAAAAAATGTTTTAAATTAAATTTAAACCATGGAGGAATATTTTAGAAAAATTTATACTATATAGAAAAATTTTTCTATTAAATAAAATTTATCTTGACTTTTATAATGAGTTGTTACGCCAGTGTTATAGAAAATTTTCCAGCAGTCCAAGAAAAATATTTACCATATACAGTTGCTCACAAAAGTATCCGGCCGCACCCTACTTGGTTCAAAAAATTTTATATTTTTCAGTTCATTTTCAATTAAGTATTTTTTTTTTTAATATTTGCTGTAATAAGACTTTACTCTAATGCACTTTATAATACTAGAAAAAACATAATGAGAAAAAATGAATTAATTATCAGAAAAACTTACACAGCTGTACGAACTCATAACAAAAATTCACACTAAAGTATCCGGCCACTAAGTGTGTGTATGCATACGGGGGACTTCGGCCCAAAATAAGTTTAGTTACCAAAAAAGTTTCCAAATATAGTGCGTCATTCAAGAAAAATTGCATTTCCGAATTATGTATTTAATTGTTTGGTTGTCGATTTTTTCTGAATTATATTTAATTTTGATATTTCTATGATTGGATTATAAATTACAAGACTAAATTATGTTAAAAAAAAAATTAATTATTTGTTTTCTGATATTTAAAACAGAAAGGAGACCATCACGATTAAATTTGAATCAAAAATGAAACCATCACGATTGAATTTGAATAACGTCTAAGATTAATATTCTACTGAATAAAAAAAGGTGACCGGATACTTTTGTGAGCAACTGTATATGTTTATGTTTCTTTATTATTAATCCAATCCAGGCACAGAGCCCATAAAGATTGTTATACAGATATATACAAAATGATTGTTAACTAAAATAAAATAAAAACTTACGACTAATTAGTACATTTTAGTAAATTTAAATTCAAAATAAAAAATTTCAAAAATGTATTAAAGTATCACCTTGCTTTGCCGTCTTTCGTTGCCCATCTCAAAAAGGAGTTTAAACAAAAAGTAAATACAAAATGTAAAAGGTAGGAACAGTGGACTATAGTGTGATAACACACTCCCATACCAAATGAGAAACTAGTTGCGTAAAACCCAATGAGAAACTAGTTGCATTAAGGATTAAATAAATTGAGCAATTGGGATTTTAATCGAGTTGTAGATAAATTGAATCTATACGTAAAAACACCGGAACAATAGTGTTAAACAGCCTGGAAACACGCACAAAGAATGATTTTCCTAATATCGAAGTTGAAATTCTTTGATAAAATATACATATGATAATTTTTAGTATACATATTTGTAAATTTTCATTAATTCGTTCTAGAAATTATTATTTTAATGTGAATTTCTAATTTATAGTCAAGTTAATATATTTAATGACGATCTGCATTAATCGATTTTAGTTACTAAACATTTTTCTATTAATAGGAAATTTAGAAAGAAATTTGTAAAAAATATGAAGGGAAAAGGTTAAAAATAAATATTTTTCCTATAATTTTTTATATTCCGAATTATTTAGTATAGTAACACCAAGAATATTCTCCATTCATTTCATTTATAGTTGCAATATTTTACATTTATATTACATATTTTTATAAGTATATTTAGCTAATACGAAAAACAATTATTTAATTTTGTAAAATTGATAGTTTGGTTAGGTTTCACATTATGGGTTGGGTATAGAATACTGTATTACGTAAATCTGTATTGTAAAATTCTAAATTACAAAATTCTGCGTAAAAAGGATGATACGCGTTTTCATAAACGCAGTATGATCACAGTACTGCAATGTTTTTATGGTAGTTTAATCAACGAGACGGAAACCAGTCGACGGAAGGAGCATTGGTTAACCTAAATTTGTCCATTTTTCACTGTCTCGATAGTCAAAATACCAGTAAAAAGAATTAATACATTGCAGTACTGCGATCATACTGCGTTTATGAAAACGCCCGATATATCGCGGATTTTTTAATTGAATTTTGAAATACAGTATTTTTTACTACAGAATTTTGTTATACAGAATTTTAAATTACAGAATTTACAAAAAATACAGAATTTTGTAATTACAGAATCTTAACATACATAATTTTGTTCCGATCCCCATTTAGTTGCATCAAAATTTTTCATAGAGAAGGCGATGTTAAAAAGGAAATGTGGGTCAGTTTTTATTAGTTAATCTATTAGCAGCTTTTCACAAAAAAAAATGTGAACTTAATATTTCATGTTTTAAATAAAATTACTGCAATTAATATTTCCAAAAATGATAAATATAAATACTATAATATAAATATTTAGATTTTACAATAATAAAATATATAATTATAATTTATATAAAATTATGCACAGTAGAAGAAGTTTAGAAAATTAAATTTTTCATAACCATTTTTTTTTGAAATCCTAACAACTAATTTCATTGAAAATTAAAAATTTACTATAACAAAATCTTCTATACATTCAAATGTGTATTTATATAATTGATATATACATTCTTTCTCATTTATGAATCGAAAATATTGAAAAATATGTACAGAAATATTTTGGAAAATGATTTATACTTATAGTTTCATGAGAAAAGTCAAAGTTCAATTCATTCTTCATTTTCTCTCTAAAATATTCTATTCAAAAGTTTCATTTTTGTTTTTTTTTTGGTAAAATTTGAATAATATTTTTATTATATATATCAAAATTTTCTGTTGTAAATTAATTTTCTTAAAATTTTCATAAAATTCTTCATAAAATATCAAAATATATAATTTTTGTGTTACATATTTCATATATATTCAATATTTCTGAAAAAAAATATAATTATTTCATAAATTGAATCTATTACATATATACAAAATTTTTGAATTTTAAGGATAAAATAGAATGAAATAAAATTTTCCTATTTTTATGAAAAATTATTCTATATGAATAAAAATCTATTTGATCTAAATAAATTTAATTATTTTCAAATTGCATTTTAATAAAAAATGAAAATAAAACTATACCACATAAAGAAATAATTTTATTGAATTTGAAAAGTTATATAAAGTTTATAGTCTTCCTTTTACCACAAAATTAAGTTTCTATTGTAAAATTTTCTGGTATATATAAACTCATTATATAGATATAGTATACATCATACTCATACAATGGTTTAATATGCTTCTGAAAAAATTATTATTGAAATCTTAACATTTAACATTTTTTACAATCTTTTAATCATTTTGTAGAATTATGTTTATAAGTTAATTGTCAATTAAATTGTGATAATTTTTGATTTTATGTTTCTGACTTTTGTGGTATATAAGAAGCAAAATATCATTTTCAAAGTTATAATTTACTTTTATTTTGTATAGAACATTCCGAAACTCAAATAGGATCAAAACTCAAATAGGATATAGATAAATAAATAATAATTTTAATCACAAATGTCAAAAAATAAAGTTATATAATTTAAATTGTGTGATCTGGGTAATTTTGTTTGTTTCTTAGTGTCAAAATTTGTTTGTTAGTGGTGACAACATTTATTTCTATGGAGTCAAAATTTCCTATTTACTGTCAAAAATAGTTTCTTGGTGTCAAATATTATTTGTTGGTGTCAAAATTTCTTTCACTTTTACTGATAATATATTGAAAATTGCTCTGAATATTATATGTTAGCTTGTAAAAGTACAAAATTATGCATTAGAATGACTCTAGGGCTAAAACTATAATGTATTACGTATAGTAAGTGTGTAAATGAATTTAATTTTGTCATAATATAACCAATTAATTTTGATACCAGATAAATAGAATTGACAAAATTAAATTAATTTTGTAATCTGTCAAAGATTATTATTTCATGATAACAAGTTTAATGCATATAACAAATTTTACTTTTTTTTGAAGCTCAATTAAAATATTTTCGATAGTCTGTAAATGGAAAAATTAATTTATTTATTTGGTAAAATTATATAATAAAATTTTCTGTACAATCAATACAATACCAATCGGAATGAAGCTTTTTTTTTCCATAGAAATAATTACTTTAAATTCCATTTTCAAAAAAAAAAAATAGAGCAATAAATATTTTTCGATGTAGGGTAGAATGGGGTGCATTCGTCACTTTTTTTTTAATTGTAATTTTAAGAAATCCAGAAAAAGCTTAAAAATTTACGAAAGTTCCCCGAACTGGGGTAGCTAAGGCACCTTATGGGGAACATTCGTCAAACATTTTATTTAGAGGTATGAATCGCAAATAATTATCTAAACATATTATAATAACATAATTATTTAAAATTCATTGCATTTATTTCTGTTTATCTGATGTACTTACGAACCATAAATTGCTGTAATTTAAATACTAATGAATGGGTACATTCGTCAAATATGATTGACAACGTACAACTGCAAAATTATAGTAATCAAAAGACGATTGAAAAAGGGTACTTCATAATTTTTTTGGGAATTTTAATTCACAATTAAATCGGTCAAATTGAAGTAGACACACATGTAACCCATTGACGAATGCACCCCATTCTACCTTACTAATTCAAATTTTGTCAATAATTTAATATTTTATTTCAAAACATTTTTTCCAAAAAATGATAAGTGATAAAAATTGAAAAATACTTGGAAAAACTAAATTAGAGAAAATTTATATAACAAAAATTTGAAATCATTCACAAAAATTTATTATATAATTTCTATGATATAAAGGCCCAAACAGAACCAAAGATACAACGGAAAACTGAATTTTTTCCACAAATTTTTTTTTATTAATAAAAAATATTTATTTTTTTATCAAAGTCACACGAAATTTATAAAATATTTTTTTGCGCAACGACAAAATTAGAAATAGATACTAAATCGACGACATCGACAATGTCACTTGACGCCAACGCCGTGATTGTGCGAGCAGCACAGAATATATTTACGTAAATTCTAATTTGACTGGCGTTGTGTAGTTTGTCGTTGTATCTTTGGTTGTGTTTAGGCCTTAAACAAAAAAAAGTGATTAAAATATTTGAAGTAGATTTTCTTTTGGAAAAAAAATTGTTTTTGCATAAAATTATTTAAATTTTCCAAACAAATACAAAACTTTACATTATTTCTTGAATTTATGTATAATATTATATATTTTTTTGGTTATTTTCTATATTTTGTTTAATAAATTTTTTACAAGAAATTTTAACAAAATTTATTTATAAAAAATCTTCACCATTATTTTCTTCTTATATATATATAATATTTTTTCCTATTCCTTTTTGTGTAAAGTTATTTAGTTTCGAAAAAGAAGAAAAATGAAATTTATACATAAAATAAAAAAAAATTATGTTGAAAATGGATAGCTTGTTATTTATATTATTAATAAACAAAAACCGTTGTTATTAAAATATGCCACAAACAGTTTTTCGCCATTATAAGTTATAGAATTATTAAATTTATTATATTTTATAGAAAATTTTCATTATTTAAATTTTTATGAAAAAACATAATAAATACTTTAAGGATATTTTTTGATGTTGCTATCAAAGAGAAAGAATTTTAGTTTTGCAATATTTTTTTTTTTTTTTGCGTTTAAAATTTTTTTGACAAGCAAGAAAAGTTTTTTGATTCGTGAAATTTAACACATTTTTATTTATTTATTAATTTATTTACCAAACAAGGTACAGCTTACAAATAAAGTTACAATATGACAATAAACTTAAAATTAGATATAATTAATACTAAGTTTACATAAATTTAATGGAATAAAAAGTTGATATTTAAAGCATAATATGAATGTATCTTAACATATACAACATATTTGAACATATTTTGTATATTATTAAGTGAGAATTTGTTAGTGTTAGCAGCTTTTCTTCAAAAACAAAAATATTAAATTAGATTTTTGTGATAGAAATATTAATTAATATAAATAAATATTTGAAATTTTGGAAATTTTGGAAATCAAATCGACATTGTAACAATTTATTATTATATGGTTTCTTAATTTCTTAATTTGTTGTAAAGTATGTTTCATAAATTACATAATTATTTTTGTTTAATTTCACAGTCTATAGTTCTTTTTTTTGTTGGCAAACTGTTTTAAAATTGATTTCAAAATCCCACCTATAGGTATACATCGGTTTAGTACAATGTATATAATTAATTTAGTTAAAATAATTTCAAAAATTTTTAATTAAAATAATTACAGTATGCAAAATCCGTTTTCGTACATTTTTAATTTAAGACATTTTTTAATTTCTATTAAAGGCCTGAACGGAGGTCAAGTGAAATGAAATTTCTCCAAAGCTCTCCAAACTCTCCTGTGAAATAGCCGTGAAAAAGTTGTGAAAAATATTTTGTAAATAAAATTTGACAAGTTAATTTGGCATTTTAATATTTTGACATTTCAAGACCGTTGAAAGGTCAGTAATTTTATATACAGACCTTTCAACGTCAGCTATTCAAATTTTTGATCAAAGGAATCAAAAAAAAAAACTAGCAAATGTCAAAATTTCATCGTGAAATAATGTTCAGAACATTATTTCACGATGAAAAATAATTGTAGAGTTTTTGCGCGCCATCTGTTATAAAAAAAAAATCATTTTTTATCACAACTTTTTCACGCGACCTGCGTACCACCAGAGCGAAATCATAAGCGTAAATTTTCATTTCTGATTTCACGATGTTAAATTTGTATGAAAATTTCATTTCACTCGACCTCCGTACAGGCCTTTAATAATCATTGAATAATGAAAAATGAAAAGTACATTCGTTTTTTTTACTTTAAATTTATACTCCATTAATGTAACTCATGATTTCTTCCATAAAATTTTGCATGACATTTGCAGTAATGGACACACTTATGTCGCTTTAAAATAAGGGTGTACGAATACGGATGTTGCATACTGTAAGTACAAAAATTATATTTATCACTGTAATTTCTTTTCGCACACATTATACTTTATTACATAAATTTAAGTTAGATATAGAACCTTCCATTTTGTTGAAATTAATCATCGTTTTTTACTTATGAATTTTACATATAACAGTTCCATCATCCTGTAGTTTAACCCAATGAAAAGGAATAATTGGGCAATTGAAATTTTATCATTCAGCATTTAAGCACTTTTTTATAGTACACTATAAAAAAAATTAGTGTAATTTTACCATTATGAAAATAGGCATCTCTTTACCTTCAATTAAGGTAGTTAAATTACACTTGCAATAAAATTACAACTTTGGTTGTAAAAATAGAATTTGGTTAGGTAAAAAAATTACAAAGTTAATGTTTAATTTTTGCCTTATTCAAAAAAGTGAAATCACATAAGTTTTTTATTAAATTTGCCCGTAATGGTTGTAAAAATGCGCTTTTATAAATGTAATTTTTACACTATTCAAAAAAGTGGAATTACACAAATCTCTATGATTTTGCCCTGAATGATTGTAAAAGTACACTTTTAATAAATGCAATTTTTCCCCTATGTAAGTAATGAAATTTAACTAAATTTTAGAAATTTTTACGTAAAACTAGTGTAAAAATACATTTTTAATACATAAAAAATGTATTTTTACACTAGTTTTACGTAAAAATACATAATTAAAATAAAATAAATATACAATTTTCTTCTGAAATAATAAAATATTATTTATTATAAAAATATTTTGTAAAAATATTACTATAATTTACATTATTAATTATATTTCAATAAAAAAAACCTATAACAGCCATCCAGGGCCCATTAGTTTGAATTTGTTCCATTATGTTTTGCATTGGTACGTCAATCTATAAAATTGATATAACCATATATTAATTAATAAATTTAGTTAAATACTTTTCAAAACTTACATTAAATACTTTGAATAGAAGCTCAGGATCTTCATTTAAATAATTAATGATGGCTGCTACAATTATGATTTATTATTATCTTTATCCAATAAATTCCCTTTTTTTTCTAAATATTATATTATTTTTTTCTTATAAATAATTTCTTAGTTTCGAAATCGTTATAATTAAAATTTATTAATTTAGAAAAATATTTAATTATTTTAATAATATTGAAGAACAAAACACTATGCATAACTCTTTAGAAACACAATACAAACTGACACGAATAGGCATGCGCATATAACTTTACACCAAAATCTAAACTAAAATGGTGTAATTTTCAATATGTTGTATGCGCATTTCAAGTAACTTTACAAAAAAATTGTGTATTTTTCAACATCAAAGGTGCATTTAATTTATTTTACACCACAGTAGTGTATTTTTCAACTATGCAACAAAGTTTACACCAAAGTGGTGCATTTTTCTATATTATAGACTCATTTTATATAACTTTACACCAACGTTGTTCAATTTTGAACATTAACGATGAGTTTTATGTGTCTTTTACGAATATATTGTGCGCTTTTATAAATAATGTTGATAAAAGGGTCAACTACTCATTTTTCAGCTTAAAATTACATAGTTATATGCAAAATTTCCTAGTTATGCAAAATATGTGTAATTTTCTTATTTTTTGGGCAATTTACAACAAAATTGTGTAAATTTTACTCATATTAAATATGTCATTTTACAATCATTTTTTAGAGTGTATCTAAAATAATATTCCATCAGATATAATTTTGGAGACTTCATTATTCAACAGATCACTAGAAAGTTATAGTTCGAATTGATTGATATATTAAATTAATCCTGTGGAAGTTCTATTAGCTCGTAATTTGTAGAAATAAGGATAAATTTTTGTATCAATCGACAGAGAAATTTAATTATAACCAAAAATTGTCAAAACAAACATTTTAAATGAATATTTTAATTCGTCCAATAGGCCAAAAAACGTACATTTTCTCTTTATAGTTTTCCCTTCAATTTCAATTAAAATATAGAGAATAAATTATCAAATATTTATGTTTTTATAGAAAATTGAAGGTGTTAATTTCTATATTTTCATAACATAATAATTTTCTTTATTGTAATTTTCAAAATTGAATATAATTCACAGAACTCAAAAAATGATGTCACTCGAATTGCAGACTATCGCACATTATTAAGTTTGTTCAATTTTCATATGATTAAAATAAAGTTTCTTAAAAATATTTACATTGGATATAAAATTTCATTTAAATATTATACCAAAATTTATAAGCATTTGGTAAAGGTTCACCCTAGAAAAATGTACGCCATATTTTTTCAATAATTTTTCACGAATTTTTCATTTGAATTTTATTACCGTATATGATTTTTAATTATACTCTTGAATATAATAAATTTTTAAATTTGCCTTTATATGTACAATTAAATTGTATTTAAAATTTTTTACCCTATAACTAACAAAAACAAAATCATGACCTCTACAATAATTTTCTACCATTTTCTATCATAGATTTTATATTTAAAGCTTTTCTTTACCATTTTATATATGTAAAACAAATTGACTTTAATTTGAACTTGTAAATATTCAAATAAAAAAAAAAAAACATTAAATCTTTAAGTTCATGTACCTAAATAATTTTTTTATTTACAACAATTTCGTTTTTTTTTTTTGGTATACAAAACTAATTTTTATGAACCTTTTCATTTTCCATGTGTTTTCTATTATTTTTTTTGTTATAGATAAATTTTAACATAGAAATTTGATATTAATGTTAAGGATAAACAACATAGAAAAAAATGCCGCGCAGATGAACCACTGATCAGTAATTTTAGAAATATGGGCTTTTTTTAAATTCCACTACTGTAAATGCATATTTTGAGTATTATGTTGCACCCTCTAGTGGTAGAAACTAAAATTATAACAACTGTGATTTTATACAACTACTTGCTACCTTTCATATGCGACATTAAACCTAATATTTCGGGTTTATTGACTATTGGAAATCACATTTCAAAAATTAAGATTTTATATATTTTCGTATTCAGCGCCTCTAGCGGTAGAAATTTGAAATACAGTTACTGGCATCGTGTTCTACTCTTAAATACCTTTCCAATGAGTGGTCAAGCTTCATTTTTGGTGCACATTTACTATATAAAATTACATTTTTATTCGGGAAAAAAGATGTTTTGGAAAAATGCTAATAGCGCCGCCTACCGGCCGAATTTTAAAATTCTATCAATTACATCTGGTTCTCAATAAATCAAGCTTTCCATCGGTGGGTCTATCATACACAGTAACTGTGTACAGTAACTATGTGAAATAACTGCCTTTTATTGTTTACATCGGACAGATAGACGGACGACAGACGGACGGACAGAAAAGCGTTAACATATGGGTTTTTTTTTAAATAAAAGCCCTAAAAAAATATCGTTTTTTTTTTTGGATAACAAAAAAAAAAACATGAAAACAAAAATGATAATTTTAAGGTGTGCGTATAGGAAAAGGTTTACTTTTGGTAATAAAAAATGAAAATATATTATGTAGTATAAATACTAAACAATTCATTTATATTATGTTGATTTACTTTTGTTATTTTTATTATCACTTGAAAAGGGTTTAACTCTTTATTTTATTTTTATCTGGGTAATATCTCATAGAAAATTGTCTATATTTTTTTTTTTATATATAAATTAGTCCACAAAAATTTCTCAATTATATCTTTTTGATTTACATAAGTTCATATTTTTTGTTATCAAATGTTGAAAATTGAAATTTTTATTTTTTGAATTGACTTTTTTTTTTTTACACTTAAAATTTTTCTATTATATTTTTGAAGGTTTGTTGGTAATATAATTTTCTATCTAAAATGAAATAGAACTTGAAAATTGTCAATGATTTTTTCCTTTAAAAAAAAAGTTAGAGAAATTGTTGAAAAATTACTGCGAAAGAAAAATGTAGAAATGGTAAAAGTTGTCTTGTCTCTAAACTATGGGAAAAAATGAAAAACTTTTATAGTTAAATTTAAATGAAAAAAAGTTTTTACAGAATTTAGATAAAGTTAAACTATAATTTTTTTTTAGTTGACAATAAATTGATAAGAAAAATTTATAAACATTGTAAAAAAAAAATGTTCAATTTTTTGTGTCATGATTTAAAAATAGTTAAAAAGACTCATAAATATAATTAGTAACTAAATCTCACTTTAATATTGGTTAATAATTTAAATTTTGATTATAGTAAATCTAAATTCTAGAATTCAAATTAAAATTTTGTATAAAAAATTAAATAAAAAAATATAATTTTATTGAAAAAAATCTAAGGAAATCTGTAAAAAATTAGAATAATTATAAGAAATATTAGTAACAATTTTTTGGATATTTGACTAACTACTATAGCATTTAATGATAAATTTATATTTTTAGTAGATCATTAGAGTAATCACAAGAATTTCATTTTTCAAACAATAATAATTTAAAATATTTAAATTTAATAAAGTTTAAATATTTCCAGTAAAATAATTATGTAAAATTAATTGACTTTAAACATAAATTTTGCATGATTTTTTAATCGAACTTTATTAAAATAATTTGTGTTTATTTATGTCAAAATAACAAAATGTCAATAATAAAATTTTACCCTTAAAATATTAGTCAAAATTGTTTTTTAAAAGCAATGTCATGAAACTTTTTAACATTAAATTAAAAGGTGCATAAATTGATTTTTAGATTGATTTTCATTTATAGTTAGAACAAAGTGATAATAGTTTGAGTTTGAACATAATGATAGCGAGAAATTTTTATAATGAAAAATTTCACAGATAGAAATTTTTCTATAATATTCGAGGGCAAACGACACATTCAATTTTTTTTTTTATGAAAATTGTGCAATTTTTCAATGTGTAATTTCTCAATTCATTTTGGAAATTTTCTAGTTAGAAATTTAATTGAAATAACAAAAGTGATTAAGAAATGTGTATTGAAAGAGTCTGGGTGACATTATTAGTTTTTATAGTAATTCAATGGTGAATATCATGAAAATCTTGAAGAGAAATGCCTAAACAATTATCACAATTTTATTTTCTGTAACTATTGAAATTATAGTTTTATTTTACCCTAAAGGCCGGCGCACAATTGGGGCTTTAATCCATAGAGTTAACTTAAAAAAGTTTCAACATATGGAAATCAATGTAAGCGAACACAATACCAGCAGTTAACGCTAGGCGAAAAAAATACCAGCGCTGGCTTTCAACAAGTTGAAAAATTAACACCAGACTATTAGACTATTTTAATATTGGGAGGCACCAAAAGATTGGTGAAAAATCAATTTTTTGTGAGGCAAAAACTTGGCAAAAAACAGAATTTAACAATGGGAGGTAAAACCTTGCTGGAAAATCACATAAAAATTATGAAAATTTGACAAATATAAAAAAAAAATCTACGCTAGAATTGTGCGAAGTCTGTTAAATTTAACGCTATCGATTGAAGCCCCAATTCTGCGCCGGTCTTAAGACTCAACTCGAGGTTTATTGGCATTTCCAGCCTGGCGTCTACCATATATCATTTTCGGGCCAAATTTACTGTTCGAAATTTCATTTGAAAGATTAATCATAATTTTAGAATTCCAACACCTCTAGTGGTAGAAATTTGAACTAATTCAACTTAGTAGCTCTTTCATCGTAGAATTTATCATAAATTTTTGACCCAATTTACTATATGCTATAAATAAGCGACTTATACAACAAGGAAGGAATAAGAAGAATTGGAAGATAACAGAAAAGATCATGTAATGAAATTACGCATACTTATTACCATAATTTATTGAAATCAAATATTAAAAGTAAAATTCAACAGAAATAATATATTATTGAAATTTACTATATTATATGGATAACATTTGGATAACCTCTAAAAACTATTTTTAATCTTAATAAAAAATTATTGTTAATAAATTTTCTAAATTTAAATTTTTTTTATTTCATTTTTCACACTTTTTATATTTCAATAAATTTCCTTCATTTCCCATCATTAAATTTCAATTTATAAAATGTGCAAAAAAAAAAATTTAATTTTCAATTACAGTAGCTATTTATAATAAATTAATGGAATTTTCATTAAGAATATAAAATTAAGTAAAAATTTTAATCCATTAAAATAAAAATGTTCTTTTTTTAATAAACATTTGTTTTTTTTTTCTAAAAACTATAATAAAAATTCATTTTAATATTAAAATTATTGATCATAAATTCTGTTTAAATTTTCAACACAAAAATATTATTTAAAAAAATTCATGCAACAATATAATTATAATCAAATAATAATTTGTTTAATTAAAAAATATGATTTTTTTTTTTAATTATTATTAATTTATTGAAATAAACAACGAAAAAATATTGATCAAATTTTTGTTTTTTTTCTTGTATATCGTTGGTTTACAAGCAAAATTCACTAAGTACATTTTACTAAATTAAGTCATTATAATGCCAACTTTATACTGGCAAAATCTTATAAGTCGTAAATTGATATTGTTTAGGTTTTTAGGCGCACATTTATTGCACTAAGTCAATCGTGTGCTATTATAATACAATCAGAAATCCCTAAGTAATATCAATTTACTAAAAAACTATGTTTTTTGACTTAGTTATTTCTGCTTTTAAACTGACGATATTTGTAATATTTTATTTATTGGCTACATAAATTTAACAAAAAAAAAAAATACTTTTAGTAAAAAAATTATTTGAAATTCAAAAAGGAAAAATTAAGTAATTTTCCTAATTTTTAGAATTATAATTATTCGATTTGTTAATCTTCATCTAAAAAAAATCTTCCTTCATCCGTCGTCACATTAACATTATTATAATCACAATCTTCATCCCAGTATAGTCACACACGTCCAATCATCCATCCGACTACTACGAGTATAAATTGCAGACAAAAAATTTCTTTTTTTTTGTAAAATTTCAAAAATTCAAAAATCAATGAAAAAAATTTTAATCATAAATTTTTTTTCTTGATTTTTCATCATAAATTATCAAGATTTTTCTCTCGCATTTTCATAATTTTTCGAAATTGGGAAATTCTTATCAAACTCATTAAAAATTTCTCCTCAAACAAAAAAATTTTCCAGATTAGACGCACTCCAATTCTCCAATTCTCCAAAACTATGTAATAAAATTCCCTCTCTCAATTTTTGAAAGCTTCTCAAATTGAATTATTATTTTCTTCAGATTATTTTTTAACTGGAAAATTTTCTTCTTCTTCTTAACCAAAAAAAAAACAAACAATAATTTAATGAAGAAAAATCCTTCTATTTAGGTGTGACACTTCACAAAACTAATACAACTTTAACAACAACAACCGAAGAATAAAAAAAATTAAACATTATCACACATTAACACGGAACAATGAAATTTTATTCACATTATTGGAAAATTGTCCAAAAATAAACAACTTTCATTTAACGTTCGTTTTTTCCCTTGTAACAGAATTTTAAAAGCTTTTACAGAACGAAATTTGTGAGTATAATAGCAAAAGGGGAGTTAAAATTTACTTTCTTAAAATTCTTTTTTCACAATTTTCTCTTCCACAACAACAAATTTTTTTTTGTTAAATTTTCCCAATAAAAAAAAATTATTTTTCCATATCAAAACAGTTTCGGTATTACATTGTTAGCGTTCGGTACTATTTAAAATTTTGATGAAGCTCCGGTGTTTATAGTTAAATTTAAAAAAAAAAAAAAAAAATCATTTCCTTTTTTTTTTTTTTTGTTATAAGGAAAATTTTTTTGTTGGAAAAACTAAAAAAAAAAAAAAATATTACTAAAAAAATAAAAAATGTAAATGAAAAAATATTTAAAAAAATAAAAATTTCTCTCTAAATTTTTCTTGGTATCATTTATTTTTCACTTGTTTTTTCGTGGTTTTTCTCAAAATAAAGGATAATAAAAAATTAATTTTACATAAATTTGTGTACAGGATTTTTTTTCATTTTCATTTTCATTTTTTTTCTCTAAATAATCTGGAAAAACTGCATTTTTCACAAAAGAAAAATTTAGTTTGTTGAAGAAAAAAATTTCATTTTGGTTTTATTTTTGTAATAATTTAATTTCATTATTATTTTTTTTCTTCTCTTCCATAAAAAAAGCTTTAAAAAAATTATTTTTTTTTCTGTTATAAATGTTTATATGTGTGTAAATTCTAAAAAGGATGTGTGTAATGATAATAGTGATAACAGCAAAAAAAAAAAAAAAAAATTTATTTTTAAATTCAACAAACACAAAAAAAATAATAATAAAACTTTTTTTCATTTTTATTCAAATTTTTCATAAGTTTTTCGTTTTTTTTATATATTTTTTTTTTTATGCTTTCAAAGGATATTAAAGCACAAGAAAAAAAATTATAAAGGATATTTTTTTTTTTTTATAATTTTGTTTTTCATTTTATGATTTTTTTTTGTTGTTCTGTTTATGTTTTAGTTTTACTGTTATAGCTTATCCGTGAATAAATAGGAAATTAAAAATGTTATTCACAAAAAAATGTAATTTTTTTTAGGTGAAAGAAAATTTCTAACAATAAAAAAAAGGAAAATTTTTTGTAGTGTAATTTTGTTGTTGTTGTTATATTATTATAAAATAATTCAAATTTTAGTGAATATTTAAATGCACACACACACACACACATAAAAAAAAATAAAAGAAGTAGAAGGAAAGAAAAAAGGATAATAGAAAAAGAAAAATATTAGAAAATTTGTCGAGAAAGTGAAAACAACAACAAACAAAAAAAAAAAAAAAGTAAAATAAAAGAAATTTATTTTTGTTTTTTTTTTTTTATTTTAATTTGGGAGTTAAATTTTTATGGAGAAAAGGTGAGTGTCCGTTGAAAATTATAAGAATATTAATTATATATTTAATTATATAATTTACAAGTAAACTTATAGAAATTTATGACAATTCTTATATAATTAACTCTATATTACTATCACTGAAAGTTAGATTAATCCGTTTATCTTACCTCTACGCAATTTAAATGACTCTCATGACTCCATGTAACTCCATGACGCTATCCCTAGCGAAGTGTTGTGTTTCTTTCATTATAGATAACTGGACAATCCCAAAATCTTTTCTCAACAAACAATTTTTCCCAAATTTCATACTATAAATTCCACAAAAGTATCAGACCAATAATCATAAATTACCCAATTCCAGAAAGTAAAATCTATTTTCTAATAAAAATTTCGCCTAAGAGTATGCATATATACTTTTTTTCCGATTAGCACCTAAAAATAATATACAATTTTTTTTTTAATTTACAATATTTACCAAAATTTGATCAAAATACCAAGCTAACATATAAATAAATCTCAGAAGTCAGGATTTATAAGGTGGGAGCATTATGAGTTCCAATTTTTTGCGGAATTCCCAGTTACGAATTGTGCATGGAATTCCGAAAATTTTAGTACGAAAAATAGGAACTCATGGAAATTTAATTTTGAATATTTAGAAGGTATTTAACATGGTAAATACTTATTTTTGGTAAAAAAAATTTGTGTACCATTTTTTATATACCTACCACAATGCCAACAGTATTTTTTACTGAAATTTATTTTCAAATATATTTTCATATTGCTTAGAAATATAGAAATAATTGTCCGGTTTTGATGTTTGATGTATCAAATTAAAGGTTTACATCTCGTTTTTCATAATCTATATAAGACAACTTTATTGTATTTTTAAAAATTCGTATAATTGAAGGACTTGGAAAGTGGATCTGTTATTACACACTTTCGCATTCAAAGTTTTCCACAATTTTTTCCGACACAAATCAAATTTTTTTTAAATGTTTTTCGATATTTTCATATTAATTTCAATTTCCTATTAAATAATTAAATAATACAATTTTTTTTAACATTGTTTAAAAAAATGTAAATTTTAACCAATAAATTAAGCATTTTTCAATATTTTAAAATTTGTTAAAATATTTAGTCAACAAAAATGTTGGTATTTAAATCAAATTTAGATTTAGTATTAATCAAATTTAGATAATTCTTTTGCTTCGCAATCTATAGATCCAAAATATGTCTTATATTTCTTCATTTTCATTATGACTTCTTTTCCTTCTCAATTTATTATGGTGAATAATTAGATTTTATTCTAGTATCTGGAAATGTCATATAAATATTAAATTAAAGTAATTTTTTTCTTACATATTTATGTCAAATAATTTTATATATATTCAAAATTTAAAATTAATTCACTTAGCTATATACAAATCATAATTTACGTCTTGGAAATTGTTAAAATTATTTTTGGATGCTAAATTAATTTTTTAAAAATTTTTATTTTTTGTTACAAAAATCTTACTTGCTTCCATATAATCAAAGTTAATTTCATTACATAGATAATTTTTAAGATGTTCAATTATCAATTTTAATATTTTTCTTTTCTTTTGAAGATTCTTTAAAATTTAAAATATCGCAACTCAATCAAAAATTTCCAATATAAACAAACAGCCAACCAGCAAAAGTATCATCTAAATATCAAATCCAATATGCGTACATTTTTTCCCAATTTAGATTAGAAATTTGCTAAAAATTTATTTATGAAAATCACAAGAACAAATAAAAAATTGATTTTTATTGTACAGAAATTGAAAAATAGATCATTACAAATTTAGAAAAGGATATAATTTATATACCATTTTCAAATTAAATTAACCATTTTTCACTTAAAAAAATTTTTCTACAAAAATAATTTCTATTACACATTTCTTAACCCTTTGACTGTCTAATTACTCGATTGTGCGATGTGATTTAAAAAAATTCTAAAACCATAATAAATTACGTTTTGGGCTTAAGTGTGGGAAGCATTGGTTGTGTTATGTATTTTTTGTTGCACTTGTCTTACTCAAGTTTAATGGAAACAATTATTTTTAGAGTTAAATTCATTATAGTGCATCCTTTGGGTAAAATATTTTCAGTGTCTGAAATTTCGCTCAATTCAGATGAATTTTCATTTCCGTCCGTCAAATGGTTAAACATAAGAAAATCTAAATTTATAATATATGTAAGACCATAAATTACGAAATATAACTCCAAATAAATGCGGGAAACTCGGGACATTTTGTCTTGAAAAAATTTCATAGAAATTATAGAATTTTGTCGCCATTTATAATTTAATATTTTCGAGTATAATATTTTACAATATTAAAGTTAAAATTGTTTACCTTTATACTAAAATTTATTTAAAATATAAAAAAAAATTATAGTTAAAAATTGTGCCAAAAAAAAACTGTGGACACTAATCCACAAATTTTCCATAATAACTAAAACAAATTTTTCAATAACTAAAAAATTATGATTTATTTTCCCTCAAAGAAAATTAAAAACTATACCCAAAAAAAAATTGTGTTTACAAAAATTCTTACAAAAATAAATAAAATTTGCATTTCAAATAAAATTTCGCTTTTTTTTTTTTGAAGTTTTAAGAAAATAAAATAATTAAAAAAAATTCACTTTATCCGGTGAAAAATTTATTTTTATAAAATTTGTTAGTAAAAATTTTTCGTATAGAACGTAATTTTCTTCGTATACACCACACAGTTTGAATATTATTTTACTATAAAAAACGATGAAAAAAATACCAGATGTTAACCTGCTGATAGAAAATTTCTATCATTTTTTTTTTTGTTGTTTAAAGTGTAAATTTTAAAATACTTATTTGTGATTCGGTTTTTTTTCTAACCGGATGAAAATTTTCATTTACTATAATATTAATAAGAATTTTCCAAAAAAGAAACAAAAATTTTCACATATAAATCAAATTAAACAATTTATTTTTTTATGTTTTTTAAAATAAATAAATATAAAAAATTAAATTTACTTGAAATTTTAGGAAAATATTTATAGAAAAAAAATTTTATATTTTTTTTTGAAGGTCTATAAATTTTGTTTGTTTGTTTTTCCACTGACGAGAAAAATTTTATTATAAACATTTTCAATCGGAAAATTTTCCAATTAACGCACAAAATAAAAAATTTTATAATGCACTTTTTTTTTTGGTTTGTGTTTGTTGTTATTCAAAAAAAAGTAAAATTAAATTAATAAATTTTAGATTGGGAAATTGAAAATGATTGAAAATTATGAAAATTGTTGTTGTTATATATTTTACTTGTCCATATAGTAATCTGTCTAGCTGTCTGTCATCTTGTCTATCAATTTTCATCTATTATCGTATTTTAACTGAAAATTGTATAGTTTGTGTTTTGTTATTTAATTCAATTTGTATTTTAGCTAGATTTGTTTTAATTTGATTAAATATTTTGACTTTATGCGGATATATATTTAATTGGAATGGACAAGAAGTTGAATTTTGGTAAAGAAATAGTAATTTAGATTTAATAATTAAAATGTAACTGAATTGGTATAGTGAAAATGTGTTTGAAATTATCAGGAAAAATTTAATATGGAAAATTAAAATCATATATGACTAAAAATGTAGCCCATATTTTAGTTTACCTTATGGTCATGAAAAATGATAATTAAAGTCTTTGATTTCAAAAATATTACAAAATAGTAAAGTCAGTAAAAATGAAACAAACATTCACTAAAATTTTTTAATATTTTTAACCAACTTGAAAAACGAATTCTTGTGAAAAATAAAATCCAAAAATTTTGTCGCACGAAATGAAGTATAGCTTTTAGAGTGAGTTTTGTCACAAAAAATTGCAAAATTTCTTTTACAAATAAGTCGTAAACTATGTGAATCTACTAAGACATTGTTCCTTAACATTAAGAAAGAACCGCTGAATACCAGAAAGAGAGAGAGAATTACTGAAAAATTGGACCTATAAAAAAACGATCATAAATTCGATAAACCTTTTATATACCTATATAAAATTTACTACAGAAAATATCTATTTAATAATTGTATATACTATCAAATTTAATATATCCACCACAGTTTTAAGTCAACACATATGCTATAAAAATATACTTGAGATTTTCATAAGAATAAAGTCCTAGTAAAATTCTTAATTTATTTATTAGAAAGACCTCTCCCTAATACAGGACGTACGGCGTCCGCGTCATGTCAAAATCATTTTATTTTGTATAGAGAGCTCCCGAAATATGCGGCGTACGAACGCCGACAATTGGAATTTCCAATTTTTACGGGCGTATTAAGTACTACAAACAGTTTTGACGTTTTATTTCGGAAGCTCTCATACAAAAAATAAAACGATTTTTACAGACGCTGACGCCGTATACGTCCTGTATTAGGGAGAGGTCTAAGTAATACACAAAAATTCATTTTACCATCAATATTTTTTAATATTATTTATACATATAAAAAAAAAATGCCGCCTCCGCTAAATTTGTAATAAATCATTTACACAATATCCTGATAATCTCAAGAAAATAATATATATATAATATTTTTGTTATTTACAAAATGTCAATATATGACAATTTTTTCACAAAGTCCTCTTTTCAATTATAATTTTTTTGTTTACATAATTTTCCTATAGATTATTTTTCCATTTGTATAGGTTTCACCATTTCTATAAATTTTTACAGAGACTATAGAGAAATTCTGTGAAACAGGACTATACTCTAACAATTTCAATGATTATTATAAATAATAATAAAATGATAAATTATTATTATTCATGTTAACATATTATAAAGGAAAACTTAATTTTGTGACGTTCACTAATAATAATTAAAAAGTTTTATATAATCATTCATGAAGAAAAATATAGTTTTTCTATAATTTTGTTATTATGATTGAAAATTGCATTACACATGCGAAAATTTTTGTCCATGTGCATAACAAAAAAAAATTTAATTAAAATTGTGTAAAATAGAAATACGCAATGCAAAAATGTATATAGTAAGCTTATAGTAGAGTGTATAAAAGGTGCATACTTCATAAATTTTTGATGGTATACATGTGATAAAATTATAATGTCATTAAAATATTTGAAGTGTAACAGGTCATAATTATAATGATAAATAGAATTTCTAAAATTATATAATTTAATTTGATATTTCAAATTTACAAAAAAAAATTTAATGAATTACAAACTAGAAATTAATTTATATATATGTATAGTGAAGAATTGTATTAATTAAAATTGTTGTCCCATAATCTATAATGTTGAAATAATATTTAAATCTGAATAAAAATGAAATTTATTAGATAAATTTCAGATTAAAAATTAATCAGAGCTTAACTTCTTATAGCAACTTTGATCATCGTTCCTATAGGAGAGAAAATTATTTAAATTGAACAAATTTACTTATAGGTATACATTAACAACGAACTATATATGTATATACTAGAAGCCTAAGGAGGTTATGTTAAGTTCCTATAGGTTAAGGAGGTTACCAAATAGTACATAATATTGCTTAATTATTAAATTTATATCCCGCCAACTGTCATTTTACCCCAGATTCGCTGTCAGATGTTGGAACACGAATTCGCTGTCAGATGTTGGAACACGAATTCTAACCTCTTTAGGCTTCTATAATTATTATAGTTCGTTGTAGGTACATTAACTATTTTTCTACAAAAGATTAATTATTTTTACTTTGGCAACACAAATTTTGTTAACCTAATCGTGACCTGTTAAATTTTTACACCTTCTTCTAAATGTAAAATGATAAAAATTAAAATATAGTTTTTGGTATATGAAAGCGCGTATAGTTGATTGTCAGCAAATATTGTTCCACTGACTACAACAATTTTATTAGAATCCAAATTTATGATCATTATTTGAATTTGAGGTTTTATTAGTCATAATTTTGATAGCAACATTTTGTTGAACGCAGAGGTTGGAATCTGAAAATGAATCAATAAAATTACAATAATTTACAAAAAAAAACCAACTTGATTTGAGAACTTTATTCTCTATAGTGACAATTCCTGAATACGGTGAATTTGTGTACCTAAATACGGCAGAGAAATTCACTATAGTAACAATATGACATTTAACCAGTGACATTCATTCAATGTTATCTCAATCCTGAATCAATTTCTTTTCATCCAAAAATTCGACTGATTTTCCATTAGTGGACATTCTATCGCGTAGCGTAAAATTCAATATTTACAAAAAATTTATTAACAAAAAATTATTACAAACATAATTATTAATCAAAATATAATTACAATAAGTATACCAAAATTTCACACCATTAAAATTTAAATTTTATTATCATTTAAAAACTTTTCTGTTAAAAAATTTATGACTTTAAATTTAAATTAATTAATTATAAATTATATAAAACAAAAAAAAAACTAAACATGAACTAAATATTTAATCAAAAATTATAAAAACTTGAATTATGAATTAATAATAAGTAAAATTTTCTGTAATTTGAAAACTTTTGGTTTTTTATGATTAAAATATTAAAATTAATTTAATATTTTATTTGATTATTCTAAAATGTGTGATATTTTTCATATTTTATATAATATTTACCTAATTTCTAAATTTACTTTTTATTTCAATTAATTTATTGTACACTTTTCTGTAATTTAATAATTTATGCTTTTATGTATATTTAAATTATTTGTTTGTTGATATTTTATTAATTTAATAAATATTAAATGATATTCGAAGTGAATAAAGTTGTAAAGTAATCTTAAATAATATAAATTAATAATGGTATACTCTATATATGAGGCGTTGAGAAGCAAAGTGGTCCAACCCACAAAATCCACATTTCGAGTTTTATTTGTCATTATGTTCATATTGAGCATAAATTTATGAAAACATATTTTTAGGCGCACATTTTAATATTTCTACCAAGGATTCACAGCAAATTAACATTTTTCCATAGACCAATTTCAACTTTTTTAAAATATTAAATTCAATTTATCTCTAAACGTCATTTTTGGGGTTAGACCACTTTGCTTCTCAACGCCTCATATATACTCGTTGATATTATGAAGAAAAGATTGTAGGAATATGTTAGTATTCATTGGCATATGAAACTAGTCTTTTTACATTTAAAATTAGTCTTTTTACAATTAGAAATCATATTAATCATTTTAAGTAAGTTATAATATTAATTAAATTATATTCTTCGTGTTGTAAATCGTGTTTGTCCATTATGCAATTCAAATTTGTATTTTTGCAAACCAAATTCGTATTTTTGGAGATCAAATTTGTCTTTTTAATTGATGTTATACAATTTATATGATTAAAAAGATTTTATTATATACAAGAAAATACATTTAATTATAATAATTAATTAATAATTTATAATCTAAAATTTGTTTATTAAATAATTTACAACATAAAAATCCGAATTTAACTAGCAAAAAGACTAATTTAATTTCTAAAACGACTACAAATTTTAAATGTAAAATTTCGTTCACCATTTCCATTTAAGAAAATTTAGATTACTTATTATATAGAACATAAATAAGTCATAAGAAATTTTCTTCATTGATTTAAAAATGAAAATATATCAAGGACATTTTCTTTATTTTGATGATATATAAATTTGATGTGACTTTCACAATTTTCTTAAATGATAAATAAAAAAAAATATATGTAACGAATTCTTCAATTCAATTTATTGGAAAAATTTATGATCAAATTCAATTATTTTATTAGATGATTTTGATAAATTTATATTTTTGATGTAATTTTATTTAATTTTATTGGAAATTTGTGTTTTTTTCGTTCAATTTGGTTTAATCTATAAAGTGAAATTGTATATATAAAAAGCTATACTATTTTACTTGGAAATTATTGTGAATTATTCTTTGATATAAATTACTTAATAAAATTCTAAAGTAATTGAAAATATTTGTTAGATTTATATAAATAGGATGTTGATTTTGTGTAAATTCCAGTCATTTTATTGAATAATTTTCAAGTTTCTTATCTCTGAACGGAAATTTGTGGTAATAATTATGACAAATGACTACAAAGCCATTTTAAACCTGTTAGTATCCTTATGTGTAATAACAATATTTAAAACGCTGTCAATATTATTGACAGTGTCAGGTTTGTTATTGAAGAATATTGCGAAGAATACATATTGCGAAGAATAACAAACTTGACAAAAAGGAAAATTGAACCTCTGTTCGGTTACTAATTCCAAAAATACTAATTGATCATAATATTTTCCATTGATTTTCCATTGATTACAAAACGTCATACAATTATATTTATGTAATGTAAATAATTTTTCAAATTAAAGTTTTAAATGAAAACTAAAATTTTGAATAAAATTTACTTATAGCCTCTACAAACTGGGCGTCTATAAACCTTTACTGGGCGCCTATAACATGATATAGAGCTATAACATGATATAATACACGTTATAGACTAATATTTCCATATAAAAAATGTGTCAATCTATATTACCTCTATAACATGATATAGCGTATATCACCTAATTTTTGAGGGATTGACATAATAAAATTTCGATACTTTTGTAATATTTCGATGTTATCGGTAATATTTTCAGGAATTTTAGCACCCCTAGACAGCAATTGTCAATTTATTGTTATTTTTATTATTTTATTTGAACTTTGAAAAATAATTGTCGAGTGTATATTTATTACCTAGCGTTCCCATTGAAATTTTTAGTTTTTAGTACAAACTTGACGAAAAATAAGACAAACTTTTTAGTACAAACTTGACGAAAAATAAGAAAAAGAAAAAGTTAAAATCAATTTAACTTTTTCATAAAATTTTCATAATTTTTTTCATAAAAATTCAATGGGAACGCGATTGTAAAAATTATGCGAAAAAACTATGTAAAATTCAATGGGATCGCACTGTTATACTATATTTATTTTTTGCATATATATATTTGCACTTTGAATAAAATTAAATTTTTTCAGAAATTATAAACGTCAAAATATATCAAGTATTTTCAGTCTGAATGCGTTTTTCATAACATGTTATAGATGTGATATAAAGGTGTTATAGGCGCCCAGTTTGTAGAGGCTATAATTATAAAAATGATTGTTTAATATAATTTTAATTAATAAATTTTCCAAAAAAAAAAAAGGAGTACCTATACTTAATTCAAAATTATCGAATTTATATATTTTCCTTAGTTCAATATTTAATTTTCCACTTTTTAAAATTTTATTTCCATATTTTCCAATAAATTCATTTAAATAAATTATCCCGAAAATTTAATTGAAATTTAACATTTTTATTATTTTTAATATACAAAATTATATTATTACGCAAAAATGATGTTGAAATTTTTCATTTTAATAATTATGTTATATATTTTTTTTTTTCTTCACTTTTCTTGAAATAATTTTCCACAAAAAAAATTTTCATTTCCATAGAAGAAAATAAACTTTTTGTGTATATTTTACTTTAAAATCCCATCATTTAATATTTATTAAAAAGTTGATTTTAAATTTTTAAACAATTATCCAAAAAACTCATCTTAAAATATATTTTTTTTATGTATATACTTTTCCTCCGCCAATCAGTTTTATCTACCAAAAGAAAAGTGTGTAACTTTTGAAGAAGAAAAAAATCAAAATTTAATCCATTTTCACCCGCAAAATCTTTCAATGAAGGAATATAAAAAAAAAGGGAAATCCATCAGTGTCATAAATTTAACGAAATAATTGAAAAGCTAATTAAAAAAAAAATAAAATTTTAATACTAAAAGGGAAATCCTATACGTATAAAGATTTTGGTAACAATGGTTAATCAAACTTTAAATAATATTTACAAAAAAAAATATTTTTACTTCATATTATTTTTCTGTTAAATTTTATATACAATTTTCTTCTTCTTCTTCTTCATTTTTTTGATCCTTTATGTATACAAATAACAAAAAAAAAAAATTTTCATAATAAATAAACTTTTTTTTTGCCTTTGTCGGCATAATTTTTGCAGTTTTTCCGAATAAGGATTTTTTGTTTTTCATCTTTTTTGTTTAGCAAAATTTTTTATATAAATGAATTATAGATTTTCGTTTCGCTTGTGATGATCCAGGGTCGGTTTTCATATAGGATTAATGGAGCAAGTTTAAAAGAGGTTTTGATTGTAAAAAGTATAAATAATGTAGTTATAATTTCGATGTTGGGTAATCGAGACAGTTGGGTAATCGAGAAAATTGTTTAAATTACTACAAAACTCGAACCAAACTTTCTTCAACCCAAAAAATCATCATCATCAAATGGTGCTACAGCCTGGGGTGGGCCTTGACCTCGTTAACAACCTGCTTCCAACGGACCCTGTCTTGTGCTGTTGTTTGTCCAGTTACGAACTCCTATAGCTGCCAGATCCTGTTCTACATTATCTAACCCATCTGTGTCTTGGGCGACCTCTGTGTCTTCAACCCAAAAAATAGTTGAATTAACTGATTTTCCACTCATGTAATTGAACATTGACAATTTACTTAGTTTGTGCGGGTCTACCATCTACCATTACATGAAAATTTTACTTCTGCTCATCAAATTTTACTGAAATTTTACATCAAATTCTTTTTTTTTGCAGCAAAAACCCATAACAAAATTTCCAATCTAAAGTTATACGCACCCAAAGGTAAATATATTACTAAAATTACACTGGAAAAAATAATCCGTAATTTCGCTAAAATCGCTAATTTTTTCTTTCAAAAATCTTCCCGAGTAAATCAATGAAACTTTTCTTATACATCAATAAGATTTATTTTCAGTCCACAAGGACATATCTATAAATAAACTCAATACGTCCTTGTGTTTATCATATTATAATAATAATAATCATTGCCAAAACATAATCGTTTATTAAAAAAAAAAAAATTTATATATAAGTAAAACTTTTCCGAAGAAGAAAAAACGCACATCAGATAAATAAAAAGTTTAACTTGCTAAGAATGTAAAAAAAAAAAAAAAATTATTGAAATTGTGGTTTTCTGCCAATCATCCTTTTTTTCTCTCTTTTATTTAATGGCACGTTTTTTTTTCTTCTTATTCGCTTTAAGTATTATATCCTTTTTTAAGTTAATTTTTTTTTTTTTTTGCAAAGCAAAGAGTGGAAATTTAATAATCATAATCGTAAAAGGAAGAAAGCAAAAATTGAAAAAAAAATTATAAATGTGTATAAAAAAAAATTGATTTGGGTTATGAATTCGATTTCGTATACCAATTTCTTTTTTTATTGGAAAATATTATTAATATCAACAGTTTTTTCAATTGATGAAGCTTTGATTTTTTTTTTAGTTTAGTTTGTAAATTTAGTTTTAATTTCCTATATTTAACAGGAATTATGGATGAATAAAAGGACAATAATGTTGGACATAAATTTTATATAAAATTATTGTACAAAATTTTTGTTAAAAATCTTGTAGAAAATTATGAAATTTTAATCAACTATTTGAGTACATATTTGACTCGATGTGTTAGGAAATATTATAATACAGTTGCTCACAAAAGTATCCGGTCACTTCTTTTATTCAGTAGAATATTAATCTTAGACGTTATTCAAATTCAATCGTGATGGTTTCATTTTTGATTCAAATTTAATCGTGATGGTCTTCTTTTTGTTTTAAATATCAGAAAACAAATAATTAATTTTTTTTTTAACATTATTTAGTCTTGTAATTTATAATCCAATCATAGAAATATCAAAATTAAATACACTTCAGACAAAAACGACAACCAAACAATTAAATACATAATTCGGAAATGCAATTTTTCTTGAATGACGCACTATATTTGGAAACTATTTGTTGGTAACCAAACTTATTTTGGGCCGAAGTCCCCCGTATGCATACACACACTTAGTGGCCGGATACTTTAGTGTGAATTTTTGTTATGAGTTCGTACAGCTGTTCTGATTTTTCTGATAATTAATTCATTTTTTCTCAGTATTATAAAGTGCATTAGAGTAAAGTCTTATTACAGCAAATATTAAAAAAAAAATACTTAATTGAAAATGAACTGAAAAATATTAAATTTTTTGAACCAAGTAGGGTGGCCGGATACTTTTGTGCGGAACTGTATTTAATTAACAATAAATTTATTTAAAAAAAAATTTGTAATAAAATCGAGATTTTTATAATTATTTAAAAACAAGGAACTTTTAAAAATTATATATGAAACTAAAGGCCTAACCATAATGGACTTAATGGAAATTCAGAAAACTTAAGATGGCGTACGACTATATGAAAATGCGCCAAATGACCGAAATAGACTTTACAAAAATTAGGGTGACTTTCGTTAACTTTTCAAAAATTTCGTTAACTCAGAACTCAACCTAAACACAGGCATACGGCGTATGGCGTCTGTCAAAATCGATATTGGTACATACATTTTGTATTGGAGCACCCGAAATACGCGACGTACGTATGCCGAGAATTGGAATTTCCAATTTTGACGAGCGTATAAAAATTTTTAATTTGATTTTTGAAATTTAGCAAAAAGAAACATTGATCAAAAAAATTTTAATGTATGTAAATGTGGCATTTTATTTCGGGATACGCTAGCGTATCATCGTATCGACGTATATACGCCGTACGCCGGTGTTTAGGTAGACCTCTTAATGATTTACGATTGCTATCGTACAAAACTTAAGAAAAATTAAGAAAATTGTTTTGCTGAAATAAAATCCATGGCATCCATGATGAAAATAAAAATACTCATAATTTATTTTACATTTGTCACTTTCAAACTTTGATATTTGTGAAATATTTTTTTGTGTTTTCTTAATTTTTCATAAGTTCTTTATGGCCAAAAGGGATTTGACAGCAAATTTCGATAACTTAATGAAAATATCGAAAGTTTTCTTAATATTCATTAAGTTCATTATGGTTAGGCCTTAATTCTAGTTTAATTTATAATTTTAGTTAATTTTTAATTATCGAAGATATTTTAACATCTTCTCATGATTGAAATTCAATCGTGATGGTTTCCTCTTCATTATAGTTTTTGATTGAAATTTCATCATTTTTGTTAAATTAAAAATATTATACTATAATCTATCGCGTTCACATTGGCAAAAAAAAACTCTTTAAACAAAAATTATTATAAATGTTTCAGTTTAATTTCAGACATAGAGAATTTATGACTAAATTATCTTCTAATTTGCAAGTATATAAATATTGTTAATTTAACATTAATTGAATTTTCATTAAATTATCCAAAAAAATCTAATCATGAAAGAAAATTTTACAATTCGAAATTAATTATTAATTTGTTTAAATTAATTAAACTATATTTAAACATTTGAAATATTAATTAATTTTCACAAAATACTTAAGTATTTGTTTATAACATTACAAAAAATTCTGAAAATTTAATTTTTAAGCGGTCGTCGGTCGAGATTTTAATACGAATTACTGTATATAGTCACTAAGATTTATTTTAATTTCAATATAATTTAATTACGAGCAAATTGTCCTACAATCATTGAAACTATGTTAGTTAGGTATATAAAAATCATTGTTGAAAAACGGAAAAAATTTTCATAACGTTAAGCGTTTCGTTTTGAAACGGAATTGAAAATTGTGTAATGTTATGAGTAACGTTAAAATAACGATAAAAAAAATTACTTCGTTTCGTTATAATGTTATTCTATGTACAGGTTCCACCTGAACAATATCAATTAATTTTATCAAAATTTATGTAAATGTTGAGCAATAATTACAAAGATACTGCCATCATGTTCAATAACTATTGAACATGTCGGCAGTTACCAATACGGAGTAAAAGATCAATAAAGCCGTATTCGAAATTTGATTATTTATAGGATTTTCGATGTAACACATGTAACGAAAAACAAAAGTATTAGCGGTTCGTTTTACGATATGAAACTAAATTGAGAAATTTATAACGTTTTGTAATAATATTTTTTAAAAATTCATTTCGTTATTCCGTTATTTCGTTACGTTAGGTGTAACGTTTTGCAACACTGATAAAAATTGAATAAATTTTTAATTTCTTATCATTATGAATTCATTTTTGACACAAATAATTTAATTATTATCCAACAATATTCATGATTAAAATTTTAGTAATTAAATGAAATTGTGTAATAGGCAATGATATTTCATTTTAGTATAAATCAAAGAAGGAAATATTTTCATTAAAAATTTAAAATTTGTAAATTATAAATGTCAATTTTAAAATATTCATTACAAAATTTACACAATAAATTTTACTTAAATTTCACTAATTTTTCACAATTTATTTGATGCATTCGGATAGAATGAATTCAAAATTGATGCAGAGTCGATATAGAATGAAATAGCTTGAATATATCTTAGACACGAATTGACTTCTATAGTTTACTTAATATAGTAACGAAAATCAATATTATTTAACATTTTCATCAAAAATATTATATTAAAACTACAAAAATTTTTAAAGACCAATATTTTAGAACAAAATTAATTTTAAAATTTTGTTTTAAAAAAAATTCCCAAAAAAAAAAATCCTTCAACCCCAAAATAATTAAAAAATAAATATAGGACATAAAAATAGAAAATAAACTAAAAACCAGGAAAATTTATCTCTTAAAAAAAATTCTACAAAAAAAAAAATGTTTGAAAGGAAAAACTCTTACAAAAAAAAAATCATGTGCTAATTACATAAATCCTTTTTGCCATTCCATATTTTCTCGGATGGCAACAACCAAAAAAAAACTTATATATACATATATCAAAATGTTCTATATAAACCCTTTAACTTTGTGTTTAGCTCTCTGGTTGGTCAATTTACTATAAAGCATAAAAGTATTTTTATGTTTGAAATAATTTTTTGTTTTTTTTTTGTTCATTTTTCATATCTATTCAACTTTTCCTCTTTCTTCCTATGATAATATTAGTTCTATGTTATTGTCTATTTTTTTTTTTTTCTATTTCAAACATGTCAAAATCAGTCCTTCAACATGAACATTAAAAAAAAAGAGAGAGAGAACATAAAAATTGTATAAAAATTTATTTGAACTTTACTTTTATGTATATAGAGGCATTTTATTTATTTTTTTGTTACGAATATCCTTTCGTCTGGTCGAAAATATAAACCAATATTATATATAGAAAAAAAGGAAGTTTTTTCGTTTTTTGTGATTTATAATTTATATGCTTATTTTTTTATTTTTTTATGTATATTTTAATGTTAAAATACTTGTTTTTGTGGTTGTTTTGAACCAAACAAAATATAAAAAAATGCCGCGCAGCAGAACTACTGATCAGTAGTTTTATAATTAGGGGCTTTTTTTAAATTCAACTACTCTAAATGCATATTTGGAGTATATGTTGCACCTTCTATCAGCAGAAATTAAAATTATAACTGTGATTTTATACTACTACTTACTAAATTTCAGATGCGACATTTCAGATGCGACCTATTTTTTAGCTTATACACAATTCGAAAACACATTTTGAAAAATCTTTTTCCATATTTTAGTATTCGGCGCCTCTAGCGGTAGAATACAGTTAACGGCATCGTATTCTACTCTTAACTACCTTTCCAACGAGTAGTCACACTTCATTTTTGGTGCACATTTACTATATAAAATTACAATTTTATTCGGAAAAAGATGTTTTGGCAAAATGCGAATTGCGCCAACTACCGGCCGAATTTATAAATTCTATCAATAACAACTGGTTCTCAATAAATCAAGCTTTCCATCGGTGGGTCTATCATAAACTTGTGTGTACAGTAACTATGTGAAATAACTGGTTTTTATTGTTTACATCGGACAGACGGACAGACGGACAGACGGACGGACAGAAAAGCGTTAACATAAGGGATTTTTTTTTTAAAAAAAGCCCTAAAAAATGGAATTATTAAAGTATAATTTGAAATATTTTTTTATTAAAAGTAATATAAATATTGTTTGTGTTTTTTTGGGGAAAAACTAATGAAAATATTTATTTGAATAAATTTATAAGTTTTTTGTTGGCAAAATTTTATTAATTTGTTTTTATTTTTTTTAAAGTTTTATTTTATTTTGATAGATAAGAAAATTTATATACTCGTAATATTTGGCTTCCTAACTAGACCATCAATAGATAATAGAGAAAAGCCTTGTTTATATTACCCATGGGTCGTCCGAAAAACTATTAAACTAGTGACAAAGATATTTTAGGCCCAATAAATATGAATGAAGGATTTGCCTTTAAATTTAGCAATTATACCGAAGAGTAACCTTGGATTGTATTGCTTTTATAGTTAGTCGACCAAATTCTACTTTTCTCATGGACGAGATATACTATGGCTTACTGGTGTTATACTATCGGTCTCCCTTAAGTTATCAAGGAGACGAACTATATTTCACTATATGACAATATTGAAGCTTAATATCTTCCATTGCAGAAATATAGAAATTGCTGTAGTCATTAATTGAAATATTCAAATTAAATTTTGATATTATTAGGGTCTAACCAACCAGCATGTAGGCCGCCCGCGTTCATAAACGCAGTAGGATCGCAGTACTGCAATGTATTAATTCTTTTTACTGGTATTTTGACTATCGAGACAGTAAAAAATGGACAAATTTAGCTTAACCAATGCTCCTTCTGTCGACTGGTTGCTGTCTCGTTGATTAAACTACCTGAACGCGGCCGTAGCTTGGAAAGCCTACCCCATTATCATCTCATATTTAAAAGATATTTTGAAGCATAAATTACATTATCTACAGCTGAACTGTATAATTCTAAATAGTCTACAAGTTTCACCATAATTTTACTTCATCTATGATCAAAATTTTGTTAACAAAAGTTACCCCAAATGCCTGTAACACTTAACTTTAAATGGTTCTTCTGAACGGACTCCAATTACACTCTAACCTCTTACTCCGTTTTTAATCGAATATTATGTAAAGAATTATAGATAAAAATCATAAATATGGAAAAAATTAAAAACTTAAAAGTTTTATAAAAATTAAAATACATTTTTCATTTTTTTTTTTTATTAAAGATTTCGATCAAACTTTTAATTTTTTTTTTCCTTTTTGTGTTTGTGTGTAATATAGAAAAAGGATCTCTCTCTTGATATTCATCTACAGAATTTCATAAAAAACGAAATATTTCAAAAGAACAACTTGTAATCTATATTAGAAATAATAAAATGGAAAAAATTTTTAAGTTAATTTTTTGACAATTTAAAAAAAAATAGAAAATTCTGTGAAAGATTTTTTTAGTATTTATAGTAGAATCAATTTTTAGATAAGATTTGAAAAAAAAAAAAAAGAAAAATAATGGGAATATGATAAACTGTGTTTTTGACAAGATAGAGAGAACTAAATGTTATTTCTTTGTCAAATTTTTTTTTTATAGAGAATTTTTATTAGATAAATCTTTGATAATAATATTTCAATTATTTTTTTTTATTTAAATGATTAAAATATTTAATATAATGTGACGTTCAATCTCTTCATCGGAAATTTGTAAGAAATATTTTGACAACTGATAAAATCTAATTAACAGAACTCTTAGCTAAAAATAAATTTTTACTATCAAACCAATATAATAATATATTTTTATAATATTCTAAAATTACATATGGGACACCAAAATTATAGTTGGTGGCATGTAATGTACCAAAGTTTTATTGGAGCAATAAAGCGAAAATTGTGTAATTACTTCCCAATGGGGAAATACGACAGTAATACTAGCAAAATACTCAATCGACTAGAACATAGTATATCTAAATTTGAAGTAGTTGACAACCAAAATTTTAGATCGTAATTATAAATGAGTTTCAGTCAGTATCAATGCTTATGTATTTACCATCAAATAATCGTTAATACTCAGAGTATTTAGCTTCAGTAAGATTATGGCCGCGTTCATAAACGTAGTATGATCGCACTACTGCAATGTATTAATTCTTTTTACTAGTATCATGACTATTGAGACAGTTAAAAGTCGACAAATTTAGCTTAACCAATGCTCCTTCTGTCGACTGGTTGCTGTCTCGTTGATTAAACTACCATAAAAACGAATAAAAACATTGCAGTACTGCGATCATACTGCGTTTATGAACGCGGCGTATATGTACTCAGATTTTTCCATTCAATTAAACTTGTTATAGCTCAATTTGAAGTGTCAACTATATTAAGTGCGAGTATCAGTGACAATTAGCAAATATTTATTACCCAGATACTCAGTATCAATAAAAGTATACCAGCTCAGATATATCTTAGTTCAATTGAACTTGTAGCAACTAAATTTATCTTCAGCATCAGCAAGGATTATCAGAGAATTACAGTTAGTATAAACGAATTGATTTGCTAACAGGTATACTCGTTAATACTCAGACTAGTAAAAGTATCAACTAAAATATTTAAATTTCATAAAAAGTTGAATAAAAAATTATCACGTCTGAGAAATTTTTTTTTACTTAGACCTCTCCCTAATTCAGAACGTAGACGTATAGCGTCGTGTCAGAATCGTTTCATGCACATACAAATACGCGACGTATGAACGCCGACAATTCGAATTTCAAATTTTGACGGGCGTATAAAATTTTTTTAAAAGATGAAATTTAACAAAAAGAAACATCGATCAAAAAAATTTTAATGTATATAAATTTGGTGTTTTATTTCGGGAGACGCTGGCGTATGAGCGTATTGACTTAAGACCGATGTCCAATGTGGGCGTTGGCGCAAAACTTCGGCGTCAAAAAAAGTTCATCATATGGGAATAAATGTAAGTATCTCCAATATGAGCGCTGGCGTCTGGTTTCAAAAAACGCCAACGCTGAGATTGGTCAATGTTCAAAAAATGAAGTTGAAGTTTCAGTTGTACCAACATATTTTTAAAAAAAAAATTTTTCTGAATTTTTTTCATGATTTTTTCACTGAGTTTTTCAAAGTTATTTTAAAATTTCGGTAGGCGTTTTAAAAAAATTACTAGAAGTAAAGTTTCCGTCATATTTATATATATATTTATATATATATAAATTTATATATAAATTTATAATTCATATTTATATTCCGCTTCCGTCAAAGTTTTGAATTGTATCAACGCTCACATTGGAGATTGTTTGGCTTTTACGGTGGCGTTCAACTTTTTTCACCGCCGAAGTTTTGCGCTGAAGCCTATATTGGAGATCGGTCTTTACGCGATACTTCGTACGTCGTGAATTAAGGAGAGGTATTATATCGAAATTGAATTAATTAATTTTTTCAACCAAAAATTTTATATCGTAATTTCTATAATTTATAATATACAATTATTATTTTGGTAAATTTAAACTATTTTAAATTTCATATTTTCCATAAATATAAATTTTTTTTTTTCCTATATTTATAAAACTGAAACAATGTCATCTGACTCTTACGAGTATAGTATTTACCCTCATATACTTCTTTATTAAATAAATTTTCAACAAATTAAATAATATCCTTCAAAAAAAAAAAAAAATTTAAGTTTAACCAAAAAATCTCGAAAAACATTTTCTTTTTTGTTATAGTTAAATTGACTAAAACAAGTTTATTTATATATACATACATAATTTAAACGTACAGAGAGGATTAAAGGATTTATCTTAAAAAAAAAGGATTTTTCCGTAAAATATTTCTTTCGTATTTATTAAAATATTATACGATATTTTTTTATTATCATTTTTGTCTGGGTAAAAAAAAACTTTTTCATATCTTTAATAAAAAATAAAAGAAAAACGAAGAATTTTCAAGGTTCACCAAAAAAAAAACATATTTCTACTTTGACTTTATGAAATTTTATGACATTTTTTGTATAATTCCAAAGGAATCTTACTATTGCTTACCACCAACAAAAAAATACAAGACAAGAAAAGAGTATTTATAAAAAAAATATATATATAAACTTTTATATTTATAAAGGACGAAACCGAAAATAAAAAAATGTAAGCCAGTGACAGTAGTAAAGTTAAAAGTTAAAATATAATATAACAAGGAAAAAAAAATTATATTTACAAACATTTTTTATACTATTCATGAAATTGTTATGTATTTGATCTTAAAAATTTTTTATATATAAGAAAAATATTATTGTAAGATAGAATTTTAGGGTGAAATTCGTCTTTTTTTTTCAAGGTGAAATTTGTCATTTAAATTTTATGTTTTGTAAAATTCTAAAAATAGATAATATATAATTAATAAAGTTTGATCCTACATTTACCTTGTTTTTGGTCATTTAATAATTTTCTATGGTAAAATAGAAAGAGATAGATTTAAAAAAAAAGTATGAAGAAGATAAAAAATATATTTCACTTTTCTTTTTCTTTTTTTTTTGACATTCCGAAAATAAATAATCTGAAAATTATTATTTATTTCAACTACCGAAAATAGATATAATTTTGCGCCATCTACCGACATGACAAAAAAAATAATCTTAATAAAAAAATTTTCAAAATTTGTTGACTATTTTTGACATTTTGTACAATTTTTATTCTCACTCTTTCTAATATACGAGTTTTTCATATAATTTTTTCGTATCTCTTTCTAATTTTAATAAAATAAAAATTAGTGACTAAAAAGAGACAAAAATAGAGATGGACCTTAAAATATATACTACATTTGGGTACATTAAATATTATTAAAATAAATTAAATTAAATATTATTATTAAATATGAAATAAATTGTCAAATTAAATTTATTTTTTACTATTCTCTATTTAATTTCAATTGAAAAATTATAACATTTCTTTGAAAATTTCACACAAAATATAAATTTCAAAATAAATAATTGACAAATTTCAACATTAAAAAGACGAATTTAACCTGAAAATATATTATATATAAAATTTTTGTTGTTTTTTTTTTAATATCCACAAATTAATAACAAGAAGAAGGAAAATAAAAAAGGATATTCTAAATTTAGATTATTTCTTTTTAGGCCTTTAAATAAAAATTGAATTAAATTTGTTTTTTGTTTTTTGTTTTGTGTTGAATAGAAGAGCGAATTGCGGATTATCTTTAAAATAATTAAATTCTTATAAAAATAATTTCTTCAAATAAAATTATTTTTTAAAAAAAGAAACCATTATTATTATTATTTTAATCAATATATAAATTTAGATACATATACAAAAAAAATATCCTTAAGTGAAAAAAAAAATCCTTTTTAAATGCTTCATAAAATTTTAGAAAAAAGTTTTTTCGAACAAAAATTTCCGTTTTATTTTTTTCGCTTCGTATTTTATACGAAAAATACAAAAAAAAAAAATTTTTTAATGACTTGTTTTTTTTCTTTATTTATTTATTTATTGATATTTATCAGTTTACCAGAAAAGTAAAAGAAGAAATATGTAAGTCCTTAAATAAAAAAAAAATGCCGCGCAGCAGAACTATACTGATCAGTAGTTTTATAATTATGGGCTTTTTTTAAATAATCTACTGTAATTGCATATTTTGAGTATATGATGTTACACCCTCTAGTAGCAGAAATTAAAAGTTTAACAATTGTGATTTTATACTATTTACTTACTACCTTTCATGCGACATTAAACCTAATTTTAGGGAATTATTGACTATTGGAAATCATATTTTAAAAATTAACATTTTATATATTTTCGTATTCAGCGCCTCTAGTAGTAGAAAATTGAAAAACAGTTACTGGCATCGTATTCTACTCTTAAATACCTTTCCAACGAGTAGTCACACTTCATTTTTGGTGCACATTTACTATATAAAATTAAATTTTTATTCGGAAAAACATGTTTTGGCAAAATGTTAATAGCGCCGTCTACCGGCCGAATTTTAAAATTATATCAATTACATCTGGTTTTCAATAAATCAAGCTTTCCATCGGTGGGTCTATCATAAACTTGTGTGTACAGTAACTATGTGAAATAACTGGTTTTTATTGTTTACATCGGATGGACAGACAGACGAAAAGACGGACAAAAGCGTTAACATAAGGGATTTTTTAAAAAAAAGCCCTAAAAAGAAATGGGAAAATTTATGATAATGCTTTTAACCAATAATAATATTTTATATATTTCTGGTTTTTTAATGTTTATAATAATATTTATAGACGCAATCTTAAACTATTATTTATGTATACAATAAATAATGTTCATCCTTTTTGAAGAAATAATGAACAAAAAAGGAAATATACTAAGAAAAATCAATTTAATTTACAAAGATGAATGAAAATAGAATTTTAAATTAAAATAAATTTAATATTTTTTGGATAGTAATTTGCAATAATTGGAAATTTTAATTAATTTATGCTTAATTATTTTTTTAATTGCGGAGCTACCGACCTTGTACAAAGTCTTCAATTCTTTGTGATATACCAAGGAAATTTTCTACAATTAGAAATCCAGTGATTCTTAGTAGTTGACCCGCACTTCTTCTTTGTGTTATTTTGAATTCGGTTACTAGACCATTTTCATACATTCGATTGTCATGTTCTCTAGCTATCTAAACGAAAATTTATATAACATTTATAGCCTCTACAAACTGGGCGCCTATAACACCTTTATATCACATCTATAACATGTTATGAAAAACGCATTCAGACTGAAAATACTTGATATATTTTGACGTTTATAATTTCTGAAAAAAATTAATTTTATTCAAAGTGCAAATATATGCAAAAAATAAATATAGTATAACAGTGCGATCCCATTGAATTTTACATAGTTTTTTCGCATAATTTTTACAATCGCGTTCCCATTGAATTTTTATGAAAAAAATTATGAAAATTTTATGAAAAAGTTAAATTGATTTTAACTTTTTCTTTTTCGTATTTTTCGTCAAGTTTGTACTAAAAAGTTTGTCTTATTTTTCGTCAAGTTTGTACGTCAAGTTTGTACTAAAAACTAAAAATTTCAATGGGAACGCTAGGTAATAAATATACACTCGACAATTATTTTTCAAAGTTTAAATAAAATAATAAAAATAACAATAAATTGACAATTGCTGTCTAGGGTTGCTAAAATTCCTGAAAATATTACCGATAACATCGAAATATTACAAAAGTATCGAAATTTTATTATGTCAATCCCTCAAAAATTAGGTGATATACGCTATATCATGTTATAGAGGTAATATAGATTGACACATTTTTTATATGGAAATATTAGTCTATAACATGTATTATATCATGTTATAGCTCTATATCATGTTATAGGCGCCCAGTTTGTAGAGGCTATTAGAATTATCAAAACAAATAGTAAAACATTATATTTTAAATTAATTAATTCGATTATTAAAAATATAATAAATTGGCGAAAATTAGTTAAATAATTATTTATAATATATTTGTAATTTCGACTTAATCACAAAACTACTAAAAACTTTTCAGTATAATAATTGATCAATATGTTTCATCTAAAATTTAATTTTATAATTATAATTCGAAATTTTGTATAAGAAAATATAGGAATATAATTTTTACAAAGCTATATTCAAATTAAAAAAATATGATCGTAGCAAATTGTTAATTGCCTCTTAATTTTACAATAATTTTATATATCATTATATTAACCTAAATATTCAATTATGTGCTATTTTCCCTTTAATTATTCACAAGCTGTAAGTTAAAATCATAAAATTATCAAGAAAATATTTAATTAATCTGAAAATTTTGAAAATGAAGACAAATTATTACTAAATATTTTAGAATTATGATAAATAGTATAACCAATTATTGCAATTAACCATAAAATGAAAGTTTATAATTTCAATTAAACATGACGCAAATTGAAATTTTAATCAAATTAAATAGTTTATCATAAAAACAATTTAATTATAATATTTAATATTGAACATATGTAAAAGTTTTTAATCCTTTTTTGGCAATATACATTCTCCTTATTTAATTATTTAATAATTCTAATAAAAATCATGATCATCTGAAGGGGATTTTTAAAATCTACTCTCGTAATTTAAATGTCATTGAAAAAAAGTATTAGTATAACAATCAAAATTAAATCTCACTTAAAAATTTACACTATATATAAGATGTCCTTGCCAAAAGGATGAACACAGTTTAAAAAATAAGTATACTTAAAATTATAAATAATATAAAGAAATACTTATATATAAAAATATCCTTTCAGGTGAGTGCCAAGTATATAAAGTGGCAGAGAATGACTCAGTTAATTGCTAAGTTCACAAATAACTTATTTCGATTTTTTTTACATTTTCACTAACATAATTCTCATTTTACATAAATTATGTTATCACAAACATAATAAATTTTCGATTTTTTTTATCTTTTTAAAATTATCCTTTACAAAAATAATTTCATTTTATATCTTTTTGTAAAATACAATTAGGCAATTTTCCAAATTTATACAATTATGTCATTAAAAAAAATTATATAAAGTTTTCTATATAGTTTTTAAATTACATAAAAAAAACTTAATAATGTTATGATAATTATTTAAATATGATGCTGGGATAAAGTTGAAATTTATCCAAATTTTTCTTCTTATATATTCCAAAAAAAAAAAAAATTTGGAATTTTTACTAAAAAATTTTCTAAAATAAAAAACAAAAATTGCCAAAAAAAATTTTTATTTTACAAAATTTTCAAATTTGACTGTAAAGTTTTAATATTATGTCATAATTCATTGTTCACTAGATTTTTTCAGGAGGACGAAAATATTATTATTATATAAGGTGAGTGTCATTTGAGGTGAGTGTCATACTATGCCACTTTAGACTTCAAGATTTGCGTATTTAGGGCTTGCTATGACATCTACATTTAATTTTTGAAGATAAGTCCATTAGTCAAAGTTTTACCATCGATAATATACTGTCAAATAAGTCTTTTTACAATTCAAATTCGTCTTTTCATAAAATCCATATACGAACATTTAGTAATTATTGTCAAATTTTATTTGAAATATAATAATATCAACTGTAAAAATGTAAATTGACATAAAAATTCTATATGAAAAATTCTATGATAAATTTCTTTCCTCTCATTTCAAAGGATCCATACATATTTCTAATATACACATATAATGTGTAATCACAAGTAAAACGTATATAAATACTTTTCTTAAATTATGATTTTATATTTTTATGTCACACACCATCATAAATGCAATCCCAACCCCTCCAAGCCAGACACATAAATTTTAGAAAACTTTTTCTTTTTTTTAGATGAACAAGGACACACACAGTACAAGGACATTTAGAAATAGCAAGAAAATGAATTGCACATGCACACAAAAAAAAATTAAATATACTATTTACGTGCACTGTAAAAATCCAAAACAAATAATAATAATGATAGGAAGCTTTTCAGTGTGACGAAAAGAATTTTAATTTTTTTTTTTTTCAAGAACATTTACGTATCAATATTAAGTATGTATATATAAAATAATGCATACATATGAGGGAATATTTTTTTATATCCTTAGAGAAAAATTGTAAATCAATAAAAAAAAAAAAAAAATAAGACTTTTGTGAATTTGCGAAATATTTTATCAACAATAAAAAAATATTATAGTTTTATAAGACCATCCGCAGAATCATATTCCCGCAAGGAATATGAGTACAAAAAAAAAATAAAATGTTTTCAAGGCAATATTTATATCCTTTTCTATAAACGTATAAATAAAACAATTGTATAATGTATATATTACAACAAGAAAAGAATATAAATTTCCTGTCTGAAAATATATAAATAATACCCTTGGGTGCTATATTCACTCTTAGAAATTTATATAGAAATTATATGTACGTACCACTATTTACAACACGAATAAAGAAAATATGTATTTTATAGAGTTATTTATTAAACAATAAAAAAGCAAAATTCGAGAACTCAAAGTTATATGCTTTACTGACAATTTTCTTTGTAAATGTATAAAAAATTTTTTGCGAAAATAAACTTTTCACACAACAAAAATAAAAATAGTAAAATTAATAAATTATGAACCAAAAAAAATTGTCTGGTAGAATTTTTTGGTCATGAAAATTTTATATAATTAATTATAAAATGGACACAAATTAAAATTAATATTTATAATAATTACCACAAGAAAAATTGTGAAACTATAATAATGGCATTGGATACAAAATGGAAAAAAAAATTGAAAATTGTGAAAGAAAAATTGTATAAATTTTTAGATGATTCAAGATTTGTCGCTTTAAATTGGTCAGTAAAAATTATGGAGTAGAATTTTCTAACAATTTCTTATTTTTGTAAATTTGATTGATATTATTTTAATTGAAATTATTTCCTTTCATTATTACTATTAATTTTTTTTCTTAATTATAGGCAAATTTAACAAGAATTTAATCGGAAAGTTTTGATAAAGTTTAAATTTCAATGAAGTTAAATAAAAAATCTTGGTATAATAAATTTTTCAATTAAATTATTTAATTATATAGCAGCAAAGCCTGTCGGACGACTGGCATAAAAAACACACACATAAATGTTTAAATCTGAAAAATCATTTGGATAAATTTAACATCAACATCAACGCATTAATATGGTTATGTTGATTATTTCGACGTTTTCGCCATCCCTGTCCTTTCCTTTTATTCACCATAATAAATTTTACTAAAACTAAGAATGGAATGACTATTATTTTTGACCCAAAACGCCGAAAGGCATTTAAAAAACTCACCTCTGTAATCTAAATACTGCGCTAACTTGTGAACGAAGCTTCTACGTCAAAAATTTTAATTTTTGAATGAATGTTTTGTTAGATTTTCAGTTGTCTAGGTCAGTTCACATGGATAAAATTTCATGGAAACAACATGTAATGACAAAATGAACTAATATTTCATCCAATTTGGGTGCCTTTGATTCAATGGCACCATTGAGAACCCTTGGATCTATCTTAATAGCTTAATTATATCGAGTTAGAGACAGACAGACGAACTTAGTCAATTATTCTATTAGATTATTAATCTTAATTCAAAATAAATTTATAATCTTATAGTTAAGGAATTACTTGGAATTGAATTCGAAATTATAATGTGAGTAGAATTTTTAATTTTTTAATGTTCAAATTCAAATTCTATTTTAATTGGGAAAATTGCACAGCATCTAAGTTTTGATATTCGTCTATAATTTTATGTACAATTTTTTCATTATATATTTGATTTTTACAATTTATTGATTACTGATTAATCTTCAAACCATTAAAGTGATTATGATTGATTTAAGAAGTAAAATGAATAAATTATAACTAAAGCAAAAAAAAAAACATGGTATCAATTTAAACCATGGAAGACTTTTGCTGGATTAAGTCAGCTTAAGGAAACGTACGATTATACCATGTAAAATGTATGGTGTGACCATAACAGACTTCTTATTGCTCAGTTTCGTCAAATTTCGTTAACTTACGTTGGGCTTGAACAAATGTGATTTCATTCGCACATTCCGTGTCGAAATTTGACAGTTCAAAAAAAAACACAAATTAGACTTCAAAAACTGACATAAAAGAAAAAGCCCACTTAAGTTGTACATGAGTAAATTACGACGATTTTGACAAAGACTTTACCTGCCTTTTCGTTGACTTTTCAAATTACTTAAGCCAGCAAAAGTCTTCCATGGTTAGCCCTGTAAGTAAGTAATTTAGTATATATAGAATGTACACAATTTATCATTAATAATTCTACGTAAAACTATATATACTAAATTAAATTAAATATGAAAACAAATAATAAATAATTAAACGATCACGTAATCTTTTATCTAATTATAATAAAATAACAATGTATAAATTAATTTTATCATTCAACACATAATTGATTTATGATGTATATTCATCTTAAATTACATAATTCAATCAAAATGATATTTAATATTTTGTCATTGAAATATATGAATTTGAATTATTAATTGCAAGGATTGTAATAATTTCAATTAAATTATTATATTTTAATATTATGTACAAATATATGATTATTATTCTATTGATAATTTATATGTCATTTAAATTATAGTTTAAGGCAATCTTTTAAATTGTTTCTTTCATCTTATATTTTAGTTTTTATAAATTTTAATTACGAGCTGAACGTTAGAAACGCTTTATACAGCCGTTAAGTGCGTTTAGGTAATCTGAGAAAGAAGTGGATGGGGGATAATTGATGTTACAGAGCTCCGGATACCATTGACTTGACTTATGGTAACTATATAACCCAATAATTCGTATATGTACCAAAAATAAGAGTATTATATCCTTCCTTAGTACTTAATTTGAATTTGTGGCCATCCAATTAGGGATAGCTGTGTTCTAAATCACTACAGTAATTAATTGTTCCAGTTGTGAAGCTTCTATATAGTAACTACACCACTACATATTTCTTACTATCTATTTTGAATATCAATTTTTTGTATGAAATTTCATTTCGTTTACCCTCCATTCCATTTATTTATGTTTCCAAATTTTCATTGCTCCAAATATGTAATAGTTCTATAATGATCGTCCTATATCTGATTTAATCCAAAACAAAAAAATTAATTTAATAGATTAACTTGGTAAATTCTTTTTTTTCCATTAATTCGCAATTCAAATTAACATAAATAAATTCGAATTTTATAAGGTACAATTATTTAACAAATAAATAAATAAAAACTTTATTCATATTTTATTATTTACCTTTTTCGGAAATGTCAGTGTAACATGTCATAATTTTAAATATTGTATACCCACCCTCCCACCATTCTCACAGAAAAACTCAAAAAATAAAATTTATTGCATAGGTAAAAAAAGCTAACATTAATTTTCTAAGCTAAAATTTTTATTTTCCTGGGATAACCAAAAAAAAAATGAAAATTGTATAAAAAATCCATTATGATATTTTAATTTATTCAAAAAAAAAAATTTAAATGAAAATTTTTTGATCTTATTAACAAAAAAAAAAAAAACGTAAAAATAAAAATTGTGAAAAAACTTTTCCTCCCCCCCAATAATTCTCCCGATATACACGCACAAACACAAAAATGTCACAAATCTTTTACAAAAAAAACATAAAAATTTTTTCTCAACAACCAAAAAAAAAAAAATAAATGTAAAATGTCAACTAAAGAAAATATCAAGAAAATTTTCATTCTTTCATGTTAAATAAATCATAAATGCAAAAACATAAAATTATATTATAATTTTTTTTTTTTTTTTTTTGTTAAACGTGTGCTCATTTTCCGTAAATTGCGGAAAATTTACCATAAAAATTCTTTTTAGTCTTTTGTTCCTGTGTGAGACAAAAATTATGTATATGCCAGGAAAAAAATGACCCCCGAAAAAATATCAAAAATTAAAACAAAAAAAAAAAAAACACAAAAAATATGATAAGAAAATCCTTTAAATAATTTCAATAAATTCATGAAATTTTTCTGAGAGAAACAAGCAGCATCCTAAAAAAATTATTATAAACATATACTTATACGAATATGTCTTCTTCTATACCCCATATATCCTTTTATGACTCCACCATGTATATATCCTTAAATTGTGTTGTTGTTGTTTTGTGTTTGTGAAGGCTAACGAAGTCAAAAGTTATTATTAAAAAAAAAATATATATTAAAAGAAAATTATGTATTTATGTGTATAATTTTCTTTATTATATGCGACAGTATAAGGATCGTGTATAGCAGTTTCAGAATAATGAGCTTTTTGTTTTAATTTTTTGCTGTCTTAATACAATAAATACGCAATGCGACGATTTTAAATTGAAAATGTGGAATTTATGTGAAATTTAATAATAAATAAGAAGTAAATTTCGTTTAATCAGTTACTAGCCTCATATATATCAAATACTCCCATCAAACTCAGTTCAATTAGGCTACCATTCAAAAAGCCATGAAACTGAAGTCAATTAGGCTACCATTCAAAAAGCCATGAAATTCAATTCAATTAGGCTACCATTCAAAAGCCATAAAACTGAATTCAATTAGGCTACCATTCAAAAAGCCATGAAACTGAATTCAATTAGGCTACCATTCAAAAGCCATGAAACTGAATTCAATTAGGCTACCATTCAAAAGCCATGAAACTGAATTCAATTAGGCTACCATTCAAAACTAAATCTTCTTCATCTTTGAAAAAATGACTTTTCATTATTTTTAATTACAATTTTAATGGTCAAATAATGTAAATACGTTCTAGATTTTACGTTCTAGACCCATCTAAAGGCTGTTCCATCGAAGCCAGAGAGATAATTGATTTTTTTTCTAAAAGGAATCCATCATAAAATTTAGTTGTTGATTAATTAACTAAAACCAAGTAATAACTTCAATATTTTATTATAGTTTTTTAATTCAAAGGTCCATCTAGCGGCAAGAAACTTGAAATGTTCAGCGATTTAAATACAACTCATAAAAGTAAAGATAAATTATAGTTTATATAAAAAAGGATATTTTATTCAAATTTAAATCTATACAATCAATTTCAATGTTTAGTCGTTTAGTGTCTATTTTAAGAAATTGAAAAATAGTGCCATCTTTGTGACATTACTTTGAAAGTATGCGCCCTCTTGTGAACTCAAGTTAAATTTTTAATCACCAGTAACCTAATTTCTCAATATCTCTGAGAGACAATCTATATAAGGAATAGTCAGACAAGCAAACAGAAATTTTGACTATTCCTGAAAAATTCATCAGGAATAGTCAGACAAACAAACAGAAAAAGACATGATAAAAGGAAGTACATTAACCGAAAAACAACAAAAAATTCTTCTTTACACAATTTCTCCACACACACATACAAAAAAATTGAAATCCGTAAAAATGGAAAATATGTTACTAAGCACTTTCAACCTACTGGCAATCATGTTCGTATAATAATTTATATATGAATTTATAGCTATTTATATGTGAATGTATATACGTTTACCAGTTATTTATAAATATGATGATGTATATCCTTTTTTCTTAAAAAAAAAAAAAACTCATTATTCACACATAAAAAAAAAAAAAGAAGAAAAACAGAAAACTCTGTCTTTTTCCCCCGGAATATAACAACGACATTCACCGACCCACATAATTGTATCTAATGTTGTTTCATTTTTTTTTTTTGTTCATCATGTCTCGGCGCGGCAGTTACTGGAAGAATCAAAAAAACGTATAGGTGATCATTTTCTCGATTATAATATATATATTTTTTTTTTGATATAATAATATAAATACGCATACAGGATATATTTACTATATACGCAGCCTTGGCCAAAAGTATTGGGCACCCTATAAAATTCTTAATATCTTAAAAAAGCAAAATTTTAAATGAAATCAAAGTAAGCAGATATGATAAATAAATAATTAATATTTGGTTGGGCCGGGCCGCCTTTGGCTTTTATGACAGCAGTGATCCTCTTAGATTAGGCATAGAGCTAACAAGCTCCCACTCTGGCTGTAACACATTTTTAAACATTTTTAACTGTTTCTTTCTATGTAGTAGAGTACTCCTGGATCCAATGCTTCAGAATACCTCATACAACATGTATCTATACGGTATTCTGAAGCGTAGGATCAAGAAGTACTCAATTACATCGAAATAAACACTTAAAAATGTGTTACAGCAAGTGTGGTCTGCTATTTCTTCCGAAGAGTACCGCGAGCTAATTAGCTCTATTCCTAAGAGGATCGCTGCTGTCATAAAAGCCAAAGGCGGTCCAACCAAATATTAATTATTTATTTATCAAAAATGCTAACTTTGATTTCATTTAAAATTTTGCTTTTTTAAGATATTAAGAATTTTATAGGGTGCCCAATACTTTTGGCCAAGCCTGTACATAAAAGGAAAAAGAGTATATACTGTTACATTTATATCCTCCTTTTTTTTATTCCTTGTGTGTAGAATTTTTTATTAGATTTTTATCTCTTTATAAGAAAAAGGATATTTTATGCGGTTTAATATTTTTCACGCATTTTTTTTTTTTTTTTTTTTTGCCTTTCCTCTTTTTATAAAGTGAAAATTCCACCCACTATATAGCTACATAAAAAAAAAAAAAAATTATGAAAGTAGGTTGATTTGTTTGATTGTCTCCTTTTTTACCAAAAGAAACAAGTTTGTGTTTTTTTTTTTTTTGGTAATCAACCAAAAAGAAGAAGAAGAAAAATATAAATTTTATTTTGTGGTATATAAATTTTTATATTCATATTTTTTTTTTTCATTTTTTTTTGGAGATAAATAAAATAAAAAAAAAAATAAAATGGAAAATAATTGAAGAAAATCTACTTCTTAATCTGAATATAAAAAATATATATATAATATTTTTGTATGATATCAAAAATATAATATTTGAACGATAAAGACGGCCTTAACTACTACTTTATACTCCATCATATTATTTACTCGCGCGCAACAGCTATAAATCATATTTTTTTATATTATATCTATATATATATATATATACTATATAGTATGTATGTAAAAAGGATATAATAGTAAAATGAATTGAAAGGGTGACATGTTTATTTAGTATAATAATATTTTTTTTTTTATAAGATCATTTTTCACGCAGAATAATCAAAAAATTCAAAAGTCTACGTGGATATTTATATTAAGGAAGACAACAACAGCAGCAGCAACAACAACAAAAAAGGATAATCAAATTAAATTTTTCGTTTTGAGGAAAAATTATTTTTGTTATATATTTTATTTGCCTAGGACGAATTTTTTATTTAAAATTTCATCTATTTTGGATATTTTAGATATGTAGAATATTTTTTTTTTATCTGTCAATTAATACTGGTAATTTACTCAATTAAGGACATTATAGTAAAAATATTTAAGATATAATAAAATATCTTTCAGAAAGAGTTTGAAAAAACTGATCTTTGATTTCGTGTAAGGAACTACAAATATCAGACCACAATTTCTATATTTTAATCCAACATGAAAAACGAGTTCTTGGAGGGAAAAATTATAATCAAAATTTATCCTTTGGTTTTCCTTTGCTATAACTTGGGAAAATTAAAAGATTTTTCCATTTTTTGTTTATTTGAGTTTTGTTGGAATTAAGATTTCACGTCGATAGATACGAAAATTTGTCTCTGTTGTAGAAAATTTTATGTCCTTGTTTAAAAAAATTATTACTGAAATTAATATTTTGAGTTTTTTGATTGAAATTCTTTATACAAAACAATTTCAGTCGAAAAACAAAGAAAGAATCCTTTCATTTTTGGAAAATGAATCATAAAATAAAGTTTGACTAAATTTAAAACTAAATTTCGAATAGTCCACCGTTTAGGCAAATTATTGGCAACTACTTAAATATGCATAACAAAATAAATGTTCATATTATTAATTTCCAAAAAAACGACAGTACTGTGGCACTAAAGAACCTATACTTGTTAAGTGACATAGCACGATAAATAAAACGAATCCTTTTTCTCAGTTACATTAACAATATAAGTCGAAGGATTCTGCCCTCTCACGAGAAGAGAGAGAGCAGCCAGTAACCGTGGTGAGGAGATGTGAATTAATTTGGGATTCTAGTCGAAATCACTGAAAGGTGCGGTTGATGGTTAGTTCGCGGCAAGATTTTAGTTAAATATTAATTAATAAAATAGATATATATTTAAATTCAGTTTTAGTTCAGTTCAGTAAATCGTCGTTTAATATACTTAGATTGAAAATACCAAAAAAATATTACAAAGAAAACTAAAAACCTTAAAAAGACGCATGACATATTCATTAAAAAAAAATTTCACATCAATAAATTTTCAAACTAAAATTATAATTTTATCAACCCTTTTTAAACCCAAAAAAAAAAAAATAAAAATATAATAAAATTTAATCACTGTTCAACGTTCAAGGATAATTTCCGTCAAATCAACTTGAAAAATAACGAGTATTTATATACTTAAATAAAAATATTAACATTTTTTTTCCCCAGTTAATTTTTTTACTAGAAAAATCAAATTTTTTTTTTTCATATACGCGTTTACGCAATCTTCACATAATCTGAAATTCCCTTTTTTTTTTATCCCCATATAATGTATAAGAGAAAAAAAATGATATCAATAAAAAAAATTACTCGGGTCAAAAACTCACGTGTCAGGATAATTTTCAATCTACTTTGATCCCTTGTTATAAGTATACGTTATTTTCTAAATGCTATTTGAATTTTGACATTTTTCTTTATACGCTATAAAATTATTTTATTAATATATCATTTATTTAGCCAAACAATAAAATAGTCCTTGTAACATTTTTAATATCTTTACTATAAATGTCCTTTTTTGATTTTTTAGTAAATATTTTATGAAAATATATATAAAAAAAAAAATATTATCATCTAACAATTACATAAAATAACAAAAGGATATAAAGGACATCATTTTTTTTTTTTGGGAAAATAAAGATAAATATTATATTATATGCTCTTTCTCGAATAGAATAGAATTTTAAGTGAATATAATAGAATTTGTGGTTATATGGAAAAAATCTTCTTTAAGGTGAGTGCTGAATGTTGGTTTTAGCGTCTGGTGGTAATTTTCAATAAAAAAATTCAACATACGAGGAAATTAATGTTAGCATATGGTATAGAATGATGAAAGAATCAGTAGGCCGAAATTTGTCTAAATGAAATGCCAGTAGAGTGACTTAAATAAGAATCGGGCATGAATTGTGTATGTCCTTGTTGGTTTTCTCAACTGTCTAGAAAGAAAACTTAGGTACACTATAAACGCGATCTGCGAAATCCCATGAAAAGCCCAATCGCGATCTACGAAAGCCCAATGTTTGCATGGTATAGAATGATGCAAGAATCTGTAGGCTGAAATTTGTCTAAATGAAATGCCAGTAGAGTGACTTAAATAAGAATCAGGCATGAATTGTGTATGTCCTTGTTGGTTTTCTCAACTGTCTAGAAAGAAAACTTAGGTACACTATAAACGCGATCTGCGAAATCCCATGAAAAGCCCAATCGCGATCTACGAAAGCCCAATGTTTGCATGGTATAGAATGATGCAAGAATCAGTAGGCCGAAATTTGTCTAAATGAAATGCCAGTAGAGTGACTTAAATAAGAATCAGGCATGAATTGTGTATGTCCTTGTTGGTTTTCTCAACTGTCTAGAAAGAAAACTTAGGTACACTACAAACACGATTTGCGAATGCAGTCCAGCACTCTGTACCCACCTTTAATTAAATGTTATTGTAAATCAAAAATTGAAGTTAATTTGGTTTTTGTGTACTTTAAATTATAACATAATGTAAATAGTTAAATATTAACACATTTTGAATATCTGTTTCTGAATTTCTATTATAATTATATTGTTAAAATTACAAAATATTTTCTATATATATGAAATTGATTTGTAATTTTTGATATTTTACAAAATATTTAATTGTTATAAATGTGTCCTTGTAAATCATATAGAAAGTGATTATTCCATTGTTAATTTCAAATTATTTGAACAGCAAAAGTTTTTGTCTTGAAGACGATTTGTCTTTTAAGTCAATAATTTTACATTGAAAAATATAGTTTTTCAATGTAAAATTATGTAGATTAGTTAGCTTTAATTTTGGTTCACATTTTAGTATATGAAATAATATTTGAAAAATTTGTGATTTAAATAAGTAGCTAGTAAGGTTTGGAGAAGAACTATACATTATTAAAATAAATTCAGTTAGCTTATTGCGAAGTGGAAATTAAGAATTTTCTATGCTGCGTTATAATTATATAAAAACAATCAAATTTTATAAAATTTAGGCCATAAATTAAAGACTCGCTTTTGATCTTGTAAAAAAAAATTTATTTTACCATTTTAAATTACTTTTCTTATCAGTAATTTTAATTATGTATTAAAGTAAAAATTATTTAAGTGATAAAGTTATGAAAAATTCTAAAAAAAAAGTTAAATATTCATTAATTTTTTTCTTATAAATATTTAAATACTGAAAAGATATCAGTTCCCAAAATTGTCTTCAACTAACAAGTACAACATTAAATTTTATATAAAATATATTATAAAAATTTAATTAATTAATTAAAAATTAATAATAAATATTAAATAATTTATTTAAGTGTTAATAAAATCAAAAGTTTACTTTAGTGTCTCAATTATTTGTTAAGTGATTTTATATTACATATTTTATCATTTCTGTTAATATGTTGTGTCATTAATAATCACGACACTATAATCGGAAATTAATGGTATTTCATAAAACATTATTCAGTAAATTGTAAATATCTGATTACACTGTTATAAATAAACATTGAATCGTCAAATATCTGAAATTGATCTAAAAAAATGACTTTTTCAACAAAAATGATACTTAAAATATTTGTGAAAGTACAATTACAAAGAAAAAAAATATGATTTACAAGATGTAAAAAAGATTTTACTAAAATTATAATTTCTTGTGAAATTACACCTTAATTTATATATTTTCCCCAAAAATTTAAATGTAATATCTTCTATGGGACATTTTTAATTATTTCAAATTGCAATTTTCATTCCACAAAATAGTATATTTGATGATGAAAGTCATATCTGCATTTTATCTTTCATTATAAAACTTTCAACAACCAATAAAACTTCTTCTAAATTAATAATTAATTCAAATTTCCATATATATTTTTTTTAGCCAATCTATTAAATAAAATTTATTCTAATTTTTAAAAAATTGTCATTTTAAATTAATATTTGTAATACTAAAAACAATTAAAATTCTTCCTTAAATAAATTGGATAAATTTTTTTTTTGTTCTTTTCACACTTTATTTAATTTACATAAGAAAATATCAACTATCTCATTTTTAACACCACAAAGTAAAAAAGTTAGTTAGTAAAAATTTACATAGTTCGAAAATACAAATTCACACTTAAAGAAATTAAATGAAAATTGTTTTTTTTTTTCTCTCTATATATATCATCTAATGTATATACTAAATTATATTCGTTGTATATTAACCCGTTAAGCGAGTAATTTATTTTCAAAAGTGTATTTTTTGGTGCTTAATTAAAATCGCCGACCATATATGCAGAGTGGACACGAAATGGTTGATCGACGATATACCACGCTACTGTTGGCAGTATTGGAAGAAAAAATTATAGGAGCACTTTCCTGGATTCGGCCCCCACTTCGAGCGATTTGCTAGTGGGACCTCTACAAAAAAAAGTAATATCATGTTTGGGTCCATAACTTTTCAAAGGGTCCACGCAACAAACTAGTTTTAATTTTGTTGGATAGGTAATAGACAGGCCCTTAACACAAGCTATAAAGAGTTTTCGTACCTTCAGGTGTTTGGAACCTACATGCCCCCGGAATGTGATTTTTAATTTTTTTCTAAAAAATTTGCTCTAAAAACCGATTTTCTGGAAAAAATTTACACTAACAAATAATTTTTTTTTCTCTTTAAAAATGCGCACTAATATCTTATTTGAAATAAAAAAAAAATTTACTAAAATATCTTCACCCTAACTCTCAAAATAATGTTTTTATAGAAGCACTTCCACATGACGTATATATACGGCAAATGCGCTTAACTGGTTAAGGCAGGTATGTATATACATATACAAATATATACAATACCAAAAAAAAAAAAAAATCCTTGTAACAGGAAATGGCAAAAAGTTCAATTTTCATCTATCTGAAAGCCCTTATAAATAATTCATTAAACTTTTAGTAACATTAAAACAATCACACAAGATAAAACACCATTAACATATTATATACAATATATCTATATATAAAGTATATAATATTGTTTTATTGAATACATAATATAGTATATATGTAGTAGTAGTAGAAAGTATTTATATATATATTTTATTGGTAAATGAAAATAAATATTTATTATTATGCTTTAAGATCTGAAAAATGCGTATACACACACTCAATAAGGACACAACTCCGTGAAAGAAGAAACAAAAAAAAAATTGTAGCATTTATCTATAATGTATTTTATTTTATTATACTTATTAGAGACACACATTTGGTCTTGGTCCTATATACATAATATATAAAATCTATAAGGAATAAAAAATAAATTTAATTATTATTATTTTTGTACAACATAGAAAAGCTTCAAATAAAAATATAAATAAAAATATAAATCATTGAACTGAAATGTGATATAAATTTAACCCTCTAGTGCGCAAGAAAATATATTTCAACCAAACTCTTTTTAAATTGTGCAAAAGTATATATACGGAACAACGTTTGTTCTAGAAATATGCAGGTTTTTTGCCTCTAAAGGACACAATCAGCAAAAAATCCTTTGATGCATTTTTGCATCAATACGCGTTTAGTGGAACATTATAATTTTTTTTTAGTGGATAATTACACAAATTCTGAATTTATATAAATAATTTACCATTAAATTTCAACTTACCATTACTTAACATTAAATTTGAAAATCCCAGAAAAAATCGCTGCACAAATTTCACATATCCAGTTACAATCTCACACTACAAAAATCAAATAAAAACTGACAAAACAAATAAGTCCGTAATTTTTTTTTTTCCTATTATGATTTTGTTCTCAGAACAGAACGATTCAGAAGTGAATCAAATAGGAAAAAACTCAAAATAAATGTTTGCTTAAAAACTATTTAACATTTATTGCTTTGATTCATATATTTGCATCATGACGCACTAGAGGGTTAATAAGAAGAAAATTGAAAGTAATATTATTCTTATTTGGAAACTTTGTGATTTATAAAAATTAAAAAAAATTTATTTCGTATAAAAAATATTTCAATTTTATGTAAAGCTTTTCGAACAGATAAAAGCTGCATTGAATTTTAGACAGGAAATTATAATTTTATTAATATACCATAAATTATGGTTTACTAAACTATTTAATGTTCTTGTAAAAATATACAAACAAAAATCTTTCTGATTTCGAGAAAATTATATTTTTTTTTTATAAACTCAGCTTTTGTCTGTTAAGGAAGCTTTTAATTCTTATAAAATTTTACTCGTTTTAAAAAATCGTTTTATTCTTCAAATGAGCTTCAGACTAAATCAATTATATAATTGAAAATCGAATTGATCAAACCGGTGTTCAATTTGGCGTTCAATTAATGGAACAAGGAGCAAGGAATGGAATTTTGTTAGTAATAATTAAAGCTAAAGATGTGGTAATGACTATAAATAAAGAAATTAATTTAGAAATATTTATGTAACATGTTAATAAAAGCTGTACACAATAACGTGTGAAACATGGCTTTCACCATAAAAATTTCTATATATGCTACATAATTTATACACTATTTGCTACCTTGTCTATATTTTACTGTAACATATTGAAAAATAGAAGAAAAAAAAAACCCTATACACAAAATTATAAATAACATAAAAATATATAAAAGGACTATTATCACATTTTATTATACAATTTTCTAGTTGCAAGGATCTTACTATATTATATAAATAATTTTATTTATGGATGGTTTTTTTTTTTTGCTTTCATTGTTTTTACTATACACAACTCCTTCATATATATGATAATATTATGTTGAAATATTCCAATAAAAAGGATAAACGAATAAGTAAATATTAACCATATTACCAATACCAAAAAATAAAATATATATATATACAGTAATGGTCACAGAAATAGATCCACCAAGCAAAGTGATATAAAAATGATATAATTTCTTTATGATGAAATCATAATCTTTAAGTTGTTATTTTAAGTTAAATATACAGTCATAATGGTCACAGAAATAGATAATTTTTTATTATGTAATTGCAATTATTTCATTTCATCATAAAGAAATAATTTCATTTTTATATCATTTTGCTTGGTGGATCTATTTCTGTGACCATGACTGTATGTATAAAAATATTTTTCTATCAATTTACTTTCGACTGAAATATATTACTTTCAACATTTTATGTATATTAGTGGCAGAGGCAGGCAGGCAGGCAGGTATATAATACGGACTTATGTACAGCATATATAATTTAAATTCGTTTTTTTTTTTTCAACTTATTTACAAAAGTGTTAAAGCTTTTTTTTCTTTTACTTATGGTCATTAAGTCAACCTTGAGAAGTAAAAAAAAAAAATGAAAATGACAATAATTTATACACAATTTTCACACTTTGTTATTTTTATATATTTTGTTTATAGCACAAAATAGAAAAAAAAAATATCACATACATTTTAGAAAAGTCCTTTTTTTTCTGATAAAAAAAATATATAAATAAATAGTATTTTACAGGCATCTTTCGTCCTTCAAAAATGTTTACAAAATACAAAAAGTATATACAAATATTTCTATATATAAAAGAATTTTTTATAGTAAAATTTATAATAGAAATCAATAAATTTTTTATTCTATAATTTTGTGATTATACACGAGTAGTATAAAAGTCAATGAATTAGTAAGTTTAGTATATATGTAGTTATAAAAAGGATGTGGATTTTCTTTATTGGTTTAGTTTAAATGGGGGGAAAACCAGGAAGAATGAAAACTTTTATTTCATAAATAAATTAAAATTAATTTTGCTTAATAATTGCAGCATAGAAAATTTTCCACACAAAATGTCAGCAAAAATATTTATTTTTTTTTACTACAAAATTAAATTATGTACTTTAGGTAGCAAAAATTCCATTTTCATTATTAAATTAGTCGTTTTTCAAAATTCGGAATATATTTTAAACAATTGTCGCGTTCAGCAGAGTCGAGCGCATCGAGCGCTCGAGCAATTTTTCTACTGAACGGTTAATTTTTCGAGCGCTCGAGCTCGAGCATTCGAGTTTTATCTAGCAGAAATATTAGATAGAGCAGCAATTTTTGTTTTTACAGGAATATTGAATAGAGAGGGGGTTTTAAGAGGGTATTTATCGAAAAATTCTACTGAACGGCAATATAATTTTTGCTGCTCTATATAGTGCGGCTCTTTGGAGTGCTCGATGGGCTAGACTCTGCTGATCTTTGGAGTGCTCGATGGGCTAGACTCTGTTTACTTAAATTTGAAAAATATTTACGCAATGAAATTTGAACAAATTTTTAAATTTTATTTGAAAAATGATTTTTGTGAAAAATCGCTAATTTAATTTGAAATTGTTTTGTTATAAAAAATTACTAATTTAATATGGAAATTGTATATAATAATATTATATAGTAAAGTGCCGGCAGTTATACCGACGTAAAAGCGACACAGAGACGAAGAATAATTATAGTTAAGTACAAAAAAAGGTGCAAAAATGAATTTGCATAAAATATAAAATAATTTTATTTGAAAAACTTGTATTTCATTTTTTATTAAAAGTTATGGGAAAAGTTCTATTCTAAATACTCGACGGAATTTTAAATTAATTAAAAATTATCATAATTATTTACTTTTTAATAATATTCATTTTTCTCTACAAAAATATTAAAATGTCATTTCAAATCCATTTTTTTTTTGTTAATAAGCAGAAGTAAAACTATGAGAAATTTTGAATTTTTTAAAAAAAGAAGGTATATTAATTTTAAATTTCAGAATAAATTAAAATTTTATATATATTGCATTAATTTAGTTATGAAATATTCAAAAAAACTAAATTTAAAAGTTTTGTAATAAATTCAATTGAAATTTAATTTTAAACAAATTAATTTTTATGTATAAATTTCAAATTTTGTTATTAATAAATTTCTAAAATTTGTTTATAATTTTGGAAGACTTTTTATATTTTTTAATTATATTTAGTTTTTTTGTGTAAATAATTTGAATTTACAGAAATTAATTATATAAAATAATTAAAATTAAAATAATATATTAATATTATATAGGAAAATTTCGTATATTTTAATAACTTTTTGCTATTTAATCAAAAATATGAATGAATTTATAGAAACTTAAGCATATAAATAGATTTTTAAAATGCAGAAAATAAAAATTTTGTTTGTTTATTAAATTATTTTTGTATTTATTTATTTCAAATTACAAAAATTTATTATTAAAATTGTATGATTGATATGCTGTGTGGTTTATATTTGTATTGACATTAAAATTAATCAAATAATTTAAATTAAATTGAAGAATTATCGATGGTTTGAATAAATTTACTTATAATATTATAGAATTATATATAAGAAAAAATTAAATTTGATAAAATTTATGCCATAAATAAAATTGATTCGCTTTTGATCTGTGAAACAGTTTAATGTTCTTATTAGTAATTTTAATTATGTTATTATTTAAGTGTTAAAGTGATGAAAAATTCTAAAAAAAAAGTTAAATATTCATTAATTTTTTTCTTATAAATATTTAAATACTGAAAAGATATCAGTTCCCAAAATTGTCTTGAACTAACAAGTACAACATTAAATTTTATATAAAATATATTATAAAAATTTAATTAATTAATTAAAAATTAATAATAAATATTAAATAATTTATTTAAGTGTTAATAAAATCAAAAGTTTACTTTAGTGTCTCAATTATTTGTTAAGTGATTTTATATTACATATTTTATCATTTCTGTTAATATGTTATGTCATTAATAATCACGACACTATAATCGGAAATTAATGTTATTCCATAAAACATTATTCAGTAAATTGTAAATATCTGATTACACTGTTATAAATAAACATTGAATCGTCAAATATCTGAAATTGATCTGAAAAAAATTACTTTTTTTAACAAAAATGATACTTAAAATATTTGTGAAAGTACAATTACAAAGAAAAAAAAATATTGTAATACAAGAGGTAAAAAAGATTTTACTAAAATTATAATAATTTTCTTGTGAAATTTGAATTTATTGCTCAGTAATAAATTTATTCTATTACTGAGATTAAATTATTGAAATTTTTTTGAAGAAATTTCTAATTTCAAAGATTATTTTTCGTTTGAAATTTTTTTGAATAACTTGAATACTCTTTGGCCGAGTAGAAGGAGCTGTTTAAGTACTGAAAATGGTGTCATTTTGATCATAAGAAAAAAGACCTTAATAATATTATAATTATGAATACTTATTTTAAATAAACACGCGTACGACTGTGACTAAATTATCGTTAGAGTTCTTTAAGGTGAAATGAGTCGATCTTACTGTGAAAGAATAATTTTTTTTTACATCATCGGGAAGTCAGTGGCGTCCTCAATGTGAGGAAAATATTATTTCCTTTTAAATTATGGTCGGGAAGTTAGTGGCGTCCTCAATGTGAGGAAAATATTATTTCCTTTTAAATTATGGCCTAATCTTAAGGGAATACAATTTTATAGTTCCTTGTAAACTGATCAGGGGACATGGGGATGAAGGGAAAGTTTTTTGAAATTGTGTTATGGCGATATATTTCAATCTTGATTTTAGAGTGCTATATTCTATTCAGTAATTTTATCCCAATTAGGGATGGTAGCTAAGCAAGAATTTGAAAACCATCAGTTAAAAATTTTCTATCCTTCATTTTGAGAATTTTTTGCCATGCCGAAATCGATCATTTTCAGCATTTAAGGCAGATGTTCTAACCACTGCACCACTTTACCTCTGTTAGTATGTGAAGAATAGTGGGGTACGGTCAAGGTTCGTTACGAACCAACCAACTAACAAATTGCATATTTTAATAGCTAGCAAAAATATTTACACTAATACGAGTACATTATATTTTATTCCAAAATTTGGGTCAAAACGAAATATTTTACTACGATTAGCAATACGTTTTCGTTTACTATCTGTTACACTTATTTTTCCCCCCATTTTAAAACTACGAAAAAAAATTAATTTTTACAAAATTTTCATTTAAAAGAAATTCAATTTGATTTTGAAATGTAAATACCAAACAAATTTTACACAAAAAAACACATTTTTTCTATTTCTAAAAAACTATCTAACAAAAAATATTTCAACTTCAAAATATGCAGATTTTTATTTTTGCATAATATAATACGAAAATATATTAAAATATTTCTACCATAATGAAATATATATATATATATATATAATATAAATACAATATAAATAATTTGACTATTTGACATCGAAAAGAGTTCAGTATCTGTACAACTTTTTACAGATTGAATGAATGTTAAACAAAAAAAATACTATCAATAACAAATATTCAAATTTTATTTTTTAATTAATTAAAAGCAAAAAAAAACTTTTGGAAAAACAAAATTCAAGTATTATCATCTGTCAACACTTAAAAACTGATTGAATTTTTTTCTTATTGAATATTTTTGTATATTTATTAATAATAATACAAAAAAAGAATAGTGAATTGTAAAATTGTATTTCGATAATGGAAAAATTTTAAATTGCACTTCGATAATGAAAAAAAAAAAAACACTAAAATCTGTCAATAATGTTGAAAACTATTACTGAAGAATTTTTTTTTTATGTAGAATATTTATGTAAATTTTTGTATCGGGTTTGTACCCTCTTTTGGATGGGGTGTGATCTTGAACACATCGACCTGAAAATATCATTTGTGCAATAACCATATACCCTAGAATAGATCGAGTGATCTGAAGAATTTTAAAATTTTCAAGGGATGCCAGTATGTGTTATAATTTGCTAAACGAAATTTGAAATATATATTTAGTAGCCGACCATAAATATGGAAATTATTAAATAGTGAGTTTTGAAATAGTTCCTGTTCTTCCTACCAAGTATTCTGAGTACTAATTACCACTAAAATTATTGTCTTGTATTCAGTGATGGTAGCATTTACCATTAATCCACCATGAATAGTAAATTTTCTCTGTATTTTATTTTTTGCTTATAATTTTCACAGTTTTTCACTTGTAATTCCTGGAAAAGCTAATGTTTACTTAACTTTATTTGAGCTAGAATTTCATAATGGATTAGTTAAGGTTAGAGCTCCATTACTAGTACAATCAACGATTTACCATATAAGGACTAAAGAATGTTGAATTCAATTTTCAATATCTGATAGCAAATCTCATTTTTATTAGAATATCATTAGATTTCGAAATTTAATCATCAATATCGTCAATAATATTTTCCATATTATCCGCATAACATCTCAATGAGGGTAGTCAGGGAGGGCGTTGTGGGTCATGTCGGGGTCTAAAACGGGGGCAATGTTGGGCCCTATAGCTAACAAATTTTAAACTATGTACAATATATATGTTCATTAACAATTTTCTTCTTCTATTTCAAATTAATTTTGGACCATGTTTCTAAATTAACATTTTTACAGAAAAATTTATTTTAGATCTTCACTGCCAATAACTTTCTCATCGAATTAAATTTACTCTTCTCATCAAAATTAAATCTAAAATTATAGAATTGACTGAAAAGACATAAACATATGGGTAGGGTACGGTCAAGAATGCAGACGCTGCGCAGCCAAAGCAGCCTCAAAAAATAGAAAAGCATAGATTTCAACTGAATATTAATACGAACGACGACTGCAAATAGCCAAATATTTCTCTGACATTCACAGAAAATTTAAAAAAAAATATTTAAAATCATAAATTTATACACAATTAAGACCTCTCCCTAATACAGGGCGTACGGCGTATGACCGTATATTAGACACAAGAAATAATGAAATTGAAAATTAAAATATTTGCAGTTTCTTTTCAGTAACTGCCGTAAACTGCAGAGGCTGCAATTATATTCTGAATTTTAATCGGACAAATTGCGCTGCTTTTGCTGCAAAACTGAACTTTTGACCGATTTGCAGACAACAACTGCGCAGCGACTTAATTCTTGACCGAACGCATTAACAAAATTTCGACTCCCTGAATTTAGGCCGCGTGACTTTAGACCGCGATAAAAACTAAAGACAGCGCGGCCTAAAGTCATTTTAGAAAATGACTTTAGATCGCCTTCATTTTGTTCTACGCGGCCAAAAGTCACGCGGTCTATAGTCTATGCCCCCAAAATTTCTTACAAAATTAAAATCTATAATTACATAAATTACATTTATATATTACTAAATATACTACATATTTCATATTCCTTTTTTTTTTTTTAATAAATTCTAATTTAATATTAAAATTATTTTCTATTTCCAGATGGACAAATGAATATGAACTCATGAGGGGCAAAATGCCCCATTGTGTTTTAGTTTATTCAGCTCTAATATTTTGCATTGTTGTTTAAATATATACGATAAATAAAAAAAAAATAGCTGAAGGATATTTTTATATATGTACAAAAAACACAGCAAGCAAAAAAAAAAGTAACATAAACAAGAAGAAAAAAGAATTTTTCCTTAGAAATTAATATCATCAATAAAAAAAAAAAAAAAGAAGAAAGAACAGCAGCAGCCAGCAAATTACCATCATCATCGTATATAGAAATAGTTAAAAAGGCAAAAACATTTTTATATATAACTTTTTGATTAACAAAAAATTAACAATATTTTTTTTTCTTATATATAGAAATTATTTTGGCGTGGAATGAAAACATTAATCATAATTACAAGAAAATTAAATATTTGTAACAATAAAATTTTCTATTAAATTGAAAAAAAAAAAAAAAAAAAAAACACTTCTAATATACACAAATGTATTGGAAAATTATATATATATATAAATTCTAATTATATATATACAAAAATTCATTCATCTACTCATCATCATCATAGGACGAGAGGATACAGAAAGAAAATCATTAATTTTAAAGAAAATATAAAATCAATTTTCACAAAAAGCAAGAAAATTATTTAATTGAAAAAAAAAACAAGTACGAAAATTTATTTCTACCTTCATTTTATGATTTTATCCGTTTTTAAAAAGAAGAAAGTAATTTTTTTTAACATTATTTGTTAAAAAATTCTTTATAGTCAGCAGACTTCCACCGAATTTATTATATAAATATCGCATTAATACAGGAATAACATATTACAGAACATAAACGAAGAGTTACACAGAAATCTTGATCTATAAAGCAACAAAGAAAAAACAAATCGTTTCATCATACGCTTTTTAGCAAAAGCTTTCCTATCAAACTATAATTTAAAAATTTATCAACTATAAGAAAATAAAGCAAAACTACATTAAAAATACTACTAATAAGTGACATTGTAAATATCCTTTTTCTTGTCACAACATACAAAAAAAGAGTAACAGAAATTTTAACCAGACTTTTGTTATTTAAACATCATTTTTGGTTTTTTTTTTTCGTGATTTAGGTGTTAAAAACTTTTTTATATCAAAAAATTTTTTGTTGTTGTTGTTGTTTGTTGTTTAAGAAGCTGTTAAATTAATTTTATTATACAATTATGGAATCGAAAATACTTAAAGGTGAGTTAAATTTATGTATTGCAAAATTTAATATTATATATTTTTGTGTATTTGTAGAATACTTTTTCATCGATATAATGGCGGAATTGTATATACTTTCGATATCGATTGAAATTTATTTGACTATGGGCGTGTTTCATAATTACAACTTTTAGTGTAGCGAACTGTCAAACAGCTACAACCTGTTTCAGAATCACTACTTTCAAAAAGTGTACTACACTTTTCTGTTTCATAACTGAAAGTGTAGCTAGGGTGTAGCGCACTTTTGCTACACTTTTTACACTAACTTGAAATTGAGGATCAGATGGTGTAGCAAGCTGTCAATTGACAATCCAACCAATAAGCAAAAAGAAAAGAAACGGTTGTGAAATAGTTTTAAGTTAATTTTTTCGGTAGAGTATAGAGTGCTATATCGGTGTAGTTGAAGTGTACTACACGGATAGTGGCTGCACCTCACCTGCACTACACCCAGTTGTAATTATGAAACACGCCCTATATATTTAGAATTTAGTTTCCTAAATATAATGAAATTATCAGATTAATAAGTAATTTTTCGAAATTTGATGATTTATCATAAATTAATTATTGTTCACCTTAAATGAAATTATCATTTTCTCGACAATATAGATTCTCTGAGTCGATATCGAGTAAACTATATCGAAATCTAGCGATACATTTGCTATTTGGGATGCTATCACACGATTGATCGAGTATCAAACGATAAATTTCATTCGATAGGTTTTTTTTGTTATCGAATTAAATTATTTATATTGTTTTTTTTTTATTATTATTTTGAATTATTTTTTATATAAAGCCAAGTACGCTGCTCTTGATAAACTAAATGTTATAACATGATCTCTACAACTCTCCGGGGAATCTTCACGAAATCTCGAACTAAAAAATAAGTGTTGAATTTTATATAACTAGCAGAGTATATACTAGATTATATACTAGTTGAGGATATAAATAATATAATAAAATTGAAGTTAAATTCTATATGAAAAATTTAGTTTAGCAAGATCAGCGTACTTGGCTTAACTATATAATTTGAAAAATAATTTGAAATTATCTATGTCATATATAATTTGACATTATTATTGAAGTAAAATTTATAAACAATTTCGATACGATAGCAATCGATTATCGTGTTACCAATTTTGTATTTCGAGAATCGTCATCGAAATTTTCACTCGATTACCGTTCTACACGCGATATCGAATCAGAGAATTATAAACAATTTCGATACGATAGCCATCGATTATCGTGTTACTAATTTTTTATTTCGAGAATCGTCATCGAAATTTTCACTCGATTATCGTTCTACGCGCGATATCGAATCAGAGAATCTGTCTTTTATTTTCATAAATTTATGTTCCTTTTCCTAATTTTAAAACAAAATTTCGGGAATGTCATATTTTCTTATCAAAGATCATTAATAATGAAATTAACTTCACTAAAGATCGTTTTTCACTGTACGATGTATTTCTATTAAGTGCATTTGTCCGTAAATGAATTTTGTATTATTTATTAAAATTAATTTTTAACTTTTTAAACAAGATCTTTTATTGATTCTTGTTAGACTACTTTTCCTTTTAGACTAAGTATAGTTCAAATTTATAAAAAAAAGGGAGAATCTTACAAGATTCTTACATGATTCTTACAAAATAATTGAACTAATTTTACAAAAGTAAAAAAAAAATATGCTTAGCATTTTTAATTTAATTAAATTTTCCCTCATTTTATATGCAATCTTATGGAAAATGTCAAAACTGAACGAATGCATAGTTTTTCTTCATTATGCACTGTCATATTTGTGTCGCAACCATAATAGGAATACGGAAACTTATGGCGTCGTAATTATTTTTTTTTACGATTTTTATAAATAAATACAGAATCTCAAAGCCAAAATGAAATTAAATAAAAACAAACTATTTTTTATATGTTTGTCGAATTTCCGTACGGAACTACTACGAAACTGATCGTAGTTACATACGGAAATTTTACAATCAAAAGTTAACGAAACAGAGAGCCAGAGTTAACGTATGTATATGCACATTATGCTTAGAAGATACATACGATTTATATGGAATCGTACCATGCATAGAGTTTGCATAAGCCAACGTATGCACATTATGGTTAGCCCTTAATATTTTTTTTTTAAATTCTGTATTAGTAATCTCAGAACTCAAAAAATTCCTACTGAATGGAAATTTTATATAACTAGTAGAGTATATACTAGATCTGATTTAAATTAATTAAAATGACTAATGTCACAGATTCTTTATATAGTTGAGGGATTTCCTTAAATGTCCAAAAAAAAAAAACAAGAAAATTTCTCATTTCATATTCAAGACTATATTTTTAGGTCACAAATTCATTTCATATATTTTTCATTACGTATTTTTCATTTTGACTATTATACTGTATTAATTGGTTTCACTGAAATTCTACAAAAAATAAAACTTTTTATGAAAATCTTATTTTTCATAACGCACAACAAAATATTATACTTATTCCTTTCATCATTCATATATGTGATATGAAATGATATGCGTGTGTATCTGAATATGTGAACAAGATGAAAAGTTTATTTTTGCATACAAATAGAAATCAAAAGAGAAAAAGTTTTGTAAAGATAAAACTAATTTATTATTAGTTTCCTATAAATCTGCTAAATCCAGATTGCTAACATAATTTTAAGTCTTTATTATCTATTTTTGGAACAATATTTAGAGCTCAAAAATGGATTATTTATTGATGTTGGAACTATTTTTTTTAAGTAAAATTCTAAATTAAAGATTTTCTTAAAATCATAATATTTTGAGTTATAAGTAAATTTTGAGCAAAAAAAACGACTAATTTTGAGCAAAAAATAAATGAACATAATTATAAAAAAAAATATTTCATTCAAAAATTTATTTTTTTAAATTTTGAGTTATAAGTAATATTTTGAGTTATAAGTAAATTTTGAGCAAAAAAAACGACTAATTTTGAGCAATCATAATATTTTGAGTTGTAAATTTTGAGCAAAAAAAACGACTAATTTTGAGCAATCATAATATTTTGAGTTATAAGTAAATTTTGAGCAAAAAAAACGACTAATTTTGAGCAAAAAATAAATGAACATAATTATAAAAAAAAATATTTCATTCAAAAATTTATTTTTTTAAATTTTGAGTTATAAGTAATATTTTGAGTTATAAGTAAATTTTGAGCAAAAAAAACGACTAATTTTGAGCAATCATAATATTTTGAGTTGTAAATTTTGAGCAAAAAAAACGACTAATTTTGAGCAATCATAATATTTTGAGTTGTAAATTTTGAGCAAAAATAAGTGAACATATAACAAAAAATTATATTTCATTCAAAAATAATAATGAAATATTGAGATGCAATAAAATGTTTGTTGAATTAAATAAATTGTTTATAGGGACAGTAAGTTTTTTTGAGCAAATTATCAAAAAACTTGATATTTTAAGCAAAAAGTTAGAACTTTTGAGCTAAAACATTAATTTCTAGTAAATTTGTGAAATAAATTTATCTAAAATAATTAACTTTATTTGAGTTTATTGTAAGAGCTCAGTTCTTTTTGAGCAACTTAGTAAAATAATATCATAATAAATTTATTTTGAGCAAAAAAACTAATTTTTTCCTGTAAAAAACATAATTTTCTCAAAGAAAAATTAATGATTTTAATATTTAAAAAAAAATTTACACAATTTTTCAATATTATTAAATATTCTTTATTCATCCACGACCAACAAAGGACAATTAAGAAGAATATATAAATAATTTTATATATTTATTTATATAGTATCGCTATAATGTGATAAGTTTACTTTAACGTAAAAAAATATCCTTTTTCTTCTTCTTTCATGTAATAATTGTAATAAACAATTTTTTAATTACATAAAAATGATATTTATTTATGGACATTAACGTAAACACATTAAAATTAGAAACTTTTAACGGAAATTCTTTTATGGACATCATAAAATTAATAATATTTTCCTATTATATCCTTAATTTTATATATACACATATATATTCGTATAATAATATAAGAGTGATATTTCCGCAAATAGTTAAACACTCTTTTTTTTTTCTTCTTTTTCTCACTTGTTATAGAAAATTAGTCTTGTGAAAATTTTCATTGTGATATCGTCCTTTGTATACAGGAATACAAAAAAAAAAAAAAAAAAAAAGACATAAAAAAAAATTATGAAATATTCTTTGATAAATATATTAGTCAAAAGTTTCATATAGAGATGCGACCGTACACATAGATAAAAGTTCGTTTATTTATTTATTTTTTTTGAAAGATTTCTCTTGATGACATCTTTATGTCATACAGAAAATAAACAACAAAACAGAATATTAAATTGTGTTGAATGAACCTTAGGGGATCTAAGTAATATTTTAACATTTTCTCATATATATATATACATATTATATACCAATTATAAGTATGTATATATGAAGTAGTGACTTTTCGTTGAAGAAAAATATGATCATGTTGCTAATTAATATTAAGCTCGTTTTTTCATAAATCTTTTTTTAGTCATACTTTAAATATATTTCTATATAATAGGAAAAGTGGATAGAGAACATTTTGATATTCCGAAACTTAAAAATTATGATTTTTTTTTTAATATTTTATAATTAATTACAGAATATTAAATAGAAGTCCATTTTTCTAAAAATTCTAATAATTGTACTTTTATTTTAAGACAAATATGAAATATTTTGAAAATTTTGAAAGAGCTATAAATTTACGCCATCTATTGGCATATTTCTATAGAAAATTGATCTCAATCAAATGTTTTCCAGAAATTCGCTTCTATTTTTTGGAAATTTGTGACTTTTTTCACATTTTACTAGAAAAATATTTGATCCCTAAAATAGATTGTTGTATAGATCGACTTTGAATATAATTTTTATGTATCCGCATACCGCAGCAACGCGCAATACACCATTTGCGGCCGCGTCCGATAGGGAGACCACTCAACGGATTTCGCACTTGCAGATTTGGTCTTTATCCGTATTAGAGACAGATGAAGTTCCAGGCGAGCTACCACGAGGAGGTAGAGCAAGCAGTTGTCCAGAAACGCATTGCCTACCCTGTCGACTTCGCAAAATTTAAATTTATTAATTAAAATATTCACAATTTTTTTCATATTCTAATTTTATTACTGCTAAATTTATTTTAATTTCAATATTAGACTATAGCAAAAAAAAATTAAATTTATATATAAATTTTCCAGTAACAATATGAAAATTTGTCCACTATAGCAAATATAATTTTTATTATATTTTTCTTTGGTATACACACATTATTTTCAATCAGGAAAATCTAATTAATTTATCTGAAATTTTATATGTACTTAATGTAAAATCACCACCGCAGAGAATATGTAAAAAAAAAAAAAGTGTAATTATAAAATGTTTTGATTATAATATGGAGGCCACTGTGCACTGTCTACTATATAGCTATAGTACGTATTTCGAAGGACATTCAAATTTTCAATTTCTCTCCAATTTCTGCTATTATATTGAATTTCCATCTAAATTCCCATAGTAACAATTATATTATAGAGTAGTATACACAGAGGTCGAATGATAATAAATATTTATTATACTAAATAGAGAAACTTTTTCTATCATTCAATTACCAATCTTTCTATATTATATAGTTTTCCTATATATATATATATGTATATATATATATATATATTTTGATAGTGTAATGTTTATTTAGATTAAATCAAATAATCCTTTTTGGTATATATATATATACAATATTTTTTTTTGATAATTTCTATATATATATATAATCAATTTTTATAATTTTTTATTTCTTTCTCACCCACAGATGGATTTGATTATGTTTTCATTGATAGTGGTAGTCCAGATTCATATCTAATATCAAATAATGATATTGATAATTTATTTCGTAATGATACAAATAATAATAATACAATATTTGGTGATACTAGTACAAGTATTAGCAGTAATAATAATAATACAAATATTAGTTTATTTCATTTATTTAATAATGTTACTACTAATGGTACTGATTTCAATGAAACATTTGATAATAGAGAAGATATTGCTGTGCTTATCCAAATGGCAGCAACATCTATCGTTTTGGGATTAATGATACTAATAACTGTTATCGGTAAGTAGATATATTTTTTACATATATATATATATTATTTCTCTCTTTTTTTTCCATTTTAAGTATATAAATTTTCTTCCTTTTTATACTGGATAATAGTAAAAGAAAGGACTAATAAAAAAATAACAAAACAACAAAAATTGAAAGAAAAGTTTAATAGAAAATTGTTATTTACTATGATAATAAAAATAGTTTAAGTATTGCCAAGGGTAATATAAAAAATATATATATATATTCTATATAATAAATATCAAGGGAGATAAAATTACATTTTCGAAAAAAAAATTAGTAACATATACAAAAATGAAAGCTATTTATAAATGCTAGACAATATAACTAAAAGAAATATAAATTAATTTTTTTTTTGCTCCTAGAAGATTAAAGAGTCCTTGAAAAAAGTATTTAAAGGATATGATACAATAATTATTTTATAATGTTTGAAATATACTTTTAATTAATTTTGAAGAATTAAATTGTTATTTTAATTATAATAATATTTTATATACACTACCGTATAGAATTTTAATAATTACCTCAATAATTGTTAAGTTGGATTTTCAGACAAAATATTTACTGGTGGTTAAGAGAAATACTTTAAATACTTCTTATAAGTAAGAAGTATATAACGTATTTCTGGTTGAATTAAATTTAATATTAAATCTAGAAGGAATATGTCAATTGGAAATATCGCAGTAAATTACTAGCTAATATCGACGGAATTATACACTATCTTTTTGGGGAAAGACATAGTCATAAATTGTCGGTAACATTCACCGAAATAATTACATTAGTTTGGGGGAAAGATTGTATATCAAATTTCTAGTAAAATTAACCGAATTACAACATCTTTATTCTAAATTGAAAAATTTACATTATATACTTTCAAATTTCCATTTAATTTTCTGAAATTTCTTATTATTTATTACAAAAAATGTAATTTATAGTTATAGTTATAATATAGTTATAAGGATTCAATATAATTTTATAGTTCAAATCAAAGTGCAAAAGTTAATCGCATAAATCAGTAAAATTTTCCACATAATTCAGAAAATAAAGAAATCTAATAAAATAGGAAACTTTTCCAACAAAAAAAAAACGTAATGAATTTTTCAAATAATTTCAATAAAAGTTTCCGAATAAATAATTTGAATTCTAACTAAAAAAAAAAATATAATGTGAAATGGAAAAAAAGTCCTGCGACTAAAAATTTTACATTTTGCTGTAGGTATAGAAGGTTTCATATTTCTACAAAGGAATATGAGAATATGAAATACAAAATTTACAATTAATTATTTAAACAAATTGTGAAATATAAGAGTAAAATTAGAGGATAAATCATTTTTGAAATTTTGTAGAATGTGAACCATTTATGTTTACAATTACTTACACAAATTTTTATGAACAATCATTAACCCATTAGATACCAAGCAAAACCTATCGGAAATAAATCAGTTTTTTTATGAAAATATTAAAGTTTAATAGTAAAATAAACAAAATCGGCAACAATTTTAAAGAAAAATTTTTTAAATTACAATTTTAAAGAAAACATTAAAATAGAAAAAAATTACCAAAATCAACTTTTATTTGTCTTTAGTTATATCCTTGGGATTATTTGAACTTTTCAAAAGTAAATACACACAACACTTTATTTTTAAAGACACTTTTCAAATTCCATTACACAATTGAAAATTATACAAAACGAAAAAAATATTCCGTTTGCCTGAAATAAAGAAATCTGGGATCCCACATTGTAGGGGACATCTAACAGAATATTATGTTAGTGGATTGAGTCCAATATATATTTCATAAGCTTGCAGTAGGGACATCTAAAACTCTGTGTCAAAATTGGTGCTATGGGATAAAATGGGTTAATAGAAAAATGAACTTCCAACTATAACGATTTATTTTGTCCAAGGTGAAAATATTTCAATCAATTTTTCAAAACATTTTCTATTAACAATTTACATACTGAAAATATGTACATAGGTCCAGTATGATATAATTAACATGTAACTAAATATTGATTTACCAAATCTATATAATTCAATAGTATAAAAAACCGGAAATGGCATATGCACATTTTTACCGGATGTCAAATTTTCTTGGTGTTAATGAGTGAATTATGGGTTTAAGAATTTTTAAAGGATTTTGTCACTGTACCAAATATTTAGTATTTAACGTGAACACCATATAACAACCGGAAATGATAAAATTGTTGTTGCAGGAAATTAAATTTGTCCGTCCTTGATGATTCAATTTACATCAGAAAAACAGTTTTTTTTTCAACAATTTTCAATTTTCTTCTTTTTGAATTATAATTGAAAATCATCGCAGTGTGAAAATATACTCAATGTTACAAATTTTAATTTTGCTTAAAATTTAAATTGAGTTTTTTTTATTTCGACTAGGAAATTTTTTTGAAAAACGTAAATTTATGATGCTTCAAAATAATTTCCAAATTAATTAATTTTATAAAATTCAATTAAAAATTATGAATTATCTGTCAATTTTAGTATTTTATTTTTACAATTGAAAAATCACTTGAAATTTCTGAAAAATTTTAGTTGAAAATTGTAATTAAAAAAAAATTAAATTGTAACATTTAAAATTTATACACAAAAAAAAATTTATTTAAATCCAAATTAATTCAAAATTGAAAAATTATACTTTATATATTTTTTTTCTTCTATAATTTAGCAAATTGTAATGAAATATTTAATTACAAATAATTAATTATGCATATAAGATAATTACAAGAAAAAATAATCAGCATAGAAAATTAATTCTATATATTTTTTTTATTTATAAATATGTATAAAAATATTGTATGTAAAAACTTTCAAAGTTTTCATTTATTATTCTATTTTATGTTTAAATATTAAATATAACTTAACCCTAATTGCATTTTTTTTTTGTGTTCCAATAATATTTTTCCTATACTCGCGTAGAGATGATAAAAAAAAATATTCTAGAAAAAAAAGTTACATTAAATTTTTTCTAATTTCAAAACGTATACAAGAAAAAAACTATATAAACTTTTCTTTTGCTATAGTATACAAAATAATAATACATCCTTTCGTGCATAATATAAAATTTCAATTTTTATATTTTCTCTGTTGAACTTTTTACATATACAATATAAAGTACGCATCCTTCTCATATATACTTTATTATTATATATCCTTGAATGTTGAGAATTATATATATAGATCGTAAAATGAATAACAACAACAGCAAAAAGGGTAAAGGATATTATATACCAAAGTAAAAAAAACAAAAAAAAAGGAAGTTTAAAATTATTACCGTATTATTCCTGTTCCTGGGAATATACGTATAAAAGTCAAATATAATAAAAACTGATTTGAATGATGGGAAAAAAAGATTTTCTCTATATTTAAAATGTTCTGGTGAATAGTGAAACATCTTAAGGCAACATTTATAAGTGATTTTATCTGTTTAGCATTTTTAACAAACACACATCCTAATTATTTTTTCCTGCAAATCCTGATGGGTTCCTAAATCTTTAACGATGATCCAATCAATTTTCAAAATCGTTTAAAGTCATAGAAAAAAGAGTTAGTTTTGGTAAAAGATCTAAAATGAAAATCTCGTCTTCTTTGGCTTAACAGCTCGATGTGGGGCTCGGGCATAAAACTCTTACAGGTATTTCTGATATAGTTGCAATTTTAGACTATAAGAACCATAAATTTCTCTATTGGCGCAGAACTATATTTATAGCAAACAAGCTAAATGCTTTGTAGTATTGGTAATTGGACTCGATCGTTACGATTATTCCTACTGGTGCTGAAAGTAATTTACAAGCTGAGTGAACTTAAAATAACATCGATGCATGGCAGAGAATTGGACTAACAAACGTAATACATCGCGAAGCATACAACAAACTAAGCCACCGCCGATCTCCTTAAGTCCAATCAAATTTGTAATTTTTAAAAATGTAGTAAATTAGCTTATGGTGATTTTAAATTAATTAATCGGTGAAAATCCTTAAGTCTGAAAATCATTAATTATTATTTTTTGATAAAAATTTAAATTTTAAAAAATTTTACAAAATAATTTGCTGGTAATCTTAAATTCTGCAATTTTGAACAATTTTACAAAAAATTTTAAAGATGAAAATTGCTCTCCTGAAAATGATTGAAAATAGACTTAAGATATCTTACCGCTTGGGCACCCAGATATTTATATCAATATATTTATCCTTCATTCATTCATTATTCCTTTCTTTTCTTTCATTTATTATAGTTTACCGTCGTATACCAAACACAAATAACAGAAAAATAGAAATGAAAATAAATTCTTTTTACATTTCAATATTTTTTTTTTTCTCCATTTTCTATTATAAATAGAATCCTTGAATGGAAAATATTCTTTTTTTTCTCTACATATTTCTTCTATATATTCCATATTATATTAGAAAAGTTAGTATTGTGAAAAAAAGCGTATAAATCAAATGTGTAACACATTATACAAAAAAAAAAAAAGTAACATATAAAGATAAAAATCAATTTACGATATGAAATTTCTTTTTCAATTCAATAAATATTTGACGCCATTCAACCCAACAGAAGCAAAAAAAAAAAACACATCCTTTTTCAATGCATTTTATAGTACATTTTATATATGCGCTTTAATGCGCACCAGGAAGGAAATTAAACGAAGAATTGTACATAATATTTAAAAAAAAAAAATAACATCATGACATTCGATTTTATTTTTTCCATATTATTATTATAATTTTTTATATTTATCGAAAAAAAAGGAAAATGTTGCGATATTTTTAAATATTATGTCACAAAAAATTATATATAAATTTAGTGAAGTAATAATTTTTTAAAATTAAAATTTTCATTTAATTTATTCATATAAATCATGAATTCCGTTCGGAACGGAGAAATGTTCGATTTTAGCTCCGACGGAGACTTCCTAATTCTAAATTCCGTTCGGAATATTATTCATTTTCGAATCCGTTTCGTTCGTATATTTGTATTTTAAATTACGATCGAAATATCAAGTTCATACAAAAAAATTCCGAAAAAAAATAGTTGCGGAAATTGAAAATAAAGTCAACTTTTGATAAAAAAAATTGGCTTAAAATGTTTTCTAAGTTTTCTTCATCAATAAGTTCCAACAAAAACCCAACCATATTCATTTTAAACATTTTTCAATACACAAATTCAGAAATTAATACTTTTAAAATAATTTTCATTTTAAAAATATTTAATTTTTGAATTTGAAGTAAATCAGCTGATTTTGAAAATCCGAAAAATGGGTTTGCTATGGCAATAATTTTATACGATTCCGAGGTATTTCATGATTCCATTTTTTTCTCCGTCGGATTGGAAATCTCCGACGGAATATCTTCCGAACGGAATTCATAATTTATGTGAATATTGAATTTTCGAAATAATTTTTTATAATTTTTAAATTATTATTTATATGTTGCGAATGTTGTTATGGTTATGTTAATTTATGTTGAAATTGTAAAAGGTTTTGTAATATGATTTACAATATTTTATTATAATGGAAAATATGATGTGTATATAGTCGATTGTATACAAAGTAGAAGTGGACTTAATGCAAAATTTCGATATTTCTGACAATATAATAAACTACAGAGGCTGCAATTATATTCTGAATTTTAATCCAACAAATTGCGCTGCTCTTGCTGCAAAACTGAACTTTTGATTGATTTGCAGACAACAACTGCGCAGCGACTTAATTCTTGACCGCACGCTGTATTACATGAATTTATTTGTCGAAATTATACCACAAAAAAATTTAATTTGCAAATTTAAATTTTATTTATAGCTAACAAAGTTTTTGCAAGGATCAACAATTTTAGTACATAAAACGTAATCAAACATAAATGTAGAGATATACATTACATATTATGATATGATTTTAAATTAATAATCTATCCAAGTGCACTTTTGCACGTTCAAAATTTTTTTCATAAATTTTTCTGTCATAAATTTTTTACTGTCATTACTGTTCTGTCATCAGCATCACTTTCTAATTCAAACGAAAGACATAAAGAAAATTAAAGAAAATTGGATAGAAAAATGTCAAAACAAAATGTTAAAATTCGGCAATTTACGGAAAATTATATTCCATCTCAGTACAAAATTTTATACCCAAAAATGGACACATATAAAAATACCTCTACTAGGTACCATTATTTCCAAATCGTCGTCGTTCTGTGAAAACTAACTAAGTCCATTTTTAGGGAAAATGTGTTAAGTATACCAAAAAATTATTAAAATTTCAAAGTATCACCTAAGAAAACTCCCTACGTCCTCCTACATACAATTTAAGAGTTATTGAGTATGTAAAAATCCTGAAGTTCGATTTTATCTAATTTTTAAACAGTAAAAAGTCACTAACTGAACTTAACTAAAATATTTTGGACTTAGTTAATTTTCACTGAATGACGACAAAATATTTTTTAGATGCTTCGGGATAATAATATTTTGATTTATTGGGTAAATTCAATCAAAATAGTTCAGTAATTCAATCAATTAATTAAATCTAAACGCGCTAATATCAAAATAGTCAACTTTTGATTGATTTAACATTGATTTAAATTACACTATAAAGGAATCATAAGTATACAATTTAACTTATGATTCGTTTAGTGTGTAAATCGGTCAAAAGTAGACTATTTGATATTATTGTTCAATTTAATTGATATTAGTAATGAGATTTAAAGTTTAATTGAAAAATTATATAAAAGAAATTTCAACTTTCACAATTCTTTTTGTAACCCTAAAAAATTTTTTTCGTAAATTTTGAAATTCAGAACTTTAAATGCCATCATTAAGTATATATTATTCTTTTTCAAATCCTTTTTTGCGTTTAAAAAAAAGGAAACGTTATTTATACTTCAAAATGTCATCAGTAATAAAAAATGGCGCGCAGCCGAACTACTGATTAGTAGTTTTATAATCATGGGCATTTTTTAAATTCCACTACTGTAAATGCATAGTTTGAGTATTATGTTGCACCCTCTAGTGGCAGAAACTAAAATTATATCAACTGTGATTTTATACAACTACTTACTGCCTTTCATATGCGATATTAAACCTAATTTTTGGGGTTTATTGACTATTAGAAATCGCATTTTAAAAAGTAATATTTTATATATTTTAGTATTCAGCGCCTCTATCGGTAGAAATTTGAAATACGGTTACTGGCATCGTGTTCTACTCTTAAATACCTTTCCAACGAGTGGTCAAACTTCATTTTTGGTGCACATTTACTATATTAAATTACATTTTTATACGGAAAAAGATGTTTTAGCAAAATGTGAATAGCGCCGTCTACCGGCCGAATTTTAAAATTATATCAATTACATCTGGTTCTCAATAAATCAAGCTTTCAATCGGTGGGTCTATCATACACTTGTGTGTACAGTAACTATGTGAAATTACTGCTTTTTATTGTTTACATCGGACAGAGGGACAGACAGACGGATAGAAAAGCGTTAACATAAGTGATTTTTTTTTTTTTAAAAAGCCCTAAAAAATATTCTTACAAAAAGAAAAAGTTCAACAGGAAAATTTTATAATAACAATTTCCTTTTTTTTGGCTAGCAAAAAAAATTATTTTATATATAACTATTATAAAAACGATGAACAGAGAGAGATATTCATCGAAAAATAAATATTAATATTGTATATACCTTTAAAGAATATTAAGTAAAAAAATTGCAATAAATTTCTATATAAAAAAAATGTAATGTCAGTTTTTTTTTTTAACCCAAAAAACCTTTTCTATCCATGCAATATTCTCTTCACTATCTTCACTTACTATATTACAACACTATATATATATTTTATATATTACAGGAAATGTGTTTGTAATTGCTGCTATTATATTAGAACGAAATTTGCAAAATGTCGCTAATTATCTAGTTGCATCCCTTGCTGTTGCAGATTTGTTTGTTGCATGTCTAGTAATGCCATTAGGTGCCGTTTATGAGGTAAGCTACTATTTTTTTTTTTTTTTATTGTAATAAAAAACGGAAATTTAAAATATATCAAGGATATTTTTCATCCTGGTGTGTGTGTGCATTTTATAGGTTAAAAAAATTTCATTATATGCATTTAACTTTTTTCATAAGGAAAATTTTTTCTCTTTCAAAAAAGTGTATGTTAAATTGCAAAATGATTGGTAAAAAAAAATGATGATGATGATGATAAAAAATATCCTTTTTCTTGTAATATATATATTTAGATTAGCAAAGGATGGATTTTGGGACCAGAACTTTGTGACATATGGACTTCATGTGATGTATTATGTTGTACAGCATCTATATTACATTTAGTTGCAATAGCAACGGATCGGTAAGTCTAGAAAAAAAATGAAAACAATTTTTTCTGTAAAATGTTTTTAAGATGAAAAAGTACAAAAAAAAAAAGAAAAATTCTAGAAAATAAATAAGTAATTATATTTTTCTTAAAGAATATTTCTTATTTTTTGTGATATTTTCCAAGAAATTTGTTTGTGTTTGTTTTTTCCTATTTGATCCTTGAATAAAACAAAAAAAAAAAAATTAATTTCTAAAATGAAATTTTCCAAAAAAAAAATTATTGTACGTTACAACAAATTATATGTACATCGCACAGAAAACATTTAAATTTAATAGCTTTTTATATATATGGTATAGAAATTGTAAAGCATATAAATGTATGTACGTACTCCCTCATAATATCCTTTATCTTGGAGACCCAGGTGAAATATATACATGACAACACACAAACACAACAAGAAGAAGAAGAAAAAAAAACAAAAATATTTTCAAACTCGTGAATTTTTATGTAATGTTTCAAAAGGAATTCTCATTATATTATTATTATTATTAGATAAAAGTAACAAAATTCTTTTGCAAAAAAAATTTTCGCAATTAACTTTCTATTATAAACGTGAAAAATTCCTATATATGTGAAAATTCATTCGAAAATATATGAAGAACAAAAAAAAAATGCCGCGCAACCGAACTACTGATCAGCAGTTTTATAATTATGGGCTTTTTTTAAATTCCACTACTGTAAATGCATATTTTGAGTATTATGTTGCACCCTCTAGTGGCAGAAACTAAAATTATAACAACTGTGATTTCATACTAATACTTACTACCTTTCATATGCGATATTAAACCTAATTTTTGGGAATTATTGACTATTGGAAATCACATTTTAAAAATTAACATTTTATATATTTTAGTATTCAGCGCCTCTATCGGTATAAATTTGAAATACGGTTACTGGCATCGTGTTCTACTCTTAAATACCTTTCCAATGAGTGGTCAAACTTCATTTTTGGTGCACATTTACTATATAAAATTACATTTTTATTCGGAAAAAGATGTTTTGGCAAAATGTGAATAGCGCCGTCTACCGGCCCAATTTTAAAATTATATCAATTACATCTGGTTTTTAATAAATCAAGCTTTCTATTGGTGGGTCTATCTAACTTCTGTGTACAGTAACTATATGAAATAACTGGTTTTTATTGTTTACATCGGACAGACGGACAGACAGACGGACGTACAGAAAAGCGTTAACATAAGGGATTTTTTTTTTTTAAAAAAAAGCCCTAAAAAATTAAGATAAAACGAGTATGTGTACATTTTGAAATGACAAAATAATATATAAACGACATTTTTTTGGTATATATATGTACCTATGTTGGTTCACATCTGTTTAGTGAGCATAAATTTTCACCCTAGAAAAAAAAATTGTTTTTGACAAAAATTATCATTTTAATTAAATTGAATCAAAAATTTCTGTGTATAAAAAAGAACACAAAAATAAAAAAAAATAAAAACATTTTCAATTTCAAATGAAATATAATTATTTATTATATCCGCGCGCAATTTATAAAATGGGCGGAAAAAGCCAGAGATTAAAGAAAATATGTTTCGACGTATAATAATTGTAGAGTGCCAATTTGAAGAGATTTGTTTTTTTTTAATGTTATTTTGTTAAAAATTATTTTATTGAAAATATAATTAAAGTTTCTTTTAACTATTAACACAAAATTATAATTATATTATATAAGAAATATTTCTACAATGTAAATAATTTTATTATAGATTTAATGAGTTGTGAAAAAATGGTGGTAAAATTCTTTAAATTAGAATATTGTAATAATTATCTATATGTAAATTTTTTTGTTTATCTCATTCGGAAGGTATTTTGGCTATAAAAGAGTATATAGGATATTCACAATTTACATACTAAAGAGCCAAACAGAATATGTCATTGTCGCAGTCGGCCTTCGCATTGAAATGTCAAAAAAAAATCTAAAGTATGTATTTCGTATTATGCAACCATAATTATTCCGCCCGTCGTTGTCGTTGTCGTTGTATTTCACTTGATATTTGATATTTAAAAATTATTTTCCAGATAACGACACTATAATGAAAATATAATTTTCACAAATAAAATTATCATAATAGACAATTATTCGCGACGATTTATTGTGTTTGGCCAAGGGGCAAAAATGACAGCGAAACCATCGCTGGCGAAAAACACGGCGACCGACGACAGAAACAACGACATATTCTGTTTGGCTCTTAAGATTAAGAATTCATATCTTTGAAATTTCCATAAAATTATTATTTGAGACAATTAGAAAATTTTACAGTGTACTATTAGTTTCACCCATGGCCATGGGACTCGAATTTACTTTGTTAAAATCAATAATAATCATGAATCTTTTGATAGTTTCGATAGTATGACATCGATCGTGTTACCATCATAAATATACTATATTTATCGAAAAACTTAACTACTTTATTAGTGTGAACCCATCTCCATTGCCTTTAGCTATAATAACTAAAGTTGTACCATAAAATTTTTCATAATTTTCACAAAATTTACAAAAATTAATATTTCCTATAATATTTCCTTGAAAATGTCTTATTCACAAAATTTAGAAAAATTTGAATTTTTATGGGTAACATAAAATTATTTGTCAAAAAAATTATATACAATAATTAGAGTTTAGGTTTTGGTCATCCTTAAAATTATTTTTTTAAAAAAATCATCATGTTAAAATTGAAAGTTAACAACATTTATCAAAATATTAATTCGATTTTGGAAAGTTTTAAAATTTTTAATCATAATTATAAATCGAATTTTTTAAATTTACTTTTGATCATCAATTTTATACCTTCTAAAATTACTAAGACCTCAAAAAAATTAATTACATAGCTTTGTTTACGGGTCATAATCTAAACAATTCTTAAGTCTTTAAATCATTTTATATAAAACCATATTTAAATGAATTACAAATCAATTTAACTCCTCTAAAACTCAAATGAAATCCCAAACATATCAAATCTGTCCCATCCACAAAAATTATGAAATTCTAAAACACTTCTTATTCTTCGAACAAATTTTCAGCAATAAATGGAATACTATAGTCAATCAATTATTTTCCGTATATATACCCAAAGAAAACCCTTAATATGAATCTCCCACTAACGAATTTATCTTATGACATTAAATTTACAAAATGCTCTAAGTAAATAAATCCTAATTTTTCATATCTATAACCAAAAAAAAGGATGGAATATAATTTTGACAATAATCACTGCATCAGCCTCTAAAAATCAATCTTCTCTAATTCAATCCCCTAATAAATCTATCCCCCCCCCCCCCTCCAAAAAATGTAATTTTAAAAACAAATTATTAATATTATATAGAATTTAATTTTGAATTTTTTGTTGAAGAAAATGAATTTTCTACACAATAAATTTCTTCTTATACATTTATATATTTTTTGATTTAAATACCTGCCATGTCAAAATAATTCGTCTTCTTATATACATTATTGTAGAATAAAGGAATCACTTTAAGGATTTTTATTATACGGAAAGACAAAGACAACACAAAGAACACCAAACTTCTCTCAAAGATTTTCTACACAATAAGATGCAAAGAGAGCATAAGAAAAATGCCGCGCAGCCGAACTACTGATCAGTAGTTTTATAATCATGGGCTTTTTTTAAATTATCTATACTGTAAATGCATATTTTGAATATTATGTTGCACCCTCTAGTGGCAGAAACTAAAATTATATCAACTGTGATTTTATACTAGTACTTACTGCCTTTCAGTTGCGACATTAAACCTAATTTTGGGGTTTATTGACTATTGGAAATCACATTTTAAAAATTAACATTTTATATATTTTACCATTCAGCGCCTCTACCGGTATAAATTTGAAATATGGTTATTGACATCGTATTCTACTCTTAAAGACATCGTATTCTACTCTTAAAAACTTCATTTTTGGTGCACATTTACTATCAGTCAATTATAATTTTTAAAGCAAATATAAATATACGGACGGACAGAAAAGCGTTAACATAAGGGATTTTTTTTTAAAAAAAAAGCCCTAAAAAGCAAAAAAAAAAAAAAATTATTGTTATAGTTTCAAAAATATCGTCTTCTTAAAAAATTCCTTCTTCTTTTTTTCTGATGTTAATATAAACAGGATTGAGAAAAGAAAATCTTTACTGAATTTCATTTTTTTTTTTGTATTTAAGGATATTTATAAGAGTTTTTTTTTTGTTGTATACTTGACTTAGTGCTCAATGATTTGAAACTGCTAAATTATTTATATAAGTCGTATTTACCTTAGTCGTTATATATATATATATCTATATTCTTTTAGTATAAAGGACGAATAACAATTTTCGTATTTAATATATGTACATATATACCAAAAAAAAAGGAAAATTGGTTATAGTATTTTGCCAGATTTCTATAATAAAGTATATGAGATTTTCTACATATACAAATAATTTATGTGTAACAAAATATTTTATGTATACGCATATATTTAAGTATATATATAAATTAAATAAATATAAGGGGACAACAAAAACTATATGAATCTAGAAATGACTTAAATTCAATATTAAATGTAAAATTATTATATAAATTAAATATGATTGAAAAAAAATAATAATATTGTGTCATTTTTAAGTCAATAAATTATAAATTTGTTACCAATTCAATTTTTGATAAATTTATATATAAGATAAACATTGTTTTTTAACCATTTTACAAATCATTTTGATCGTTCTACAAAAGATTAATTTTATGGTCATTATACCAAAATTTTATATACATAACCTTATTTCGTAATTTTGAATTAAAATCATTTTCATTTTATTCTAATCGAATTTTGGTTCACCTTTAACTAATAAATTTTTTGGTCTCTTTATATTATACAAATCAATTTTAGTGTATATATTTTGATTTTATTCAATTTATTTAAAAACCATTTTGTATAATTTCAAATATATAATCAAATTGATTCTTTTAAAAATGATAAATTTTCTATAAAAAGAGGAAAATAAAATAATTTATTTGAATCAAGATTAAAGTCCTGAAAAAAAAATTCTATGTAGACAATTTAAAATTCAATTTAAATTTCTGTTAAAATCATGTTTTGAGTATAAGGTAATGAGCAATTATTATATTAATGCTTTGGTATAATTACGTGCCCGCATTGAATTGCTACTCGCAATATAAGTAATATTTTATTCATATTTAAATTAATAATAAAGTCTAATCCATAAATTGATTCTAAAAATTAATCAAAAGATCAAATAAATTATAAGATAACCCACAGGGGATTAAAAAGAGGAATTAAATGCATCATGAATCGATGAAAAATGCATAAAAAATTCATCATGGATCTTATAATTTTTTTTCGATTTGTTATTAAAATTAATTGAACTTTTAATTTAAAGTAATTTAGTAAAAAAAATATAAATAAATAGTTTATAAATTTAATAAACACCAAATAAAATGAAATTCTATAACATGCACTAAAATTTATTTATTCACTTTTTTTCAACGATTACCAAAAAAAATATTACAATTTTAAATAATTACAACAACAAAATTACTTAATCAAAGTACGCAGCGTTACGCCTGACAATTTAACTTCAATTTCAATTTTCTATTAACTGGAGAAAGTGGGCGGAGATAAGTTTTTTGCATTCAATTATGATATGAATACAAGCGGCCATCATTAATTTGTTGTTGTTTTTCTATAAAATTGAAGGAGAAAAAATGTGGAAACCATTATAATAAAATAGGAGGTGTTCAAGGGATTTTTTTTTTAAATTTTTAAATTCAAGCGGCCATCTTAATAATCATATATGTAGTTGCTTTGAAGAACTGTGAACAAAATTGGTGAATTTTTTCAAAATTTAATTTGAAATTTTCAATTTTTTCCGGAAACACCAAAAAAAAAAAAAAAAATTTAGATTTAATTACAAAAATTACATAAATCAATGTAAATTCCTAAATATAAGAACTAAAATTATTATTATAAGAGTTTAGTAAATCAAAATCCCATAAAACCTTTATAATAATTAATTAAATGTGTTATAAAAATGGGTGCGTTTAAGGTTGACCCACATATTAATCCCTTTATATTGTATCTATATTAAAAAATACTAACTTTGAAGGTCAACATAATTAATTATAAACATTTAAATAGCAAAATATATTATTTATTATATTTTTATTCATATATATACATAATAGTGTTTGTATATAGTATATATAAATAAATCACTTGAAATTTTGGTATATATAGTTTATGTTTTTGATCCTGATTATATTATATTATAATCATGGATACCAAAACGAACAACTGTCAAAAATATTTGAAAAATAATCTGAAAATAAAACAAAAAAAAAATATTTTTTTTTTGTTTATATGTATATGAAAAATATGTAATTTCCTTGTTTTATGTTTAAGTAAATTGAAAATATACATAATATAAAAATAAAACATCAACAAGTATTTATTCATAACTACTTTTTAACATTTTTCTGTCTGATAGTTTGTCAGTTTGTCTGTTCAAACCAACGAACTATATAATATAGAAGCCTAAAGAGGTTATGTTTTCATATAAATGCTTGGGTCCCAACATCTGACAGCATATCAGGGGTTGACAGTTGGTGGATATATATTTAATAATTAAGCCATGTACTATTTGGTGTAATAATAGAAGTCGTGAAGTCATTTCTATATTATTTCACCAAATAGTACATGGCTTAATTATTAAATTTATATCTGCCAACTGTTATTTTACCCCAGAAACGCTGTCAGATGTTGGAACACGAATTCTAACCTCTTTAGGCTGCTATATTATATAGTTCGTTGGTTCAAACATTTTCAAATTTGTTATTATATAGAAGAGTAAATGCGTTTTACATTAAAATTTGTGATTGATAATGTATTTGAAATATAGAGTTTCTCTTATGAAAAATGTAGAAATATATATAAACTTTATCCACAATAAGGGATTTACGCTAAGAAGGATTTGCTTTAGTCACAATTACAAATTTGTCTGTTATATAATAAGAAAAATGTCTAACAGACTCTACACCGGCAAAGTAATAGCGAAGACAAACAAAATATTAGTATATATATAGTTCATATTCAAAGCAATTGAGGGCGCTGTAAAACAAAATCAATATAAATGTATAATGATTTAAATCTATGTTAATGGTTAAAAAAATTAATGATTTTCCACTGTTATAAACCGGATTCAACACTCAAAAAATTCCTTCAACAAGAAAACTACTAGCCATTAACTTAGCTATGTTATTTATCAATCTTTCGACAACAACTTACATTATTATTATTATTATTTTTTCCTTTATCCTGACAAAAATTTCAATAGAACCATGTATAAGGATAATCCCTTTGGGTCTATTTCACAAAATGAAAAATATTGATTAAATGTCAATATTATTTACTTGTATTATTTATATTATATTTTAATGTTATTTATATATTATATATAAATAAAAAATTAAATTAATATATAAGTAAAAATTCAGGGACATTTTTCAAAAAAAAAAAAAAAAACCAAAAAGTAGAAGAAGAAATTTGTAATTTGTTCAACACTTTTTTGGTTGTGCGTGTAATGATTCTTCGAAACAAATTATTGATTTTATCATAAGATAAAAAAAAAATTTTATTTATTTTTGTATATACAAAAATATTATATAATCAAATTTTGATAAAAAATTTCAGAGGACGTCATTAAAATGTCAAAAAAAAAAACATATATAACAATGACGACATCAGAATATCATAAAAAAAATTTACCTTGAAATTTTCTGTAACATATTTTTTTTTTTTTTGTTTTTGTTTTTCGTAAATCCTTTTTTGTTTTAAAGGATCTTCAGCAAAAACAAAAATTGATTACAAAAAAAATTTAATTTTTATATATTTTGTGTATAAGGACGAAAACAAAAAAATTACAATACCCACCAGAAAAGAGAATAAATAATTTTTTTTGTTTATATATATACGTATCCTTTTTTTGGGTGTTGTTACGTTTTGGTGTATACACGTAAATAACAAAAAAAAAGTAAATATTTTCTTTTTTTGGCAAGAGCATTAAATAAAAAACCTGGAAAAATTAAATCGAAGAATTATTATATTTTTTTTTTTGAGAAGGTATGAAAAATTGGTTTAATTTTGAGTATTAACAAAATGACTTTTAGATATTTTATCCTTTTTTTTTTAAAACGAAGAGAGGATTATAGAAATTAAATAAGGTAGAAAAAAATTTTTTTTAAATTGAATTTTAATGTTGACAAAAAAACAAAAATGTAGAAAAATTGATCTTTTTAGGAAAAATTTTCAAAAAAGAATTTGTATATTTTAGAAGTGTTTATAATAATGGATTACTTAATATATATAGTTTAATCATAATTATGGTATTAATATTTGAATTTATAAAAATGGCGTAGCCTATAATTCATGAAATTACAAATTAATTTACATAATAAGTAATTCCAATTAGAATTTGCTTCTATTACTTTTCACGAAGTAAATTAATAAATTAGTGCATTTACACATTACTTTCTATCAGTAATTAAACTTAATGAGTGTTTTCTTTTATTCATTCTGTGGAAGGAATAGAAGGAATAGAATATTGATGACGTCATGCCAAAATATTCCAAGAATGAAAAAGGAATAAAAGGAATATATTTTGTTATAACGTAAAATTAAATGTTTTCTTTTATTTACATAATTATATATGCTATAGAATTAATTTAAATTATTATAGTTTTAAAGTATATTTCTTATTATTATACTCATGTTAAAATTATAAAAAAAAATTTTTTTCCTTCACAATTTGAGGTTAGAATAAAGAATATTCCTTTTATTCTACCTTTCTATACTTAAGTTCAGTATTGTGCTCGAGTGAAATGAAATTTTAACGCGATCTCCAAAGCTCTACAAACTCTCCTGTGAAATAGCCGTGAAAAAATTGTGAAAAATATTTTGTAAATAAAATTTGACAAGTTAATTTGGCATTTTAATATTTTGACATTTCAAGACCGTTGAAAGGTCAGTAATTTTATATACTGACCTTTCAACGTCAGCTATTCAAATTTTTGATCAAAGGAATAAAAAAAAACTAGCAAATGTCAAAATTTCATCGTGAAATAATGTTCTGAACATTATTTCACATGAAAAATAATCAGGAGACTTTTGCGCGCCATCTGTTGATAAGCACAAAATTCATTATTTTTTACGATTTTTTCAGGAGCGAAATTTTTCATTTCTGATTTCACGATGTCAAATTTGTATGAAAATTTCATTTCACTCGAGCACAATACTGAACTTAAGTACGAAAAAATTGTATTCGGAATATTCCGAATAAATAAAAGAACACGGAATGGAAGGAATAGAATAAATAGAATGAATAAAAGAACGTTTTTTGACATTTTAGGCGCTTTCGGAATATTCGGAATGAATAAAAGAAAACATTCAATATTAATATACACTATTTAAGTATTTACTATATATGAAATTAATTTGGAAAAAAAATTTATGTACAATTAAAATTCAATTCAACAGTATAAAATGTGCAATAATTCGCAATTACAGAGATCTCTTTTTTCAATTACTATTTCAGTTATTTAATATTTAAATTATCATTATAATGACGTCATTATTATGTCAATTTACTAATTTTAATATATTAGGTTACACACACTATACTAAACCTTGAAATTACGAAATTTTTCTACCTGATAATATACAACAATCATTTTTAATTGTTTGAAAATAAAATTATCTAAATTTTTCAATATTCCCACAAATAAAAAACTTTTCGAAATTTCCTTTTCCTTTGTTTATAAAAATTCTTGAACTTTTTCCAACCCAAAAAAAAAAAAAAACAGAATTCTATTTAAAATATTAAATTTCATTTTTTATTCTAGATTTTTTTTTGCCTATTTTATGGTATACTTAAAAATTCATTTTCATTTTTTCTTTAAATTTCTTAAATTTTTGACTTTCAATATAAAAATTAGGTCATACCTAATACGATTTTGTTGAAGTCAATTTTCATAAAAAATTTTCCTCTTTTTGATTTTTCTTAAATACAAAACGGAATAATGTGAAAATAATATAATTTTTTTTTTCATTTTTATAATTGAGTTAAAAAAATTTTTCGTTCTCCTTTAAATTATAATTTTTATACTTGAAAAATTTCTTTAGATTTTAATTTTTACTCTATGGTATACGCCACTATATTCGTGTTTATGGCCACTTAATCTATATGAATAAATGAATAAATACAAAAGTTACAGGTATACTCGTATATCCTTTAAAAAAGAATTTATATAAGAAAAATGATTTCTACATTTTGTTATAATAATAAACTGGATTCGTAAAACCTTCTCATCTTCAGCTATAATTTTTCGGTTTTGGGTATATAGTCAATTAATAAAACAAAAATTCGTGTGCGTTTGAATCCTTTCAGTTATTTTATAAACAATTTTTGATTCTCTACAAAAATTTTGAAAGTTTTTCTTTTTTTTAACCTAATACTACGTTCGGACTACGCTAATTCGGACAACTCTAAGAACTAGAAGTAGTGCAAATAAACATTGGAATTTTTTAAACTATAGTTTCATTTTGATATTTTCTGTCCAAAATAAATAAACAAAGTATAGTGAGAAGCTTTTAAATATTAATTCTGGATAATTTACATTTTTAGCAATCAAATTCAATTACAATATTTACAAAATTCAATATGACAACTTGTATTGTATATATAGGACCATGATCTAAATATATATAAGATCTACTTGACAGTTCAAATTCTATTTACTATGATGTCATCGGCAAGAAATTTTATATGAAATTAATGGTGTGTGTTTCTTACTTGTGCTCAGATCGATCTAATAACTCTGGAACTGTTTCCTATTTTGACTCAGATCAATCAATTTGAGAATCCCAGACATGCCTTCCAAGATTTGTATTCTACCCGGCAAACATTGTATAGCATTTTTTATCTGAAAAATTTCACTGTTTCTTATTTTATTAGTCAGATTAATTTGATTTCAAATTTGAAAGAATCTCTAGTTGATCTACAGATTTAAATAAGAAACACACCAAATATTGCCAACTACAATATCTTTAAAACTTTTATAAAGCAAAACTACGTCATTAAGAAGAAAATGGCGATTGTCAAATTATATCCAGCAGACCTTTATTATATTATAATGATATAGGACTATCGAATTTCATTAAAATTTTACAGATTATTTTCGAATTATACAAAAAGTATATTTGAAATTTTGTGAAGCTTAACCCTCAAACAGAACTATTATACATAGGAAACTATAGAATAATTTTGACACATTTTTTATATTATACGTAACTAGTTTTGGCTATTGAACTACAATTCATATATAGCGTCACCTCAGTTCTTAAGTGTTCTATGTCCAAAAATAAAAATGTTGAGAAATTGAAATTTATGATTTAGCATAAAAGTTTTAATACTTTTAGCAACATTTCAACAATTGTAATTATTTTTTATAAATATTTCATTTCTTTTTTTATATAAAAGTGATAACAAAAATATTTATAAATAGTTATAATTTATATTTTTTTTAAAAACTATTGATCGATATCTAATTGGATATTAACAGTATATTATATGTAGACCGGTAAATTATAAATAACTTTTGAACATAACTTTTCAAGAATATCTTGGAAACGATTTGTGATAGAACAAAACGTTTTACGCCAATCGAAAGATCGTAGTCAAATTAGTAAAACTGCATATTTAACTCATTTTGTCAAAAAATTGTCTATTGAACACTTAAGAACTGAGGTGACGATAGTACGAACGTAGTATATAAACATAGTATAATTTCTAATATATTTCTTTATAAAAATTATATGAATTAAAAATCTAATTATATACACTATCAAAAAGATTTTACAATCTTACAAAATTATCTTTAAAGTTTTGAAAATACAATTTAGTTAGTAGTACAATATATAAAATTAAGTATATAAATTATATATATTTTTTTTTGCCGAAAACTTTACAAGGATGTCTATTTTCTTAGGTTAACTCCTTCAAATATATAGATAGGACAATATCAAGATTTTCGTCAGCAGAAGACGACAAAAAAAACTTCTTTATCTCTAAATTATATTCATTTGTGCTAACTACAATTTTCTTCTTCTTTATTATTACTATATTTTTTTTTCGGTAAAGTATAAAGATTAATTTTAAAAAGGACAACATTCTTTTTATTCTTCAAGGAAGTTTTAATTTTTATACAATTTTCTTTTTGCAATTTACATAAATTTGTGTGTATTTGCTTTTTTTTTTTTATGTTTTTGTCAGGAGGAATTTTTTGCAATTATTTTCGTAGAAAAATAAAAATAAAATGTATTTTTGCATAAAATATATTATACATATACTCTATAAAATATATACTGTGTAAATCACACAAGGATCATAAGGATTTTTTAATTTTAAAAGATTTCTTTCTTTTTAAATATTTTCTGTCTCCCATCTCTGATGGTTTTGCTATTAATATTTCTTGTAAATTTTTTTATAAAATATTTGCATTTTCTTATAAATATTGAATTTTAAGGAGAAGAAATTCTTTGATAACGAAAATTTATGGAAATTTTTTTTTAGTTATGAAGAATAAGAGATTCATTAAGAAATTTTTGAAATTATTTGTGAAATTTTCAAGTTGAAATTAGATTTATTAATTTTGTCATAAATAATTATATAAAATTTGAAATTTAGAAATTAAATGCAATATTTTATATATAAATTTTTGTTGGTAAAAATTTCAGGTCCAATTTTATATTAATTTATATATAGCTTAATGATTTTTGAGCTGAAGTTTCCTTAATTTACAGAATTTTCATTGAAACTTTTGATTTTCTTTATATTATGTAATAATGATTAAAGTTATAATTTATGTGCTTAATTTGGTAACTGAAAATTGCGTAAAAAAAGACTTATATATTTTCAAAATTTGCTCAATTTAATTTACTTTGAAATTTAATATTTTTATTAGAAAATTTTTTAAACAAAATTTAATTATTTGGTTCGAAATTTTCAAAAAAATTTCGTAATTTTCAAAAAAATTTCGTAAAAATTTTCAAAAAAAATTTCGCTCATAATTTTTGAAAATTTGTAGCTTGCTCAAAAATTTGCTCAGTTTTCAAAATTTAAAGATTTTTTTAAAGTAAAAATTTTACATAATTTTGTAATGTTTCAATTAAATTACAATTTTCAAGTTTTTTTGTGGAAAATAAAAAAAAAATTGTATTTTAAATCTAAATTTTCTTCTTCTTCTTCTTTTTATCTGACCTTGTACCTGAAATAATTAATTACCCACCTTTGTTAAACCACAAAGGAAAATAACTGAAGAGAAAAAAAATCAAAACCAGAAAAATGTCAAAATTAAACAAAAAACAAAAAAAAAAAAGTAGAGAAAAAAAATAAACAAAAATTCGAAGGCAAAAAAAAAAATTTATGTTTTTCTTTAATTCACTTGAAAAGTAAAATTTATTTTTTTTTTATTTATTTTAATTTCTGTAAATAACATTAATAAAAAAAAAAAAAAGCATAAAACAAGAAAAAAAAAACATAAGATAAAAATATAAAAATATTTATAATGATTTTACTTATACTATTTTTTTTTTTTTTTGTGATATCTTAGACTACATTTACACTATCGACATTAGCTACGTTCCTTTTGGCTACCAGGAGTAGAAAAGAGTAGGTAGGAGTATATAGGAGTAGTTTTTGAATGGAACGCAAATTTTGTATCATATAACACAGCAACATATGATAGAAAATTATATAAAATAAAGTATGCCTAGAAAGAAAAATATTATAAAAAAATAAAATAATTTAACTGTCAGAAATTTGTATAGAAATCCAAATTTCATAACCTTAAAATCCTTTAAGCCATCTTTCAAATTTTGTGGAACTAAAATAACTCTATAGGAAAAATTGTGCGTAATTACTCCCAACTGCGCCTGGGAACTACTCCTTTATATAGCGAGAAGTAGGAGTAACTACTGCTACCTACTCCTACCTACTCTTTTCTACACATGGCAGCAAAAAGGAACGTAGCTATTATTAGCTCTGAATAGTGTGACCATTTAGCAGTTTTTTTTTCCATCACTTTCTAAATTTCTAAATACAATCAAAAGAGAGAAAGAGTGATAAATGCTAAATGAAAAACTTGGTTCATATTATTAGAAATTTTTTAATTGATATTTTATCTCACATTTTCATATTGCAATTGGTCAATTTTTATTAAACGACGATTTACTAAACTTAACTAAAACTGATTAACTGCCTCGAGTGAACCAGCCACCGCCACCTTTTAGTAGTTTAGAATCGACTGACTTATGTCTATCGTCCCACAACCACGGCGACTGGCTACTCTCTCCCTTTTGAGAGTCAGGAGAGGCAGATTTATTACCTTTTTTAAATGTTTAGCAACTGAGAAAAAGGACAATTTTGATTCTCTTACAATGTCAATTAACAATTTTACAATTTCAATTTCTGCTTTTCCCAAATAAAATTCGATTATTTCAAAATTGAAATTGTTTCCTTTATATGAATTAAATTAATCCTTTTCCAAAAGGCTCATACTTATTTTGTGGAAAGACTAAATTGAATTTGAAAAAGGAGTAATTTGAATTGAAAATATTGTACTACAAAAGAGCATTCAAATATTTTAATAAATCATTTCAAATCAAATTAGTTTCAACCTCGCCAGCATCTAAAATTTCGCTAGCATCCTCGCCAGCATCTAAAAATGTATATTAAATTTCTAGTCTCAACAAATTTTATATTTAAAATTCTAATTTGTCCTTTTTCCTTTATCAAAAATTTCGTTTCTTTCTATAAAACAAATTAATCATTTACCAAATCAAATTTATTATTTTTCAAAAATTCATCTTTATTTTTTTCAAAAAGGACTAAAATTGAATTATAAGAGAAAAGATAAATTAAACCTGAAAATATTTAATTTTCATTTAATTCTATACCAAAATCTATAATGAAAATGTTGACAATGTAAAATTAGATCTAACAAATTATAAATATTACTATATAAATTTTCATATTATTATTATTACTATATATACAGAAATATCCTTTTTATTCCCCTTAACTATATAATAATAAATGTATTTTCCAGTTATGGTTAATTATTTGTTATTTACCATCTGTCTTTTAGTTTTTCCTAGTTTTGTTGATTATTACTTTTTGACATCTCCTCTTATACATTTTTCTTATTATGTAAACATTTTCTTATATAAATATATTTGCCTATTGGCAATAAAATTATATGCGTATATATATCCTTAGAGATAAAAATATATTTTTTATATATTATACAAAGTTTTAGTATATGTATAGATAAAATATATATATGTATATGTGAGGTTTGTTTACTTGGAACATTAAAATATTAATATAAATATTATCATCAAAAAAAAAAAAATGTTTGTTATATTATATTTTATGTTTATGTAAAAGCAATCCTTTTTTTTAGGCAAAAAACTATTAAAAAAAACATGAAGGCAAATAAAATAATAATAAAAATATTATTAAAAATTTACGTTGTTGGGCATAGCAATAAGAAAAATGTTTGTAAATTATATTTAAAAAATATTATTACATATTTAGAAACACATTAAATAGAAAGATGGTGGGGTGGAATCACGTATTAAAGATTTGTGATAGTTTTATGGTTTATGATACAAAAAAGGATATATTGGTAAAGTAAAATCAATTATTTATATAAAATTATTGTCTGGGTTGGTATTTTAAGGATTGACAATTATTCTCCTCGCATATGGGTGTAGTTCTGGGCTTTAGTTGCGTAGACTATATCTATCGATGGTCCATTTAGTCAGTCAGAGCGAATTGATTGACCATCTCAATTTAGTCATTCAAAGCGAATTGATTTTTAATGAATTTTAACTGGTTTTATCTTTTCTTTACTTCCATAAAATTTTCAAGAAAGTCAAATTTCGCCATCCATAAAATTATTAATTATTTCAATATAGCAACATTATGTATATATGATCAATTTCGTACTGTAAAATTATGATTCATATTTATACATAATATAAAAAGCTCTGTCATATATTATACAAAAAATGATTGTTGACAATTATTATCAATTCTCATACTATATAATGATCAAAAATGCAGAATTATCCATTACAAAATAATTTAACATAATAAAAGTATTAAATTTCATTAATATTCAATAGCCAATATTTCCTCCATAAAATTTCCATATTTTAAATAAAACTGGGTACCTAATAATTATAAATATTTGATTAGAAAGTTTGGGCACCTAATTATAAATATTTGATTAGAAAGTTTAATATTTTCAGTTCAAAATTGTCATAAATTTCATAAATTTCATGCAAAACTGATGGCTATATAATTTTTTATAAATTTTTGCGGCAAAATTACTTCTTTACTTAGAAGTTGAACCAAAATTATCTCATTTAAATATAATTAGGTCGAAATTATTTCAATTTATAAATTTTATTGCACTAAAATGTCAATTAATGAATTTTTTACTTAAAAGTTTCTTGATTGTGTAACATTAATATACATACAGTTGCTCACAAACGTATCCGGCCACCCTACTTGGTTCAAAATTTTTAATGTTTTTCACTTCATTTTCAATTAAGTATTTTTTTTAATATTGGCTATAAAAAGCCTTTACTAATGCACTTTATAATACTAGAAAAACATATTAGAAAAATGAATTAATTATCAGAAAAACTTACATAGCTGTCCGAACTCATAAAACAATTGACACTAAAGTCGGCCACTAAGTGTGTATGCATACGGGGGACTTCCCCAAAGTAAGTTTAGTTACCAAATAGTTTCCAAATAGTGCGTCATTCGAGAAAAATTGCATTTCCGAATTATGTACTTAATTGTTTGGTTGTCGATTTTTTCTGAAGTATATTTAATTTTGATATTTCTATGATTGGATTATAAATTACAAGACTAAATAAAGTTAAAAAAATAATAATTATTTGTTTTCTGATATTTAAAACTTAACGTCTAAGATTAATTCTACTGAATAAAAGAAGTGGCCGGATACTTTTGTGAGCAACTGTAATAGCAATTACAAAATCATTTTTAAATGATTTGCGGTCAATATTCTTGGTCAAAATTGGTCAAAAATATACAATTTATTCATAAATACTACGTTTTATATTATATATACTCATAACTAATACGTTTAAATATTATTTAACTCAAAATTTGTTAAATTTTATAAATATTATTTGCTAAAATTTACCAATAAATATATAGTCAATTAATTCTACGAGTATACATAAAATTCGGATAAATTATTTTTATATTTAATTTCTTGTCTATCAAATTCTTCTTAATTGAAAGCTGGAAATAAGAGTTTTTCTGTATATGCAAATTAACTTTTAATTTTCCAACTATTTAGGATATATAGTTATGATCCTAAATATTTATTTATCAAAATACCCGCAAAATTATTATTTATTTCTATATACGAAATATTGTTGATCCTTTTTTGTATAAAATCATTTTTGTTTTTTATCAAATTTATATAATAATTCACTGACCTAATATAACCACAAATTTGAGGTTTTTCCAAAACATTTATAACTTTTACATGATATAAAGAAACGTTTCACAAAATTCTAAATATTATACAAACCCCAGCAAAATTTATAAGACCATAAATTTAAAAACTTAATCCCAGCAAAAAAAAAGCAACAGGAAAATTTCTTTCATAACATTTTTTTTTGGTATTTTCTGTTACAAAAAATTACACAAAAATTTAATTTAAATTTATGAAGCACATTTTCCCGCAATCAACACAAAAAAAAAATTATCCTTTTTTCGTTTTACTGAAAAAAAAAAAAAAAACAAACAGAGTTAAAAAGAGTTAAACGTTTTGTATACCGCAGAAAAAAAGCATTTAAAATTTTTTTTTTGCCATCATTTAATTTCCATGTTTACAGTTCCTTACGCACCTAAACAGGAAATAATTTTTTTTTTTTGAATTTTTTCTCCTTTTATTCACACGCAATTTAAATTTTAAATTTTTATTTTATTTTTTGTATAATCCTGATTACAAAAAAAAAAGGATCATATTTTTCATGTATATAGGATATATAATTTCATTTCCGATAAACCTTTAAACGCGTATATTCCATAACAACAAAGTGTCCTTTTTTTGAGTCGTTTTGAAAATTAAAATTTCCTAATTTTCATTGTTTTTTTTGCATCGCCTTACCCTTTAGATATTGGGCTGTAACAAATGTTGATTATATGCATTCAAGGACAAGTAAACGTGTATTTACAATGATATTTTTAGTATGGTTTGCATCTGTAGTTGTATCATTAGCACCACAATTTGGTTGGAAAGATCCAGAATATTTAGAAAGAATTGAACAACAAAAATGTATGGTATCACAGGATATTGCTTATCAGGTAATTTAATAAATTATATACATATATAAATAAATATCCTTTTTAGTGTTCATATATACATTTAAAAAATATTTCTATATATTTTTTATTATATAGATTTTTGCCACTTGTTGTACATTTTATGTTCCATTATTGGTTATATTAGTTTTATATTGGAAAATTTATCAAACAGCTAGAAAAAGGATACATAGAAGAAGACCACGTCCTGTTGATATTACAGCTAATAATAATCAGGTAAATGTCAAATAGATTTATATTTAATTAAATTATATTATATAGAAATTCGATTACAAAAATATATAAGTTGTCTATGATTTGTAAATTTATAAAATAAATGGTCAGGAATTCAGTTTTATAGATTATTTTTAGTCTTAATATGATTTATTGAATTTTTTTTTTTTTTTTTTTGGTTTATATTATAAAAGAGAGCTCGATTTATTTCCAATGATTTGAAAATTTTTGATTGCTATATTTTTAATATTATATACTTCCAATTTTTTATATATTCAAAATATTTTCAACAAACTTTGTACAAATAATTTCTGGGGATAAAGAAATAAATGATAAAATATCATAAGTAAATCAGGAAGAAATAGTAAAATTATATAGTTTCTAGTCCAGATTTGATTTATATATTGTAAAATATTCGTTCAAATTTTGATTATTCTCATATATTTCCTAAAAATTAAATAAATTATTAGCCTATAAATATATTAGTTTTATAGTATACCATGAAAATGTACTCCCATATTATTTGAATGTTGATCTCATTTTTATTTAACTTTTTTAATCAATTCTGTCGGATTGATCAATTTTGCAAAAAAAAGGCTAATTTGATTTGAAATGAAAAAGGATATACATATAATATCGCCTTAAATTAATTTCTAGTCATTTTGTATTTCTTTCTCAATTATCAGATTTTAAGTTATTAAGCATTCACAAGCTATCCAATGTAGTCATTTTACATTTCAAATAAAATTAGTCTTTGAAATGTAGTAGAATAATTTTGTCTATAGCCAATGCCAAATACTTATTAAAATTATTTACTCTACTCTACTGGCTAACCAATGAAAAGGTTCCTTATAAAACTTTATGCAAAAAATTCTATTACAATTTGGAACTTATAATTTGTTATTAAATATGGATACTTCTAACCCTTTGAGTTGGTATACAATTGCGTACATCACTTTGTATGGCGCGAAGAATTGAAATTTGTTCATGTTGGACTTATTCAAATTGGTGATTTTGTTCTTTGGAGTGTTCTCTATGAGGTCTTATACACATATACTCCAAAGAACAAATTACCAATACAAAATTACCAATGCGCCATACAAAAGTGATGTACACAATTGTGTACGCGCCGATTCAAAGCGCTAATTGATGTCCTTATGGTTGCTCTGTATAAGTATCAAATGGTTGCTTTGCAGTGGAGACGCTTTATAGTAATTGTAATAAAGCTAATATGAGTTGGAATTCTGAGTGAATGACAGACATTAGACTTGATTGCTAGCATTTTTTCCGGTTTAAAATGTAATGGCAAAAGAAGAATGTACTAACTTGATATAACATCGATGCATTTGACTATAAATCGAACCCAGTGAATGTTAAATAAAATATTTGTTTCTATTGTGAATATTATAATGCCATACAAGATAGTAGGAAGACCATTAAACCCACCCGTCTCTCCCACAATTATCATTATATTACAATGCAAATAATTTTTATTAAAACTATAAAAATATCCTTTCCATTATCATTAAAAATTATATACTTATTATTTTCCAATGATTTTTTTAATTAAATAAACTATTTATTAATTATCTTCTGATTTAACATTTAATTAATATTGAATTTATTTAAAAATAATAATGAAATTTTTTTTTTAATATCAATTTTATTTACCATTTTCAACACCAACAGAACAAAAAAAATAATAATTTCTGTTTAAATTACACTCCTATATCTTAACACCAATCTGGATGAAGAGTTTTATCCAATTTATAAAAGCTTTTAAAATTACAACAATTAAATGGTAAAATTAGTACAAAAAAATAATAATAATAATATAAAAAGTTGCATTAAAATTAAGAATTTTTCTATTATATAATTTTTTTACCTTGCAAAAAATAATGAATTTCCATTGTCATTAATCCATTTTTCATTTAAAAAAAAAAAAAGGATAATATTCTATTGAAAAACCAAACTATATGAAAATTAAATTGCAATCTAATAAAGTAGCCATTTTAATCCTTGTTTCACCTTGAACAAGAATGGAACATGAATAATGGAACATAATTATATTTATTTACCATTTATGCTACATAAAATATGAGGGAAACTCATTAAAAAAAAAATATATGTTAAAAAGTTAACAATAACAAAATAGTGAGACATATTTTTAGAGTCCTTTTTTTTATACCAAAAACAATAATATTTACCCCAACGATCTGGGAAATTTTTCCTTGTATACAACTGCAAAGTGTCATAAAAATTATGAAAAGAATGTAAAAAATTTATTTATATAAAAAACACTTTTTTTTTATTGGTAAACAATGATTTAAAAAATTTAATTATTTCCGTTAATTTTATATTTTTTGTTTATAACCATAAAGTCAAAATTACATAAATTCCACTTATTTTATGCATTTAAAATAGCTTTTCTCTTCACGGATAAAAAAATATAATTTTTATATAATTTAACTGAAAATATTTTTAATTAATTTTTTTTTTAACTTTTCTTTTAATATTTAACAAAAAACGAAACTTTGCAAAAAAAAAAAATAGGATAATATAAAAATTAATTTTATAATTAAATAAAATTCTTGAATGGTTTTTATTTTTTTTATTTTTAACATTATAATTAAATTTACATTTTAAAAATTCCTTTTTTTTCTCTTTTAATTTGTATAAAGTGTTAAAAAGTTTTATTTTAATTACATTTATTGTAAAATAATTGTAAAAATAAAAATTAATTATATTATAAAAATATTGTCCGGAAAATATAGCGAAATTATTAAAAAGTTTATTACGAATTTTGCAGAAGTGGATAATAATTTATTGTTAATTTTCTGAATTTCATATATCGTCGGGTCCATGCCAAAACCGCGAATGTGCAAAATTACAATTTCGAGAAAATCGCGTTTTAATTTTTGCCGATTTGTGAAATTCTTATATAAGCGATATAGAAATTTTAACACAAGCGATATAGAAATTTTGTAATATTAAAAAAACTACGACGAATTGCACATTTGTAGTTTTTGCATATTGTAGATTTTGAAATTTTACAATTTCTGGCATTAAAAACCCAATTTCTTAAAAAATGCACATTCGCGGTTTTGGCATATGGACCTCAATTATGTCAATTGTCCAGGAAATTTAATTATCAATGAAAAGCTTTAAAATATTGTGGATTTTAATGAAACAGCAAATTGTACAAAAAGTCTACGAAAAATTGTATCAAATTGAAATTTTGTGATAATTCACAAAAAAAAAATGTTTTTGTCAATTATCATTAAATTAAATTGTCAATTTTTTATGGAAAAAAATGTAAAATTGTCGATTTTTGTCGACTGAAAATTGTCGACTCGAAAAATTGTCGATTGAACTAAATTGAACAACAATTTTTGGATATATTTGTTAAATTATTAAATTTTACAAGGCAAATTGTAAATTTTAGGGAAATTTTTTGACAAAAAGTTGTCATATTGATAATATTATCGATTTATATGACAAAAGCTTCCATAACATTGATAATAATATAATTTACATTATATAGTATAATATATAGTGAATATTTCTGGCAAAAATAAAGACTACAGACCAACTTTCGGTGATACTGATAAGGACACTGCGATAGCAACAATCGCCAAATCAGATTTAAATATAAATTCATATAAAACCTATAACCAAGATTACAATAAATAATAAATGTCAATCGTTCTAAGGACATAAACTTCCTAATACAATAAATATCATTAATATATTTTTTATAAGAATAAATTTATATATAACAAATTATTCGAATTACAATTTATAATAAACTATATACGATATATAAATTTGATCTTTACGATATTGAAATATTTCCCAATTTTAATAAATTTATGATAAATATTTTAATGTTTTATTATTAATCTTTCTCAATCAATAAAATAATAACCCCAGCAATTTATTATTCAAATTATAATTTATTCTTCTATATATTTTAAATAAAATGGAAATAAATAAATAAGTTCAAAAGGATATCGATATTTTTTTTTTTTTTGTGATGAATTTTTCAATATTTTAAATTTGTGAATTAAAAATTGTATGTGATGAATTACTTTGTATATAGATAAATACTAATATAGTTTATTCGAATTTAAATGGTTAGAATCTTTAGATTATTATGTGAATTATTGCATATCCTTTTGCATATAGTTTAATTATCGTATTGATGAGTGAATTATACGTTTAACCTAACAGATAATATTAAACATTTGTCCAGCTTTCATAATATATATTGAAAAATGATTTTAAATGAAATATTAATAAATTACCAACAATTTCTTAAAAAAAATACATTTTCCAGTTCGTTGCTTTAGTTTTCGATTATTTCTAACTATAATATTTTGTATTGCGTTGGTATATAATCAAAATTCTATTTTCCTATTCCTTTTAAATCATCTCCCGTCATTTTTCATTCCAATTAAAATAATATTCTGGTATAAATTATGAGAAATTAACAATATTAATAAATATTCAAAAATCTTAAATTACTTACCAATAAAATCTCTTTTTAGATGTATATATAAAATAAAAAGGTATTTAAAATATTTATAAAATTTACTTGCTGTCATTTAAATATTGAAAACCATTTTATTATTAAAATATTTTAATCTCTCTTTAACCAAAAAAAAACAAAAAAACTCATTCAATTTTCTTTTCGTTTCTTGATAACAAATTCATGTTCGTTGGCAAAAGATTTTCCTTGTTACCTTAAAAAAAATTTGATTTCTTGTTTTTCATTTAGATTTCTAATAATTGTCGCATCAAAGATAAAAAACCAAAAATAAAATAATAGAATATTTTAATATATACAAAACAGAGTAATAATAATAAAAGTAAAGAAATTAAAATTTTCTTCTTCTTCTTTTTCATTTTTTTTTTTTGTTAAGTCCACCCAAAAGGATATTTAAGAATTTCCATCTTCATATCATTAAAAGTTTTTATAAAGGCTGGCGCACAATTGGCACTTTAATCGATAGCGTTGACTTTAACTTTTATGAACGATAGCGGAAAACGCTAGACTTCACACACTTGTAGCGTATTGTCCTAAACACAATTGGAACTACAAGCGATTTTGTAGGTGTCACAGCAATTAGAAAACACGAAATTAAATGAGAATGAGACTTAACACAATTAAGATACAACTACGAGATACAACTACAGAATTAAGTTAATTTCTAATTTTGCAGTCGGTAGCTGTCAGAAAAATAAAAAAAAAAGGAAAATTTAAAAAAAAAAAAAAAAAAAAAAAACGGTGTGCTTGGAAAGATGAATTTCATATATAGCAAAAAAATATATATCTTGTCGCTGGTAGTCGGTATTGTGTTTACATCAGTAATGTAGCCGGTAGTTGTGGTACGTAGTTGCAGTCGATAGTTCCAATTGTGTTTAGGGCATATAGATTTTTTTTATAATTGTCAAATTTTCATAATTTTTATGTGATTTTCCAGCAAGTTTTTGCCTCCCATTGTTGAATTTTGTTTTTTTTGCCAAGTTTTTTCCTCCCAAAAAATTTATTTTTCACCAATCTTTTGCTGCCGCCCAATATTAAAATAGTCTAATATAGTCTGGCGTTAATTTTTCAACTTGTTGAAAGCCAGCGTTTTTTTCGCCTAGCGTTAACTGCTGGCACTGTGTTCGCTTACATTGATTTCCATATGTTGAAACTTTTTTTGAGTTAACACTATGGATTAAAGCCCCAATTGTGCGCCGGCCTTAATATTTTAAAATTTATATATTTCTTTTCATTTAAATTGAGATAGTAATTTTTTTTTTTTTTTTAGCTTTTTTTAACATAAACATTACAATTTACATAAAATAATATTTTGTATACATTATGTATGTATGTATATTCTTTTTAAAGTACAAAATATTTTCTTTGTCTTTTAAGCTTTTGGGTAAATCTAAATTTAAGTTGTGTTCCATTTTAAATGACAATTTTAATTTTATATTTTAATTTTCTTTAAAAAAAATAATTATGAATTTTAAAATTGGTATTTTAAAATTAGTCTCCTCTAATTTGTCAAGTTACAAAGCGTCTCTGGCCGGAAAGGAATGTGTAAGACACAAAGTTGCTCTGAACTTCTTGAATAGGAACAACCTTCGCCTAATGGTAGGGATCCTCACGGGACACTGTCTTTTATAGGCAAAATGTCAAATGTGTATGTATATACGCTTGAGCATACATTTATGTATATACAATACGCATTATTATTATGTTGTGTGAAAAGGAGATACCTATGGGCCCTTTTTTTGGCCTAGTGTTCGACGCAAGTCTCCCCTAACCTAACTTAGTCTCCTCTAGCCAATCCAAATTTATCCTTTTTTCCAAACAAAATTTTTGCCATTTTCATTATTTGGAAGTTTATATGATTCAATTTTTTGACACTAGGGGGCTTTGTGATCCAATGTATAATTGACCTTTTTACATGTTAATTATTCACCTAAATTGTATTATAACTCATTTATCTCTAGGAAATATGAGACAATAATATTTTAATAGTACAAAAATAAAATCGTTATAATTATAAAACTACTGTACAGTTCACCTGGGTGACATTTCTGTGCCAAATTTTATGGCTCTATTTTTATGAGACGAATATTTTGATGATCCAGTTTTCACAATTAAAATTGTCTAAAAAAATATTGTGGACTGGGTCATGATCTAATAATATAAGGTCTGCTTAATAGTTCTATCAATGAAATATGTAACGTTATCGGCAAGAAATTTTATATGAAATTAATGGTGTGTGTTTCTTACTTGTGCTCAGATCGATCTAATAAATCTAGAACTGTTTCCTATTTTGACTCCAGATCAATCAATTTGAAAATCCCAGACATGCCTGCCAAGATTTGTATTCTTCCCGGCAAACATTGGTGCATTTTTATCTGAAAAATCTCATGGTTTCTTATTTGTTAAGCGAGTGTCAAATTATATCCAGCAGACCTTATATTAATAGATCATGGACTGGTTGAATAAATAAATAAACTTCATTATTTCGATCAAAATTTTCATAACTAAAAGATTATTAAGATCTTGGTTAGATAAAATTAGAATTTTAAGTATATTTCGGACCATTCTTACTGATAAACTCGGTTTTGTAGATCGAAATGAAGTAGTTTCAAGTACTTCAAAATAGTTAGTTCATTTTAATAGATCAAATGAAACGAAATTACTATTAAAAAAAATTCGTATATTTTAGTATATAGTATAAATAGTTTAGTGTACATTTTCAAGTATTTGTATTGGGAATAAACCGTTTTGTTCAAATTTATTCAAATATAATTAATTAACTTCTTTGGTTTTTTTTTTGGTTTTTTTGGATAAACAAAAACAACAACAGAAAAAGTAAAGAAAAAAATATCAAAGTTTTTCTTTTCGCATATTTTTCGGTTTTTTCGAAAACCAAAAAAAAAAAAAATGTTGTTTTTGTTATTAGATTATTTTGTATATTTTTTTCTCTTTATAATATTTGTTTTTTTTTTTTTGGTTGCTTCTCTCTGTTTTTCCATCTTTCTCCTATTTTTGTTTTGTTTTTTTTTGTTTATTTTTTATTATTATATTTTTTTCCAGCCGGTGCCACAAAAGAAAAAAACTCGATTAAAATTTCGTATAGCATCAAAATTTTCAAATCAAGGAAAATCAGCTGCTTCTTCATTAGGTTTAGTTGAGGGTAATTCAACAAATACTGTTAATACTGTTGAGGATACTGAATTTAGTAGTAATGTTGATAGTAAAAAAGGTGTTGAGATAACAACAACATTTAATAATCCAACAAATGAGGTAAGTTTTCATAATAATATAAAATTATTATATCCTTGTTTTTTATACTTTATTTTGTATCATAATCAATTTTTTTTTTTTCTGTTGAGATTGCGATTTAATTAGTTAAAATTCTCTGTGTATTAAAATTCTTCAAAGACAAAAAATTTATAATTAAAATTTTAAATTAAATTCTGAATCTAAAGATTAATTTTTTTTTTTTCTTTTGGTAAAAAAGATAAGTTAATTTATTTGGGGTTTTGTCTTCAAAGGACATTTTAAAATAACAAAAATTTAATTATATATAAAAAGATTTTCTGATTTTCTTTACATTGTGAGATTTTTTATACTTTAAATAAATTTTTATAAAAAATTCAATTATTTATACCCTTATTCCGACAGTCGTGTCGTATTTAACGCCATAAAATAATTTCGTTTCGCACCGATTAAAAAAAATGTATTCTCAGAGGCGTACGAAACGACCGATTTATTCGTAAATATTAATTATTTCCAATAGATGGCTTTAATGATTTTTTTTTACTATATTTTCTTTTTTATATTTTTTATTTATACTTGAAATTAATAATAACATACTATATTTTCGTTCTAGTCAATTGCAAAATTGCTTACGACAAAAATAGTTTTTTGACAAATAAATTCAAGTCGTACGCCTCCAAGAATACTAGATTTTGTGGCTGTTTCGTATCAATATAACTAATTTCTTATTGATACGACTCTCGTCTCGTGATACAAAATTTTTGTAGTCGTATCTTACGCCGGCAAATACGAATGTCGGAATAGGGGTATTAGGGTTTATGACTCATTAATTTATATCATAATTGTAAATTTTTGATTATGCAATAAAGTTTCTCACTACAAATAGGTCTATTTAAGGCCGAAGAGGTATCTGGGGTCACCTCCCCATCAGTCCTTATTTGTTTCTTCTGAGAAATGAAGTAATAACAAGAGTTAAAGATAATAAAGTTATCTTTTTAATTAAGTTTGTCAGTAAATGAATCTTCTAAATGCAATTGAGTTTCAGAAATTTGTTAGATACGCGTACAAAATAGACGACGAACTATATAATTATGCTCACTATTACGTGAACATCGATTTCGAAAAAGCTTTTGACAAAACTATAAAATATAATAAATTGATTAATATACCAAGAAGCAAAATGATGGTATAGGGTATAGCAAAGACAAAAGACTAACTACAAACATTATCCTTAAATCAAATAAAGTGCTACAAAATTATTTATTTCCCTTTGTTGTTTAATTACGTTGTCAGACAAAGAATCAATGTAAAATGGTAGAATTGATAAATAATATAAGATTCGTTGACAATGCACAATTAGCTGACAATGGACAAAATGTTAAGGACCTGGAAAATAAATGTTAAAAAAAAAAAGTTAAATGAGAAATGTAAGAAATAATGTAATCCAAATCGAAATTGAAAACTAAAATTAGAAAGACAAGAAATAGGAAATGATGGAGTACTGTATAGTAATATAACAGAAATTGAGAAATTACACTCTAAAATAGACCAACATATATTTTACTAACAGAAATATGACATTGTCTACAGAATTGATTACCAGAATTGATCGTAAAACCAGAAATTAAAAATCAAATTTGTTGATGTGTTAATTCACATTTTTGTTATGATTTTCTGGCTCCATAAAGAGAAAAATGATATATTCTGGAAAAATGTAGAAAATGTAGAACAAAAAATAAAGAGAGAAACGAATTTCTCTACTTTTCATTCTACATTTTTCGAGAATATATCATTTTTTCTCTTTATGGAGCCAGAAAATCATGACAAAAATTTTGTTCTAATATAATTGTCTGTATAAAGTTTATTAGTTTGTGGTTAATTCTTGTTGTATGATGGGGAAACTTGGACATAGAGAATATGCTATATAAAAATTTTTCCAAATTTTGCGAGTGACCATTTTCAATTCTATCAAAATGAATATATAATCAAATTTATTGTATAACACCAAACTTTATGTAATTTATATTCTTAATTAAGATAAGGGTCAAACATTATTTTGTGTCTTAAATGCAATAATTTAATGACTGATTTTATTTCTTGTATATTTCAAATCAAAATATTTTCCATTCCAAATTCCAAAACTTTTGCTTTCTCTTTGCATAATAAATGACTTTATATTATTTAGGACAAATATTTATTTGTTGTCCCAATTGAATAATATAAATTTTCTCATTTCTTATTCCCTTTTTATATTATTTTTAATATCCGGTTTTTCTCCATTTTTCTATTTTTTCTTCAAATCTTGCGAAAAACTGAAATGAATAAAACAAAAATGAAGAAAATTATATAAATAAAAAAATTATATACAAAGGAAAAAAGCATATATTTGGCTAATATTTTATAGGATAAATTTTTATAGGGACGCGCAGCTAAAACAAAAAAAAAAAAAAACAAAAAAATTCTTAAAATATTAAATGGTCCTTAAGTATAAATCCCATCGATGTATTTAACTAAAATATTTCCCTCTCCATTCCAAATTTTTCAAAAAAAAAAAATTATTACACGCACAAAAAAAGATTGTTCAAGAAAAATAGTTCCATCGAGAGTGATTAGTTTTGATTAAAGGGAAAAATAATAATATAGAAAAGTTCAAAAAGAATATTTTATTTTTATTATTACTTTGAAGAAAACTTTTCATTTTTTTTTTTGCCATAAAATGAACTCGCCTTTTAATATTGAAATATTTTCATTTATTTTGAAATGGGGCAAAAAAAATTAATTAATATAATTAAAAAAAAAAAAAAATATTATTATAATTAAAAGAAAATTCTCCCATGAGAGTTTATATATGATTTAACTTTTTACATTTCAAAATAAAAGAAAATGAAAATTACTTATATTTGAGAATCTACAATAGAAAATCATCTTTGTAATAAATTTGAATTAAATACTAAATTTTCTTAATGAATTCAGTACTTTCAAAATATAGAAATTGTAAGAGAGTTAATTGAACAACAAATTTTATCATATATAAATAAATTTCATTTTCAATATTTTATTCAAATTTCTATTTTGATAAATATAATCTGGGGCCTCGATTTGCGTCGTTTTCGATATTCGATATTTCGATATTTCAATGTTGCATCGTTAATATTTCCATTTGCGTTGTTTAAGATTTTTCCCAAATCTTTCAGTAAATTTCTCACATATTTAATTTTTGTTTAATTTTTGTAAAAAAAAGAAAGTCAGTTACGACCGGTCTCAATGAACGACGCATATCAAGGTTTTTGGTCCCAATTAACGACGCAAACCGAGGCCCCAGTGTAAAACGTAAAATGAAATGAAAGATTTTTTTTTTAACTTTTCAGTAATTACTAATTCTCTATTCTATATACTATGTAATTTATTTTGTAAACTAAATAATATTATGAAAATTATTTTGGATATAAAGATTCCTTAGAGTTTTGTTCTTATTATGATATGAAAATTAGTAAGTACATAATTTGACTTAAGTATATATAGTTCATCTAAGGGGCTAATAACAAATTATTATATATTTGAGTTAATACTACATATATAGATCAACACTAACTGATAAATAATGCTGTATGAAATATGCTGAAAGTATGTCTTATACACATAATATCGATCTATGCATAACAGAATGAAATACGTGACAGATCTTAAGTAAATTTCGTTATGGGAAATCATAAAGAATTATGGTGATAAATTTAATCATTGCTTCTTATAAAAGAGACCGTCAGATTAGAGTGACAGCCCATTACATATATATAACAGACGGATTGACACTAAAATTGTACTTCCGTTTGTAATAGCTTAACAGTTTCTGTTAGATTAACTACAGTGATAAAAACTGTTGTAAGAAATAATGCTGAGTCTTACACAAATGACAAACCAACAAATATTTCTGAAAATTCTATTTAATTTAGTTAAACTGACTGACATCTAAATAAGCAAAAGAATTGACATTGAATTCTTTAAAATTTATGATTACTTCTTTAATAAAATAGGCTAAATGTTTATGTTAGATTAATTAAATAATGAGGAATTTTGTATAAAGAAATAAACTGACAGAAAATTTACTATTTTTTTATAAAGATTTTTTTGGAAGAATAATCTTTAAATAGTCTTTTGATATGTGATAGAGAATTCTTATGGTTAGTTCTATATTTAATTTAGCTAATTAACTCCCAGCCAATAGAGCAGTGAGATTGACATTGAATTACATATATATAATAAATGCGTAACAAAAATGCGTAGCAAATTTTTACAAATCCTGTACATTTTTCCCATTAAGTCCTTTTGAAATGGCCAACAAAAATTTTGTAGTTAGTCAAAAAAAAAAAAAGGAATTTGCTAAGGGATCTTTCCTCTTCCGTTATTTCATATACATTTTCCCTTTTATTTGGAAATCATTAAAATATACTTTTTCAATATATTATATTTAACATATCCGGGGGTAAAATAGTATATCCGTTCAGAAATAATTGATGAATAACCTTATATTTTTTAACCTTTCAAACCTTTTCTATACTTTTCCAAAACGATAGATTGATTTAGTTTTTAAATTTCAAAAAACGAAGAGAATTGGACATAATTTTAAAAATTCTATTATATGAAAAAACGATGATTTTATATTCTTTTTAGGGCTTTTTTTTTAAAAAATCCGTCTGTCCGTCTGTCTGTCCGCCTGTCTGTCCGTCCGATGTAAACAATAAAAAGCAGTTATTTTACATAGTTACTGTACACACAAGTTTATGATAGACCCACCGATAGAAAGCTTGATTTATTGAGAACCAGATGTAATTGATAGAATTTGAAAATTCGACCGGTAGGCGGCGCTATTAGCATTTTACCAAAACACCTTTTTCCGAATAAAAATTTAATTTCATATAGTAAATGTGCACCAAAAATAAAGTTTGACCACTCGTTGGAAAGGTATTTAAGAGTACAATACGATGTCAGTAACCATATTTCAAATTTCTCCCGCTAGAGGCGCTGAATACTAAAATATATAAAATGTTAACTTTTAAAATGTGATTTTCAATAGTCGATAAGCCCCAAAAATTAGGTTTAATGTCGCATGAAAGGTAGTACGTAGTAGTAGTAATTGTTATAATTTTAATTTCTGCCACTACAGGGTGTAACATATACTCAAAATATGCAGTTACAGTAGATAATTTAAAAACAGCTCATAATTATAAAACTAAGACAGCTCATAATTATAAAGCATTTTTCTTATTTCCATTGCAAATTTTACAAAGAAGTCAGAAAAATTTTTGTTGTCTCTTGTTAAAAATATAAATGATTAGATTTTATATGTTTCTATAATTTCAAGTACATACATGGACAGGTTCTAATTGATAAACCTACAGCAAAAATATCAAATTATTTTCTATAAAGACTATTTTCATATTGAAAATGAAATATTTTCCCAAATTTCTATATAAATACCAAAAAAAAATAGAATTCATCCAATTATCATTGGATTTATAACAAAAATGTAGAACTTTTTGTGTGATTTTATACTATAAATACATTTTTAGATATATCCTATTTTAGTTATCCTATATACTACAATATGATTATTATGTATTGTTTGATATTCGAGTATAAGCTTTAACATAATGAAAAGTATATTGTTATTTTACAGTAGATTGGAATTATTGTATATTATTTAAGGAGGATTTAATTAGCTGTAATAGTATCCTTTTTTTTTATCATTTTGATTTATGATAGAAAATTTATATATACATTAATCAATATTCTTTTTGAAGAAAATGTATATGTCTATGATGTTTCTTTCTATAAAGAATTCGATATTTGAGAGTCTTTAATATTTCAATTGTTACTTAGTAATTATTTATAGAATATTAAAGATTCTTCACAATAATCCCATCTTTTCTGCATGCAGAGCATATCAAATTTCTCTAATAGTTTGAATTGAAATTGTGAGTTGAAAAGATATCGCGTGTGGCCTAATTCGTACATGGATCTCGCAATGATAACAAGACTTTATCATTTACATCTGCATATCCAAACACATTGATATTGAAACATCTTCTAGAATCTGAGATGAATGAAAAATGTAGTAATTGATCAATAAAGAGCAGTGTTGACTTAATGTAGAGTGGCCATGCACTATGAGAGTCATGTTGCTGTGCAAGAGGTCGGGGGTTCAATCATACAGGCCAATACATTGATATCGTTCTAAGTCGACTCAGAGCTTAAAATTAGTAACAATAATAAATATGACATATGACAACACTCTATTGATTTACTACACCAAGCTTGTTGCAATTAATATATATAGTTTCTTCGATATTGAAGAATTTATGGACCCAGAGTCCACAAAAATGCCATCATTAATTATTGATTTGATATTAATATCCTTGTGTGATCATATTATACCGAGGTCCTTGATCTGATATACTCGTATATCAATTTTTTTATATAAGAAATTATACTATAACGTTAAACATTTTATTTTGAATTTAGGAAGATTTAATGCGCAAACATAATATCAATTTTGTAACGAAAAGGTCTCTTATTTTAAAATATTTTTTTTTTAAATCACCGGAAATTGTAATTTAAATATCCAGGATATGTAAAGTAAAATCCACCTTTAAAGGACATTATTTAAATAAATCGTTAACCATATATATAAAATATTAAAAAAAAAAAAGAAAATCTATATAGCTATAATTACCTTTTTTTGCTAAAGGGAGGGGGAAAACCCATCATAACTCTAAATAACAATAAAGATAATTAATTTTTTTTTTTGTCAGGTAAAATATAAGGATTTGATCATTAAAAAATATCTCCTGTTTGTATACATAAATAAAAAATTTAACATAAATAAATTTTTACGAGAGTATCTTGAGTAGATAATGTGATTTTATATAATGCGTATACAATATATATATTTTGTAAATGATTAATGAGAAATTAATTTGTTCATATATAAACGAACGAAAAAGTAGGTCAGTCATCACTCATTAAAAATAATTTATTTATTTTTTTTTTTTTTACCTTTTTTTTTTTGTTTTTGTATTATTATTTTATTAAAAGACAACAACACAAAATTTTCAATTTATTATTTTTCCAAATGTAAAATTCAATTTAAATGCGTATATATATGTATAAGGGGATCGAAGAAAAAATAGAAATTGGATTGTTAAGGATGTGACAAAGATTAATAGACATAAAATTATATAGTTAGTATATTTAATGATCTCACATGTGCACCGAAAAATTTAAATTAAAATGAATTTCTATTATTCAAATTTACATATAAGTAATTTAAATATAATTTAAATGATTAATATTTGATTGTGAATATAGTAATTTTCATCCTAGTACTATTTTATTCAATGATATACAGTCTTCTGTACAAAGATACCATCAAAGATGTGCACATTTTATGTTACACTTCCCATGGGACAAACGTATATAGCTTCTGTGCCTCAAACTATATGCCACAAAAGCATATACGTTAGTTAGCAGAGTTTTTATTATCAAATTGTTCCGATCATCGGAATGAACGATCTGGTCGAAAGCGGGATAGAAAAATAATAATCTAATCAAATAATGACATAAACAAATAAATGCGATCCTGTTAGAGAGTGAAATAACCAACATTCGTTCGTTCGGTATATAAGGGAATTTAACAGTGGGGGTAGTTTAGTTAGTTTAGTTTAGTAAGTGGGACGTTAAGGCAATACTGTTGCATGCCTATACCGCGACCTAAAAGATCTATTGTGCATTCCCTAATTAGTTGGGTTAGTTGATATCAAGGCTATTGTAAAACCCCAATATTTTACTGACCGGCAGAATTTTAATCTCCTGAGGAGGGAACAGAAAACCCTTACCCAAATAATTCAGTCTTTTACGGGCAATGGCTTCGCAATCGCAAAGGATATGCTCCGCTGTCTCATCATCATTTGAACAGAATCGACAGTCCCTATAAGTGTCAGACTTTCCGATTTTATTCAAGTGATACCTAAATGGGCAGTGGCCTCTGAAAAGACCAGTAATAACACGAAGCTCAGATTTGCGAAGTGTGAGAATCTCTTTAGTTCTCTTTTTTGAAAAGTCTTTTGAAAACAATGGGGGTAATTCTGGAGGGGAAAAAAAGCTAACTATGTTTACCTCCAAATTCTATTGTAGAATTTTAACTAATCGGAATAGTTGTAACATAGTACAAAACTGATTTGACCATTATTTTCATATCGTATAATTTAGACCATAGAAAACTTCAATTTGGTTACCATTTTCTCATATATTATATAGCAACTATTTCGAAAATACTAATTGATTACTTTAATTAAATCGATTCCTTACTAATATTAACAATAAATTTTCTTCTAATTTTTCAACAAATAAAATTATAAACACTTTAATTATTATATTTCTTTTCTCTATTCCATTTTTTTTTTCAGATAGCAACATCATCAACTAGCCAAATATCAACAGTATCACATTTAGTTGCAAATCAAACAAATAACGATAGTATAAATGTTGATAATCAAAATTCACATATAACAAATAATCAAATATTACCATCATCTGGTTCTGTTATAAAATTAACAAGTGGTGATAGTTCACATAATAATCAACATCAAAATAATCAAATATCAACAATAACAACATCATTAACAACTAACGTAATAACAACAATAACATCATCAACAACAACAACAACAGTAAAATCAACAACAGCAACACCATCTGTTGTATCAACACCAACAACAACAACTACAATAACATCAGCAACACCAATAACTGGTGGTGGTTTAATTGGTATAACAATACCAACAATAACAACATCTAGTATAACAAATTTAGTTGCACAACAGCAACAACAAAATAATCAACATTTACATCAGGTAACACCAATATCACAAACAAAACAAAATCATCCATTAAATAGTGTTGCAAATCCACATACACAAGTAAATAAACGTAAAGAAACATTAGAAGCAAAACGTGAACGTAAAGCAGCTAAAACATTAGCTATAATTACAGGTGCATTTGTTGTATGTTGGTTACCATTTTTTTTAATGGCATTAATATTACCATTATGTGGTGCTGATTGTACAATAAATGATACAATTGCATCATTTTTTTTATGGTTAGGTTATTTTAATTCAACATTAAATCCAGTTATTTATACAATATTTAGTCCTGAATTTCGTCAAGCATTTAAAAGAATATTATTTGGTGGTCATCGATCTAGAAATTATCGTAGTGGGAAAATTTAAAATTTAAAATTATTTTAGTTTTGTTAAAATAAATTTTTTGTTAAAAGTTTTGATAGAAAGAAATTTTAATATTATATGTTTTTTCTTGGGCAATTTTCGTTATTTCGAAATTTAATTAATATGTATAATATTTTTGCAATTTTCTTGTAATTATGGTTAGTGTTCAGTCGTATATAGTGAGTCACCAACTAACGAGGTTGCCTGCAGTATATCTTCAGCTTATAATGCGTGCATTTAAGATTCATTTTTCCACAGACACTTTCATATTCCATGTGCCTATCATCAATATCTCAGTTATTTATATCCGTCTGGGAATCTCTGGATGTGACATCATCATTCATTCAAAGATATAATTTAATAAGTTGGTGTGTGTATACTAAGTCACTTATCCGCATGCCGAGACCATAGTTCAATAAACAACAGTCTATGTACATATTTTCGAGTGGGTCGCAATGTAATCTTTGAGATGTTAAAATCTTCTATAAGATCAGAGCCTGATGGATCCGTTGCAGTATCAAATTATTTTGTTTGTGGCATTACGATCGTTTCATAGAAGTGGTTTTTGGATCTATAGAGTTCCCTGTAACAATTGATTGTAAAAATTTACGAACTTTAATGCAAGAACTGAGGTTGAAGATTGTTTCTATATTCTATCAGTTTGACACTTCACTGCAATGTTCCACAATCGATCCAGGATTTACTATATATATCTTTTCCTAATAATCGATCCAGGATTTACTATATATATCTTTTCCTATTAATGGATCCGGCAAAAAAAAAAACATCATCATGGTTCGGAAATGATTGGATACATTGCGGTGTTTCCTTTCAAATGGCATTTAACCTTCTTTTCTCTTTTATATATAAATAGAAAAAATTATACCAGGAAGTTGGAATATCCTTTATATACCAAACAAACAAAAAATTTATACATTTTCTAAAATATCACACTGTTTTATTTCACCTCATCACCAAGTCAAAAAAAAAATTTTTTTTTTTTTTTTACTATTCCTTTTTATTTTCATTCTTTCTTTCTTATTTCCCTCAAAATATCCTTATTGTCATCTTGTGACTTAAACCATATATATTCAATAAATACACACTTTATTATAATATAATATTTTTAAATGGTATATGACATCCTTAACAAACTCCATATTCCAACTCATCATAATCGAAGTTTTATGCTCTGCTGATGTGTAATTTTTTTTTTTTACTTTACTTTTTTCTTTTATCCTTGTTATGTTATGTTTTTTTTTTTTTTTTCGTATTCTATGTTTAATAGGAAAATCGTTTCCGTTTTTATTATAATAAAAAAAAAAAAAAAAAATGATGATGCTTTCTGGAAGAATTTATCAAATAAAAAAACCGATGAATTTTTATTATTTTTCATTATAAAAAAAAAAAAAAAAAAATTTTTATTTATTTATTTTTCCCCCATTTTTGGGGAGAGGAAAATTTTGTGTGTGAAAAAAGTATGTATATGAGAGCCTAGAATTTATATACTTTTTCAAACATAGAATTGAAAATCAATTTTTTTTTTTTTTTCATCTGCGTTCAGTAAAAGAAAATTATATTTATGATCTCTTCTAAAGTTTATTGGCATGTGAATAATTTTTTGTTGTCATACTATTTATACTTTAAAATTTAAAGAAAGTTTTTTTTGGGAAAAATTTAATGTATGTATATAGAGAAAGGAAAAAGGTGAATGAAGTTAAAGAGATTAGAAAAAATTTAATATTTAATTTAAAGAAAGGAAAAATTTGATAAAAATTAAGAAAGTTTTTGAAATTATTTAAAGAAATTATAGATTTGTAATATTTTTTTTAAATAATCACAGTTTTTAGAAATTAATGATTTAATGAAGAGCTTGTGGTCGAACTATGTTAGCTCCTCATTTCATAATTAAGTCACCATAATATCTAAATGATATCTTAATATTAATTAGATACCAAAATGAGACCAAAATTCTTCTAATTTTTGTAAGGCTTTAACCACAAACTAATAAACTCTATACAGACAATTATATTAGAATAAAATTTTTGTCATGATTTTCTGGCTCCATAAAGAGAAAAAATTATATATTCTGGAAAAATGTAGAAAATGTAGAACAAAATGTAAAGAGAGAAACGAATTTCTCTACTTTTCATTCTACATTTTTCCAGAATATATCATTTTTTTCTCTTTATGAAGCCAGAAAATCATGACATAAATTTTTATTCTAATATAATTATTGTCTGTATAAGCGTTTATTAGTTTGTGCTTTAACTAAACATAAATAATTGGTGTACTATAGATATAATTTCCATCCGCAGTGATTGGCCATTATTTTCAATCAAAAATTTTTTGGTAATATCCGATTTAGGTCAAATTTAACCAACTACTTAAAGTATAGTTTGACTATATGTATAAGAAAGTCGATTTAAGTCTGAAAGTTATTAACGTCTTTCAATAAAATTAACTCGCCACAATTACTTGCATAACTTTCAACGATTAACCTATAAATATTAATTGGAATGATTATATTTTGTATATCGTAGATCCAAAAAATCAAATTTATATTCTTGGCAAAATGTCTCTATAAACTCTAAAGAAATATAAGTATAAGGAATTTGATTTGATGCCAATCTACATTTTCATCCAATTAATTGCATCATTAAACATAGTATATTCATCTTTTCAGTTATGTTAATTGCATAATATAACTGCCAATACATATAATATAAATTGCACATATTTAGCAACAGTTTTATATTTGTCTAAATAAATTTTTTTTCCAAATGAATTTTTTTTTGCAACATAAAAATTCCAAAATTATATACAAAAAATTTATCTTGTTTCTCATCTCATATTAAAATAAGGATTCATGATAAATTAAAGATATATAAAATTTATGTATATTTATAGTATCTAGATAATATAAATTCTATTTGGAATTTTATAGGAATTATTAATAAAATATTATTATTATAAATATCATGACAGAATAAAATTATTGAAATGCTAAATTGGTATAACATAATCTTTTCAGTTATATATATTTTGTACAAATGCCAAAAGAAATATTATATAATTTAAAATTATTGCTATTTCTTCTATTTTATATTATTATTTTTTTGGTTGTCGATTATATTGAATATGGGTATATCCTATGCCCCAAAAAAAAAATTAAAGGATATATGAGGGAAAGAAATAATATATTATTGACAAAATATGTTAAGAATTTGTTAAATAAATATAAATAATGTGCGTATAACGTTAAGAAGGATAATATAATATTAGAGTAGAGTATAAAAGCAACAAGAAAAATTATTCATTCATTTTACACATTTGCATAAAAAAATGATTTTTAATTCAATTTTATATTTTGACGAAAAAAAATTCCTGAATGAATAATGTCTTTAATTTTTGTTTTTGTCACATTTTTTTTTTTTGTATTTAATGTCGCACTTTTTATGTTTGGGGGGAAAAAAAAAGAATAATAATAATTAATGTTCTCAAAAGATTTAAAAATAATTTTTGTCTATAAATTATTTATTTATTGAATAATCCTGGCGATGGGAAATAATAAAGATTAATATTTTTTTTGGTTATGGTATATAAAAATTATTTTGAATAAAATATATAGGAAAAAATATTTAAATTCATAAATATTAATTTAAATTAATATTTATGTTAAATTCATAAATATTAAGTTATGAATTTTAACACTTTAAGGACGGGTCGGATATTAATACATTTTTTTACTCTGAATCAAAATTTGACAAGTTTTCTGAGTAAATTTTTGTGGTGTTTGCTAAAAAGGGTCATGCCATTGGATGAAAAAATTTGATTTCATGTTAATTATTCTGCTACAAGTTACACAAGTTTGTTATTTCTGATATTTTTTAATACAATATTGCAAAAATATGTCCGTCTTTTATGTGTTACGCAGTAATATTCTCTACCCGTCTCTAAAGTGTTAATATCGTCGTGTGAAAAGCGAATTGTCGTAAGCGTTAGATACGTCAATTTGAGAGTATTGATACAGGAAGATAGAAAATTTAAGTATTTATCGCCCTGTGTTCAGACGGATTCGATCCGAGAATATCCTGGCTACTATTTAATTCTAAATTGTTGTAAGTTGTATTTACCTAAATTAATTATTTGCGAAATGTTGTATACATTTTATACGGTATTTTAGTCGTGTAGCGTAGTTCATCATATAAATTGCAAAATGTTGTATAATATACTTTAAGAACAAATTTTTACTATAAAATTCCAATTATGTTATATTCAAATTGTTGTATCTTTGTCATACGACAATAATATAAAAATAAATTACAATACAAATAAGTTGTTCTAATTATTGTATGTTAACTATACTACATTTTGTGGTTTATAATTCTGAAACAAATAGTGATATTCGTATGATTTAAATTGTAGTAAGTTGCATTTACAACATTGCGAGATTTTTCCATAGATCTAAATAAAAAATTAAATTATCGTAAAGTTTGTGGTGCATCACTAAATTAAACTATAACAATCCTCTAATTCTATTTGAGACCAAAGTAATTACTGTTTTACATAGCTAAGGAACCCATCTTTGTAATAGAGTGTTAATTTATTGGAGTCATAACATTATTTATTGAGATAAATGCATTTAAAGGCCTCAGAAAAAAATTCAAAAACTTAATATTCATTTATCTCGGAACTTCATTTTTGCAGTTACGACAATTCGCTTCTCACACGACGATATATACTTAACTAAATTACTATTAATATTTTTCTTTATTGAGTTATTATGCGTAGTATTTGACAAATTGAATGAGGAGCTTATAGTCGAAATATATTAGCTCCTCATTTAATAATTAGGTATATAAGCACCTAAATCTGATAACCAAAATCGACACAAAAAAAACTGATTGCAAATCAAGTATTTACCCTAACAAAAAAACCTAAAGAGATTATGTTTTTATATATATAATTTCTATGTTCCACCATCTGACAGTAAATCTATGGCATGGAATGATAAATTTTACAATATTTTTTTTAGCATCAAGACTTGATGTTGTGTTGTGACATTACTTATTTTAATGGTTACCTTTTTGTTTGGATAAATTTAAATTCAAAATGTAAAATAGATAAGTAATATTTTAAATCTCACATTTTCAAACCAAAATATGTGATGTCACAATATATCAAGACTCTTCTATATACAAAAGCTCGAAATCAGATTTTCCGAATTTTCATATTCCACAAACCAGATTAGCTGTCAGAGATGTCGGAACATGAATTTGATACTCTTCACGCTTCTATATATCAAAATATTGAATAATGCAATCACGAAATCCTGGAAAATTCGTATAGTAAAAATTGATTAAAATTATTATTATTTCGATTTGCCAAATAATTTTTATACATAAATTTATGTTTATTACTTTAATTGCGCCAATTTTTTTTTATTAAACATTTGAAATGGTATGTGAGACTATGGATTTACCTCTTTCAGAAAAAAAAATTACAAAAAAATTTTGAAAGTATAAAAACAAACTGCCATTTAACATTTTCACAATCCAATTTTTAACTATTCAATTTTAAATTTAATTAAATTTCGAAATTTTACTATGGAAATTTAACTACGGTTTCAATTTTTTGGTTTTCTAAATTTCATAAAAATTTTAGCTTCACATTAACAAATTCCTATATTATAAATATCAAAACAAAATTTCAAAAATGTTCTTTTTACTATAATTTTCCTATATACAATTAATAATAATTTTAAATTATAATAAAAAGAACATTAAAAAAAATTATTTAAAACATAATTTACATAAATTTCTTTCTATCAAACAAAAAAATTTAAAAATTTTCTTATAAATTTTTTTATGTTAAAAATTTTTTTATTTTAGTACAAAATCAAAATTTAATCAAAAAAAAAAATAAATCAAATTTTTTTGTAAAACTTAAAATATTTATAAATATAAATAATTGTAATTAAAGAAAAAAAAAAATTTAATGTTAATTTAATTTAAAAAAAATTATTTTTCCAAAAAAAATTACACTATAAAAAAAAATTTAGCTTAGCATTAAAATTAAATGTAAATAAAAAAATAAAAATTACATAAAAAACAAATGTTGTAAGAATAAGAAATAAATTTTATGTAATAAATAAAAATTGATTGAAAAAAAATTAAATATATATAAAAATTGTTAAGAAGTTTCATAAAAAAAATAAAATAAAATATTTATAAATATTTAAAAAAATTGTAAACTAAAAAAAAATTATCGTTATAATAAAAAATATCGAAAAAAATTGTTTTCTATTTTCTTTTTTTTTTTTGCTTTTCTGTAACGAAAAAAATGATAATTTAATTTTCCAAAACAAAAAAAAACAAAAAAAAAAAAAAATTAAAAAATTTATTTTTTTTACAAAAATTTATTTTTTTTACAAAAATTTTTTTCAAAAATTTTTTTTTCAAAAATTAATTTTTTTTCAAATTATTAAAATTTTTACTACCACAAAACAAAAAAAAAAACAGAAATTAGAAAACAAAAATTTGTAAAAAAAAATCATGAATTTTTCAATCATCAAAATTTTCATCAAAATAAAATTAAATTATATAGTAATTAAAATATATATATATAAAATTTATGTAACGAGAGTATATATATATAAATAATAAATTAGGAAAAACAAAAAAAACCTGATTTACTAAATAAAACAAGAAAATTTTTAAGGCTTTAAAAATAAAATAAAAAAGAATAAAAAATTTAAATTTTAGAAAAATTAAATTTAACACAAAAAATTTAAGCTATAATAAAAATGAAAAAATGAAACAAAACTTTAACTATTAATTTAAAATTAAAATAAAATATATATATATATAAAAATTAATCTATATATATATTAATAATTATATTAAATATAAAATTTAATTTAAATGGGGTATAATGTTGGTAATAAATTTAATATTTAATAATAATAATATATTTAAAAATATATTTAAAACAAAAAAAATTATATCGTAAATATAATTTATTTATATGTAAATCAAAATATATATATATATATATATATCAGAAAAAATATATATATATATGAAATAAATTATTAATTAATTTCAAATTAATTTTTGAAATTTATTAATAATAAATTAAATATAATATTTAAAAAAAAAATTACATTTAAAAAAAAAAATATCAATAAAAAATTATATATAAATATATTAAATTAAATTGCAAGAAAAATTTCCAACCTGACACAAAAAATATTTTATATATATTTTTTATTATTTAATAATAATAATAATAATAAAAAAAATAAAAATAATGAAAAATATAATTAAAATATTTTTTTTTTTATTATTTTAATTATAAAATTTATTTATATGTCATGTTAATAAAAATATTATACATAATTTATATACATAAATATAGATGTATATTTATGTTATATTAATATATTTTTATGTGAAACCAATTATGTATTATGTAAATTTCCAATATATATACATATTTAAAAAACAAAACAAACAAATAATAATATTATAAACAAACCATAAAAATTTTATGTAATTAAATAAAAAAAAATAAATAAAAATATTATATATGAAAAAAAAAAATTTAATATAAATAAACAAAAAAAATTAAATTGAAGAAAAAACAGAAACAAAAAAACCAAAAAGTTAAATTTAAAACAAAAAATATTATTGTAAAAAAAAAATAAATATATAAAATATTTAAAAAGAAAAATGTTTTTATTTGAGAATAAAACAAAAAATAAATGAAGTTAAACAAAAAAAAAATGAAAATAAAAAAAAAAAAAATGAATGAAAAATTTATTGTTTTTAATTTTTCTTTTTTCTTTTTAAATATTTTAAATTTCTGGACAGAGAGTTTTTTTATGATCAACCTGGCGGTAGTTATTTGAAGTAAAATTTGTTTGTCGTATATATGAGTTCGACTTTCTACATAAAATCGTGATAATTTCAATAGAAATATATTAAATATATCAAATTGGTCTTTTTATACTTTAAAATAGTCAAATTAACCTTTTAAAAACGATTTTCTCTTTGAAGAGCTAATTTAAAATATATAAAAAGAGACTATTTTTGCTATAGCCAAACCGGAATTGGTTAACCGACTATTCGCTATGCTAATTTTTTTGAGAATAGTCGATCACATTAATATCAAAAGACGATTAATTGTATAGAAAAATATGGCTCTCTGAATTTAGGCCGCGTGGCTTTAGACGAAGTCTACCGGAAATTCATTCGACAATAAAATTCCTTCAAATAAGTAGACAATCTATTTTTCGGGGCATAGACTTTAGGCCGCGCGGCCTAAAGACATTTTCTAAAATGACTTTAGACCGCCTTCATTTTGTTCTACGCGGCCAAAAGTCACGCGGCCTAAAATCTATGCCCCGAAAAATAGATTGTCTACTTATTTTTGATGAATTTTATTGTCGAATGAATTTCCGGTAGACTTCGTACAGATACAAAATAGCTAGAAAATTATATCTTTCATATAAGATTTCAGAATATTTTCGGAACAAAGATCCATATTTCCAACTAATATTATAGGTACATAGTACGAACGAATTATATTAATCTAAATGATATTTGTATGTTAAATATCGACATGCCATCGTAGAATGGTCCTGGTCTTTAATCTTTAACCAAATAGCTAATTTTTCTTAATATAACTTTAAGGGCCATCTTCAATGTACACCTAAATTTATTATCTAATTTATTTAGTCTAACTTTTATCCCTAATTCAATTACTAGGAATTAGGGATAAAAGTTCTCTTAAAAATTTCCTGTGAGAACTCGCACTTTATCCTCTATTTATGTCATTGAAACAGTAATAATTTATCACACCTCAACACGATATTTTTTCATACAGTGTCGAGGAATTCATATTCCAAAAATAATGAAATATATAGAATTTTTAATAGTGTAACGAAAATCATCAAAGACTTTAACCATGAATCATAACCAAAACAACAATATAAAAATCGAGATATTTATAGCACCATAAACTCTAACCGAAATTATGAAGCTATAAAATACAGTATTTAAAAAAAAAAACCAAATTATTTGAAAAATATAAATTATTGCATACTTTTTGGAGTTTTATAAAATGATATTTGTATTTTTTGATATTAAATTTAATTTTAAATTTAAACGTTTTAATTCCGATATATACATAAGTCAAATTATAGATGAAATTATTGATTACCAACATTTTTCTGGGTTATAAACATTTAATGTCCATTTTCAAACTTCTTTTTTAATTTCAGTTATACAATTTTTTTAAATGCTTTAAAATGCATTGAACTTTTTGGAACACAACCAACAAAACGACAGCAATAATAAATCTATGAAAATTTTCACAATTCAATAAAAACGATTTATTCATTATCCCCGATTGATCCCCGAAGTACCGATAATCACTTGAAATAATATTTAAATAAAGTTTTAAAAGATTTTTCAAAATAATTTTTACATTTTTTTTAATATTTTAAGATTTTAACGAATAAAACTTTTTACCAATTTTCTAAACGAAAAAAATTTCTACTTTAATAATCAAATGTCATAAATTTAGGCGGTTAAATATAATTTATAATTTTTGCGACATCTAGATTTTAATAGCTAAAAATAAGATACAGATGCTGGTGGTGGTTTTTGCATTTGCTGTATTACATTTGTTCTATTTATCAATGATTTCAACCAATTCGAGATTTAAAAAAACACAAGACGATAAATGAGATATTGTGCTATACTATACCAAATACACGTAAAAAATGGGGGAACCCCAACATTAACCGATTTTAAAAAATTCGATTTTATAATTTTGGACTAATAAAGGACTAATTTCAAGCCCAAAAATAATTTTGTACCATCCCCTATTCACCAGAAATAAAGATATAAAAAGGGGGTGCTGCTAGCAATCTATTCGTGTTAGGTAATACCTACATTTACCCAAAATGTAGGTACAGGCGTCTCTCGTATAACACGGTTAATTCGTTCCGTGCTATATCGAAACCGTGTTGTATGAAACCGTGTAATATCAAATCCGTGTTATAATAATCGCAAATTTTGTACCGTGTAATATCCAACCCGTGCCTTACAAGACCGTGTTATACGAGGGACGCCTGTATAAGTTTTGTACCGTGTAATATCAAAACCGTGTTCTCTAAGTACCGTGTTGTACGAGGACGACTGTATTTTAATAACCTTTAATTCAAGCCAGTATACGTGTCTATGCGACACTTGTATTCCATACCCAATTGGCTTTTTTAAAAAGACTATATTAAAATATAAAAAGACTAATTTGAATTTTTAAAGGAATATCTTGATTTTTTAAAAGACTCTGTTTAAGTGTAAAAAGTCTAATTTGACCCGAAAATACTATAAATTATAAAATAACCCAATTTCTCATTTTATCTCTAAAATTAATCACTGAAAAATCTACTAATTCAGGATATACTCATGCATTTTGTTCAAATTACTTACTTTATTACTACTTACTTTAATGGATTCAACATTTAAATATCGAAATTTATTAACAAATATATTTCTAAAATTTCATATAAAATTTTTAAACTATAAAATTTCACCATTTTCCTTTAAACAATAAGAAGATCCCTTATAATATAAAATGGCCGCTTGAATTTAAAAATAAAAAAAAAATAATTTCTCCTATTTTATAATCGATTCCAAATTTTTTCTCCTTAACGTTAATAATTATTATTAACAACAACAAATTAATAATGGCCGCTCTTAATTTACTCACATTGAAATTGAAATTGAATGCAAAAATGCAAAAAGAATTAGCTCCGCCCACTTTGTACAGATAATAGAGTAATTTAAATTAAATTGTCAGTCGTAGTGCGGAAGTTGATTATGTAAGATCTGCACGTGCGTTTTTCTTAAATATTTTGTTGTTGTAATTTGTAATTATATTCAAAAATGTGATTTTTTTTTTTGGTAATCGGTGAAAATTGTGAATAATAATTTTATGTGTTTGATACAAATAATTTTTTTTGGTAAGTTTAATAATTTTTTTTACTATATTTTAAATATTATTTTTAGTATAAATTTTAATCAAAAATTATAATAAATGATATTTTGGTTTTAGTATTATTATATTATAGTGTGGTTTACCTAAATCGCTATTGTAACTATAAAATTTTGTCTATAAAATTTTGAAAATCCATAGGAAGATTTTTTTTTAATTACAAAATATTAAATTAAAACTATAAAATATTTAAATATTTTCAAGAATTCGGAATCAAAATATTTTCAACAAATAAAGTATTCTAATCAAAATGTAATTTACATCAAAAATTCTTTAAATTTTAATTATAGATTTATTTGACAATCAAAGTAATATTATAATGTTATACGAGTCATGATCTAATAATAAAATTCTGCTGGATATAATTTGACACTCGCCATTTTCTTCTTAATGACCTATAGATTTGCTTTGTAAAAGTTGTAAGGATATTTTAGTTGGCTGTGCTTTTATTTAATTTATTATATTTGGTGTGTTTCTCATTTAAATCTGTAGATCAACTAGAGATTCTTTCAAATTTGAAATCAAATAAATCTGACTTATAAAATAAGAAACAGTGAGATTTTTCAGATAAAAAATGCTACACAATGTTTGCCGGGTAGAATAAAAATATTGGCAGTCATGTCTGGGATTCTCAAATTGATTGATCTGAGTCAAAATAGGAAACAGTTTCAGAGTTATTAGATCGATCTGAGCACAAGTAAGAAACACAGCATTAATTTCATATAAAATTTCTTGCCGATGACATCACAGTAAATAGAATTTGAACTGTCAAGCAGACCTTATATATTTAGATCATATACGAGTTACTTTTCGAAATTTAATTAATTAATCTATTAGATAAGAAATATTTTCGATAGTTTGTTTTAGTATTTAGATGGGGGGAAACTCCTTTTTACTTAAACCTATACCAATTCGTTAAGGAAACATATTTATTCTGTAAAAATTCTAACATATCCTATTTTCTAATAGTATAGTTTTTCCTATTTTTCTGTATATAGTAATTAATTAATTATAGTAATTACTTATGCGTTACACTATTACTACACTATTTTTTGTTAAATTAAATTATTTAATTCCAATAACAAAATTTTATATGAATCCTCCTGCCTCACTGCACTTTGGCGGATTGTGGGAGGCAGGTGTGAACAGAGTAATACATATTATAATTAAAATTTTATCAATAAATTTTTTTTTTTATTATTTATTTTATTAAAAAAATTATTAATATAAAATTTTATATATAATAATAATAATAATAATTATAAAAATTTAACAAATTTCTTTGTTACAATCAACAAAATTACTTAATTCTGTTGAATTTGGTGGTCCATCATTAAATAAATATGTAACTGGCCATAAACGTGCTGTAGTAAAATCAGTTAAACTTTGTAAACCACCCGGTTTTGGTGGTCTTTGATATTCATCTTGTATTGGTTTTTTATTATGACCATTTGTCGATGATAAAGTATTATTATTATTTGTTTGTGTTTGATTATTATTATTATTACCATTTGGATAATAACGATCACTACATTTACGCCATTGATCTGGTTCATCACCAACAAAACACCTTTTTTTTTTTTTTTTGTAATAACACATAAAAATTATAATATAAAATGTAAATTTAAGAAATATGAAGAAAAAAAAAAACAAAATTTACCATGGATATTTAAACCCCTGAGAATAACCACAGGGGTAATCTGCTTTACAACAATAATCCCATGATCCAATTTCACCGTCATTTATTTCACATGAATAAAATCCAGTTATTAAATTTTTATCACATCCACTACCAATACGACATGGTATCCCAGATACGGTATAATGTCGCCAAGTAACATCACCTTTTTTTTTTTTGGGATTAATTTTGATGATTTAATCCGAATTTTTTTTTTTTTTTTGTGGTGAAAATTATATACAAAAAAAAATTTAATTAAATAGTGAATTTTTTTTTTTTATATATAATTTCGATTTTATAGTAATTCTAATTTCTATTGAAAGCGATAAAATTTCAAAGCCCTAAAATATTTTCCTTTCTATATTAGAAAAAACCATTTTCCAAAAACTATAAAAAAAAAAACGAAATTTTTTGATATTTACAATAAAATTTTAACCACAAAAAAAAATTTCCATAACCTCAAAAACCAAAATAAAAATAATTTATATAATTAATTGAATTTATATTTTTTGGACAATTTTTTTAATACTGTCTCCATTTTATATATTTTATTGAGCTTATCTAAAAAAATTTTAAAATTATTATTATTATTATTTTTTAAATGCATTTTTTTTTTTTTTTGTTCTTATTTACATAAAATTTTAAAATATTAAAATAGAAAAAAAAAAAAAATTTAATGTAAACTATAATTTATAATTATATTATAAAATAAATACTACGTGCAACATCTTAGTATTTGCATTTTACCAGGTTCACGGAATATATCCATACGTCTATCATTATTAACACGACTACCACCAATTGTTGTTACTTTATCGCGGCATGTCCAATCAAATGGATTCCATGCAAATAACCAATAATCACGTTCATTTACATTAACATAATGTATATTTAATTTTAATTGGGTTTGATCTAAATCAGATAATTCACAATTTGATGTTGATGTTTGGGATCTAAAAGTAAACATATACCAAAAAAAGAGGAAATTATATAGAAAATTCATTATACAAAAAATTTTTTTTCTAAATTTTATTACCCAAAACTGAAAGAATAACATTTAAATGATGTATTCTCTCTAAAACGTGTACATTCTTTTTTACATTCAATTTCGGATGGTACAGATATGATTTTTTTTATTGCTGGTGGTAATAGTTTAGCTGCTGAACCATAACCAAGATAACATACTGGAAAATAAAATTTGGAAAATTAATTTTACGTGTTAAGTTTCCAAAGAAATATAATATAGAAATTTTAGAAAATACTATAAATACATTTTTTATGTTTATCATCAACAATTGGTTGTATTTCACATCCATGACCATAACTAGCCCGTTCAAATACATCAAATGTTGGATCTAATATTAAATGACGTTCTTTATCCATATCACGTACTGGCCAATCGGATAATTGACAATTATCAATAACACCATTTTGTATACGTTGTCCATATCGGAATGCAAATGCACGACATGTAAATTTTAATGATTTTATACATTCTAATTCGCATTCACCAATCGATCGTACCATTAATGAATCGCGTACAATTGATTTGTAAAATCTTGTAGCATCAATAGCTCGGAAAAAACAATCTGGCGAAAAAAACAAAATTTGGCTCAAAATTAATTAATAATTTTAAAAGTTAAATTAATTACGAGCATTATTTCTTGGATCTGATATTGCTGTTGAATCACGTCCACCATTCTCTCCGAGTGATAATGGTCGTGGTGGTGCTGATGGTGAATGTCCACATGTATTATGTTCATCAGACATTGAATATATATCATAATTTCTATCTGGTTCCATATCAACATAATAATCTAATAAATTAACTGGACGATCACATAATAAACAATTATCTCTGCCAAATGTTGAATAGCTAAAAGTGAAAATATATTTGATGAAAATTATTGATAGAATGAATAACTAACGAGTATATAATATTTACCGATAACTATATGTTTGGCAACTAAATTTATTTTCAGCAGAACATAATTTTTCGCATTCAGTTATTGTTGGTACAGTATATGAATGCATTATAGCATTTTTATGTAAACGAAATCCTTCACTTGATTTCACAGAACATTCTGAAATTATAGAAAACATCAAATTACTAAAACTATAATTTGTCAGATAATTTGAAATTTTTATATAATAAATATATATATATATACCATCTGGACCAGGTCTTCGTGTCCATTGATTACTATAATCATATCTATCAATATATAAAGGATTTACTGGTTTCTCGCCACCATATCTTGATCCAATATAATTTGAATTATCAATTGGTGTATTAGATGGTCTCCGTCGACCACCTAATTCATTATAATTAAAAATATGATTATCTATACGGCGATTATCATTTCGTATTCCCCAATAATTTGAATTTTTTTGATTAGCTGTAACACCGCCATATGAACCTGAATCTTTATCAATCCCAATTAAATATGGTATAAATTTTATTGGTTTACTATAAATTGAACGATCTCTATCTAAATAACCATTTGATGGTGGGGGTGGTGGTGGTGCTGCTGGTCCATAACGATCATCAAATTGTTGCGGTGGTCTATATGGTGGATATTTATTATCAGGACGATAATCATCAGGTCGTAAATAATCAGCACGATCATGATTATAGTCTATTGGTCGGAATTGAATATCTGTTCCATAAGATTGACTTGATTGCCAATTACTTGATGGTGGTCTATATGAATCATCTGGTTTTATTACATCATATCTATCAATTCTATCACCACCATATCCACCACTATTCAAACTACTACCACCTGATGGTCTATAACTTTCATGATGCGAATGTGATGTAAAATCAAAACGATGATAATCATCTGGTCTTCTATCATATTCTTGTTGTGGTGGCCGATATTTATCAATTGCTGTATTAATTGGTCTAAACCGATCATGATCATTACCATACCCACCACCACCACCGCCTCCGCCACTAATTGGTTCATTTATATATTGTTCTACTGTATAATATGGTTTTTCATAGATACTTGGTCGATGATTTAATGGTGGACCATTAATTGGTTTTGTTAAACCATTATTACAATCTGTACAACTTAAACGACAACTAGATGGTGCATTACGATCTCTTTCATAATAATCATAATCTGGATGACGTAATAAATTTGAATCTCTTGAATGTATATTTGTATATAAATCCATATCAGCTAATGGTATTTCAATAAGTTCACAATCACCTTGACCATGACCAGATGGATCTAAACGATAATTAAATCCTTCACATTGAAAACGATTTTCATATCCACATTCACGCATACATTCTTCAACACGTTCACAGGCAATTGTACGACGGACCCAATGTGAACCAACCCGTTTACCAGCCAATACACGACGGAAACATGCTAAAAAAAATTCGTAAATAAATGAAAATTTTAAATTAATTTGAAACAAAATTAATGTTTTTCCATAATAAGAAGATTAAAAGATGAATTTATTTAGTTGTAACTATATTTTCCCACATAAATTTAAATCAAATTGGTTGGAATTTAATGAGAAATTTCGCATTTATAATTAATTTAAAATATTCATTAAATTTAAATGGAAAAATCTTTAAGATAGACATCAAATTCTAACAAATTAGAATTATGGGTAAAATTTAATGATTTAAATAAATAATTTAATTTAATTTAGAAATTTAATTCACAATTTTTTCTCAATTAAAATTAAATAATTTAATCTCTAATCATTAAATTAATCTCTAAATGATTAAATCTCTGAAACGGAAATTGGAAAATCCAATTGAAGGACAATAATTTTATCAAGTTTTAAAAGAATTAATTTTAATTATTATTATTTTTCATCACCTTCATGTGTGGTGATTATCATTTTTGCAATAATTAATTTATTGTCCAAAAAAAAATTTAATTAAAAATATCAAAAAAAAAAATTACCATTTTTATTTATTTATTATTATTATTTATATTATACAGTGAAAATTTAATTATTATTTGAATTATAATTTTATATATATACCTTTTGCATCTTCAATAAGAATAATTGGTTTACCCTTCGAACCATAAATTATTGAAATAAAATAAAATATTGTAATTAAAAATAATATTTTTCTAATAATATTCATTTTATTTTTAAATATAGTTTTGTAACTTAAATAAATTCTAAATTATTTCCTTTACAAATTTTAGCAAAAATTTGAAAATTTATTTATAAAATCACAGTAAAATAGTCTAGATAATCAAATTCACTTAATAAAATATAATTTTCTACAATATTCACTAAATAAATTCCACAATATTCATAAAATTTTCAAAATTATATTTTAAATTTGAACAAATTTTATAGTATTTCCAAAAAATCTTATAGAATTTTTAAATTCTAACCAAAATCGTTATACGCTTTAATAACTTTCAGTTTCAAAGTAATTTTCTAATAAAAAAAAATAATCCCAAAAATTCAATTTAGAATCACTTTCCCTGATGATTCAATGTCGATCACTTTACAAAAATATAAATTTGTAATTATTTTTCGTTAAAAAGTCAAAACGATTTCACTATAGTAATTAAAATCATCAAAATTTTATTATAACATAATTTTTTTTTTCAGTGTTTATTTATAAATAATCTAAAAGTAACTGAAACGATTTTGAAATTTGTTGATGATTTTATATGCAAAAAAATTATTCAAAAGCTTTTTAATAAGTACAGAAAACTAACACAAAGTTAAAACATTTTTAATACAACAATATTTATTTTTTATTGTTATCCCGAATGTTTCAGTTGAGTGGGGTTCCATAGTGAATAAAAAAATTTATGTGCAGATAGTTTAGTAAAACTTCGTTGATTTAGTTAATTATAAGATTTAAAGATTATTATACTCTCAATTTCAAATTTTAAAAAAATTTTCCATACTGATGAATTTTGAAAAAGAAAAATATAGTTTTTGGTATATTCTAAATTTTGTAGATTTAGTAACTAAAACCTAAATAAAAAAAATTGTATTTTCGATATTCTATGAAATTTAAAATACTAATAAGTCTTATTTAAAGTCAAATAAGTTGCATTTTAATTATAATACTAAGTAAATAAGTTCTTTAATTTATTTAAATATAAATTAAGAAACCTTCAACCAGGTTCTGTCAATCAAACTTCTTTCCGTTTACGTGAATTTTCTTAATGGATTTTTGTTTGTTTAAATTTTTACAAAACTTTTCGTATATAGTATTTAACAATGATTAACAAAAGTTTTATGTTATGGAAAAATTGCATAAATTTAAGATTGAATATATTTTTAATTTCATTTTTGAAGTATTAAGGCTTTAAGGTCTACAATTTTGTACATAAAAAGTTGAAATTAAAAAATTTTAAAAATTAAATTCATGTAAAAATAAGAATTGCATTAGTCCATGTCATAGCGTTGCTTTAGAATGGAAATTTTTTCATTCCTCCTGATTCCATAAAAATTGATTATATAAATTTTAACATTGTCAATATTGCAATAGGTCAAAAGTTTAAACGGAAATTTATTAATTTTTTTTTTTTTTTTACTAAAATAATCTAAGAATTTTGCAAAATTCTAAAACATTTTAGTCTGCAAAATTGTATATTTAATTCTTATTTTAATTGCTGCAATGTTACTTTATTTATTGTATGGTAATTTCAAAGACAAGAAGAATTTTATGATGATTTATGTTTCTATAAATTTTAAAACTTTCCAAATGACTGATTTGTTATTTTGCTTTGTAAAATATGATTTTTAATAATTCTCTTCTTTTATATATGCGAATCTTGTAACTGGAAGATTTGTTTTATTATTATTATTATTTATGGTAATTTTAACCCTATTTAAATCCTTCATAACTTTATTATGGTGGCATTGAACTTCTTGTATTTCTTTTAGTTTTGAAAAAAATTGAACCAAATTGCAAAAAACTGGAATTGCAAAAAAAATTCAAACTGAAAAATTTTATATGAAAATTGAATTTCTGAATAAAATTTAATTTATTTTATGGTAATTCAAATTGAATTGAAATATTTTAATATTTTTTTAATTAATTTTAAATATTTACTTTTTTAGAAAAGCATGAAATTTTGAAAATTTGGGCAAAAATTGAGCAAAAATGAAATAAATAGATTAATTTTTCGTGGAGAAATTTTGTAAATTTTAAAAAAGTTAATTTGTAAATTTCGAGTAAACTTTTAAATTTATCAGATATTTGTGATTAAAAACACTTTTAATCTGTAAATTGCTTTATTATTTTCAATTATATTTCAATTTACTAATGGATCTAAATTAATTTAACCCAAATTAAGTCATTTAATCATTTTTAACCAAAATTCTTACACAATATCATTATTGTTGCATTAAATTCTGTTAATTATGATAGGTCTAATCTAAATTCCAATAAATTCAATTTGAAATTATAACATTAAAAAAAAAAATCTATTTAAAAATGTAAAATTTATCACAACAAATTTTTGTATATATAATTTTCCAAATCTCTTCTTAATGCTAAACCCTAAAAAGTTACATAAAATTTTATGAAAATTTCTCACGCTTTATATACATATACTATACCAAATTATTGACCTATAATATAAAATCCTCATTTTATTTAATCAGAAATTGAATTTTATTGTAACTAAAATTAGAAATGTAAAATCAACTTTTTCTATATTAAAATGTCAATTTAAATTTTCATGCGATTTTATTTCCGGTCAAATAGGTTTAACAATTTTCTGTTTATACATTTTAACCGATCACTATATATACATAAAAAATTGTGTAAATTTATGCAAAACAAACTGCAATTTAAAGTCTAGATAAAAATATTTCTCATCTATATAATTATATAATTATAATTTTCAAAATTTAATTTAATTACTATAATTAATTATTTAGTTTATATTTTTAAAATTAGAACAAATAAACTTTTTGTGTACATAGATATAAATTTTCATTGAAAACGGATTCGGAAGAAAAATTTTCAATATTGGCTCACAACTAGAATAAAATTCAACATTTTTCAATATGGTTTCATAAAAAAATTGTCGAGAATATAAATTTTTTTTTATAATAAAATCCGAAAAAATTGTCATAAATTATGTTATTAATATCTAAAATAAAAAAATAAAAATTGTTATAAATTAAATATTATGTCATCATCATTCAGTGCGAGTGGTCACACTTCACTATAACGATATAATTATTAGTTTAGATAATACTAAAAATATATACATATATGTAAAATTGTCAACTATTAAATTATGGAAAGCGTTTTTATTTTATGATTTATGGTATTTTTGACAAAAATAATCTTATTAAAATTTAGATTTTATAAAAAATTTGTCATAATTTCATAAAAAAAAATTGCTATCAAGGTGTTTTTTTTTTGGATTACTTTATTCATTGGGGTTTACATTAGACTTTTTCTTGGATAGAACATATGTTCTGTCTTTAAAATGTCTAGTGTAAACCAGACAGAATTTCTGTCACGACAGAAAAATCACGATTTCTGTCCAGACAACTTTTCAGAAATTTTTTGACATTTGTTAATTTGTAATGGCGATTTTTGATAAAAACTAAATTTTGTTATATTATTTTGCAACATTTTGGTTAATTTTTAAAAGGCTGCTATGTAAAAAGGTATCTTGATAAAAGGTTTTCTAAATCTTACATTATACATATATTTTAATTTTAATATTTTTATAGCTAATTGTTTTCTTGTTAGTTATATGATTGCAAATGATTTGTCAGACAGAAAAGTCTGACATAAAATCGCCAGCGTGTTATTTTGATCTGTCAAATTAGAAATGTCCCACAGAAATGTCTAACAGAAATGTCCGACATAAATGTCTAATGTAATCACAGCGATAGAGAGAATTCTAATTCCACCGGCAAGAAAAATTAAATTAATTAAATTTAATTTATACAAAACTTTGACTATATAATATATGGACTGCTAATCGCTTATAATTTCCTTTACTGTCAAAAAAAAATTCTATTAGGACTGGTAGCGCATTGCACCAGAGATGGCCAATAAAAGAACTAAAGTTATGGAATTCTGAATTAAATCCAGTAGAATTCTGAAGTAAAATCTATGGAATTCTCATAAATGATTTAGTTGTTTTATTGGCCGCCAAAAAGGCGAGCGTCGCCAAAGGCAATTCGGAATAGTTATTTCGCCATCTCTGGTGGTATGCGCATAGTCGGTCCTAACTACAGCAATGAAGTTGGTTACTAGCAGTTCATATATTATATAGTCAAAGATACAAAAACTCGAAGTGTAGAGTAGACATCATAAAATGATTTCAAACTAAATTGTTCAAAATTTTACATTTTCATTAATATAATTAAAAAAAAATACATATTTAATTAATTCTCCCACTTGGGTTTAATTGCAAAAAAAAAATTATATACTACACAAAAGTCCTAAAAATTAATGAACCATTTTTATTTAAAAAAAAGACGCCCGAATGTCTGGCTTAATTCTTAAGTCTTCAAAAATTATTAACTTTAAAAAATTCTGACGTCGCAATAAAATGAAGTTTTCCGTAAATTCCGCGTCAGTCGCGTGTGATTAATTTTATAAAACTAATTTATGGTCAATTATTTAAGATCAAGTAGAATTAATTAAAATCGTTTTTTTTGTATAAAATCTTAAATCAGTAAATACAAGAAATATTTCGAAAATATTATATTTTTGGTCATTTTGATGAATTTTGCTATTTTGGTAAATTTAGGCATAGCAAATACAGAAATTTATATAAGGTTCAAATTTTGTCATAAATGACTAACAAATTAAAGTAATTTTGATTTGAGAAAATGTCATAATTGGTGTTGATTTATAAATGACCCTAAAAACACAATTTTCCTTACTCCAATACAAAATATATGTACCAATATCGATTTTGACAGACGCCATACGCCGTACGCCGGTGTTTAGCTCTTAGTCTAAAATTTTATGATCATAATTTTCTTTTACAAATTTCAGATTTCAGCTCTGATTTAATTACCAACTAAAGTTAGATCATCTTTATAAATTCTAACTATTCTGTTATTAGGGTTCTTTTATGTTAAATTAATTACCACAAGAAAAAAAAAATTATATACTATCAGTGTAAATAAAGTCAAATTACTTCACATAATTATTCTATCGTATATTTATTAGAATTACTTATACTTTATAAGACCGAAATATTTTAATGTTCATATAATTATACACACTATTCTCTCATCATTCACATCTTCATCATTTTCATTTTTACTGTGATCGGTTGGATGATTTTGAAACTGAATCTAACCAAGCTTAGTTATATATATAAGAACATTATATTATTTAATGATAGTTAGAATAGTAATAAAAGTCTGAATCTAAATTAATTATTTTATTTAACAGCTAAAGAACTTTAGCTAATTCAGAACTGTACCTGAATCAGTAAATTCGTAACTATAATACTAAGTAATTAACAGTCCAAAAAAAAAAAATCCAGTTGAATTTGTGTATAAATGTAGAAACAATTAATTAGTTGCCACAAATTACTAATTAGATTTTTTTTTGTAGTTTTATCAATTAATTAAATTAATTTAATTTAATTTAAATTGTAATTACAAACTTACCAGTCATCTCCAGAGTATGTTGATCTTGATCATATGCATTTGGTCGAACAGTGACACCATTATTATTTCCACCATTTCCACCATAATATGATGTTGTAGGTTTAGCTAATATAATTTAATGAAAATTGATAAATTAATAGATGAAAAATATTAGTGAAATTTTAATTTATTTTGATGAAAATTATATAAAACGATGATTAACACAAACTCAGTGATAGTAAATCTTCGACACGCGTGCCGCCAATAATTTAGTAATTTCAAATCTGGATATTTTTTGATTATAAGTCCTAGAGTATATCACCTATCAAAATTTAATTTATGGTACTCAATTTTGGACTGTTAATGATTACAAATATTAGTGTAACTATTTGTGATTTAGTTAATACGGGTATCAGTAATAACAGACTTTTAAGTAAAATACTCAAAATCAAGAATTTTAAATATTATTTAGAATATTTTTAAGGATTGGAGTACCACACACTAATTGGAGTATACCATAAAATCCTATATTGATTAGTTAAGTGAAATTTGTTACTATTTTCGCTTAAAAATGGAAATGTAGTAAATACTCTGAGTATAATTCTTGCAATATAAATTAAATAAATCAATTCTGAAATGGTTCCTAACGCTCCAAATTAAAGGGAAATAAAATATGTATTATTAGCTTTAAAATGATCTAGAAAATATCTTTGATGTTATTAAATTCTGTGCAAAATCTTTTAATGATAAAAAACAAATAATGAAGAAAAATCTCATGCAAATGTCAAATTTTATATTAGTTACTCCAATTTTTCAAAAAACAACAAAACAAAAACGCATTAATATTTTTGTGCTAGTTCTCAGAAATGATTGAACATTATTAACTTACTTGTCCATCTTGTTTGATAATAATCATCAGGATTAAAATATGTTTCAATTCTTTTATTATTGTCGCTACTACTATAGTTACCTTCTGGTTTTTTATTATAACTGCCCTGATCCGATCCATTCGGATGACTAGTTGGTCTTTGTTGCTGTGGTTTATAATAATCAGGTTGATCAGTACCACCACCATATCCGGGTCTACCAAAACCACCTCCATGATCGGAAGTAGGTCCTTGTAGTGGTTTTTCATATCCGGATTGATCATGTGGTCTAGTACTTCCGCCTGAATATTCTGGGCCTGGTTGGTATTGAGGTTTAGTATCTTGTGGCCTACTTGTTGGTATAGTATCTTTTGGACCAGTTTGTCCGTAACCTGAGCCAGTTGTTTGGCTACCATAATCATTACCAGATGGTCGTCTATTATCATAATCATCTGGTCGTCTTCTATTGTCATAATCAACATCAGGCCTCGATCCATAATCTTTATCCTGTGGTCTTGTTTGTCCATAATCTGATGCTGTTGGTTCTTGTGGCCTTTGGCTACCGTAATCACTAGCAGGTGGTCGTCTATTATCATATCCAGTATCTTCTGGACGTTTTTTATTGTCATAATCAGGCCTAGATACATAATCTTTATCTGTTGGTCGAGTTTGTCCATAACCTGATCCAGTTGTTTGACTACCATAATCAGTTGGTCTTCTGTTATCATATCCATTTGTATCTGGTCGTCTTTTATTATCATAATCAGTATCAGGTCTTGATGCATAATCTTTATCAAATGGCCTATTAGTTTCCGAATAACCATTACGATCAGTATCTGGTCTTGATGGTGTCGGTTTATAGACCATTCCAGGATACATTTGTCCACCATCATTAATTGTAGTTGTTGGTCCATCTCTATCATAATATGGTCTCATATTTGTATTTCGATTTGGTTCTGGTGTACCATAGCTATAACCATTTCCATAACCTAAACCATAAATTGGTCGTATCGTTGGCTTCGATTGTTTCACATACATTGTGTCTGGTGGTCTATAACGATTATCAACAGTTGGTACATTTTCAGCATAAACACTAGGATAATTACTATTCATATCATTTGGCATTGGATAATTTGTTTCATATAACATTTGATTTGTATATAGTGTACCATCTTGTGAATAATATGGTTTACCATAACCACCAGAACTTTGATCATAAATACTAGTTGTTGGTCGTTCTGTTGTTTGACGATTTGTATAATAAACACCATTTGATGGAAATTGATTAGCAGTTGACGATGATGATGATAATGATGGTGTATTTGGATATCCAACTGATGTATCAATTGTTGAATATGTTGGACGAGGAGGCGGAGGTGAATATTTATCATCAATTGTTGATGATGTTGGTATTGTTGATGGATATGTTGTAGATGTTTGTTTATTTGGTCCAAATGGTGGTGGTGGTAATCTAGTATTTTGTCTATCATCATTAAATGGTGTTACATCATTATTTGATTGTGGTATTTGATTATTTGATTGTGTATCAAAACAATTTTGTTTTCTCGAATATAAATCAAAATCTGGATCAAATATTGTACCAAGTGGTTGAGCATTTGTTGGTGTTATTTTATCTGATGATAATTGACAAGTACCATTACGACTTGCATGTATTCTACAAACGAAAAACAAAAAATTATTAAAAGTTTTCAATTAATATATATATATATAAAAGTTTTTACCCAAATGCTAATGTTTGACATTTTTCACCTTCCTTTAAACATAATTCTTGACACCGTGACAATAAATTCATATCTTCCATACGAAATGCTTTTTCAAATGGTAACATTGCTCCGAATGCGATTCGCTCGAAACAATCTGAAATTAAAAGTTATAAAAATAATATAGTAGTGTAAATGTATTTTTTGTTTTCAATGAAATTTTCATTTATTTAAAAAACATTGTTTTGTTATGCATGCGTATATGACTAATAATGAAAATACGATTGAATAATCACTTAAAATCATTTTATATACAAGACCAGGATGTTTCCCATTTAAATATTACATAATAATTTAATGTTTATATACAAAGAGAACAAGCATTGTTTTTATTTAAATAAATAAAAAACAGGTGAGTCTACTAAATGGTAAACTTTGAAAATTATATTATATTGCATAAAATTTTGCAATAATTATTTTTTTTTTAAAGAAAGAGATTTAGTATATAATTTGATTTTGGTAAAGATTTTGATTTTAATTTTCGATTTTTTTTAGAAATTTAAATTGCTATTTTCTGGTTGGTATACGCAATTATTGAGAATGATTTAGAAGGAGATTTGTATACAAAAATATTGCTTAATCTATAAATTCATTTCTTCTTGATTAGCGGCATAAAAATTGTATAATATTTCTATGCAGAAATTAATTTAAAATCATTCGAAATTTTATAAAATTGTTATTTAAATCTTACAATATTTCTTTTCGCTAGTGAAAATCAGTTAATTTGCCAATTATTGAAGATTTCGGTATAATCAATTCATTAGAAAATTAAATTGTTCAATTATATTGCAAATTTTCTTTTAAATCTTCAATTTTTCTATAATTTAATTCAATAATCGTTTTCAAGTGATTGCATAATTTTTATGGTAAAAATAGGAAAAACAATTGAAATAATTTAAATTACAAAAAATTAATTTAAATTTAAAAACTATATAAAAATTTTTTTTTGATAAAATAAAAATGATTAGAAAAACGTTAGTATGTATAGCTAAAACCCCATTTTTTTTTTGTCGTCCATATAATAAAATTTTAATGTTATAAATATTATATGGACCGCTTCATTTTTATAGTTTACATGGCATTGAAATATAGGAAATTCATTATAAATTCCCCTTGAAGTGAAATATTTTGTATCGTATATAATTAATATTTTCACATTTTAATATGGTTATACCGTTTTACACATAAACAAAAGAGATTTATTCTAATTTAATCATCATACCATGTGCAAATAAACATATAGATATTTCCATTGAAAATTTTGATAATTTTTTTTATAGAAAATTTGTTTGACTATCGCATGGGTCAGAAAATTATCTATGGATATAATGATAAGTCTGATGTATGATCTGAATGATATAGGGATTAAGCGACGATTACAAACTACATTTAGGTAACTGATATATTTAATTCTGGGGTGAGGAGCATAATGTACCATGGTATAGAAGAATTACGAGGGTCATTAATGCACAACAAGCTAACTCTATGCACCTCGATCTAATAAGAAATTTTTGTGCCTCTTAGAAGAGTTAAAATTTGTTTATATAGTAGAATTTTTAATTTGATATAATTAAAGATGATATCATTTTGGTTGGCATTTAAATGTGGATGTACTATTGATTGAATAGGGGCTTAATGTATCCCATTTGTAATCTAATTTATTAATATACCTTCGCTGCCTAGTCGTCTAAACTTAATTCTGCCCGCCTCTAACCTCTAAGCTACTCTAACCTAGAGAAATTTCCATAAATAAATTATATAAACTCAATTTACATAATATAAATTCTACTTTTTTTGTTAATTTCCCTAATTCTTCAACTAAAGCCATCGATTTACTGACAAGAAATTATTTTTATTTTATTAATTGATTTACATTTTTGAAGAAAATGTGAATTCAATTAAGTTTAATTACAAATTTGCGTAATTATGTATATTTTCTGAAATAGCCACTAATTAAACTCATGTAAATTCTATAATTCTTTATATATTTAGCTCAGAAATTTATGTTGTTATAGGCCCACTTTACGTTTTATCCTCTGTAGTTTTGAAAATAACCAACAACAAAAAAATGTATCAAAAGTTAAAACTTTAGACAAATGTCACTTAATCAATTGTGAATTCTCTGGTTTGAATTAGAAAAATCATTAGAAATTGTAATTTTGTGTAGCAAAAGTGTACTGAAACATAATTTTTCAATAAAATCAAATTCTTTACCAAAATTATAGTAAAACAAAGCTACATGCTGATCTAAGCTAGAAAAGTTACTCCTACAATTTATATTTATATACCAAATTTATAAACTAAAAATTATTCTATATTTTGTTGATGACGTGTTTAAATCCGAAATAAAATTATATTCTTATATCAAAAAAAAGTCAATGGCATTGAGATGATTATGACTATTTTATTTTTTGAATTATAATTTTAAAAAAAAATACCATAATTTAAATATCGTATAATCCTAGAATAGACAGACAAAATTCACTAGTAATGTTTTGCATAAATCGACATGCATCAAAGATTTTTTTTTTTTTGTTTATAATTTTTACGAAATTATAATTAAAAATTTTGTTTGTATATATTTAGTTTAACTGTTTTACTAAATAAAGTTTAATATACGAGTTCTATGACTAATTAATTAGTTACTATATATATATTTATTATATGCGTATACTAAAAACTTGATACATTTTGAAGTTCAAAATTTTAATACACTTAGCTAAGTGTGAAAAATATCATTAATATAACACTAAGTTAAATGGTGCAGTACTCGTTCGCATTTCTATATATATAACCACTGAATTCGGAATTATAAAATAATGACATCAACTATTTCTATATGAAAGGATGTCAAGTTCAAATAACTACAAAAATATTTACACTAGTTTATATAATGCATAATATATTATTATTACTTACCATTTCGCATAGATACCAATTGATTATCAACTGTTAATGTACTAATATTTTTAATTAAATTTAATGTCACAATTAATATAATTAATAAATTTAATAAACGATTCATTTTTATTTTTATTTTTTTTTTCAAATTTTTTAATTCAAAATTATATTTAAATATATTTACTTAAAATAATATTAACCATAAAATAATTTAATTAAAATTTTTGAATATTCATTCCACTTTCTTTTAAAAATACTACTATGAAAATTTTCATAATTTTAGCAACATAGAAAAATGCAACTTGTTTAATAAATTTGATTTAATCATTTTTATCTTAATTATTACTTAAGAAATTAATACTATCTTATAGTTGTCTCATCATTTTGCCAAGAAACTCTATAAAATGAATTTCTAAAATTAAAATTTATGTTAAATTTCTATTTTTTTGAATTCCACTTTTTTGCTAAATTAAATATTTTTTATTAATTTAATCGATTAAATGAATTTCTCTCTTGATATATATTATTAATACTCGTATATTACTTTTGCACAATTTAAATAATTCTTAGACCTAGTTTATTAATAAATTAAATGATATTAAACAATTTTTTTGTAGATTAATTAATTATTGGTTCAATTTTAAACATTATCATTAAATAATTTTGGTATACTTTAAAAGGGACAACAAAATGTTGCAAACATCTCTGTTAATTAATGAATTTTCTACTTAAGAATTGATAAATTAATTATTAGCAAATTTTACTTTAATTTACTGTCACTTATATCATCTATAAAATAAATTCATTAAATTTTTTAAGCTATTATTAAATATATTTTTCATTTCACTATTTTAATTTTGTATGTAAGGTAAATATTTCAAATTATGGCAGTTTATGAAAGAACTATAATTTTATATAAAAATTAAAAATAAAAGAATTAAAATAATTGATTAATAAAATTCAATAATTTAATGAATTTACTAAAAAAAATAATTAATGGCTTTAAGTCGATATTATTGTTTGCATATATGAATGTCCCCATTTTCGGACATTATAAAAATTTACTTGAATATCGAATAACTAAAAGAAGTAGATTAATATTAATAATTTATATTATTGTAAAATTTAATAAAACTATTAATTAAATAAGCTAATAATAGTACTAATCCATAAATTAATATTATTATTGCCCTATATTCGATCGTTTTCATACTTATTTTACTTCATATTTGTCCGAAAGTTATTTTAGCTATTTAGTTGTAAATCAATAACTGAATAGAACTTAATTATTGATGATATTAAAGGACTTTTTAAGTAATATTTCGAGATTTTATGAATAGTTTGTCGAATAATAATAGTATAAAAGATATTGGGATGGTCGGTTAGATTTACGTAAATTACCTATCAACGACTGAATTGAAATTAATTATAAATATTATGAAAATATATATTTCAAATTCGACAATTTTTTAACATTATTTCGACATTTGATCTATAAATTTGTTGAAAAATATTTTTGGTCAATAATTGGTACTATAAATTTGATCTATAAATTTGTTGAAAAATATTTTTGGTCAATAATTGGTCCATTTATACATTTAAGTTAAATTAATAGCGAAATACGGTATAAAAGTTCTATATATAATTATTTATAGTTATTTAGGTTTTTAGGTTTTTAATGATTCTTATCATTTATTTTTTTTTTTACATGATTAATAACTCAACTTATTTATTTATTTAAATATCAAAGATTAAAATTTCATTAGCCTATATTTTCCAATTTTTTTTTGTTGTTGGGTGAATCATCATTTTAGATTATAGAAACTAGAAATTTGATAATTAAATTTTTTTTTTAAAGGAAAGTATATAAAATTGATTGAGTGAAATCGAAAAAAAAAAACATTTTTTTTTTATATTTATATTTATAGTAAAATTAATTAGTTAATTTGAAGAAAGAATGGATGATAAATTACTTCTTTTTTTTTTAGAATATTTTAAATGATTTTTAAGATATTCTGGCAAAAAAAAAAAAGCCCCGAAAATAATGTTGTTTTACATGAAAACTGGTTCCGTTTGTACAGTTTTGTATAGTAATTAATTATATAGTATATAGTAGCTCTGGCATTAAAACAACAGGTATTCTCGTCAGGTCAGACCTCATATTTATTTTAAATGATTTTTTTTTTACTGACAAAATTTTTGTTTTTGGTATATTTAATTATATACAAAAATTTTTATATTCTTTTTTGTGGGGTTCATCTGGTCTATAAATTCGCAAAAAAAAATTTGAAGAATGTTATAATATAATTTTTCTTTTATACATTTAGTAAATATTGTAACTAATTTGTTGTAAAAATTCCAATTTGTTTAAAATTTATTTAAAATTAAAAAAAAATAAATATAATTTAAATTCAATAAACTTTTAAGTAACCAGAGTAACCAAAGTTTCAAAATTTAATCATAAATTTAAATCTACAAAATTTAAATAAAATTTAAAATATAATTATTTTTTGGTATACAAAAGTTTATTACAATTATTTTGATCTACACTCTTCTTAAGACAAGTCCTAATTAATTTTTGATATTTTGATATTCCAAAGTCATATTTATTACTATATTAACTAAAATTAATTCAAATATACAACAAAAAAAAATTAATTAATTAATTAATTATACAATTGTTTAAATAATATATAAAAAATAAAATTAGCATAATAAACAAAATTAGATCTCATGATGTTACAGATTTAAATATATTTAATATAATTATAGTATACTAGAGAGCAATAGTAGTACACCATAATGTAATGGTTAAATTTGAACCAATAATCGCAGTTTTAAATCTGGCCTTCAATTTGTGGATAATTCAAAGAATTTTTTATTAAAATTAAAATAAAATTATTTTTTTTTAAGGTCCAAGAATAATTTAACAAAATTCAGAAATTTCACTATAATTTTTATTATTTTTTTTTTTTTGGTTTAAATTGAAATTTTCTAAACGCACAAAAATTTCACAATTATACACAAAATTTTTAGAATTCAAAAAATGCAATTAAATTAACTATAATTTTATTTTGAAATTTATAAAACTCTCATTTAAATTTATCTATCTATAAAATTAACAAATTGAGTTAAATCACATAAAATATAGTCCAAGAATTTTCCACTTAAAAAACTCAATTAATTATTTTTAAAATACTACAATTATTTTTTTTACTATAATTTTTTTATGTTCTATGTAGAATCATTACTCTCTGATGGACCAAATGACACAAAACATAAATAAATATTCTTTTAAATTAATTTTTGTTATGCGGTTTATTTTTTGTGCTTTTTGCTTTTTGCAGATTTTTAATCCGAACGCGTTCAGTTAACAATTGAGACTGAACTGACTAAATTTAATTTTTCTGTTTTTGTTAGAATGCTTTTTTCCAACTTTAAAAATTTTTTTTCTGCTATTACAAATATTTTTTTTTTTAAATAAAATTATTATTCATTTTTTATGTTTTGTTGTTTCTGTTCTTTTTTTTTTTCATTTTATGCTGCTGTGAATTGTTTAAATCAGGTAAACACTTTACTTGCGCGTATACTATATAGTATAAAAATTGGTTAGTTGGTGTTTTTTTTTGTATTGTAAATGTCGGAGGGTAAATTAAAGAATTTAATTATACAAAAATATAATTATGTTAAATTATAAGTTAAAAAAAATATATTAATAAATGCGAGTAAATTTAAATTGAAAATAATTTAAAAATTTTTAATGGTTAATTTATTAATTTTAATAATTTATGAATTAATTATTTTTTAAAAATATTTGTAAATTTTAAATATAATTTACATAAATTCAATTAGAAAATTGACGCATTTCGTTTTAATTGGTATATCAAATTAGTATTTAATACTAATTTTTGATATTAAGAATTTTGTGGTACTTAAATATTAACTATTATTTTCAGATATAATTTTGTGATTTAAATTTTGTGGTACTTAAAGTAACTTAGAAATGTTAAGTTGGTGTTCATATTTTACCAATTTTCTTTGAAATTTTGATATTTTAGAATTGTAATTTGTATAGACTTTGAATAGGTTTTTGGATTACATTAGAGATTAGAAATTATTTATTGGATTTGAAATTAATTACAATCTGTAGAATAAATGCTAAAATTTGAAGAATAAACACAGAAAGGTGAGATAAATCATTACCACGGCACGAGGACAAAGTGATGGAATAAATTATGTTCTGTATAATTGTGGATATTTTATGTTCAAATCCCTGACAAAAATCATAATCACAAAATCATGATATTTATTATTATATATCCTTTACCATTCATTAGCTAATGATTTGAATCCAACTTTTAAGTGGAATTGGCTTTAAAATATAGTATTGATCCGAATTATCATTCTTATCTCTATAAAATAGACAATTTAGACAAAAATAGACAACATTTTCAGTCTGATCTACTGAAATTAAATCTACATAATTCCTAATATTTATATGGCACAATATAGTTTGATTTTGTAGCTGATACTTTCGTTTAATGATAATTAAAAATTTCTTTTAACCAACCCGAACAAGAAAATTTATTAAAGATCTCTATTTGGTTCAAAGATTTTACTAAATCCCGAAATTGTATAACTACAAGAAAATTTCAACTAATATGAATTTAGATGCCATTAAGATTACATTTATAAAACATGAAAATAATTTTATATAATAAATTTTAATGTTTGCTAGACTATAGAAGAAAACGATTAATAAATTAATTTTCCTTAAGTTTTAATTAATGCTACAATAATATAAATTTGTCACAATAATAACAACTTTTGTCACAAACAAAAAAAAAAACAAATGGTTGAGATCTCAAGATATAAAAAATAAAATTTCTTGCTCTGTTGATTTAAGAAATTTTTCATTTTTACTCATATGCCAACGACACGAAATTATTTTATTAAATATATAATTATTTATTTATAAAAATTAATTTATAATATTATTTACTTGAAATTTTGTAACCATTTTACGATTACTGTCAAGTCGATATTCTTTTTATAAGCAAAATATTTCATTATTTTTGGTAAAAATTTATTATATTTCCTAATTAAAATTTTTAGGTTTTAATATTTTCAGATCAAATTCGTCTTTTTAAAAGTTCAAAATTGTAAAATTACATTTTAGATTATATGAAATTCAAAGATAATAAATAAAATGTTCAATAAATTAAATTATTAAATAATATTTTTAAATAATTTAAAATAATTTGATATCATTTTTTTTTTTCGTTAAAGAAATTGTTCATAATTTAATTTGACAAATTTTATTTAATATTTAATTAAATTTAATTATAATATTATTTAATTTATATTTTACATTGTTTATAAATTTCCTAAAAGTAAAAATATAAAATAGACAAAAATGACAAAATTCCAAACTATAAAATGACGAATTTGATCTGAGAAATGATTAAAATAAAATCTATTTTCAATATTTTTTATTATAATTTTAGTAATTTTTATTAGAAAATCTAGAAATAAATGAAAAACCTTGCAAAAAATAAAAATGTCACGGCAAATGAACTTTCGTAATAATAAAAATAATGATAATATTATTTATTTTTTTGGTGACATTTTTGGTTCGAATATGAAATATTTTATTTACGTAATTAATAACTATTTTTTTTTTTTTTTATGACTGAAAAAAGTTTTCAGATTCATTGATAAATTTTATTGTATATAAATTTTTGAAAAATAATTGTTTATATACTATTTTTTGAAGGGAAAAAATTCGAATGGCATAAAATTTATTTAAATAATTTCAATGGTATGCAATTGATTATCAAGCAAGAGCGTACTTTGCAGAATTCATATACAATTTTTATAGATTTCTCAAAAAATTATCAAAACACTTCTAATTGAATTAACAATTTTAATAAATATAAATAAAGGTTATTAGTCGATAATAGCAATTTTAATAAATATAAATAAAGGTTATTAGTCGATAATAAATTCAAAAATAATATATAAAACTAGCATATTCGCCTATAAGACTTCGTAATTGAACAAGCTACTGCAACAGTTAACAATACAGATTGTATCAATTACTATACACGTATGTATATGCAATTGCAAAGAACTGCACTAGGAGAAGCCTTAGGCGAATATCCTACCTTTATATATTAATTTTGAATTTATTATCGACTAATAACCTTTATTTATGTCGGAGCAACTGGGAGTTGTTCGACGGTACCTCAAAAAGTATACATATGTAAAGACAATAGTTTAGGTTTTGAGGGAATTTCCAGAATTTATTTAAAAATGCTTCTTTTTATACTTATTTTTGTTTCATGATACACAGTAGTCTTCTAGTATCAGAGTGGTGTATCAAAGAGAGATTAGCAATTGGTGGCAATCGAAAGACCCATCACTTCCCTAAACCTGTAACAATACCTTTTGGCCGTATTCCACGACAATTTATATTTATTAAAATTTGTGTTTTTATAAAAAATTAACAGTTTAAAATTATTTTTAAGAAAAGGTTGAATTTGATTCACAAAAAGTTGAATTTGATTTGCAAAAGGTTGAATTTGATTTGCAAAAGGTTGAAATTAAAGTGTAAAAACTAAACGTGTTTTTTTTTAAATTAAATTAAACACTACCAAAATTTTCTACAAATAAAATGAATTTGGTCTTAAAATGAATTGATTCTATTAGTAAAATACTTAATTTTCTACTCAAATTAGATAATCCGTATATTAATTAAATATAGCATCAACTTAAAATTTCTATACAAACTGCCACCCAACTTTAATTATGCACTTAATTTTTGTTGCAATTTTTTGGACTTAAATTTTGGACATAAAGTGAAAAATTCTGTTTTCTTAATATATAAAATTAACTTCAATTTTAAGTAAAATCTTTTTCATTACTTTATACAATATTAAATTATATTGAAGTCGTTGAATTTCATTACAGTCATTGACCTGTGTGTTACATTATATATATTTTATTATATATTTCTGATGCTTTGTCTTAAATATTGTGAACTTCACGTGGAATAAATTATGGTTACACTTCATGCGATCATGATTGAGTAAAAAAAAAGAGGTAAACTGGAGAAAATATATATATATAAATTATTCGCCAAATTATTTATTACTCGAACTTGGCTTATTTAATAATAATTCTTTAACACAAAAATCTTTCATCATTTTAACAACTTCCTTTATTTATTTATGCTCCAAGAAAAAAGGTCATAAAAATTTTTTTTGTGTTTTCGAAAAATGTTAGAATTCTTTCTATATTAGTTATAAAATTATCATTATTCAAATTAACAATTTTTTTTGTTATTCACTTAAAATGATCATTTAAGTAAATAATTTATAATAGACTTCACTTCTTCTCCTCCTAGACATCATCATTGTCATGCAAAATTCACAAAAAAAAAAAAAATCTTTCACGGTTTATGGTTACCATATTTTTGTACAATGTAGATTTTCTCACACCTAATTTGTGTCATTTATAATTTTGAATTAATTTTGATAAAATATTCAAAAAAAAAAACATTAATTTAACAATTTTATTTAAAGAAGCTTTTTAAACAGAATATTGTGTGTCCAGAAACGGATATAAATTTATTATAAGTAAAAATTGTATGACGATTAAAAATAGATTCGTAATCAAATTTTAAGTTATTTATGTGAATTTTAATTTATTATAGTTAGATAAAATCATTGGTAATTAAATAACCAAAGAATTTTTAATTTATAAATTAATTAAAATTACATCATTTTCATATTTTATATGATTGATTTCATTCTTCTTAAAGAATATTTGTGTTCATATTTATGTAAATCAATTTTTTACCTCAAGAAAAGTCTAGGAAATTATATTTTTTTTTTTTTTGAAAGATGACAGGAGTATTTTATTAGGTGTCATACGTCTAATATTTTTAATTAGGTTTTTATTAAGTGTCATGAATTTTATATAGAATGGCTAATTAGTCGAAAAATATATTTTAAGAATTAGTAAGAATTTTTATATTAAAATTGTAATTTAACAAGTTTACTTATACTTTAATTACATTATTATTGTATAGTGTAATATACTATTTATGACTAATACTATTATGCGTCATGGTAGCTACAATTATAACTATGACGAAATTGTAGTTCCTATATACCATAATCAAACCACGAAATACCAACAGTATACCAGACCACAGTTTTCTAAAGTTCGATTTGGAAATTAAAGACAAAATGAAGATTACGGAATAAATTCTGTTGATTTTATCATTACTGTCGAGTCGATCTTTGAATAGGTTTTTAGAGGACTTTAAAGATTTGAATATTATACTTACTTTATTTATAAATTTCTATTGAATATTCTAATAATATTTATTTTTCATTAATTGCAGAAATTCGTGAATATTTGGCCTCATAAAGAAATGTATGATGCAGGCGTATTATAGATAAGTACAAAACGTATAATGATTTAGGATCTATCCAGCTGTCAAAGTGAGTAAGTAAATTATAAATTATTTATTGGCAAATTATACAAAAATTATACATTCACTAAGTGATTTCCTGTTTGCTTCGTATACGAAAAGATTTTTTGATCCTCTGAAATTTTCTTTAATAAAAAAACCACTTAATATTTTTTAGTTCAATTTTTTTGTGGATGAATGTGCGAAAATAAAATACCAACCAATTTCTAATTAGAATTATCATGTAATTATGAACAATGTTTCTAATAGAAATGATTGGAAAAATTAAGGAGTATAATGGCAAGATCGTTGAAGTAAGGATCATTGAAAGAATATTTATACGATCCTTTGATTAAAATTCATTTTACCCTCTGAAAATATACTCTATTTCTCTCTTTGAGGGCTATATGAACTCATTCTCATTCTGAAGGTTTAATTTAATATTAAATTGACCTACATATATTGCTTGTAATTTTAGCAAAGCATAGAAAATTTGAAAACTACAGCCTTGAATACTATATTAATACCCATAATTAATTAGTAAATTAAAAAATATGCAATGATATCTCTTTAATCTTCTTTTAAAATGGTGGTCGAACAATTTTTTGCCAAAATGGCGTCCAAAATCAAATTTCTTTTAAAATGGTGGCCGAACAATTTTTTTGCAAAAAAGGTCGGCCCAAATCAAATTTCTGTTAAAATGGTGGCCGGACAATTTTTTTGCCAAAATGTCGGCCCAAATCAAATTTTTTTTAAAATGGTGGCCGGACAATTTTTTTGCCAAAATGTCGGCCCAAATCAAATTTCTTTTAAAATGGTGGCCGGACAATTTTTTTGCTAAAATGTCGGCCCAAATCAAATTTCTATTATTGAAATATTTTCAAGAACACAAATTTTTTTGCTTTTCAATTAATTAACTAATTAATTTTAGTTTTTATTAATTTTATTTTTATTTTCATTTCATTTTTAATTTATTAATTAACAAAATTTTTTCTCTATTTTCATTTAATATATATAATATAATTTTATTTCATTTTTTTTTTTATTTTAATTTATATTTTTTTTTTTATTTATGTTTTTTTTTGTAATTTCATCTAAATTTTTCTTTTTTTTTTGCCATTTTATAATAATAATTTTTTTTATTTTTGTTGATATATTTTTGTCTTGTTGTTGAATTTATAATTTTTCTTTATTTTGGATTAAATACATAATTAATTAATATATAACTTAATTATATATAATTAATAAATATATATATTTATTTATATAATTTTAATGCTGTTCTCTATTTAAATTTTATGGTAAATATTGTGTTATGCAAATTTTTTGTAATTTTCTTGTTTGTTTTTTTACTATTTTTATTAATTATTATTAAATTTTTTTATTTATTTATATATTATTTTTATTTTCAATCACTGGTCTCCTCTTTATTTTAATTTTTGGTTGTTAACATTTTCGGGTCAAATTAGACTTTTTACATAATGTAAAAATTAGTCCTATAAAAATTCAAATTAATCTTTTAACATTTCAAATTGGTCTTTCTACACTTTAAATATAGTCTTTTTACATACTTCTACAGTCTTTTTACACTTCAAAATAGTCTTTTTATATTTCAATTACCAATTAGCCATTCACAAAACAAAATTCATTTTTAAAAGTTTTTTGAAATATGAAAAGATTATTTTGAAGCATGATCTAATAATATAAGGTCTGCTGGATATAATTTGACACTCGCCATTTTCTTCTTAATGACGTAGATTTGCTTTGTAAAGGCCGGCGCAGAATTGGGGCTTTAATCGATAGCGTTAACTTTAACTTTTATATTTTGTATTTTGCCAAGTTTTTGCCTAAGAGCTCTTCCTAAACACCGGCGTACGGCGTATGGCGTCTGTCAAAATCGATATTGGTACATACATTTTGTATTGGAGCACCCGAAATACGCGAAAGTTTTAAGGATATTTTAGTTATGGCTGTGCTTTTATTTAATTTATTATATTTGGTGTGTTTCTCATTTAAATCTGTAGATCAACTAGATTCTTTCAAATCTGAAATCAAATTAATCTGACTTATAAAATAAGAAACAGCGAAATTTTTCAGATTAAAAATGCACCAATGTTTGCCGGGAAGAATACAAATCTTGGCAGGCATGTCTGGGATTCTCAAATTGATTGATCTGGAGTCAAAATAGGAAACAGTTTTAGAGTTATTAGATCGATCTGAGCACAAGTAAGAAACACACATCATTAATTTCATATAAAATTTCTTGCCGATGACAGCACAGTAACTAGAATGTAACTAGGTAAAGGACAGCACAGTAGGACAGCACAGTAACTAGGTAAAAGACAGCACAGTAACTAGGTAACTAGGACAGCACAGTAACTAGGTAAAAGAAGACTATTTTGAATTGTAAAGAGACTATTTTAAAGATGTAAAAATACTAATTTGAATTTTGAAAAGACTCTTTATCTTTATGTGTAAAAAGTCTAATTTGACTGGAAAATGTTATATTATTAAATTTTACAATTTGACGAAAAAATTTATTAGTAAAATTAAAATTGAAACTAAAAAAAATTGTTTGCAGGTTTGTTTTTTTTTGGTATAATTGATTAAATATGAGATTTTGTTAATATAATTTTCTTGATTATTGTGTCGTTTTTAATTTATTGCAAATAAATTAAATATAAAATTAAAATAATATTTTTTTTTTTAATTAAATTTTTTTGAGTTTAATTAATTAATTCAAATATTTCTTGTTATTACTTTTTATATTTATTTAATATAAATTTTTTGTTTTTGTACTTTATATTTTGTCAGTACAATTTTTTTTTATTTTTTTTATATATTTTTGTCGGATTTTTGGTTTTTTTTATAAATATTTCAAATAAAATGAAAAAAAAAAAATTATTTAATTAAATTTTTTAAATTTAATTAAATTTAAAATATATATATATATATTTTTTTTTAAATATTTTATATAAATGGTGAATTTTTTATTATTATTTTTTTTAAATGTATAAATTCACATAATAATATTATTTTTTTTCTTATGTTTTTGTTAAGGCAATTAATTTTTTACATTTATTTATTTATTTTTATATATTTTTTAAAATATATAATAAAGAATTTTTTACAAAAATTTTTTTGATTAAATTTTCTGAAATTTTCTTATAAATCAAAAAAATGGGTTTTTTTAAATTTATTTAAAAAAAAAAACAAAGAAAATTAGAAAGAAAGAATTTTAATTAAAAAAGAAAATTTATCCTTAATTTTTCTTATTTAATTGTGGAAATTTATAAATGCAAAATTATTTTTTTTTTTGGTATTTTTTTTTTTTATATAAAAAAAATTTTTATATTTTTAATTTTTAATACGATTTTTTTTTTTTTTTTTTTTAAATTTCCAAATTTTTGAAATTTATAATTTTTTTATGTTTTCTTATGTAGAAGCACCCATACATTAAATATTCAGTTCTTAGAATTTTTTTTTTTTATTTTTTTTTTTGTTTTTAATTTAATTTAAATTTTATTATAATTTTAAATTTTTTATGCAACAAAAAAATATTATTAATTTTTTTATCTGAAAATTTCTATAAAAAATCATTTTAATTTTTCAAAAATAGAACAAAAATTAGTATAAGAAATTATATTTGAAATAAATAATAAAAAAATTTATATAATTTAAATTAATTTTATAATATTAAATCCTAAAATTATGCAATTTATCATTTAATGATAATAAATTTTTTATAGTATAATTTTTGACAATTTGTAAGAAAATTTGAAAAAAAAAAAAAAAAATCGAAATAATTGATAATAATAAATTGCATATTTTTTGGTGTTGAACATATATATTTTAATTTGATCATTTTCAAAAAAAATTAATTAATTTTATAATTCAATTATAGTAAAAGTAGAAGAAGTGAAATATTTCAATAATCAAAGGTAAAGTTTTAGCAATTATTTAACTAATTAAAAATAGCTTAAAACTCCAAGGTTTTTAACTGGCATTTAAATATAAATTGAGTTAGTTATCATAATTCATATACTAATCTGGTTACGATCTTTCGTCTGAACATTATAGTGAAAATTGTATCTGGCAAATAGCATTTGATTTGGAAGTCAACTTTAGTTTCAAATGCGTTTCTGTGAATACAACTATTTCAAAAAAATCAGATAGAACCATTATTAATTCATCAAAATGATCTTAAAATCAATTATTGTGACAATAAATTTTTTGTTAAAATTTAATCAAAATAAATATGAATATAGTGTAATTCTAACCATGGAAATTGTGAAAATGATTTGCAGATTTTCTCTATTATAAAATTTAAAAATTTCACTGATAAATTTTGCAGTACAGAACAAGTCCTATGATTATATGACAATTAAATTGCTATTAAAACTTTTGGTATATATATTAGAATAACTGATTAAAGTTCATCTGTTTGAGAGTATAATTTAGTAATTTACTATATTAAAAAAACAGATGAATATGTAAATTATTCACTAATATTTAAAAAAAATTATCCCTATGGGAGAAAAGGTAAATGGGAGAAAAAAAATTAAAGTAAGTCCTTTGAATTTTAAAAATATTCTATTTCCAAATCAAATTTGGATTTAAATTTCTATTTTCAAATCAAATTTGTCTTCTAAAAGTATTAAATTTGTATGCCAAATACCTATATAAAACCAATGGCAAGACCTAATTTCAAAATTTCTATCAAAAGAGGCACTCAATTTTGGGAACTTAATTTATAAAAAATATAAAATTATCCAATTAATTTCAAATAATAATGAAAAATTTGAAGCTAAAATTGTCATCAAAAAGCAAAGTATATAGACCATAGTAGTGCAATGATCATATCCTGATCTGAATTTCGAATAAAAATGAGATAGTAATATCTTCTATCGGTTTATACTACGTTCGTGCTGTATGCAATTAAACTTGTTCAATAGGCAAAACTAGTTTCGTTCGAGGTGTTAAAAATATGTCAAAATTATACTAGTTTCCTATAATATAGTTCTGTTTGAGGGTTAAGCTTTAATACTTTTTTTTTATCATTCGATATAATCAGTGAAATTTTAATTAATTTCGATATTTCATTGAATTTTGTAAATACTGAAATTGAATTTTTATTTTGCTAGATTTTTAAATTATCAGAAATCACTGCACATCGGCAACAATTTTTTTTTATTTAAATTTCAATCACAATTGAATTTATCAGCTCATAATTTTTTTTAAATGACATTTTAGCTTTGAGTTTTATAAACGTAAAAAAAATCATTAAATATAATTAAATAATATACAAAACTTGCTTCTTTTCTTTAATAAATTGCCATTTTTTAATGTAAAAAAGAAACATAGGCGCTATGCCTTTTTTATCCAATATATTTGAAATAAATAAAATGAAATATTGACAACAGAGCCATCTACATGTCATATTATTAACTATTTATCCATTACAATTCAATTGTCAGGGGATAAATAAGTATACTGTAAGAGATCTCCCTAATACAGGACGTACGGCGTATGGCGTATATACGTCGATACGCTGATACGCCAGCGTATCCCGAAATAAAACGCCACATTTATATACATTAAAAAAATTTGTGATCGATGTTTCTTTTTGTTAAATTTCAAAAATTAAATTAAAAATTTTTATACGCCCGTCAAAATTGGAGATTCGAATTGTCGGCGTTCGTACGCCGCGTATTTCGGGAGCTCTCATACAAAATGTATGTGCATGAAACGATTTTGACAGACGCCGTACGCCGTACGTCCTGTATTAGGGAGAGGTCTAATTCTCACTTTATTGCCAACAAATTGTTGTTGTTTTCAATGTCAAAATTTGCAATACAATATACGCGTCTGCAAAAAAACACGGCTATAATATCAAAATGAAACTATATAGTTTCAAATATTCCAGTACGAACTAAACTAGTACATATATATTTTTGCGTAGTCCGAACGTATAGTATTTAGAATTAATCAAACACAAAAAAAAAATTATTAAAAAAAAAAATCTGAAAAAATAAAAAATTAAAAAACTAAATAAAAAAACTAAAAATTTAAATAAAAATAATTTTTTTTTTTTTTTTTATAGAATAAAGTAAATTATTATTTTTATCATAATTAATCATTACCTACACATTGATATAAACATCGCATATAAACTTATATAACATACAATAATAAAATAATTGGTTTTTTTTTTGTTTCATATATAAAATATATCTAAAAAATTTTTCTCTATTTGTTTTTTAATTTTTTAATAACTAAAAATTAAAAAAAAAAAAAAAAAAATTTTTTTAAAAAAATTTTTTTTTCAAAAATTTATTTAAAAAAAAAAAATTATTCCCTTAAAAAATTCTGTTTTTTTTGTTTAAATAATTAATTAAATAATTAATTATATTAAATTTTTTTTTTATAATAATTTATAAATTTTTTTTTTTTTGTTATTTTCCCAGTCTCTTCAATGTTTCTTTTTTATTTTTAATTTTTTTTTTTAAATTTTATTTTTTTAATTTTTTTTTTGTGTGTTAAAAAACATTTCAAGAAGGAAAATTAAATTTAAAGAAAAACTAAAAAAAAAAAATTAAATAAAAAAAAAATATAACAATTAAAAAAAAAACAAAAAATAAAAAATTAAAAACATTTAAATTAAACTAAAAAAAATAATAATTAATTTTAATTAATTTTTTAATTTTATTTTACATGCAACAAAAAAAAAAAAAAACTTACAAAAATTAAATTAATTTATTTTTTTTTTTAATCATAAATTTATTTACTTTTATTTTTATGATTTTTTAATTTTATATTTATTAAAAAAATTTTTAAGTTATAATTTTAATTTTTAAATTCAGGGTATCTGGTTTTTTTGTTATTTATTACTTAAATTTTATTTTTTCTATAAAGTTTATTTCTTTTTTTTTTTATATTATTTTTTTTTTAATATTTTTAATATATTTTTATTTGTTTTTTTAATTTTTACGTAATTAATATTTTATTTATATATTTCCTCTATTTTTTTTTTTTTTTTTTGTTGTTTGTTTTGTTTTTTGATCTATTAAAAATAATTAACAAGTCATTTACACCATAAAATTAATAATAATAATTAATAAAAAAAAAAAATTTAAAAAAAAAATAATAATAAAAAAATAAAAAACAAAAAAAAAAACAGAATAAAAAAACAAAAAAAAAAAATTTTTTTTTTGTTTATTTTTTAAATTAATTTTTTTTAAATTTATTCATTAAGTTTTTATTGTGTTTGGGTTATAATAAAATTAATAATTCGCTTAAATTGGCCAAAATGATTAAAGTGAAAATTTTCGAAATAGTTTGTGATATTAAAGTGAGAAATGGTTTTAAATTTTTGACTATAGAAAGGTCTAATAATTTCTGGAAAAAGTCCTCTGAGTCTGATTAAGATTATTAATAGATCTCTGAAAATTGTCTTCAGCTGTCCTTGTTCCTATAGACCTTCACAATGACAAAGAATTGTTTGGTCCAGTTTCGGTTTTTTTTTTAAATTATATTCCATTCCAGTACATGGTCAGTTGAGTAGCCAGTTCAGAGTACGGATTTGATTTATCTTGAAATTGATTGTATCCTTAGTATTTGCTATGGTTTCTATAACCTTTTACAGGTAATGTGTGTAATTTTATCAAATATTGATAGAGAAAAATACTGATCAACAAATTAATGTATAAATCAAATTTTTGGGACTGGGCATAATTTTTAGCCTACTCGAATTGGTTGATCCTTAAAAAAATTCTCAAACATAAATTAAGTGAAATCTTAATATGGAGTTAGGAAACTTCGAATTAGCTAAATAAGTTAAACTTGACATTAATGTGAATTTAGTTTTCGGGCGTTTTCGTTAACGTCAAATAATCGCAGTACTGCATTATGTTTTTATACGTTTTTTATTGTAGCTAAATCAGCGAGACAGCAAACCAGTCGACGATAGGTGCTTTGGTTAAGCTAAATGTGTCGATTCATTACTGCTTACTGTCGCGCTATTCAAAATTGCAGTACTGCGATCATTTGACGTTAGCGAAAAACACTTTGACGTTAGCGAAAAACACTTTGACGTTAGCGGAACAGTCCTTTTGCCAACACAAATTTCTAGCAGCGTGACAGCAACAAGTCAACAACACGAGCTTAACGAATGATCGTGTTATGAAAATTATCTCTGTCACCGTGCTAAGTAGATATTTGCAGTTTTGTGAACGCAAACATTATATAGTACTGCAATGAAATTAATATAAGGGTATTCAGACGCTACACAGCCAAAGCAGCCTGAAAAAAATTGAAAAGCAGCCGATATGAATAAATTTCAACTGAATATTAATACGAACGACTGCAAACAGCCAAATATTTCTCTGACATTCACAGAAAATTTAAAAAAAATATTTATTTGACAGAAATTACTCAGAGAAATGTTACGATTTGACAAAAATTACTCAAAAATATTAGTCATAATCATGGCTTGCTATTTTGAATTAAATATTCGACACAAGAAGAAATAATGAAATTGAAAATTAAAACTTTTGCAGTCTCTTTTCAGTAACTGCGTAAACTGCAAAGTGTGATTTTGTTTTCTAAAATTAAATCCGACAGACTGCGCTGCTTTTGCTGCAAAACTGAATTTTTGACCGATTTGCAGGAAAAACTGCGCAGCGACTGAATTCTTGATATTATTGTAGCAGCGACTGAATTCTTGATATTACCCATATTATTGATCTCTCTTCTAGTCAGGACTATTGTGTGGAAACTTAAAATTTTAAATGTAATTGTAGATCATTTTTGATTTGAATAAAATAATTGAAATTTTCTTTATTATACATACTAAATTTAATTTTTTTTAATTAAATCATTTTGGCTATTTATAAAAGCTCATCATAAATTTTATTTAACATAATTTTTAATTATTTAATTTTATTTTTATTATTTTTATAGATATAAATATAATATTATTTTTTTATCAAGTTTTTCATTTTAAATTATAACAAAAAACAAAAAAAAAAATTATGTTAAAATATAAAAAAAATTATAAAATTTAATTTTTTAATTTTTTTTAAATAAAATATTTATTTTTTTTTATACAATTTTTTTTTTTTTTACTCAGTTTAATAAATGTGTGTATGTGTGTGTGTGTGTGTAAGTTTGTATATTTAAATTTATCTATAAAAAAAAAATTAAACAAAATTAATTAATATTAATTATTTAATTAATTAATTAATAATAATAATTTTACCTATTTTAATAGAAATCTTAATTTTATTTATTTATGTATTTTTTTGTTTAAATATTTTTAAATTTAATTTAATAAATTTTTAATTTTTTTTTAATTTAATTTATTTATTTTTTTTTTTTTATTTATAAAGAATTTAAAAAAAATAAATTTTTAGAAAACAACAATTTATTTTATATAATATATTTATATATAAATGTTTATTGATAACTATTTTTTTATATATATTTAATTTTTCTACAAAAATTATTTTTCAAATTTTTAAATATTATAAAAATGATTTAAATTTTTCCAGAGAAAAAAAACAAACAATTTTAATTATAGCTCAATTAAATTTACAGGAAAAATAACGAAAAAAAACAATTGAAATTACAACAAAACAAAAATGTTTGTATTAAGATCACTTCAGTACAATTATAATAATTATTATGCCCAGTGCAATTTTCGACCCGAAATCATATGCCCATTACTCTTTTTTACGGTATAATTTGCTCAGTTCTCTTTTTGACCGTATATTATAAACATTTAAAATTTTGTCTGTAATATTCAGTTAAATTTTTTGTCGCAAAATTACGCCAAAATTAATTTTCGATCAGAAATTGTGCCCAGTAGCCCAATTCCATTTTCGACCCGAAATCATATGCCCATTACTCTTTTTTACGGTAAAATTTGCTCAGTTCTCTTTTTGACCGTAAATTATAAACATTTAAAATTTTGTCTATAATACTTAGTTCAATTTTTTGTCGCAAAATTACGCCAAAATTAATTTTCGATCAGAAATTGTGCCCAGTAGCCCAGTTGCATTTTCGACCCGAAATCATATGCACATTACTCTTTTTTACGGTAAAATTTGCTCAGTTCTCTTTTTGACCGTAAATTATAAACATTTAAAATTTTGTCTGTAATATTCAGTTAAATTTTTTGTCGCAAATTACGCCAAAATTAATTTTCGATCAGAAATTGTGCCCATAGTTCCATTTTTGATCACAATAATTCGGTTTGTCAAATTTAAATACTGACCAAAATAATGAATAAACATATTTGCAAAATGTATAATTTGGTAAATTGAAATTATTACCAATAGAATTTTGATAAATGAAATGTATACCAAGAAATTTCTGTATATAGATCACTTGATAATTAAATTCTTATATGATTAATGAAAATTTATTGGTGCGTATTTGAATGATACCAAAATCTATAATATTCTTTAAATAGTTTAAATTTTCATTTATTTGATTATGACTTTTGGCTTTTTGGTATAGATATAGATCATTGCAGAATTAAGTCGGTCAGACAGATAGTATAAATACAAAAATAGTGAGCATAAAGTAAAAAAAAAACTGCTCTAGAATCGATCGAATATAATTTACTAATAAAATTGCGGTAAATAAATATTAAAATTAAGAATATTTTACATTAAAGATAAATTCAAATTCGATCAGTGATGTAATATTATTTTCAGTGATGTTACATTATACAAAAATTTATAATTTAAGAGAGTATGACTAACCAGTCAATTAGACCAACACGGAATTTTCAGACCTTCTGCATTCATATTTATTGTAATCAAAACTCTTTCTTTAAATTCAAAAATTTAATTCAGTATTAAAATATTAACAAAAAATATGAAATTAAAACGACAATATTTTCGGTGATATTAAAATCGTAATGATGCCCGGTAATGAGGATACGATGAAATTATTATTTTAAATTTTCAAATATATTTTAGTTCAGTTTATACTGCCCTACCATAGCAAGATTATCCATTTTACGGCAAATTAGCCGCCTATAATCTGCAAATCATCCAAAGATGATGTCGCCATCTGTTTATCAGATTTTACGGCAAATTGGGGTGGATTTCAATATGGCGAATTTGCGGATTATGATAAATCGGAATTGAATTATTATCTTTATAGATGTGTGAGTAATGAAATCAAGATATAATTTTCTTTAGTTGTCAAAAAAAAAAAAAATATTTTGAATTTTAAAATTGAGTAGTATTATGTGTGTATATATGAATTATACAAATATTATGTATGTATATGTATTAATATTATGTATTTATATGTTTGTATATATTACTTACAATAAATATTGTTGTAAATAATATAAAAAAATTAATATTAAAATTTTTACATACGTCTTCCATTTTGAAAATTATTAATTATGAAGTTAAATTTTAAAAAATATTATGAAAATTGACCGATAAATATACTAGGTGGCGTTTGCATAGGCATATTGATTAATATTGATTAATTACATTACAAATAAGTGCAAATTCCATATAAAATAAACGCCAGAATGAGCAAATCTATAGTAGTATGTGTAATTATCCTGCTATGGTAGGGCAATAGCAGAAAATATTATTTAATTTTTAAAGTGATCTTATTAAATTATCAAGTAATGCGAATTTGTAATTGAAAATCGTAATGATATTTGTGAGGAAATTTCCAGTCACCTCTATAACGAAATTTGAAGTCAGTTATAACGGCATTTCAAATTACTTGTAACGAAATTTCTACTCACAAGAATATAAATAATTAAAGACAATTAAATTGTGTGTATTCCAATTTAATTTAATTAAATTTCCTTACTTGAAATTAGCTTTTGTGCCGAAATACCATATCCGTCATTCCATCACGAATCCATCATAATATTTCATACATAAATCAAAATTTGTCTATCAATTTAATGCGTTCTGGGATCTATATATTTTTTCTTAGTATATTTTGTATTATATTTAATAATGAACATAATATTTTAATTTAATTAATTAACAAAAAAATTTTAAATTATATTTTAATTAAATTGTGTAAATTTTTATACATTTTTTTTTTGCTTGTCTTATTAAATATTACAGTCAAAATTATGAAGAGAAATAATATTTATTTATTTTTCTGAGAGAATGTAAAAATCTCTGTACATAAAAAAATCAAAATATCGCACATTAAAAATGTTTTTTTTTTTTATTTTGTCTAAAGAGCTAACCATAATGAATTGTCAACAACTTTAATTATAATTTTCGTTCACTTCTCCATCTACCATTGCAGTGTCAAAAAAAAAATTCGGTTTTGACCGGATCAATTCGTGAATTCGTCTGTCAAATTAATTTTCTTCGAAATTATAGACTTAATACCGGTAATAATTTGGAAATAATATTCGTTATTTAATATTTTATACTATAAATACGAAAATATACTATAAATATTTTCCAACTGGTGGTACCACGAAAAACTAAGGTAATATAATTTTTTGACAGATACAAACAAGTGGCCCATTCCCATCATCAACGGAATTTTCGTATGTTTCTACGAAATTATATTCATTATTTAATCTTTTACTATAAATATTTTCCATAATATTCAACCGATGGTACCATGAAAAACTATTGTAATTTAAATTTTTGACAGACACAAACAACTAGCCCATTCCCATTATCAACAGAATTTTCATTATTTTCTACGATCTTCGACCTGTTCGAAGCACACAAATTCGGTCTCCATTATTTAGTCATACTGTACGTCATATATATTCTGACATCATTTCATTATGGTTAGCCCTTAATATATAGCCTTGTGTGATATAAAAAGTCATTTAATGTTATATATGTATTTTATATTTTTAATTTTTTGCAGCCTTTACAATTATTTTGGTTTTTCGTCTTGTATTTTATTTATATTTTTTATTTTCTTTCTAATTTATATAAATTTTTTTTATATATAATATTTTTAATTTTTTTTTTAAAGCACAGGAAAATTAATTTAATTTAATTTAATTATTTTTTTTTATTATTATTATTATTTTTTTTATTAAATAAATTAAATATATATGTATTCAAAAAATTATTATATTATTTTAAATTTAATAGCAATTTTTTTTTTAATAAAAACAAAAAAAAATTGTTTTTCTTTTTTTTTAACCAGTCCTTTTTTTTTTTTATTATTATTTGCTACACAAAAAAAAAAAAAACAAATTTATTAATATTAAAAAATACAAGACAGAGACACATATAACTTTAAAAAGCTTAAATGTCAAAAAAAAAAAATTACCATTAATTTTTTTATTTTTTTTTTTTAAATATTATTTACAAATAAAATTAATAATAATAATAATTAAATTTATATTTTTATTTATATTTTTGATTTTTTAAGTTATATATTTTTTTTATATGAATTGAATTATTTTGACAGAGAAAATAATGTCAAAAAAAAAAAAAATTTTTTTGACAGAAAATAATGTCAAAAAAAGAAAAATTAAAAATTTTTCGGTTATATATAATTAATTTTTTTTTTTTTCATTTAATTTTTTATTATTTACTTGTTTACTTAAGTCTCAGTGTTACGTTTTTTTTTTTTTTTTTAAATATTATATTTATTTTCCATTTTTTGTGTATTTTTTTTTTTTGATTAATTAATTTAAATTTTATTATTTATAATTAATTTTTAAGAAATAAAAAAAAATACGATTTCATTTTTATTTTTTATTTTTTTTACGAAAGTCTTTGTTGGAGGCTCTGAGAATAAAGAAAATTTAAATTTTTTAAATATATATTTTTTCGGATTTTCTAAATTTATGTAATTTTTGAAATATTGCAAAAAAGTTTGTTTTAAATATTTTTCTTGTTTTAATTATTATTTTTGTATATTTTTAATATTTTATGATTTTCTTTTTCTTTTCTTTTTTTTGGGGGAGTTTTATATAAATAGAAAATTTACCCCAAAACTCTCCAATTTTATTTTATTTTTGATTGATTTTGATCCATTTTTTTTTTTTATTATATTTTTGTGCTTGTGATTTATTGCTGCTGTTATGTTAAATCCTGTGGTGAATCAATTGAGAATAATTCTTTATATAATGCTGGAAAAACTAAAGTTGGATGTTCTTGTTTAAATTTACTTAATGCTTCCATATGCATTATTGATAATTCTCTGTTTAATTAAATATACAAATATATAAAATTTTGATAAATTTTCATTTATTTGCATAAATAAATAAATTATTTTTACCTGAAAGTTGGTATTTTATTTAATAATGTATCCAAAACTGTAACATCACCTTTAAGTGGTGCATGATTTGATTCAAGTTCTTGTCTAATTGCATTCATACTTAAATTGAAAAGCCTCTGAATTTCAGTATTACCACGTACACCATTTCGTTCTTTATAGAATTATATAAAAGAAAATTTATTTAATTATTTTATTTCCGAGTCATAAAGAAAAAAATATGTTTAATACCTGGCCAAAGTAAAACTAAACTTTGATATAATGCCAATTCAGTTTCAGTTAATTTTAATTCAGCAATTGATTTAGCTGTTTCAAATATACATGTTACTAAACGCATTTCATATGAATCAGATGTATAGAAGGCTTCTTGTGGTAACATCACATCACCATATAATACAGCATTCTGTGAGAGATCCATTAATCTTGACATACGTACAATAGCTAATTCAAATGATCCTGTTTTTAATAATAAAATCTATAGAAAAATGAAAATTTTTGGTGTTAAATTAATCATATAAAAATATTTAAAAAAAAAAAAAAAGTGTTCTTTTTTACGAATTCGAAATGACAGAATACAAAATATACTAAAATAAGTATTAAATTCATTATAAAAGCAAAAAGTTACTTTTATACTTACCTGATCATCTTGACTTAATCGCATAAAACCTGGTATCAGTTTTGCAAATTCAATAATATTTTGTATCATTTGTGTTAGCTTTTCAGCACAGTCTAACCATAAATCTTCTTGACCCAAATTTTTATATGTAATTATTCGTGTTACATCCTATAGAAAATTAAATTTTAATTATGAATATTTTCAGATAAATTTCAATTTGAATTTGAATTTTTCATTTTTTAAAGGAATAATATTTTTGTAGGAAAAATTTTAATTTAAGACAATTTTCAAATGAAATTTAACAATTTTTGTAATTACTTTTTTCATTGAAAATTATTTAAATTTATTAAAATTAGGATGTCATTTAATTTGATCAAGAATAATTTCTTAGCTTTGATTTTTCCAAGACCCTTTTTTTCATTTTGGTTAAAAATATAGAATTAATTATGTGACCAAATTAAAGGTCTCAATCTGAACTTTCATAATTATATTGGATACGTTGCTGCATTGCGAAAGTGACTCTATAATTTGATCAACTTGAAGTGACTCTATAATTTGATCTATAATTGCCAGACTTTGTTATGGTGCCACTTTTTAAATTGCTTCTATTTACAATGTACCTAGGCTCCATAATAACTTGAACAACAGAATATGCAATTATATGACGCCATTTTCTAAATCTTCAAATTGTTATGATCACTTTGGTACGATGATCTTTTTATCTAAAATTACTCAAGTCTTAATTTTTGATACGATCACTCGATCCAAAAGTATTAAACTAAAATCATAATTTTGGACAATTCTTCCATTAATCGTGATGCAAATTATTTCTATTATGACGATCATACTACTTGAAGTTCTTCATAATCTACGATCAAATTTGAGCAATTACATCATGTAAGCATTTTAGAATCTAAAAACCATATTTACTCCAAATTATAATGACATTTCGATGATAGAATCTATCATCGACAGATAACATAAATAAAAATTATAATTACAACGATAAGACAATTTATAGGAAGAACTTGAAATTTATAGGAAGAACTTGAAAAAGGAAATGATTGGAATTTTTAGGATTTCCAATCATTTCCTTTTCTATATATATTAACTAAAAAATTTTACCTGCGGTTTCCTAAACATTTCATGAACAATTTCTAATTTCGTGTTCGTATTTGCATGAGCTTCGGCGAGAGTCTTTGTCAGTACATCATTTATATCGCCATCAGCTAAAAAAAAAACAACAATTAATTTATAAATCATCAACAAAAAAAAATAATAATTAATTATCAAAAATTATGAATTAATTTACAAAAAAAAAAAAAAACAAAAATAATTTACAAATCAAAAATCATGCAAGGGTAAACACAAAATTAATTGTATACAAATATTTTGAAAAAAAAAGCTTAAAATTAATTATAATTAAAATTTTAATTTATATATAAAAAAAATAAAATATTTCCTCTCTTTTTCTTTCTCTCCATATTTTGTGTAGATTAAATATTTAATTTTGTATAACAATTTTCCACTAATTTATTTTTTATAAATTATATTAAATAAAATACCAATAGTAAATATTTTCGAATGCCAATCATTATAAATGTTAAATAAATTTTAATTCATTTCTAGTTTTTTTTTTTGCTTTTGGGTGTAAAAATCCCTTACCCCATCTAGAATCACAGGAATCATCATCTTCCATGAAGCTTACTTGTGTCTCTGGGGTAGTTGTTGTAAATGATTTTTGTATATTTTGATTTGTTATTGGTAATTGTTGCTGTTGTAATTGCTGTTGTTGTTGTTGTTGTTGTTGATGTTGCTGTTCCTGTTGTTGTTCTGAATTACGACGATGATCAATTGTTTGTTGTTGATTAACTTTATTATTATTATTATTATTATTACTATTAATATTTGTTGTTATACCAATACATTGACTAATACCAACAGTTGTAACATTTATATCATTATTAATATGATTAACAGATGATGAATTATTAATATTATTGTCACCAATACTAGAAATACTTTGTCCACTATTACTATTACTACCAATAACACCACTACTATTACAACCACCACCAGCACTAGTACAATTTTCACGACCACCACCACCAGTACTAGGATTTGAATCGGTATGATAATAATCAGATGGTGTACCACGTCTTAATGTATTACCTTTTAAAAAATTTAATTTTGGTTTTTTGGTTTTTTTTTTTATTCTTATGAGCAGCCATTAATAATATTAATTTTATATTAATTAATTTAAATACCAATTTGAAATTATTAAATTTTGAAGAAAACAAATTTAGCAGGGCTACTCCATTTTTTATAAATTTTAATAAAAAATCAAAATGAAGCAATATAACAGAATAAAATTATAAGCAAAAAATTAATCATATTTGTTTTGTATTATAAGAGATTTTTATAGATCATTCAATTTACATATTTATTTAAGATGATCAGAATTGCTTTTTCAAATTATAAAATCTAAACAGAACAAGATGTGATCTTTGTTGGTAATCGTACGAAATGAGGAGCTCAGAAATACTCCAATATTTTCACCAAATTCAATTGTTGAATTTCTCAAATTTTGTCAGACAATTTATTTTTTAACCCTTCCAAGGTGTTGGGGACATTTTTGTCCAATTTGAATACAAAATAATTTTACAGTCTGCAAAATATTCTATAAAAGAGACTTTGCAATAATTAGTGATTTCCCGATAATTCCTCAAAAATTAAACAAAATCAAAGTTCTCAATTAAAATACGAATTCAAATTAATTATACCACAGTGACTATAGGGTTATTTAGTTTCAGTTTCAATATCAGTTGTTTTAGATTCTATTAGATATATATTTTAAATTTTACTGGTAAGATATTAAAAATGAGTTATCAAATTAAGAAAAATACAAATTAATGTTTATATACCATAAATATGTATGGGGACATTTTTGTCCCGAACATCTCTGATGTAGCTTTAATAAAACACTGTAGAAGGGTTAATAAATTTAAATGCCTTGATCAATTTTTCGGAAGCTTTGATCAACTTCCCGGAAGCCTTCATCAATTGCTCAAGACATTCGAAATCAATTTTTTGGAAGCCTTGGCGCAATTATTTTCAATTAGTATATCTTGACTCAAATTGGTTCATTGTTCTGAGTTCCTCAAATTATATCTCATTATGAGAGACTCACAAGTCAAACTGACTAAATTCACTTTACTATTAAAAGTAATCAGTAGATTTTCACTGTCTTCTTTAATGGTCTTATATATGGATTGTAAATAAGTGGAATTGAGCAGAAGAAAATTAAGAGTATGTTGACAAATTCTTGTGAATTGCTACACATTATACGTTTAATATTGAAATAAACTATTTTCATAAAGTTGATGTTTAGTTACATTACAAATAGCTTTTGAAAAATTCGTAATTACTATATTTTGATTCTGATTTTAAATATACTATATTTTGATGTAACTTTAAAATTTGAGCGTATCAAATTATTTACGAAAGATCAATTAAACTTAAATACTGAAAATTAGTTTTAACTTCTTATTTCTACTATTAAATTGAATACAAAAATTTAATTATAAATAATTTTTTTTTTTTTAAATTAATTAATACATAAATTATTTTAACATAAATCTAAACATAAAAAAACATAATTAAAATCATTTTGTTTATGGTATATATATATTTTTGTGTAATTTATTATATGTTGTATAAAAAAATAACTGTAACAAAAATTATATTTTATATAAATCAATTCTTAAAAATATAAAATTAAAAAATTTAGAGCGAAAAAGAGAGAAATATATAATATAATAATAATTATTGTAGATTTAAATGTAATTTTGTGCTTGAATTTTAAATTATATTTTAAATTATTTAATAATTAAATTAATAAAAATTATAAATATATTTTTTTTTTAAAATATTTTACTGAAAATTTTGTTTTATAGTTAAGCCCTGCTTTTGGTATATACACAAATAAATAATTATTTAAAGCCAATTAATTTAGGAACTAATTACAAAATAAATTTTGGATTAACTATTATTAATAATATACTTTAAATATTATTGTGAAATTACTTATTATACTAAGTTATTAATAAAAAAAAATTATTTACAAATTAATTGATAGATTATGTATTGGAAAGTTATCTGTTAAATATCTGTTAACTTTCTGTTATATAATAGTACATCTTAGATTTAGAGTAACAGTCAATACACACAGCTGACCTGTTAAGTAATTATACTAATAATTGTCTGTTAAATAGTTTTCCTCTACTACTTAAGAGTTTTCCCTAAAATTCTGTAGTCATTTAGATGTAATAATTTTTAGATGAATTCAGAACACTAAAATTCCTCTGTAAGAGGAGAAACTATATCAAATTTCAACAAGCTGATAACTTTCAGTATAGTGAGTCAATTGTTGTCAAGATTTTCGAGTGAATTGAACTCACTCACTATTATCTCATATATTGAAGCATAAAGGAAAAATCCCCATGACTGTTAATAAACTGTTAAATAATTTTATTAGTTAGTGTTAGTCATGTCCTATGCATTTATAATTAAATTCTAATTTACTAATTTATCTGAATATTTAAATTGACTTTCACAAATTTTCGCACTCACAATTTTCTTCAACTTTCCAATACATAACATTTTTAATTAAAAATTTTAATTAAATAAATAGAAATTATGTAAATATACTTACTATTTCCTATAAAATCAGAATCAATAATCGTACTTCTTGGTTCATATGTTGTTGTACTATCAACATAATCCGCTGATATATCATAACCCATTGTTTGTTGTGGTGTTACTGAAGCTGAATAACCATAAGGACTTCCATATCCAACTTCATTATTTGAATATGGATAGCTAGTAATTATATAAATAGGCCCCGGGGGGGAAATCGAACGTATATTCATTTAATTTATAACATAATATATATATAAAAAAAACGACATTTTTAAACAGAAAAACACAAAACAAACAAAAATAAAATTCATTAATAAAATTATTTCCAAATAAAAAAAAAAAAATTATTTAAATAAATATAAAAAAAAAAAATTCATTAAAAATTTTTTTTTTTTTAATAAATTTTCATTATTTTACCCATTATAACTATGATGAAATTGATCACTACTAGATGGCGTTTGTGTATCAAAAACAGAACTATCTGGTGCAGCATCATTTTGGGCCCTTAATTGTGCTCGATGATATCGTACTTCATCTTCAACTTTTTCTCTTTGTTTTTTCGACATACGACCAAATTTTACAGCTGTTTTTTTTTTTTTTGTGAATATAAAATTTAAATTTATATGTGTAAAAATTAAAATGGTGGCTGACAAAATATAATGTTGAAAAATATTATAATTAAAATGACAAATTAGAAGAATATTTTTTAATAAAAAAAATCCTTTTTGGGGATTGAAGTAGAGAGAAATAATGATTTTTCTCAATTAATTTAAAAAAAAAAAAATAATGAGCAAAAATTCTGTAATATTTCTTTAGTTAGGGGAATTAAATTAGAATTACTTTCTGTTTCTATCTGAAAAGAAGGTTTTATTTTTATAGAGACAGAATAATGTGTAAAAATGTGAAAATATTCTTAATAATGTTATTCCTATTTTTGTAATTGTGAGATTGTGACATATATCGTCAGGTCCATGCCAAAACCGCGAAAGTGCAATATTACAGTTTCGAGAAAATCGCGTTTTAATTTTTGCCGATTTGTGAAATTTTAACATAAAGCGATATTGAAATTTTTTAATATTAAAAAAACTACGACGAATTGCACATTTGTGGTTTTTGCATGGACCCGACGATATTAGCCCCAAAATATACAAGGATTATAATCAGAAATTTCAAATCATTAGAAAAATGTTGTAAAATCTAAAACTTTTCATTAGTTAGGATTCTTAAACGTAGCATTACGTTTAAGAATAACAAATCATTAAATTAATTATAACTAAAAACTAAACTTCCTTACTCTGCCTTGCCTTGAAGTTTTCTGACTGCAGAAAGTAGAAATAATTTTCCAAATTTTATTGAAAAATATTAAAAATAGAAATAAACTAACTTAAATTTTGTATTAAAATTTAATTGAAATTCTTTCTATTTCAGTTCATTTGGAAAAGGTGAGAAAGCATGTAAGTAATTCTTATCAATTTAAATATCAAAATGCACTAAGTAAGTAAATAATTTTTAAAAATTTCTTGTATCACCATAAATAAAACATCAAATCTGTACAAATATTTCAGTTTTTAATCAATCAGAATACTGTGAAAGACATTGAATGTTAATTTATCCTTTTAAATATTTCATTAGCTTTGAAAAACAAAAAAAAAATGAAAATATTAATTAAAATCTTCTGTTTCATTGGTGAAAATTTCCATTCCACGTGTGTATTCTAAGTAATCTTACGTGTTAGGGGAAAATGAAAACGATTTGACTTTATTACAAATTGATTTCAAAGACTCAATTTTCTCGTATCATTCACAAATTTTATAATTTTATTTTTCAAAATTATTGAAATTTCAATAATTACTCAAATTATAATACATATATTTAATTACTTACCATCACGACTCATTCCTAATTTGAGGCACTTTTGCAGTCTGCAGTACTGACATCGATTACGATTTACCCGATCGACAATACACTGTTTATTACGTGGACATTGATAATTGACCACAGAACTTTGAGATCGACGAAAGAAACCTTTACAGCCTTCACATGTAATTACACCATAATGAACACCAGATGATTTATCACCACAAACTTTACATGGAATTATTTCAATTTGGGCTGAAATTAAAAATAATAAATTATATTAAGATTTTATTAATATAATTTTTTAAATTATTTAATGTAAAAGTGTGCAAACAACATTTAAGGAGACTTTCTATTATTAGATTTCAATTATCAATTTTAATCATAATTTTATTTTTTATAAAATTTAATATCGTTTAACAAACACAAAATGGTAAAATTTGTAAATTTGCATTGCTATAATTGAATAATTTGTTGGTTTTAATAATTAATTTTGTTTCCATAAAATTTTTGATGTCACATAAAATGTTCTTCAACATTTCTCAATAAAATATAAAGGACAAATTATGATTATAGTGAAATTGATTTCTGATTTTTCAATTATTTGTACAAATATTAAAATTATATTTACCAATAATATTTAATTATAATTTACTTTTACTTTATTTGAACTTAATTTAAAATTTTCCATGTTGTATTAATATGTATCTATATGCAAAATGAAATCTGCATAATATTATTATAGTCAATTTAAATTACATAAATTAGTCTTTTCCTTTTGCTAAACAATAAATTTTGATGTATAAATAGGTAAATTTAATAATTTTCCTTTAAAAATACTGCAGATTTTTAATAATTATCAATATTTTTCATAATATTTATCAAAAATTAATAGGCAAATTCGCGTAACTCGGATTTAAAGTCGAATTTTCTGATAAAAGTCGGATTGTCAAGTCGGATTTTCCAAGAATCAGAATTTTCTTAAAGAAATTTTTGATAAATTTTAATTGATACACTAACACTAATTTGAATTAATTAAAAAAATTGATATTAGATACTTGGGTGGTATATTTATCTTATATATTAATTATTAAGGCCTGTACGGAGGTCAAGTAAAATGAAATTTTAACGCGATCTCCAAAGCTCTCCAAACTCTCCTGTGAAATAGCCGTGAAAAAATTGTGAAAAATATTTTGTAAATAAAATTTGACAAGTTAATTTGGCATTTTAATATTTTGACATTTCAAGACCGTTGAAAGGTCAGTAATTTTATATACTGACCTTTCAACGTCAGCTATTCAAATTTTTGATCAAAGGAAACCAAAAAAAAATCTAGCAAATGTCAAAATTTCATCGTGAAATAATGTTCAGAACATTATTTCACTATGAAAAATAATTGTAGTTTTTGCGCGCCATCTGTTAAAAAAAAAAATTCATTTTTTATCACAACTTTTTCACGCGACCTGCGTACCACCAGAGCGAAATCATAAGCGTAAATTTTCATTTCTGATTTCACGATGTTAAATTTTGTATGAAAATTTCATTTCACTCGACCTCCGGACAGGCCTTTAGATGATAATTTTTAATATAATTTTTAATAATTTTACAATTTAATAGTGATATATTAACTAGAAATCAAATTTATGTAGAATCACTCAAATTAGAGCACACATCCTATGAGTATAAACTCAAAAATTAATTGGGTAAATATTAAATTCTCTGATCTAGTTTTTCTTCTTAAACATATTTTAAATCTTCAAAATATTTTTCCCTATTTTTCCTTTTTCAAAGTTTAAGTATGAAAATAAATTTTCACATCTTCACTTCACTATTCCTTCTTAATTTTCAACTATTTATTACTATGTATAAAAATATCACAAATTTCATAATAATTTAATTATGTATAAATTTCAAAATGAATTAAATAGTAATTTCCTTGTATAATTTTCATTTGATAAAAAATAATAAAAAGAAAAACTGCCAGGTAATTATTATTATTTATTTATTAATAATAATAAAAAAATGTTTCTAAGGTTATTGGACTTTTATAGCTAATATACAACATTTATGATAAATAACTATTATTAATATTGATTTTCATTTATATATTGTAATTTTTTTTTTGATTAAACTCTCATGCGATATTGTGTGTCATTTGTCAACTAAAACGAAGAGAGAAATACATACTAAAAAAATGTATTCGATGGTATACAAAAAGTTTTGTACGAAATGACTAAAAGTTTCTCTATCAAATAATATTATATTTAAATATTAATAATTAAGTTTGGATATTAAAAATTCATGAAATATTGCAATTTAAACAATATTTTCTTTGTCTGGGGCTTACAAGGCTTTTAGCCTAAAATTTGTTTGTTAATTGAAAGACATAATATAGAATTTATGATATTATTTCGAATTTTATTCAATTTCCTGGATAAAATTACTTAGCAATTAAGCTGAAATTTTTAATATTTTCTATTAAGTAGGGCCTAAACGACGGGCATTGGTCCTTGCTTTGACACTGAAGTATTAAGTAATGTGTAATATGTACACCAATACCTTTATATCATGACTTTTTGCTACTGCTAAGTATTCGAATTTCACATTTTTGCTAGCCTCAAAACTATCTTCTATATACTTCTTAAATTACTTAACTCAAACAACTTTTTGAATCTATTATAGTTGGAAAGGAACCTGCCTTTAACTATACTCTTACCTCTTTTTATATCGAAAAATTTAACCAGTTAAGCGCGTTTGACGTATATATACGTCATGTAGAAGTGCTTCTATGGTGCGTTTGACGTACATATATATACGCCGGGTGAAAAAAAATATGAAAATTCAAAATGTTAGTAAAAACTTAAAACAATATGATGCAAAATTGCAGTTAACAATTATATCAAGATTGCAATATGTAGAATCTAATATGAATTGTTTCGGGCAGTGCATGTTAACCAGTTAAGCGCATTTAACGAATATATACGAAATATATGTGTGATCGGCGATTTTACGCCACCCAAAAATACACTTTTGAAAATAAAATTACTCGCTTAACTATATGGTTAAAGAGAAATTCATTATTAATTTCACATAAAGTATACAATAAAACTTCTTTTATACCTTTACTTATAAACAAATCTCAAAATTTTCAATTCTGCATTATAATATTTCAATAATTTTACACTTTATTTCCATTTATTCATAAAAAAAAAAAAAAATTTTTTTTAAATTAATTTTACATTATGCAAAAAATAAAAAGCTTATAATTAATAATTGTATAAACATAATTCAACAACAACAACAACAACAAAATACATTATTTAATATTTATTTAGTATTAATTGAACTTTAGATAACCTCAAATCTTATAAAGTTTTTTTTTTTTTGCTTTGCACAAAATTATCTTAAAACTCTTACAATTAAAAAATTTGTATTTTCATGTAGACAAAAATTTTTTTTTTTAATAATTTTACGTATAAACTTTCACTTTTCCCTAATCAAAAAAAAGATAATTTTAATAATTTTATTAATATTTTTTTTCTGTTTTTTTTTTTTTTTTTTCAAATATATACAAAAAATTCAAATAAAAATAATTATAAAAGTTCCTCGCCCTCAACAGTAAAACTGATTTTATTGATAAAAAAAAATGTTTTCTATTTCATTTTTTTTTTCTTCTAATCACTGTAATTGGATATCACTTTAAATTGGCGCTATATACTTGAGATATTTTGATAACAAATCAATTATAAATTGGATTATTATACGTAGATAAAAAAAATTATTATTTATATTTTGATTTCGAAAACAAAATAGGAACAAACTATTTTTTTTTTCTTAATGTTTAATAAGCCTAGATTTTTAAGAAGTAATTCATAGAATTGAGTTTTAGGAATTTAGATTAAAGTTTGGAAAGAAAATTATTTACTTAATGGTGACAATCTGACAATAGATCTGAATTGCAATTTTGAAAAAATTTACTTTTCGATAATTTTATTGAAATTGTTTGATGGAGACAGGCGAGATGAAACAGGTTACAATAATGTTACACATTGTATTAAGAAGGTGGGAAATTGGTTGATGTGCCCTACTAAAATACTAATTGGCGAGGGCTCCCTGAATTTAGGCCGCGTGACTTTAGACCGCGATAAAAACTGACTTTAGACCGCGCGGCCTAAAGTCATTTTGGAAAATGACTTTAGGCCGCGCTTGGAAAAGGCAACATTTTTATGAGAAACGAATACACCATTGATTAAGAATGAATTTAGACCACGCGGCCTAAAGTCATTTTAGAAAATGACTTTAGACCGCCTTCATTTTGTTCTACGCGGCCAAAAGTCACGCGGCCTAAAGTCTATGCTCCATTGGCAAGCCATCGACCGGATTGTTCAACAGGCCAATTAGCAGTCTATAAGTACGAGGAAAATAGCTTTTTTCGTCCTTATGAATAAACAAACTAACCAAAAAATAAATGGAGACTTGAACGACTTTGCTTGAACCTTTAGAAATCGGATTAATTAGGTTCGAAAATCTAGTTATTAACTTCGAAATCTAGTTATCTAGTTGAGTTAAGGTATAAACAACCAAAATTCTTTAGTATAATCTTTAAAAAAAATTATGCTCAAGGATTTTGTATCATAACGTAATTAGGTTAGGTTAGGTTAAGAAGGGGTGTGTGTTGAACTTTGGTCAACACACGTCACGAGAGATCTCGGTGGATCCATTCTGGTACCCTCGCGTGGTCGAAAACTAAGCACTAATCCTATCAAAGATTCTACTTACCTTCATGAAGAGAACCGTTCTCCATAGAGGGATGGTTGAAAGGGTCGATAAACTATCTAAAGTGTCTCGGCCCAAGTATTTGTACCTGATGCATGCAAGGCTGTCACATTTGCACACTAGATGCTCTAGTGTGGCTTCTTTCGTTTCGTCCCCACAGCGACATAAGTCAACCATGGGAAACCCTAGATAGGTACCATGTGTACCGATCAAGCAATGACCAGTAATGAGACCGACCAGTTTTATGCAAGTTGTTCTATTCATGGATAGGACAAATTCCGATCTTTTCTTGGATAGCCGCGGCCAGCATAGTTTGGTTTGACGACACTGACGTAATTAACAATGACTATTTCATACAAGTTTCATTATTTATACATAGGTATATGTCAAAAATTTGTAGTATATTTAATCACATTTTGTCAGATTGTTACATTATAACGAAACTTAACTTTAATTATTATCATTTCATGTTTGATTTATACAAAAAAAAACAACATTATAATCATTTTTTTTCTTTCAAAATTCAGTCTTATATTTGAATTTTTATGATTTACTTCTTGTGTACACTATGATGATGGTATATAATATAATCAACATCCGGATACATAAAGTACATTTTATAGAAAATTATATATATTTATTACTTTTAGTTGGAAAATCACTTAAAGGAAATTGCATCATAATCAAAAATTAATAAAATTTCTATATACATATATGGGTTATGCGTTTAAATTGATTTTTTACAATCAAATTTATTTGTTTACAATTGCGAATCAACATTGATGTTACATAGAAGACATAAAACCGTCTGTTAACCGAAATATCTTACTACATATTTTGTACCTATATGCGAATAATCTTCTCCGTTTATGTTGTAGTACAATATTTATTGTATAATTAATTAGCATAAAAAATATGAAAAACAAAAATTTAGTTTTTCATTTTTGATTATCGAGAGATAGCAAAGCAAACACAAGCTATCAAAAACAGATGATAAAACGCCATTTCAATTTATAGTATATATAAAAAGAAGTGAAACCAAAAAATGATTTTGGGGTCGATTTTTTTGTGTTATTTCTTTTTTATTTCAGTTTCTTTTTTTTTTTTACAAAAAAAAAAAAAAAACCAAATTATGAACATAAAAAATCAATTAAACATATTTTATGTTGTTTCAATTGTTTTGGATATATAGCTACATATTTATTTATATTTGTATAAATATAGAAGAGTCGTTCTATTGAGTGAATGCACTCTTGACACACTTTTTCCGTACTTCTACTTATAGATATAACAATATATTTGAAATTTTCTTGTATTTCTTGTGCTTGGTTTTCTCAGCGAAAAGTGCAATGTTCAATAAGTGCATTTTTATTTTTATTTTTTGTATACTTTTGCGGATTTGTACAAAAAATTCTATAGCACAAAATGGGAAAAAAAAAGTTAATGAGATTTTTTATTTATTTCTTGTATTATTTTACATTAAAAAATGATTTGTTTTTTTTTTTTAAATAGTGCGATAACAAATAAATTTTTTAGATTTTTTTTAATCTAAAAGATATAATCTAATTCTAATAAGTTAAAGCCGGTTTTACATTTTATATACGACGATTTTTCATTTCGATTTTTCACTAGAAATTAGCTAATCGATAATTTTAGAAATTACTCTCCGATGATTTTCTCTTGCTAAATATTCAAACTTGCTCCGATGATTTTCTCTTGCTAAATATTCAAACTAAAATCGAAATTAGGTTAGAGTAATGAAACTAGGAAAAGTCATTCATAAAAATTGGGTCCTTAGCGAAAACCACTAAGCAGAATGTTATAAAATCTACAATAAATGTGCAAATAAGAGTCGTAATTTCAGCGAACTCAATCAAGTCTATAAATGAAAGGATTTCCCAGTATAAATCAAAGGATTTCGTAGTTTCATCCTACTTCATAATAGTTCTAAATCTATCACAAATATAAATCAGTATCATTATGATTCATCAAGGCAGTAAAACGTTGTAAATTTTAGAATCTAATTATTTGGTTTTTTATTGTATATCTTAAAAATTGAGTAAATTAGAGCCAAAAAGGTCTTTTTTGCTATAAATGAATTGGGCAAATTCAAATATATATTTGGAATTGGTTTGAAAATTCTTATTATAAATTAAAATTCGCCGTCCATAGTTGGTGTCTATTCACCTATTTAGATTTTAGAATCCAGGGCCGACACATAAGCGTCTTGTCACTGCAGCCATCCAATAGGCTTATTCACCTATTATCTTGGGCAAGTTAATCATCAATGTCATTAAATCAATAAGAGATAAATTAATTTATATAATCGTCGGTCCCATGCCAAAACCGCGAATGTGCGTTTTTTATGAAATTGAGTTTTTAATGCCAGAAATTGTAAAATTTCAAAATCTACAATATGCAAAAACTACAAATGTGCAATTCGTCGTAGTTTTTTTAATATTAGAAAATTTCTATATCGCTTGTGTTAAAATTTCTATATCGCTTATATAAGAATTTCACAAATCGGCAAAAATTAAAACGCGATTTGCTCGAAACTGTAATTTTGCACATTCGCGGTTTTGGCATGGAACCGACGATATATAAGCCAATTTAATTTATGAATTAGAAATTCACAGTTAAAATAAATCTAATCTAATCAATAAAAACTAGAAATTACAATTTTTATTATTATTATTATTGTTAAAATTCCAAATGAAATTATGCGGTGCAAAAAATAAAAAAATATGATCAAAATAAACAATTTGTCTAGCCAATTTGTTATCTCAATTTTTTGCCGGAAATTTTCAAAATTTAACCATTAAAAATATTTTGTGTGTGTGTAATCATTTTGTCAAATAATTTAATTAATATTTCATTTAGTTTTCTTGAATTTTTCCATTATAAATAAATTTGTTATATTAATAGAATTTTTGTATATATTTTTAAATTTAGTTAATTTATTTCAACAAAATTTTTTCATATTTTTTAATTTTTACCATTATATTCTTTCACTTAACCATTGAATTTATTTATTAATAATATTTTCTATGAATTTTTTTATATTTGATAAAATTTAAATCGATATGAAAATTTTAGAGATACTTTAATTATTACCAAAATTATTATTATTGTTAGTTTCTGTGCACTGAAAATTTTATCAATTCGATTAAATTTTATCAATTCGAGTTCGATCGACAATTTTTGTTTTAAATAAATTCATAATTCAATTTTTTCTAATTTTATTTTGTTGGATAATTTGATTTTATGATTACCTAAAAAATTTTATTTAAATTATAATATTGATCTTTTTGAATGTAGCTTGAGATGCATTAATATCAACACAAAATATAATATGAATATTTAATTTCTGTTCAAATACAAATAATAATAATAAATTTTTCTTAATCTCAGTGTTTAACAAACTTTGGCCCGCAAATAGATTTTGTACATTGAGCCTTAGGAAATTTCTAATTTTGTGAAAAGTATTTAGTGTAACATTTTCCAACTTGATATAAGTAGGATTTAGAAATATTGCACAAATGAAGAAATATTACAAAAAATGAAGAAATATTACAAAAATGTAGACAAATTTTAAAAAAAATTGCAAAAATTTGTAAAAAAATTGCAAAAATTTTGAAAAATAAACAAAAATATATTGAAAAAATTATTAATAATCACTGTAGTTATCTGCAATAGTATTTGCACAAATGTAGAAATATTACAAAAATAGTGTCAATTAAACAATTTCAACATAATTCCAAGTAAATTACAAAAAAAAATTTAAATATTTGATTGAAAAAATAAATAAATTCAACAAAAAAAATTATAGACTCGTCTGTTATTTATCTACCATAGACTTTTAAATCTTGGCCAGACTTAAATTATAATTAATTTAATGTATAATAATAATAATAATAATAATAATAATTATCGGCCCTTAAACCAAAATCGGTTCGCAGTAAAAATTGTTATAAAACCCTTAAAAATTTATCACAAAAATAAATTATAGTATTTTCTAATTTATTATTCAAAACAATTTAAATTAAATATTACACTATAAAAAAAAAATACGATAAACAAACCCCGGGTTTGTCAAAAGCACATTTCCTCAAAATCGCCACATGTAGAACTATGAGCTATTGTAAAACAATGAGAATTCCTATATGTGCATATTGTGCAGTTTTAGTAGTATTTTCAATGTACTATACATAGGAAAGATAAAAAATGATATGGTAAATATAGGTAAAAAATGTATCCCTGTTGGATTTTATTAATTTTTTTTCCTTCCAAGTTTATTATTCCAACAAAATACATATATATAAAATTATCATTTAAGTTTTCCCTAATTTTGCTTTTAATTGAACATATAATGTGATATGAAATAATATTCAATATTCCCTTTATAAAGCTCCTAAAAATATGCAAAATGTTCGTTTTTTGCAAAATTTTACATGATTAAGAATTTTGATTAATTATAAGTGTGAGGCAAATGACTATAATTTATTAATTAATGCACTTTAAACAAATATGAATTTTGAAACTTTTCCCAATATTTGTTTTTAAAAATATTGTGCAGTTATAATTTTACAAGTAAATTAAAAATGTAATTTTTTGATTTTCGAAGGGCCACAACGGAAAGGGGAGAAGAAATACGGATACAATTTCTTCAGAGACTCTAGTTATTTTTTAGATATCTCTTTGGTGCATAAATTTCAGCCTTTTATAATAAGCAGTTTGGGAAATACAGGGTGTTAAAAAAACTAAAAAAAGTTGTATGAAGATAACGGTATTTTTATACATCAAATAATTAAATTTTAAAAAATTTGTTTATTGCACAAAAAAGATAAAAGATTTTCCTATCTTATGGCTTTTACAGACCTCAAAAATTTTTATTGGTTTAAAAGTTATTAGATGTTCAATATGGGTAATTTTCGAACTTGGAGGGGGAATAACTCAGAGGGGAAAAGAGATAGAAGAAAATTTTGTTTTACTGGACCTATTATTTTATTACTATCTATCTATGATCAAAATTTTAATACTCTATCTTAATAGATGTAGAAGTTTGTGTAAACGGACGGACGGACAGACGGACAGACGGACAGACGGACAGACGGACAGACGGACAGACAGAGTGAAACTAATATACACATTTCTTCCAATTTGGTTGGAAATGTGCTAAAAATTGATTGTTTACTATTTTATTGACAGAACGTGTCACTTTCAATAAATATTTGAATATTAATTTGTAATATCGGAAAATCTATATACAATATTACAATAAGCTTATTTTTCTGTTAGTTTGAAAAATTTTTTTTTTTTTTTTGTTAAGTTAAAATAAATATTTAAAATTATATTATCTTGGCACAAGTTTTCTTTAAATTTCCCTATAGTATATACTTAATACCGAAAATGTCATTGACTTGAGAGGCCTGGACAACCTAAAACAATAAGCGAGCCAATTTTTAAAAAAATATCAAAAATGAAGGAGCCGCAATTTTTTTTAAATAAATAAAAAATGTACCTATATATAAGAAAATCAATATATCATTTTAAAATATTAAAAGAAAAATACCAAATTATTAAATTATTTTAATAAAATTTACAAAGGAAAATTGTTAACGAATTTCCACAGAAAATCTTTAAATTTCTATTAGTAAAATGTCTATTTTATACCCGGGACACACCAAAATTGAAAACCAAAGTTTTCGCGAAAACTAGATCTAAAAACTTTTGTAGTGACACACCAAAAATGGAGCGAGATTTCGTTTTCGAATGTCAAATTATGGAAATTATTTATTTAAACAACTCTACGTAAAAACCAAAATAATTAAAAATAGTAATTATTTGTTTTTAATGTCAAATTTTGATTTAATTATATTAAAAATTATTTAATAAAATTTAATTTTTCTTCTTTTTTTAAAAAAAATTTCGATTTTTTTTTTGATTTTTCACCAAAAAGGCTACTTTTGTATGGAAACTTAGCTATGCCTACTTCAAAAATACATATCTTCTATTTTGTCATAGATGGCGCTAAAATATATTTTCGTGAAAACCTTACAAATTTGTAGGTTTCGTGATTTCAATTTATTCCTGAAAACTGTACTAAAACCTTATGAATTTCCATTTTTGAACTTTGAAAACACGAAAACTGAGTTTTCGATCCGGTGTGTCCCGGGTATTATAAGAAAAGGACATAGTCGTCAAATGAAAACATTTAATTCTGACATTAAATTTATATTTTTATGTTTTTGACAAAATTTTACATAAATATATGTCTTAATTTCTATGCAAAATTAAACTATTGTCAGATAATAAAATTTCAATAAATTATACGTAATGTAAATATTAATTTTTATTAAATTATTTTAATAAAATGAAATAATTTGTTTTACCGAGATAAAAATATTGATAGTGACAACAAAATACCAACGATTTTTTCAAAAAATATTTTATATATCCGTATAAGTAATTTAAATTTGCACCTAATAATCCAAATTATTGATTTTTTTGAATATTGAAAAATGATTTCCCGAGCCACAAAAATTTATGTTATGAGCCGCATGCGGCTCAAGAGCGGCGTTTGCCCAGTTCAAGTAAATTACTTATATATTAAGAAATTTTTTATTGCACGATCCTTTTTTCACATAATTTATAATATAAATTTAAATAAATTATTCATTTTTTTTTTAATATATATTTATACAGAAATAAATTGTTTCATTACTAATTAAAATATGTGAGTAAATAAAGGAAATAAGAAAATCCTAACCTAAATTTACAAAATGTTATTTTAATTACTACATTACACGTAATTTTATTGATACTTTTCGTTATGTGTGCGGTTCTCTTATATTCCATGAAAAATCATTTTAAATGAATCAAAATAGTATTTTTTTTTTGTTATTTAATTTTGAATTATTAGCTACTTAAAATCCGTTTAATTTTTTTTTGTAATTAAAGTTTGATGTTGGTATATACAAAAAAAAAATAAAAACCGAAAACGTTAAAATGCGATAAATCTCGCACAGTAACATTAAAATATATTTTCTATCATATTTTTTTATATTAGTATTTTGTTGTAGGCCTATTAAATGGAGTGCAATAACCTGAAAATATTCATCAAAAAAAATTATACTTAAATATTTTTGTAAATAAATATTTTCCCAGAATTTTGTTTTTTTTTTGTTTTTGTTTTTTTGTAATAATAATTTCTATTTAGTTTCCGAAGGAAAAAAAATAGAGCTTTCAATAATTAGAATCTAAAAAATTATTAAGGGTAAATGATTAACCCTCTAATACCTAAATCCGCCTCTAGGCGGGTTTGTTATTTTATACCTGTAGAAGGTGAGCGTTGCATAAAATTGAGTTTTTGACATCGGATTTGTGTTTCTTACAAGAATATTACTTTAACTTGTTTTTACCATCTCGAAAAAAAATTGTGGCATTAGAGGGGATTCGACTATTGATTCAATTCGAATTTGACAATTTTGTTATGATTGAAGTATCTGAAATTGGTTCGTAATTGAATAAGAGAATGAAATCTGATCATACAGCAGAGTACATACTCGCTTTTTTATGATTTTTAATTCTAGAATATTTGAAGAAGGTGGTGTAAAAATTCATAGGAACAAATTGAAATTTATACAAAATTCAATCATAGTCACTGATCGTGAATCGTACGTACGGCAAGTAAAGATGCGAATATCGAGGAGAGTTCAATTATAGAACTGACAGTAAGAGTACTGATAACGAAGTTCTAACATAAAATTAATTCTTTCTTTGTAACAAAATCTTGCAGCAGTAATATTTTTAAGAGAAATGAAATAATATAACGAAAAAGAGTTCATTCTGATCGTAGACTATAGCACAATATAAAAAATGCTCAAATTGAACGATTTCGGCATGGCAAACGATGCTCAAAATGTACGATTTCGGCATGGCAAAAAATGCTCCAAATGACCTATTTCGTCATGGAAAAAAATGCTCAAAATGATCGATTTCGGAATGGCAAAAAATGATCAAAATGAAATAGTACTGCAAATGATATATTTAGAGATGGAGATATAATAACTAGATCAAATAATTTGATGCTATTAAATAAGGTAAATAATAGGTTAAGAAGATCAGTGATTAGTATAGACTGGCACAATATCATCTTCGATCGTTCCTCTAACACTCTATATATAAATCAATCATACTTTAATTATTAATAAATATCATAATTTTATTTCAAAAATATCGCGTTAAATAACATTTTAGTTAACTTTCAAGTAATTTGAATGATATAATCCCTCTGGTGGAAAAACTACAAATCTACTCACATAGAATTCTAAATTTTTGTCTTCGAGTCACTATCACACATTAATAATATATTTATACAATAATTATTTTCGATTAAATAATTTCCTTTACATTATTAATAAATCGATAAACTCTAACACGGTTTACCCAAAAAAAAAATTTTCTTCTATTATTATATAAAAATAACAATAGGGAAGCTTTACGCACAATTATAATTGATTTGTCACATACTGCGAAATAATTTTAGTATAAACAAAAATTAATAATAAATAATATTTTAATATACGGCTTTTTAGACATTTCTCCCTTCCAGCCCACCCAAAAACGTTACTTCTATACATCAAAACTTTCTAATAATATTATTAGAATATTTTCAATTTTATTTTGATTTGGCCAACAAAAATTTTTTACTATATACAAAAATATGTTTATGTATATGTAAAAAATTTATGCTAAACATATGTTCTTAAAAATGTTTGTAAAGCTTTTTGTTTTCATGATGTTTGTGTATAGATTTTTGTCATAGAATTAATATTTTGAGTTAGAGTGTTTTTTATTTTTGAGTCATTTTGCTGGTATAGGTCAAAATTTCTTTTTTCCTTTAGTTTGAGCTTTTCTTTTAGTTATTTACTTTTTCGTTTTTTGATCTATTTGAGCTTTTCAAGTAAAAGATTCATTTTTTCTTCGACCGTTAACAAAAAAAAGCATAATTTTTTTTTCTTCTCCATTATTATTACATAAGTTTAAAAAAAAATGCCGAAATTAAATATTAAATGTAGCTATGTATAAAAATTGTATCTTGGTATATAATATTAAGCTTTGGGTCAATGACATTTCTATAGACATAACTGAATAAATATATATATATATATATATATATACGTGGCTATGTATAGATCATTATTTTTATATATATATTTTTTTTTATTATATTTTTGCGTTATTTCAATTTTTCTTTGTTATAATGTTTGATGAATTGCGATAACATAAAATTTATGTTTATATTGTTTGGTTTTTTTTTTTTGTTGTTGTAAAGAATCAATATAATTATTATTTTTACAAACCTAAATATATATATAAGTTTTGGCCGAAAACTTAAATGAGATTAAAATGAGTATATATATTATATAAATTAAATTATTATTTTGGTGTTTTAAATATAATAAAATTAATAATTTTATTATTATTATTATTATTTTTTGGTATATTTGCAAAATATTTTGATAACAATATATATATTATTGTAAATAATTATCGTATATTGACCTTTTTAGAAATTTTTTTTGAGGTGTTATAAAGTTTAATCTTGAAAAATTTTATAATACTTATTTTCTTTTATAATACTTATGATAATATTTGAAGTATATATATTTGACATGATCTAATAATATAAGGTCTGCTTGATAGTTTTATCAATGAAATATGTGACGTCATTGGCAAGAAATTTTATATGAAATTAATGGTGTGTGTTTCTTACTTGTGCTCAGATCGATCTAATAAATCTGGAAATGTTTCCTATTTTGACTCAGATCAATCAATTTGAGAATCCCAGACATGCCTGCCAAGATTTGTATATTCTTCCCGGCAAACATTGTAGCATTTTTTATCTGAAAAATTTCACTGTTTCTTATTTTATATAAGTCAGATTAATTTGATTTCAGATTTGAAAGAATCTCTAGTTGATCTACAGATTTAAATGAGAAACACACCAACTAAAATATCCTTAAAACTTTTACAAAGCAAATCTAGGTAATTGAGAAGAAAATGGCGAGTGTCAAATTATATCTGAATAATTTCCTATAGATTTGACATTTTATGAATATAAATTGTGAAAAATTGTGAATATATCAATATGGTTTTTTGGGGAGGTAATGATCCTGTTCTGCATCTATTAATTATATAATTTTAAATACTATTCAGGTCAAATTGGCCTTTTAACATAATTCAAATTGGTATATCTTACCAAATTAGAGCTAAACCTTTGGAAAGCGGGCGAATTTCATTTGCAAAAAATGTTGAATTCGAATTAGGAAAAAGATGAATTTGATTTGAGAAAAATGAATTGGAATATTAAACGTAACCAAGATAAAATGTATTTTATGTGGCAGAAGTTTATAGAGAGAATGAAACTTCTAGATACTACATACTTTCCGATTTTATTGACATCTGCTCTTTTTTATTGACACTTGTTTCTATTTCTAACAAAATTGGAAAGAAATATCAATAAAATCAGAAAACGCTGTATAGTAATTTCAGCATTTGTCGTGGACTCGCACAAACAATATATCTTTTTGCTCTAATCGTTGTCATATCAATCATATCGATCATATTTCAGATTAGATTCTAACAAAAATTGAGATCAATTTCAGAGTAATTACTAATACAATCAAATGATCTTTCAGTTCAAAGTTATAATGTTTTAAAGAATAAAATGCTTCAGCAAAACTTTTTTCGCTGCTTCCGCATTTCAATTTCGAATATGAACTGATTTTGTAAAGCTTAAACCAAAATAAAATACAATTCACAGAGAAAATATATAGTAAATAAAAATCAAGTAAAGCTTAACAGATCGCTATAAAAATTCTAACGACAAATTGAATTTGATCGCTAAAATTTTTTATAGTGATCTTTTAAGCTTTGTTAAAGCCTCTAAACTTTTGGTTAGTGAAATATCATATCTTTTTTGACTATTCGCAAATAGTTCATTTTTTACTACGCAATATTCTTTAATATGATAAGGTCATTAGACAATTTCTATTTTCCCATATTTACAATCCAAATATATACATAAATTAATAACAACAAAAATTCTGGTAATAAAATTTCGCAAAAAATTTCAATTAATTTTTTTTTTGCGGATATGGCGCTTCAAATAATTTTATGATCTAATCCAGGACTTTGATCAGTAAACTTTATTCATCTAATAAAAATTTTTGTGTTTATGATAATTTCAATAAAAAAAAAAAAAAACTTCGATTTCATCTTTACCATATTTTTGTGCTTATTACAAATTTTCTGTTCCAAAAAAAAAAACTTTTATTATTATTATTAATGAGAAACGATCATACACTATACTCTGTGAATTGACACAAGTTCGACAACCCCCGAAAAAATGTACATATATATAAAAACCAGAAATACATAAAAAATATTTCATTAATCGAAAATATATAAGCAAATAATACAATTTCGAAATTATATATTTTTTTTTGTATACTATACAAATTCTGATGTTCATTTTTATGAAATATGGTTCAAAAAGTCAACGTCCTATAGTCGCGAGCGGTAGCTATAATAATAATAATATAACAGCTATAATACGAGAATTGTGCAAAACAGAAGAAATGATGAAAAAAAAAAAAAAAAAAAAAAAACAGAAAAGAAATTATTATAACTGAATAATGTTATAAAATTGTTGCTTGTTGAATAAAATGAAGAATAATAATAATTTTAAGTATTTTTTTTTTTAGAACATATATATATAAAACATGAAAAATGTAAACAAATATATAGCAGATATTATAGCTATACGTAGAAAATGTAAACAATTTGTTCTCGGGTGTGACTGAACTTAATTGCATCATCGCGCGCAGTTCTCTCTTCGAAAATAAAACAGTTCAAATAAAAAATAAAAAATGTTGTGTATAGTATTTGTATAAATAATAAAGTGGCGCGCGAAATTATATATTTTTCATAAATACTTAGTTAATTTCAATTTCAATTTAGATTCAAATATTTTTATGATTAATAGATTAATTTTTTATAAAAAAACCTATTTAAAAATATTTACTATCAATGAAAGCTTTTTTTTTTTCTTAGGTAATAAGAATATTTTTGCTAGCTATAGCACTGTGACGGATGTTGTTACCTCTAAAAAAAATACTTAGAGGACCACAAAAAGCATTATTTGTACGACATAAAATTCAAAGATTTAATTTAAGAAATATTATATCGTCGTGTGAGAAGCGAATTGTCGTAACTGCAAAAATGAAGTTCCGAGATAAATGAATATTAAGTTTTTGAATTTTTTTCTGAGGTCTTTAAATGCATTTATCTCAATAAATAATGTTATGACTCCAATAAATTAACACTCTATTACACAGATGGGTTCTTTAGCCATGTAAAACAGTAATTACTTTGGTCTCAAATAGAATTAGAGGATTGTTATAGTTTAATTTAGTGATGCACCACAAATTTTACGATAATTTAATTTTTTATTTAGATCTATGGAAAAATCTCAGAATGTTGTAAATGCAACTTACCACAAATTTAAATCATACGAATTATCACTATTTGTTTCAGAATTATAAACCACAAAATGTAGTATAGTTAACATACAATAATTAGAACAACTTATTTGTATTGTAATTTATTTTTATATTATTGTCGTATGACAAAGATACAACAATTTGAATATAACATAATTGGAATTTTATAGTAAAAATTTGTTCTTAAAGTATATATACAACATTTTGCAATTTATAGAATGAACTACGTATACAACATTTCGCAAATAATTAATTTAGGTAAATACAATTTACAACAATTTAGAATTTCAATTAAATAGTAGCCAAGATATTCTCGGATCGAATCCGTCTGAACACAGGGCGATAAATACTTTAATTTTCTATCTTCCTGTATCAATACTCTCAAATTGACGTATCTAACGCTTACGACATTTCGCTTCTCACACGACGATATATACTGTAGAATTTTTTAAGAATTTGTTATTCATTATAATAAATGATCTGGCACAACGCCTATATTTTTAAAGTATGTAATATACTTTTTGCATGTTTTAGAGATAACAGGTCGATGACTTACACACTGCTGAAATCATTTTCGATAAGAAAAAAAAAATATAAATGAATTATCGTTCACCGTCATTATTATGCAATTCAATTAAATTGTGTGTACATATATATGACAGGGATTAATTGTTAAAAAAATGTGTAATATTGTATTGTGAATGAAAAAATTTGTATATGTGTAAATGGAATGAGGCATTATCGATATTTATAAATGATTTGTATAGATTTCTTATGTAAGTCGGTAATAATAATAAATTGATAATAAATTTATGAATATTTAACACTAGATGGCAGTACTGTAAACCTTTTATATCATCAAGATTGTTGTGAATTTGGAAACCAATTGGAAGAGATGAAGATAATTCAAATAATCAGTGAACTATTAGTTCTTCACAATGGATCCATTAATTCTACAGCAACGCTGATTTCAAAAAAGATTTTTCTATCACCTTTAGCTTTTGGAAAATATCCTTGAATGACACACTATGAAAGAAGTTTATTTTGAGAAGTGAGGAACATGATATAGCCGTAATTTTGTGGCTTTCACCCAAGAATAGCAATAAGTCAGCAGTAAGCAAAATTAATGATCTAAATCAATTGGAAATGGATGTATAAATAGAAAGATCCAAACGCAGTCAGGCCAACATAGTGTCATTACACTATTTATAGTCTTCAATTGACAACAAAGACCTCTGTGAGAATTTAACTGAGGAAGAGAAAACGTAGAAAATATGAAAGGATCGGCAACTCCATTAAAAAAAAACAGATATTATAAAAAAGGATATAGACAGAATACGCATGGATGAAGAAGATGCGGGCGAATACATGTAGATGAATAATATTCCGGGAACTGAGAAAATTCAATCTTCAAAAGGCGATCAAATACATGGAGAAGCCCAATACTCCGGGCAGATAGCGATATCCCTAGTAGAAGTCCAACGAAAAAGACAGATTTTATACATAATTCCCAATATTAATAGTAAAATTTATTCTGATGTGCTATGTAAACCGACACTCCCACAGATTTTAAATGTCTAAAGAATTTACAGAATTAATTTAAATTGCGAAATTCATATATTTTTTTTTTACAAATTCAATCATATTTGCGAAATATATTTCTGTACAGAAATTTTTATCATTTTTAGAAGATCAATGACTCTTTTCTGATCCGACTATCGACAATAACACCAAAATAAAAATATTTTACATTTCAAATATAAATTATTTTTTTTTAGAAGAAAAGTCACGTTTAAAAGTTACTGTAATTAAATGATGCATAATTATTTTTAATTTTATAACTCATTTAAAATTCAAAAATAAAGTAAAAAATTTTTAAAAATTATTTTTAAACCAAATTGTACACACTTAAGTGAAATTGTTTTAATACATTCTCCTATTTAATCTTACCTCGTATCGAATTAGCAGTCTTTTTCTCATGTTCAATAGCATTTAAAATATCAATTGAACTTTGTATTTGGGGTGGTGGTGTTGTACTATCAACAGAATCAGATAATCCCATTGAACTCATACTACGTGGTATACCAATGCTATTACGGCCATTATTATTACCACAAACAACATTACCATTATTATTATTATTATTATTTGTGCTATAAGTTGAACCAATTAAAATTGGACTAAAAGCAGAAGATGATTGTTGTTGTGATGAAGAATGATGATGCTGTTGCGGATGATGTTGAACAGAATTATGACGTGTATGATCTGTACTATTATTATTTTGTTGATGTACATTATTAGGATGATGATGTTGTGGTTGTTGAATTTGTGATTGATGATGTTGTACATTAACCGAATCAATTGTACTTCTTGATATTGTTGTATCAATTGGTAATCTTAATGGACTTGTTATTGGTGATGTTATTGAATTACTATTATTATTATTATTATTTGTTGTGGCTGATGTTGTTGTTGATGCTGATGGTGATGCGGCAACAACTGTTGTACCTAATTGTATATCACATAAACGTAATCCTTTAAAATATAATTGATTATTACGATTATTATTATTATTATTATTATTTGTTTGTTGTATATGTTGTTGTATAGCTGATGATGTTGATGTTATACGATTACAATCCGATAAACGATTAGTATATTGTTGCTGTTGTTGTTGCTGCTGATTTGATGGATGATGTGGATGATGATGATGGTTCTGATGATGACGTACATTTGTTGAATTATTATTTGTATCAAATAATGAACGTATTGTAGCAGAATTTTGTTGATGTGTTGAATGATCAATTATTAAATTATTATGATTCTTTTTACTATTATTATTATTATTATCATTAGTTGATGTTATTAATGTCATTGTACGATTTTGATTTAAATGATTGTTATTATGCTGATTTGTATGTAAATTTGTTTGATGATGATTATGATTATTATTAAATACATTTGTATTATTTACATTTTGCTGATCATTTGATACATTTTGTGATTGATGACAATTTTGATATTCCATATTACAATTATTATTATTTGGTGTAGAATCATCATTACGGCCACCACCAGCTGTTGGTTCTATTTTAATACAATTCATTACACCATTATTAAGACAATTTAAATTATTATTATTATTATTATTTGACCAATTTGGTGTAATTAAAAATTCTTGAAAATTACTTGTATTAGCCATTTTCAAAATATTGAAACATGTTAAAAAAAACACTAAATTTATTATTTTCACTATTTTTTTGGGTTTTTTTTTTTTTATTTCTTCGTTTTATTTCGATTAAATTTGTTTTTTGTTTTTTTTTGTTGATATTTTTCGTTTTTTTGGTAAATTTAAATTTTCTTCAAAATTTTAATAGTTCTTAATGAAATTTTCCAATTTATCAAAATCATTTAATAATTTTAATTTATTAATGTTTTATAATTTCTAATTTACTAAAATTATATAGAAATTTTTTAGTATTAAAAACTATTTTAAAATCCTTGACTACTCCATAAATTTTTGGCAAACCAAATTCTTTTAGGAAAAATATAAATAAATATAATTAATTCTATAAAAAAAAGTAAGTATCTAATTACTCATAAAATATATAACATAATTTTATTTTTATGTAAATTGTTTAATTGACAGAATAAAAAATTATTATTATTTTTTTGTTGAACCAGCCAACCTAACCACCTCCCCCCCCCCCCCCCCATTTGTGGAATATTTATATAGTTACATTTCGTTTTTAGTGAAAGTTATATTTTAGCTAAATTGACAGAAATAAAATCTTAATTATTATAGATCTAAGCAAAAAAAAAAAACAAAAAAAAAATATATATAAATTATGTTGGTGTTGGTCAGGTCAAGAAACGCGATAATATTTCCATAATTTGTGTCGCCTTTTTTTTTTTTGCTTTAATTCTTGACGAATTTATTTTAATAAAATTTATTTCATGCAAAAAGTATGTAAAATTAATGTAAATCGAATTTTATAAATCATTTTATTATACATAAAATTAATAGAATTTCAAAAATTTTGACAAATTTTTTGTTGGGGTAGTTTTAGGGAAGAAATGAGGCAAAGTAGAACTTAAATGCATTATAGTTAAGTATAAATATTTTGAAATTTAGCTAAACTAAACCTAATTTTGTTTAGACAATTTGAGGGTTTAAACAATTTTATGAAAAAATCAGGGTATTTGCCATTTTAATGAACATTTTTTCTACTAATAAATTCCTCATAATTTCGAAATAATATTAATATATATATTCATTTTTTTTTTTTTATTAATATTTTGACTAAGCATAAATAAATTTGTGTCATAAATTTCGTAATTTTAAAAATATAATTACAAATTAATCAAATAATTTTTTTGAAGGCAACTGAAAAATTAACAAAAAAAAAAATGGAATATCGAAAAATAGAAGTATAAGTTGATTTTTTTTACAATGATTTATTGAACCTAATGTGAATAAAATTCAAAATGTTTGTGGAAACACTGAATTTTTTATATGTGAAATTTTGTATATTGAGGGTGGTTAGTGACCTGTAATAGACGCGCAATCAGTTTAATAAAGTAAAATATAAAAATTTGATACATTAAAATACACTATACTGAATCAATTAGACAGAGAGAATCAGTAGTGCATTTTAATTATCAAATTTAAATTAGACAGAGAGAGAGAGAGACAGAGGCACTATCAACCAGATTTGATTATATTGAACTTCTTTGTTGAGGTTTTTTCCTCAGACTTTCACTCGATTTTCCTAATTAAGTAATTAGGTTTGACCGAAAATTGAAGCCGGGACATCTCACTTATTAGATTAGTATATGTAATCAATTGATGCTAATTTAGAATAATATCGGTTGACTTATTTGAATTGAAATTTTAAAAAATTTCGACAACTCTATCTGAGATGGTTATTAGGCTATGATATAATTTTGAATATAAAATTGTGAATTTAATGGAAAAATTTCAAAACAATTATAGAATATTATATAATCACATAAATCATGAATTCCGTTCGGAACGGAGAAATGTTCGATTTTAGCTCCGACGGAGACTTCCTAATTCTAAATTCCGTTCGAAATATTATTCATTTTCGAATCCGTTTCGTTCGTATATTTGTATTTTAAATTACGATCGAAATATCAAGTTCATACAAAAAAATTCCGAAAAAAAATAGTTGCGGAAATTGAAATTAAAGTCAACTTTTAATAGAAAAAATTGGCTTAAAATGTTTCCTCTTAAATGTATAAAATTTTCTAAGTTTTCTTCATCAATAAGTTCCAACAAAAACCCAACCATATTCATTTTAAACATTTTTCAATACACAAATTCAGAAATTAATACTTTTAAAATAATTTTCATCAAGTCTGTATGAAAAAAAATGAAAAAAAGTATTTTAAAAATATTTAATTTTTGAATTTGAAGTAAATCAGCTGATTTCGAAAATCCGAAAAATGGGTTTGCTATGGCAATAATTTTATACGATTCCGAGGTATTTCATAATTACATTTTTTATTCCGTCGGAGTGGAAATCTCCGACGGAATATCTTCCGAACGGAATTCATGATTTATGTGAATATTAATTTTACTATAATTTAATAAATGATTCTAATTTTTGTAAATATTTTAATTTAATTAATATTTTTAACAGTTTGTCTACAAAATTTCTCTACATTACTACCGAAATTTTATCTATATGAGTTTAACTTTTTGAATAATTTCAATAAATAATTATAATAAATATCGATGACCGAGGGAAAAAAACCTTATATTCTTGTAATATGAACCTCTACTACAAAACCATACTATGACTAATTAAAAAATATTATTTTGCAAAATTTTGGAAATTTTCGTGCTAAAATACAATTAATTGATTAATTAATATACCTATCATAAATTTCTATATGGACATTTAATACTATATAAGTTTGTGGACGGACATTAATGTAAAAAAACCAAAATTTATCAATAATTTTTCTTTACTTTCTTTTGCGACGAAGTCCCGCCTTTGGCTTTTATGTTAGCAACGATCCTCTTGGGTTAGGTATATAGCTAACTAGCTCCACTCTTGCTGTAACACATTTTTAAACATTTTTAACTGTTTCTTTCGATGTAATAGAGTACTCCTGGATCCTATGCATCAGAATACCTCATAGAACATGTATCTATGCGGTATGCTGAAGCTTAGGATCAAGGAGTACTCAATTACATCGAAAGAAATACTTAAAAATGTGTTACAGCAAGTGTGGTGTGCTATTTCTTCCGAAGAGTACCGCGAGCTAATTAGCTCTATTCCTAAGAGGATCACTGCTGTCATAAAAGCCAAAAGTGGCCCAACCAAATATTAATTATTTATTTATCACATTTGCTTACTTTGATTTCATTTAAAATTTTGCTTTTTTAAGATATTAAGAATTTTATAGGGTGCCTAATACTTTTGGCCAAGGCTGTATATGCTAAATTTCGCAAAATAATAATAATAATATTAAAATTGTTTATATTACATTTTGTAACGAAATTATTTCTTTTAATTAAAATTTTCTAAAAGGAAATCACTTTTTTTTTCTTTAATTTAGTTATTTTTTTTTTTTAGATAATTATCTTTTTTTGTGTCTTTCTATTAAAAAAAAACGGAGGGGGGGGGGGACATAAATTTTATTAAAATTATTATAATTTAAAGACAAAAAATCAACAACAACAAAAATCTATATATGACATTTTTCTCTAATCTAATGTTCTAATTCAGCGTTTGTGGACTTCTGGTTGGATGGCTAGGTCAATATAGCTTTGGTAGGCCAGTTTATTCAGTTTTGAAAATTATAATGGTGTGCTGAACGTGAACAGCCAATGATACAAGTTCTTGTCAACTTGTCATACATTTTTTTAGGTAATTTCTGAAAAAAATCGAAAGATTTTTGTATTTCCAAATAAATTTCGGTATAGGAAAATTCTATATGGCCCCAAAAGACTGTACTAGGATTCGAAAATACGAAGAAGATATAATAAACTTTTAACTTCTTACTAAAAGAACAGTAGTCATAAAATATAGTTTTAAGGTAAAAATTGTCATTGTGAGATGATCAGCTTGGCCAATTTAGCAGGAACTCGGCTTAATTTAGCAGAATTTTTTATGTTTCAGCCGAAATAAAAATTGAATTCGGCCAGCCAAATTTTTAGAAGAATTTTTGATAATCTAGCATAATTTTTAGCCGAATCGACCAAACGTACGTAATTGCTTGCTGGGAGATGATATGTTGACGTTTCTATTGTCATTCTGAACAAAATATTTTGACATTTCGCATATATGATATGAAGGAAATTAAAATTGTCGATGAAAGCATACAGTAGCTGAGTTTTTTTATTCCTATACTGACCTACTCGACATAAAATGAATAAAAAAACGATGTAGAGCAAAGGGAAAATATGATTTATGTAGAATTGATTGAAAAAATATTATTCTAATCCACTGGAGTTTAAATATTATTTATATACAAAAAAAAACTGCAAACAAATTTTTTGGCCCACATAATAAAATAAGTGATAAACCACTGATCTATTTTTTTGTTTTTTTTTTCTAGGAATGTTTCATTAAAAACTAAATAAAAATATATTATATTTTTCAACATTAGGGAATGGGGGATGTTTTTATTTGATTGTCTCTATTATAATATTATTATTATTATTATTTTTTCTTTTCAATTTTGCTGTCATTCAACTCACCCTACTTACTCATCATTCATCAACCACCACCACTTACCCCCTTTTTTGTACAATGTGTAGTACATATTCCGTATGACAAAATATACCAAAAGCTAAAGCTACCTCTACAAAACATGAAATTACATTATATTTTTTTTTTCTAGTATTTTTCTATGTTGGGTTTTTCTTTTCAAGAGAGGAGAATAGAACATAAAATAAATATATGCGCGGGAGAAAAGCATAGAAAAATTATTTTTTTTTTTTTTTTAAATAGTTTTAACAGCGAAAGAGAAAGATTTTTTTTTTATAGTAATATAAAAATATCTACGAAATTGTAAATATATAAAAAAAAAAGTGTCAATGAACTTTTTTATATATTATTATTTATTTATTTTTTGCTACTGATTCTCTACTCTCAAATTTTTTTTTATATATATAGTATAATTTTTTTTCTACCACCCCGCTTTTCACTTAATCCCCTATATAAATACTGTATTTCCAACTTTACGGAGGCCCTACACAAAAAAAAACTAACTAACTAGGAATTTTTAATTTCATTTAATTATTAAAACAATAATTAGAAAATTAATTTTTTTTTATATACTTTTTTCATAAAAATGTTAATGTTGTTTTTTTTAAATGAAAATGAATAATTTTCTTTTAAATATTTTCAAGTATAGCTAGTAAAAAATTCCAAAAGAAAATAGCTATATGCTTGCCACACGTGTATAAAACTTTAAAAACTTTTAATATTATAAATTAAATTTTATGCACAACAATTAACTTTTTTTTTAAAATATCACTTTTTGCAAAAAAAAAACAAAAAATATTATTTTTTGGTATAAATTTTTTTTTTGTGTTCAAATTTTTTTTTGGTTGAAATTTTTTTTTGTTGAAATTTTTTTTCATAATTTCATATTTTTTTCAAAATATCTATAATTTTTTGAAATTTCATAATATTTTTTTTTTAAACTAATCAAATTTTCATAAATTTCCAAAAAAATTTTTCAATTTTATATTTTTTTAAGAAAATTTTCATATTTTTTTTAACAAAAAATTTGCCTTAAAAAATTTTTTTTTGTTAAAATTTTGAACTAATAAATTTTTTTTTTTTTTTTGAATATTATTTAAAAAAAAAAAAAAAAAATTGGTCACAAATTTTTGCACATTTAATATTTTATATGAAATTTTTAATATTTTTAATATTAAGGTATATATATATAAATATTATTAAAAAGGACACTTTTTGGTAGTATATGTATATAAATTGAAAATTAAATTATTTAAAAAATTTTTTGTATAAAAAATTTTTAATTTTTTTTTTTTAAATTGTAAAAATTTGATTATAAATCTTTTTTTAATAAATAAGAAATTTTAAGAATTTTTTTTTTGTGTGTTAATCCTTTTTTTTTGTAAATTTTTTTTCAATTTTATTTTTAAAAACTATTTTTTAATTTATGAAACGAATTTTTATCGGCACTAATGAAATTTTTTATAAATTCTATTTTTTTTTACACCCTCTTCAAAAGAAAACATATTTTCCCATTTCTAGTGAGGGAATTTTGTTTTTTGTTTTTTTTGTTAAATTGATGAAGGAGGTTGTAAATTTTTGTCCTTAAGTCCCAGGACTCAATTTTAATAATTTCTTTTTTTTTTTTTTGTTAATGTTTCTCCGTTTTCGTTTTATATTTAGCAAATTAGCTTTTTTTTTTTTAATGTAATTTTCTTCAACGATTTATTGTCACGCTAACGAAATTTTTTGTTTTTGTAGAAATAACCGAAACGTAATACATTAACCGAAGAAAACTTTTCTGTATAATTTTTACGTATCCAAGAATTTCTTTATAATAAAATTTTTCTTTTTCAAAAAAAAAAAAAATAAAAAAATTAAACACGATAAAAAATCATTTTTTTTTTTTTTTTATTTTCCAAAAAAGAAAAATTCAATAAACTAAAAAAAAAAAAAAACGAAAAAGAAGAAAATTCTGAAAGAAAAATCGAAAAAAAAATTTTTATATTAATTTTTTTTTTTATATACACTTTTTTTTTTGTTTTGTTTCTATGCGATCACGATTTTTTTTTTTTTAATTTGGTTTCATAGAAAATCATAATAAAATTTTTTTTACATAATTTTATGCTAACTACAAAAATGAAAGAAACTTTAATTAACATAAAAATTTTTACACAACAAAAAAAAAAAATGAAAGAATTTATTAATTAATTTAAAAAAATAAAAAACCAAAAAAAAACATTAAAAAAAAAATAACAAACTGCATCGAAGAAAATGTGAACGAACGACCGAATAAGAGGCTAGCTAGTATAGAACTTGCGGATCAGACTTTTTTTTTATTGAAATTCTCAGCATATAGTTTTTGTTGTTGTTGTTGTTGGTTGTGTAGCGTTTTTTTTTTTTTTTGTGGTGGTAGTGTATACGTAAATTTAACAAAAACAACATTATATAAATATACCATGCCGCATATCAAATACATAGACAAAAGCATAAAAGATACAAAGATTTTTTTTTTTGTATAGATTCATTTTATGTTTTCACTATACTAAAACTAAGCGCCGCACTTCATAATTCTTTTTTTTTTTATATATGTGAAAGAAGAAAAAAAAATGATGATGATATTTTTTTTTTGTATATTTTTGGGGTCCGTGCCCTATGCTTTTGTTGTATATATATACAAACAAACATACACAATGAAAAAAATATTGAAAAATACACCAATACACCGATAAAAATTGGGTAGAATTAAAAGTTTTTGTGTTTATTATATTTTTGGTGGTAGCTTTTAAAGAATAAAATAAATTCTATGGTAAATAATGGATAGCGAAAATTTTATGCTAAAGAAGAGACTCAGTCACTCAGTTAGAGATGGTGGTGAGAGTATATTGTATTAAGAGAGAAAGTTTTCATTTTACACTAACACATACACATTTAATGGTATGGTATTATATGTAGAAAACCCTTTTTGGGGAGTACTTTCAAAAAGGTAAAGAGATACCCCATTTCGCTATACATCGATAGTAGGAAAAAGAGCCAAAAAAATATATTCTTATTCTTTAATGGTGTGTTTGACTGTTGGTAAATGGGATTTTTGGTGTTACAGATTATAGGAATTTTTATTAAATTTGACTTTATTTTAATTCCGTATTTTATAATTCACCAAAAAACTATTATATTTCCTTCATGTCTCGTTCAGTTTCCTAGAAATACAAACACTTAGTATGATATCTTAATTGACTATAAGATGCTAAAATCTAATACTACTTTCTGGTAATTATGAAATATTTTAGTATCGTTTTAGCCTCTACATGCTATTCTACCTGCAAACTAGTTTATACACTGATTAGAATTTATTGTAGAAATCGTATACTAATATATTTAAATTGGTAAATCCCATTTACCCAGTATGAGTACATAAACCATGTTATTGATTTCCAATCAAGCCAGATTATCTCAATCCTCAGATCCAATCATTATCCCGATATTACGGATCTAATTTGCCGGCTTCCCATCTGGGGATAAGGCCGTAACGCAACAAATGAATGTAACAAATATTAGTAATAAATGGATGTAACAAATGAATGTTACAAACGAATGTAACAAATGAATGTAACAAATGAATGTAACAAAAATATATTAAATTACAAATCGTCAGATAACATTAATAAATTTATTATTTATTATCAATTTTTATGTTTTTAATTATTTTTTGTAACATATTCAAAAAAAAAAAAAAAAAATTCAGCCAATATTATGTAAATTTCCTATACTAAAAATAATCTATAAATTTATTAAATACCATATGGCTGGCTTATGCGACAAGATGGTATTATAAAAGAAAGAAAAAAAACTAAAGGGACTTTTCATAATATACAAATGAAAAATAAAAGCTTTTTACTCAAAATTTCTGTTACAATTCCATACACAAAAAGCATAATTCTTTTACCTATACATACAACAATTTTTATGTATAGATACATAGATACCTTTTCACAGTAGAAAAGAAAAGATAGAATATTATGAAAAATATTCAGAATTGAATGAAAAATAATATAAATATTTTTGTGTATGTTGTCGATGTTGTCGTCGTCGTCGTCGTCAACATATCTGTGGCAACAAATTAAAATAGCTTATGTCGACATAAGCGAATTTCTAGTTTTAGTCAATTTACGGGTCCACACTCTTTTCGCTTTTTTTTGCTGTAATCCCCGTTACAAACTAGCAACCACAAAAAAAGTTATGAGGGTCATGACTAACATCTTAAGTCAATTTGTGCCCACAAGCATTTGCAAAAGTAGCTTATGTTCCAAATTTCCTTATATTGAACAAAACGATAATTTTGAAATAAACAAACTAGCTTATGTCAAAACAAATTTGTGCAATTAGGTCCTATTTGATTTCTTTTTTTCATTTTATAAAAAAACTTATGTTAAGTTAAGCTTGTTCATTGAAATACAATATAAAAAATTATGTGTATTAAGTTGACATAAGATATTATATTGAAATATTAAAATCTTTTTTAAATGACTCCAAGAAATTTTGCAAAAAATCTTATCTGTACTTAAGTTTATTTATCAAACTATAATTTCGTGATAACGGAACCTTATATCAACATAAGCCAGTTTTGTTATGTGCATCGTCAGTCGAAAGTTTGAACTTAAGCGATTTAGTTGCAATTACAGTGTAAAATTATAAAGTGAAAAATAAAAACAAAGTTCCTAATAATAAACAAATTTTGTAATTAGTTAACCAACTTAAGCCGTATTTAAACAAAATTAAGGTAATTTGAAATTTTAACACTATGAATAATAGTAATTTGCAATAATATAATAAAATTTTAAGTTAATATAGATCACAATATGCAAAGAGCACGAAAAATGGTGAGTATGGCTCAAAACAAAAACAAAATTTTAGATAAGGACCAACAACAAAAATTAAATGAACAACTTTTCCCAGTGAAAAGTACAATAACTGATGGTAACAATAAGCTTAACATCAAAAGAAAAAAATATTATTCAGATTTTTTTTTTAATTTTATAGATCAACCAAAAATTTTTCCTGCAACTTCGGAAACAGAAAATGAAATGGAAATAACTTTCGATAATGTATTAAATGCTTGTAATTTTATTGAAGAGGATACATATACTTTTATTTTTGGTGATGGTGATGATTCAGTCCAAGATCCAGACTTCGTTCCTTCCAATTCTGATGAGAATAGCAACTATTCGGAAAATACAAGACAAACAGGAAAACAGTTAGAAGAAAGTCTATTATTTGCTGAACCCAACAGTTCTGAGCACATTACTAAAGAAAATACAGAAACTAGTAAATCGAGAAAAGAAAAAAGAAACACTGGAAAAAGGTATGTAACTAAAAATGGAAAAACTGTTAATGAAAAAATGGTTAAGAAATTAGAATCGTGTCGTAAAAATTGCAAGAACAAAATATCATTTTATGATCAACAGTCGATTTTTGACCAATATTGGGCACTTGGTTCATATGAAAGGAGACTATCTTTTGCTTGTGGTTTGATAATTATAGAGGATAAAAAATTCGAAAGAAAAGATAAAAGTACAACAAATCCACGGAAAAGGTTTCATACCAATAAATATTTTTTGGAACTTCATGGCCGAAGATTATCTGTATGCCAAAAATGTTTTAGGTACACACTCTGTGAAGGTGAACAATTTATTAAAACAGTTGTTAGAAAAAAAATCGAATCACCGGGATCTGTAATTGAAGGTGATAAACGAGGACGTCACGAGGGTCCTAAGAAAATTTCAGAGGAAAAAGAAATAGAAATTATTAGTTTTATTAACAGTTTCCCCGCATACGAATCCCATTACACGAGAAGAGATACTTCTAAAAAATATTTACCAAGTGACTTATCGATTGCGGAAATTTACAGATTATACTGCGATAAATTCGTTTCTTCTGTGTCGCTTACTAAATTTTCAAATATTTTTAAAACGTTGAATTTAAAATTTAAAAAGCCCAAGTTGGACACATGTCACAAATGTGAAGTATTTAAAATGAAAATTGACATTGGAAGTGAGGAAGAAAAAATTGTTTTAAAACAACAGCAAACAGAACATCAAGATAAAGCTACATTGGCATATCAAACTAAAGCTAAAGATAAAGAAAAAGCATCTCTAGATTCATTGGTTAAAGTTTTTACTTTTGATCTGCAACAATGTTTGCCAACACCCTTTCTGCGTTCATCAGTATCTTTTTACAAAAGACCTCTTTGGACATTTAATCTCACTATCCATGATTGTGTAACCAATCAACCAATATGTTATATGTGGCATGAGGCTATGGCCAACCGAGGAGGAAACGATATTTCATCGTGCGTTTTTCATCATCTTCAAACTTTACCTGTTACAACTAAACATGCTATTTTTTATAGTGATTCCTGCGCCGGACAAAACAAAAATTCATTCATGGCTACGATGTTTGAAACATTTATGCAGATGGAAACTAATATTGATATAATTGATCACAAATTTATGGAACCTGGTCATACGCATATAGAATGTGATAGCGATCACGCTTTGATTGAAAAGAAAAAGAAAAAAACATTTACAAAAATTCACCATCCTCGTGACTGGTATCAATTTATTCGTACGGTAGGCGTTAAAACGGAATTCATCGTTCACGAGATGAAAACTGACGAATTTTTGAATTTCGCATCTTTAGCTAAGGAGAAATTTATGTGGCGTAAGACTGATGATGATGGAAATAATTTTATTTGGCAAAGTGTTAAATGGTTGAGATATACCAAAAATTTTGGATCAGTTATGTACAGAAATTCGCTGGATGAAAGTGAGCCTTTTAAAACTCTCAATATAAAACGCCGTGGATTTAATACAGTTCATAAAACTGACTTAAAGAACTGCTACTCTGGTCCTTTGAAAATTAATAATAAGAAAAAATGTGATTTGTTGGAAATGCTTCCTCTTATTGATGAATGCTACCACAGCTTTTATCAAAATTTGAACTCAGAAGATATGCCAGATTTTCATCCCGACTTAACGGAAGCTGACGACGAATAAATTCAAGAATTTTCATTTTTTTATAATGTTTTATAATGAAATAATAATAATTATAGTTATAATAATAATTTTTAAGTTTTTTACAGTCTGAATTGTTAGTTTTTATTTTAAAATTATTATAACTTGTTACATTATTATTATGAAATTAAAATTAAAAAATAAATATAAAATAACTTATGTTGTATATTTCATTATTTTTCAATTTGCAAAAATAACTTAAGTTAATTTAATATATGAAAAATTCTTAATACCAATTCAAAATAATATCTTATGTAACTTAAGAATTCATATGCACGCAAAACGAATTATTCAAAACAACTTAGGTTGAAAAAACGTAATTTCTCAGCATTCCGTACAATATTTTTTTACCAAAAAAAATCCAGATGATCTATATTTAATATTGTAAAATATGAAACTAGAATTCTTGTTTTATTTTCAAAAGTAAGAATTTTAAAGAAAATCGTCTCTCCTGAAAATTTGTAAATTGTGACATAAGCTACTTTAATTTGTTGCCACAGATATAATAACGTACGATATCATGTTCCTTTAGGTCGTATTCGGGGTTTTTGTTTCAGTTCTCTTTGGGTTTGTTGTTTATTTGATTATATATATATTTTTTTTTGTTGTTGATTGTTGTAAGATACTTTGGGGGGGATGGTGTGGGATAGAACGGATTGGGCTTGCCGGTCGTTGAGGCCATTGGCACATATTTTCAATATTTTTTTTTTTTTTTTTATTCATTATTGTTGTGTCGTTGTATATAACAAAAAAAAAAGTAAATAAATTGATATTATGTAGTGTGTATAACTGTATATAAAAAAAAAAAACAGAATATAGGAGTATGTATATTTTTTTTTTTTCGTATATAGACAAGAACTTTTTATGTAAAAGAAAGTTTTATATTTAGGGAAATATTATTTTTAAGATGACGTAGGTTGTAAATAAGAAAAATAGGCAAAATATTTTACTATGTGCACATGCATACAGAAAATAAAGAGAAAATTTTTAGAATATATGTATGTTGTAGAAAATTATACTGTTGTTAACTATTATTGGTAAACTTAGCGTAAATTTTTGTCTTAGAAAATATAAATATGGTAAAATTGCGTGTTTATTGTAAGTACATTTAATATATTTGAATTTGAATAAATACGCTTCGTTTTGTTGTAATGTACATATTTATAGTTTATGTTTTCTTAATGATTTTTTCATACATTATACATAGGTAAGTATGTATGTACAATTTCATTAGATGAATTTCTAGAGAGGATATTGACAACGAAATGTAGAAAATATAATTTTGTTGCAAATTATTGTTGGTTTCTTTAACCAGTTAAGCGAGTAATTTATTTTCAAAAGTGTATTTTTTGGTGCGTAATTAAAATCGCCGATCACGTATCACGTATACACACGAAATGGCTGATCGGCGATATACCACGCTATTGGTGGCAGTACTGGAAGAAAAAAATTATAGGAGCACTTTCCTGGATGCGGCCCCCACTTCGAGCTAAAGACGATTTGCTAGTGGGACCTCTAAAAAAAAGTAATATCATGTTTGGGTCCGTAACTTTTCAACTGGTCCATGGAAAAAATTAGTTTTGGGTTTGTTGGATAGGTAATAGACAGGCCTTTAACACAAGCTATAAAGAGTTTTCGTATCTTCAGGGGTTTGGAACCTACATGCCCCGAAATGTGATTTTTAATTTTTTTTTTTTTAAATTTTGCTCTAAAAACCGATTTTCTGGAAAAAATTTACACTAACAAATAATTTTTTTTTCTCTATAAAAATGCGCACTAATATCTTCTTTGAAATAAAAAAAAATTACTAAAATATCTTCACCCTAACTCTCAAAATATCGTTTTTATAGAAGCACGTCGACATGACGTATATATACGTCAAACGCGCTTAACTGGTTAAATGCTTGAAATTAAATAGCAAAAATTTATGAAATTTATGAAGATAACGCTAACAAGAAAATAAAATATACATCGTTAAATTATTCGATTTTAAGTGTTATAACAATTAGAGTTATACAAATTATATTCTGGTATAACATAAAAAAGCATTAAAATCGTTTCTTATATAATTTCATTTTTTTTTTGTATATAATTTGATTTGTATTTGACAGATATTCTTAATGTATGTATGTTGTCTATAAGATATTTAACGAAGTTAGAGAGTCGATGAAAAGCTTAAAAATAATATATTGTAGAATCCTGACCAGACATTCCTATATGAATGTTTTACTGCATTTATAAGTAGTTTGTCAACTATTTAATTAAAAGCATATTTCATTTGGCATTTATTCAATTGTCTATTTGGTAATTTTGATTATTTTATTTAGTGTTCTTAGTACTGTCAATTTTAGGACATTTTTGTAATTGTATACAAAACCAAAGTGTCACCAAATTTAAATGAAATAAAAGATTGGCTTAATTGTATATATACTTCTGCAAATGAAGATTTATTTAATTAGTTTAGTAGGTAACTGGTATATTGTACATTGTACTGCATATTTCGTATTTTTATTCCATTAATTTTTAGTATCATCTCTTTGTCTTGTGATCATACTTTTCTTCGACTAACTAAATTTACTAACAGAAATTTAATTTCTATATGAAAAATTACTTAGAAAATGAAATGATGTAATTAAATGTTCCTATATGCATATTATAAAAATAGCATAGCATATAAATACGCATAAAAGATTTTAATTTATTCAATTACATTATCTATAAAACAGTATCATTAAAATTATGTATATAAGTATTTCAAATATAGCTACACAAAATAATTATAATTAAAAAAAAAATGAAATATATACCAACATAAAAAGCTCTTGTAGAAATTATGTTTATTATACATAATATATTTTATATTAAAAATCTGTCTAGTCGTTTGAAAAGCCTTCTGGGTCTGAAGTTTTATAAACTATACATATTTTCAATAATGATAAATTTAAGGCTCAACCATAATTATATATGCTATTTTATGCAAACTATATGCATAGTATAATTATATTTTAATGGTATCTTCAAATCATAATGATCATGTACGACTTTACTATTGCATTCTGTTTTTTTCTTATGATTTTGATTATCAAATTTTCCATACAAAATGACAATCAGTTTCGTAATTCCATACACAAAATTGGGACAAATATTAAAGTAAATGTATTTTTGATTTATACACACAAAATTTAAATAATGTTATACCCGGGACACGCCGGACCGAAGACTCAGTTTTCGTGTTTTCAAAGATCAACAATGGAAATTCATAAGGTCAAAAATGGAAATTCATGAAAACACGAAACCTACAAATTTGTAAGGTTTTCACGAAAATATATTTTAGCGCCATCTATGAAAAAATAGAAGATACGTATTTTTGAAGTTGGCATAGCTAAGTTTCCATACGAAAGTAGCCATTTTTGTGAAAAATCCAAAAAAATCGAAAATTTTAAAAAAAAAGAAGAAAAATTAAACTTTATTAAATAATTTTTAATATAATTAAATCAAAATTTGACATTAAAAACAAATAATTACTATTTTTAATTATTTTGGTTTTTACGTAGAGTTGTTTAAATAAATAATTTTCATAATTTGACATTCGAAAACGAAATCTCGCCCCATTTCTGGTGTGTCACTATAAACGTTTTCAGGTCTAGTTTTCGCGAAAACTTTGGTTTTCAATTTTGGTGTGTCTAGGGGTATTAATTTGTCAAAATAAACAAGTTTTCGTATACCAATATTTTGGTTAGAGAATAATGTAATGACATACTTAGTATTATAAAAAGGAGTAGTTAGTAAGTTAGCATAGTGGCCGTAGCCTCGCATAGACCATTAAGATCCTTAGCGCTACCATAAATGCCGGAGTGAATTACAGGTCCCTGGTTTCAACGACCTGGGTACCCGTATGGATATTTGAGGAAAGGTTGAATGTGTCCGTAATTTTAGCGAGTTTCAGGAGTTTGCTGATACCGCATCTTGAAACTTCCTTGAGATCTAAGAAGAATGCCAGCCCAAGGCATGACAATCTCCTTTTAGCGAGTGCAGGACATTAGCAAAGAAGGTGCTCGAGAGTTAAAAAGGATTAATATCAATGTATTTTGTTTAATTTTTGAAACATTGCACAAGCTTTGCATGTGATTGCCCATTATATGGTTGAGCCTTTATTTATTTTCTGATAAAAAATTTTTCTTGTTAGAATAATAGTTTTATTTCTTTCGTATAATATTATTTATTATCCTATATAGAAATTTATATTAAAATTTTTAATTTCTCCGTAATTTCAAGATGAATATTTTGCAATATAAAAAATTGTAACCCATCCTCCTATCCTCTACCAGTCAACTGTCATTCATTTTTCTAACAAATTTTTTTTTGTTCCAAATCAATTTTTTTTTTTTTTTGAATATTATTAAATTGGAAGCTGATGCTAAAAATTATTATTTACAGTGTATACCAAGTAGCAAATATAAATATTATAAAACAGTGTACACATAGTTCATCAAATTTCATTATATATTATTTATCTGAAAATAAATATAAAATTTTTACTTGGGCCAGTAAAATCAGCTGTTTCTTTTATAGTATTAAAATGATTTTTATATGTTGATAGCTAATAGGCTGGGTCGTTGTTCTTTCCTGGTTTATATTATGTACATATAAAAAAATAATTTGATGTATTTTAGTAAAGTAAATAAAGTATATAATAAACCACAACAATATATAAATATATAAATGATATAATGAACTTTTTATCTTCATTTCACATATTTTTTTTTACAATTAGTCAAGTAACAAAAAAAAAGTAAAATTGATGACGCTTTTTATATAATTTCCGTTTATATATTTACTACAATTTTTGGTAGAGTTTATCGAATTCAAAAATACTTTGACCTATGAAGAAATTATTTTGCTATCATAATTGATTGATAGTATATAATTTTTTTATCTTTATATTAAAACATTGATTTTATAATAAAATAAGGTACAATAACTATTAATAAGATTAAATTATATCGGAAAAGATTATCTGAAAATTTTTGTATAATTAATTTAATATTTTTATGTTAAATTTTATGTAATTTATTAATAATAATTATAATTAATTAATAATTATACTATAAAATTAGAAATTTATAAAGATTTTATTTATACTAAAAAAACTAAAATTTACAATAAATATGAAAAATATTTTAAAGAAAAATTACAAAAATTGGGCAAAATTTTGAAATAAGTTCTGTGGAAAATTGTAAAAATTTTAAAAATTCTAGAAATTTTTCAAATCAAATTTTTTTAGAAAATTATTATAAAAATATTAATGAAGCTAAGTTAAGTAAAATACTAAAATTATAATAAAATATTAATATTTTCCTACCAAATCTAATAAACGTTTAGCTGTAGGAGGTCTAAAAATTAGCAATAATTTGGGGAAAAATTGGGATAAATTTTGTAGTAATTTTCTCTTTGGAAAATATTATAAAATTTTTTAATGAAAATAAATTACTTTCTAACCTTTAATTACAAAATTTCATTTAGACCTCTCCCTAAACACCGGCGTATGGCGTATAGCGTATATACGTCGATACGCTGATACGCTGATACGCCAGCGTATCCCGAAATAAAACGTCACATTTATATACATTAAAATTTTTTTGATCGATGTTTCTTTTTGTTAAATTTCAAAAATCAAATTAAAAATTTTTATATGCCCGTCAAAATTGCAAATTCGAATTGTCGGCATTCGTACGCCGCGTATTTCGGGAGCTCTCATACTGTATGTGCATGAAATGGTTTTGACAGACGCTGTACGCCGTACGCCGGTGTTTAGGGAGGGCTCTTAGAATTTTAGTTAATTAATTTTGTTTAGTAAGTAAATTTTCAGTCAGTTCAGTAAATTTTTCAGTATATATAAATTGAAGAACATAGATAAAAAAAATTCAACTTTATAACAATAAATTTTGATAAATTTTTATTCCAAATTTAATTTAATTGAATTACTGTAATTAATTAATTTAGTATAATGTAACATTTGTAAATTAATTATATACTAAAGATTAATTACTTTTCCAAATATTCCAAATCCAAATATTATAAGGAAAAATAGCAAGAAATTAACAGTGTGTGGGTATTAAATGAAACAGTTTGAATATGAACCCATATGTCAAAAATCATTCATCTACTCTACACCAAAACTTTATTGTGGGCCTATGACAAATTTATTTCCTTATTTAAAAAAAAAAACATAAAAATCATCATTTTATTTTTACATTAAAGCAATATTTGCACACAAAAATAGCAAAAACTTCAAAGTAAAAGGGAAAATCTTGTATACTTAAATTCTAATCTAAATCTTTATTAGCATAGAATTTTTGTCGGCGCGACTTTTATACCTTCACAAAAATCTTTTTATATATGCATACATAAATAATAATTTATTTATAGACTAACAAAGCTTAAGTACAATGCTCTCCAATGTGAGCTTTTTTTTTAAAAAGTTTATTCAAATAAAAAAAATATAAATAAATATTTTTAATAATATTTTAGAGACGATTATTTTATTTTTACTGTTTTGGGAGAATTTTTTGGTACTATAGTAGAAAGCTTTTTTAGATTTTTATTATGAGGAGGAATCCCTCATTTTTGATTGCGCGAAATTGTTTAAAAAAGAAATAGTATACTATATAATAATATTCATAATAAAGAGTTGAAAGAACTCTCATAAATAATATTGTTGTGGAAAAAACTAACGATTTCATTATAAATTTTATTTGAATTTAGTTGATGGAATTTTTTTGATTTTATGCTAAAAATAACAAAAAAAATTTATTTGTCTATTATGTCAAAAATGTCGAAGTCAAAATAAGCTTATAAATTCATTTCGAAATTTATTTCAATTTAGTCTAATATTGAAGAGTGTGCAATTTTAAATCTATATACTAAATTTAGGAGCTTAATATTAGCTTTGCTGCCAAAAATTATCTAAGGTTCAAAAGGAAATTTGATTTTTTATTCTTTCATCTTTTATACAATTTGAACGAGGATCAATGTTACATTTGCCGCGTTCAGCAGAGTCTAGTGCATCCTAGCGTTCGAACATTTTTTCTAGTGAACGGTTATTTTTCGAGCGCTCGAGCTCGAGCGTCCAAGTTTTATCTAGCAGAAAAAATTTATGCTAGATAGAGCAGCAATTTTTTTTATTTACAGGAATATTGAATAAAGTGGGGCTTTTAAGGGATATTTATCGAAAAATTATACTGAACGGCAATATAATTTTTACTGCTCTATCTAGTGCGGCTCTTTGCAGCGCTGGATGCGCTAGACTCTGCTAAACGCGGCAATTGATTCATTGTCTATGAATTTATTTTAAGAGATTCAATAAAAATGATACCTAATTGCTAGGAAGCTAAAAATCTTATAGTAAGACTTAGCTTACAGCTATACCTAATTGCTAGGAAGCTAAAAATCTTATAGTAAGACTTAGCTTACAGCTATAGTAAGACTTAGCTTACAGCTAAAATTTATATAATTAAAGGAGCTCGAAACTTATTTTGACTTCGAGATTATAATGGAACCTCTTTTTGTTAGAGATTTTTGTTAGAAATTTTTCTCTGGTTGATTTTCTTATTTAAGTAATTCTGATCGGGAATTGAAAGCAGAATACATCACAGTGGGGGACACCAGGACATAACAGAGGACATCACAGTGTAAGCCGCAGGAATTCAGACTTTTACTCTAAAATATACCATGATCTAAACTATAATTGACATAATTTCTAGTTTGTCCAAGAAATTTAATCACCAATTTAAGCAAATCAACAATTTAGAATGATTCGAAATTGTGTATAAATTATACTATTTAATTTGTTTTTTTTTTAGGATTTAATAAAATTTAATTTACAGATCAAAGATTGAAATTATTTGTTAAAAAATTTAATTTCAACATTGATCTATCCCCATATCTCGATTACAAAAATTTATACTTCAAATTGTTTGATATATACTTTAACCTAGCTAGAACCTAAAATGAATCCGAACTTTAAAATATTTACATTAGATAGACAAAAACACCTAAAGCAGTTATTCTAAATCTCAACTAAAAACATTTTTAGGGCTTTTTTTTAAAAAAAGCAGTTATTTCACATAGTTACTGTACACACAAGTTCATGATAGACCCACCAATAGAAAGCTTGATTTATTGAGAACCAGATGTAATTGATATAATTTAAAAATTCGGCCGGTAGACGGCGCTATTCACATTTTGCCAAAACATCTTTTTCCGAATAAAAATGTAATTTTATATAGTAAATGTGCACCAAAAATGATGTTTGACCACTCGTTGGAAAGGTATTTAAGAGTAGAATACGATGTCAGTAACCATATTTCAAATTTATAACGCTAGAGGCGCTGAATGGTAAAATATATAAAATGTTAATTTTTAAAATGTGATTTCCAATAGTCAATAAGCCCCTAAAATTAAGTTTAATGTCGCAACTGAAAGGTAGTAAGTAGTAGTATAAAATCACAGTTGATATAATTTTATTTTCTGCCACTAGAGGGTGCAACAATACTTAAAATATGCATTTACAGTAGATTATTTAAAAAAAGCCTATGATTATAAAACTACTGATCAGTAGTTCGGCTGCGCGGCATTTTTACATATAGTATACGACTATCATGTATAAATAATAATTACAAATTGTGACGAAATCGTTTTTATTTTTTTTATAAATCACTTTATAATTGTCTAACATCAAAAATAATTTAAAAGTTTTTTATTCAATTTTGCTTGAATATTTTTACATGATTATTTTTTTCAAAAAGCTTTAAATGTCATTACTCCAATGATTATTTCAGAAACAGAAAATTTTTATATACCATCAGCATAGCAGCTACATAATATATATATTTCCTTTTTTTTTGTTGATTCTGAATAAAATAAAAAAAAATACTTAATTGAAGATTGAGAGAAGGTTAATAACTTTGTATCAACTGCAAAAAAAAAAAAATAGGTGGAATTCTATCTGACCTGGGTTCATACTGTTTTTGTTAAAACTTGGGAGTAACATTTTGATTTTTGCTTATTTTATATATTAATTTATATTACATATTTGCATATTTTGTATATTTTCAATGATTTTTTTATTTGCATTTACAATTAGATTTTTGTGGTTTTTATAGATAATTGCAAAATCTTTTAATAACTTTTTTTAGGAATTTTTTTTTTTTTTTGTAATTTTTTAATGATTTTTGTGATGAGAAATATTGAAGAAGATTAAAATCATTTTAAATTAATAGTTAAATTTTTTGTTGGTTAAATTTTCTGACTAATAATTTCCTAATTCTTTTTTTATGAAAATTATACAATGCCAATTGAAATTTTGAGCTTCCTGCGGGCACTTGTATAATATCGCTTGATTTGATAATTTTGAAATATTTAATATTACAAGACTATTACTTAGAAAAAAATTGTGTAATTAATTTAAGAATTTAGGATAATAAAAATATTGTAATGTGGTTTCCGGAATGGATATCTTCATAAAGTTCTATAAATTTAACAAAAATAATGGTGAATGGACTTTATTGTTGCAAAATGGGAAAAATGGCCTTATGGCATCGTGAGCTATTTACATATATACGATAAGATTTATTTTCAATAAATTAAAATTTAAGATACTATGCAAACTGATTCTGCATTAAATTTAGAAATTACGATACATTTTCATATCGAAATTTATAGTAATTTTCTTATCCATAGTCACCTGAAATATTTATGCTGGAGTTACTCTAGCCGTTGACGCGTGTGCCGCAGGACGCGTTCGAATGTCAAATGACGCTAGTGACGCTACTGGTGACGCTTTGAGTAGATACTCTCAAGGCGTCAACGCGGCATGAATTTTGTTTAAAGTAATTTCATTTGGTAATTTTTATAGTAAAAAAATTGTAATCGATTGAACTTTTCTGCGGCAAGAGCGTCAGGCGCGTCAAACGCCCCACGATAACGGCGAGTTTATCAGCTTCTGTACATTTCCATACATTTGAACTTTTTTTTTGAGATTTCAAAACTTCTGCGTCAGACGCGTCAGCGTCATGAGCGGCGAGAGTAACTGAGGGGTTAGACTCTTAATCCTCTATCTATCATATATTTCTTCAAATGGACTAATTTCCACTAAAATTTTATTTACTATTTATAAAAATTAAGATTTTTTTTATAAATAATTTAGTTTCTTTAGCTCATATGCTAGAGTTAAGTATAAAGAATTATTTAGAAATTATAGTTTCCGGAAAGTTTACACAAGATTGTATACTATATAAATATAAGAATACTTGTATAACATTAACAATAATTATAATTTTATACAGTTAAATGTTAATTTGCATAAATTCAACAGCAACTAATAAATACTCATGTACATTCATGGAGCCCAAAGAGTAAAACATAAATAATAAAACTATATTATGTAAATGTAGAAAATTAAATGATGGAAAGAGATTACATGAGCATAATACATATAGTAAGAATATAAAATGATGATGTCGTGGTACACATGCAATTCATAATTTTGAAATAAAATAAAATAAAAAAATCTCCTTCAAAAAGGATAGAGAAACAAAACAAACAAAAAAAAAAAACGGAAGAAAATTTTTGTTTTACGAAAGTTAATTTATATATATGAATGTATAGTTTGACGGGGAAGGATATTATATAAGGACATTTCAAGTGGAATTTATGTACAAAAAAAAAGAATTTCCAGTGCATCGTCGTCCTTACTTACGCCATTTATTTATGTAATATAGTTTTTTGTTATTGCAAAAGTATTTACATTTTGCATATGCACATATACACATACATAAATGTTGTAAACTATATAATATTTTTTTTTATGTTGTCATGATGTCATCGACTTTTCACATAATAAAAAGTAATGTATACATACATTATCTATGTATTAGATTTTTATAGTTTTGGATTATGTAATATCAAAGATAAGTTGGGATATAAGATGGTTATGGTGTAACTTTGTTGATAGTTAAATAGTAAAAAGGATTGTTCAAAAGAATTATGATAGATTTTTCAGTAAATTTCAGTATTTTTATATATTAATTTAAATGTTATGCATATATTTTTATTATATCATTTTCAGAATAAATTAATTATTTTTCAAATTTAATTAGCGATTAGATTCAAAGTAAAATCGAGTAAATTTCAAATAATTTAGTTTGTGTTTAATTTAATTGAAATTATATTTAAAATATTTTAAAAATTCACTTTGATAAGCGACTAAAGTTCAGTATTGTGCTCGAGTGAAATGAAATTTTCATACAAATTTGACATCGTGAAATCAGAAATGAAAAATCTCGCTCCTGATTTCGGTCAAGTAGTACTGAGCTCGCGTGAAAAAATTGTGAAAAAATCGTAAAAAATAATGAATTTTGTGCTTATCAACAGATGACGCGCAAAAGTCTCCTGATTATTTTTCATGTGAAATAATGTTCAGAACATTATTTCACGATGAAATTTTGACATTTGCTAGTTTTTTTTTTGATTCCTTTGATCAAAAATTTGAATAGCTGACGTTGAAAGGTCAGTATATAAAATTACTGACCTTTCAACGGTCTTGAAATGTCAAAATATTAAAATGCCAAATTAACTTGTCAAATTTTATTTACAAAATATTTTTCACAACTTTTTCACGGCTATTTCACAGGAGAGTTTGTAAAGCTTTGGAGATCGCGTTAAAATTTCATTTCACTCGAGCACAATACTGAACTTAATTGATTATTTTTCAAATGATATAAATATAGTAAATTTAAGAAATTGTAAAAATTCGATTTTATGTATAGAGTACAAATTTATGATTATTGCAGCAAAATATTTAATTAACATAATAATATCATTAATATTGTACAGTACTGTAATCATTTCGATTCCCCATGAGAGAGACCTCCGGTCGGCGGTCCTTGTGATTACGAATCCAAGAAAAACTCACGGATACATCTATCTAGGCTTGTGTCATTGATATAGTTACATGCCACCTAAAGTTCGTATATAGCCGTTAGGTAATTTGTTACTTAAACTATCACAATATTTTCTATAGAAATTTCTAAGCAATATTCTCATATTTGATAGAAATTATGTCTGTATACTACCAAAACTTTATTTATAGAGTATATTAGCCTCCTCTCTTCATAAAAGAAAGTAGATTTATCGAACCAAACAAATTGAATTGAATTTTTCGGACATTCGAAAATACCACAATTGATTCATCGAGAATATAGGTAGTTGGATGTACATAAATTGTCAACCTCTAAACTTATCATCAAAGATTTACAATATTGCAATAAAAATAATTATTGGCAGTATAATTTTTAAATATTTTATTTTAAGCTCTAAAAATTTGTTAAAAACTTTTCTTATTATTGTATATAGTACTTTGGACTATCGATGTTATATTTAACTTTTAAATTAAATCTTAAAACTAATTTCCAATTAATTACTATGGCCATTAAATATATGGTCAATAAATTCAAATTAATATTGTCAAAATCCTCTATCGTAAAATATAGTATAAAAACAAGACAAATTATGATGTTTCAAAACAAATTACGCCACTAAATCATACAAAAAATTCAAAATGGAATATATGTAATATTTAAAATTATATAAATTAGTTATATCTCTAACTTGTAAAGTCATAAATAAATATTTAATTCATTATTTAAATATGTATATGTATTAATGCAATATAAAATATTATGATAGAAATTGCAAGATTTTTTATTTCTCACATTTTTAAATAATCATCAAAAATTTTCAATAAGAAAATTTCATATAATATTTATTACAACAAATCTTTTTTTGATTAAAATCTTTATTAATCAATAAAATATCAAAAAAATTTCAAAGTAAATTTTTCTTAAATCATTTTCTATACTATGATTTGTCTCTAAATTTATAATTAAATCGTTAAATTTTTGATTTTGTTAATCATAAATTATATAAAATTAACTAATAGAGTGAAAAAATAAGAAATATATTTATCTTATTATCATAATTATTAAACGATATTCAATTTTTGATGCATCAAATTTTTTTTTCGGTAAAGTTTTCAAAAAGTTTTTGAAATATTTTAAATTTGCTAACAAGTTTTTTGTTTAATGAAATTTTAAAGCATAATTTAATTTTCGTATTTATAAATTCATAAAAAAAAAAAAAGTGAGTTCAAAATTTGAGTTGAAGGACTCTGCGCACATTAAAAGAGTAGAAATAAATTATTAATAAAAAAAAAATATATCATAAAAATTACCAATTTTTTTTTCTTGTATCGATACAAAATTAATTATAATTAAGATAATGTGATTATAGTAATTTCGTAAAAAAAAAATTTTTTGGACCAATAGGAGAGAAATTGATTAAATTTTTGAAAATAGATTTTTTTTTGATTTTTCAATATCATTTTTTTTTTTATGTTGAAAATTACAAAATTGCATATATTTCATAAATATTTTCTATTATAATTTAAAAAATGTTTGTGTAATTTTTGGAGGTTTTTTGATTGTGATGAATCTTCGAAAGGACAAATGTTTGTGATATGACTTTTTGTGTGACTATGTTTTTTTTTTTTTTTACTTTCAAAAATTTCATTTATGTTAATGTCAATTTTTTTTTATATATTTTGAATTAATTAAATAAGAATGACACAACTTTTCAAAAGCTACCTAGTACTTTCACTTTAAAGTGGTATGCACATTTTGGGAGATTAATAAAATTATTAAGAAGATTTTTTTTTTAGTAATTTATGTAAATTTACTGATTTACAGACAATTTTATGCATTTTTCTACATTAGCAAAATTTTCACATATAAATATACCTTAACCTTTGATAGGTTACAAAATAAATTTGACTTTGTGATAGCTAAAAAAATTATGTTAATCAAGAATTTTTATAATAATATTATTCTATAATATCTATTGTTAGGTTTTTAGGTTAGGTTTAAGTAAAAGGACGACATAATAAGCGCCTAGTCACCGCATAGTCATCCAGCTTATTGTGACAATTCTATACTTTGGCAAAATTAGAAAATATAAATGCAAATACTACAATCTTAGTTACTTGTATTCTGACCAATGCTAACTTGTATCCTTGTATATAATATACTATTTTATATTGTAGCCATATAATATAACAATGAATATACACTAGGTACATGTCCGTAGGACATGCTTACTATATACCCTGCTAAACTATTCCAGTTTGAGTATTGTCAGTCTGATTTGTAGTAATATTAATAGTTAATTTTGTACCATAAAGTTACTGCTTGAAATGTTATTTGTAAAATTATTATAAATCATAAAACTATGATAAGTTAATTAAAATTTCGAAATTAGGATAATTTAAACGTGGACCCGGGTTAAAATTTAAAAATTTGATAACCTTTCTATTTATTTTTTCTGCTTGGACTTTAATGTTGAATTGTGCTGATAGAATATTATTTGGTACAGAAATTAAGTAAAATTAGACTATAGTACTATAATCATGATCATATTATAAAGGTGATATTATGTCACTCAAAATTATATTTTTGTTATCAGTTGTAGCCACTAGGGGCGTGATTGATAAGGGAAGCTTTATTCAATGTTTCTATATATTTTGTATGTTATTTTGATGTAGTATACGTAAAGATAGTATTGAGTATTGTCATACTCAACTCATACTTACTTTTATCAGTAATAGAAAAATACTGTATTTGGTGACTAAAAGCCACTGGGTATGTACTACGAGTATGTCATATAGACTCGTATACACTGTTTTACATTAAAGGTAATTAAAATACCTATATTTTGACACATTTTAAATTTATATTAATTAATATTTACATAGCTAGTTTAAATATAATTAAACATGAAAAAACATTAAATTGACATTGACAGATTGACATTGACAGATGTATAAACAAGAATCCTTGATTTAAGAAGCGTATTTGTGCTTCAATATCAGTGCCACAGTACTAGTCAGTCTGGAAATCCAAATAGGTTTCCAGACTTGTATATAAAACCATGACGACCATAATTAATTCTACCATAAAAGAAAGAGAGTATAATTAATCCAGGATATACAAGTGTTAGTAAGAATTATATACTGTCAATTATATGTAGTAAAGTACTACTTCTACTTAACCCTTTGGCCGCACATTTATTTGAATTTTTTTGCATTTATACCCGGGACACACCAAAATTGAAAACCAAAGTTTTCGCGAAAACTAGACCTGAAAACTTTTATAGTGACACACCAAAAATGGAGCGCGATTTCGTTTTCGAATGTCAAATTATGAAAATTATTTATTAAAACAACTCCACGTAAAAACCAAAAAAAATAAAAATAGTAATTATTTGTTTTTAATGTCAAATTTTGCTTTAATTATATTAAAAATTATTTAATAAAATTTAATTTTTCTTCTTTTTTTTAAAAAATTTTCGTGTTTTCAATGTATTCCTGAAAACTGTACTAAAACCTTATGAATATCCATTTTTGAACTTTGAAAACAGGAAAACTGAGTTTTCGGTCCGGTGTGTCCCGGGTATTAGAGCACATTTAATTATTTAGAAACTCATATACGAAAACTATATATTTTCGTATTCAAATACGAAACTCATTCGTATTACGAAAATTTTTTAGAGAATAGAGTAATTTGTAAGAGCATTATAGATTTTATGCAAGAATTCATTTATTTCATGATATTAGTAATGATATTGGGATAACTTTAATTAAATATTGTCTCAGTTTCAATGACGTACCAGAACGTCATATACGACTTTGCCCAAATTAATGCATGACGTTCTGATACGTGAAATGCGGTCAAAGGGTTAAGTACTTATAAATAGTAAATAGACTATTAATAATAGACAAGGGATTTGCTTGATTTCATTAAAATTCAAAATATACATAATTTAGATATTTTAAAATATTATTTAACTTTAATTATTTTTGAAAGTTTAACGAATATGATTTAAAAGTTTTCATTAAACTTATACTCGTAATATATAATATAATGATGATGACTATACAACATTATGCAAAAAACATAGAATTAATTATGTAAAACATATTTGTTTTTCCCCATTATGGTGATTTATGTTCAATTGTTTTACAAACTTTTTGCATATGATGACAATTCGTTTATACACTTTTTTTATAAACAATTTAATATTTGGGATAATTTTTAATGAAATTCGTGATTTACCATTTTGGCCAATTTTTTTTTTTTTTCTACTTCTTTATAATTTATCAAAAAATGAAAAATTAAATCACTTTTTTCAAATTATGGAACGACAGAGCAAAAATTGTTTGTGCGCGCGGTTGCTGTAATAAAATATCCAAATATCTTTTTCTTTTTTTTTTTTCATGCATATTCAATTAACTTGTCCAGTGGGGTAAAATTGCGAAAACTTTATTATTATTATTTTTTTTTTTTATTTTGTGGTAAAAAAAAAAAGCTAGTTAAGTTTTTTTTTTTTTTTTTTAAATTAATTTTGTTTGCGTGTTCGATGGCATACAAATAAATGCGTTCAGTAGTTAAGTTTTTTTTAGAATTTATAAAATCGTACTACATAAAAAAAAAACTTAAAAACAACTTTATGGTAATATAATTATAAGCTCGATTTCATTGAAAAGTTCATTGACTATAATAGAAACTTTAAATTTAAAATATATTAGAAGGAATAAAATTGATGGTACATGGAACGCAATTTTAATAATAAAGACCTCTCCCTAATACAGGATGTATACGGCGTATAGCGTCTGTCAAAATCGTTTTATTTTCTATGAGAGCACCCGAAATAAAACGTCAAAACTGTTTGTAGTACTTAATACGCCCGTAAAATTAGGAAATTCCAATTGTCGGCGTTCGTACGCCGCGTATTTCGGAAGCTCTCATACCAAATAAAACGATTTTGACAGACACTATACGCCGTATACGTCCTGTATTAGGTAGAGGTCTAAGTGTAAAGAACAAAACAAAAAATATTGTCCTCATATAGGTAAAGGTTTTTAAAATTTCATTTTTCCTTTAAATTTATTGAAATATTTTTTGAAAATTTGAATTTTTTTTAATTAAATTTTAGAAATTATCAGAAATTTAAAAAAAAAAACCATTTAAATATACTTACAAAAATTTCTAATTATAATTTACCATTTTCGTATATACATACTTTAATTTTGTGTTGAATATTTATATAAATTTACCTGAAATGAAAGAAAATTGAAAATAATTAGTAATTTAATTTTGAAAAGGTATTTAAAAATTTAAAATTTAAATTAATTATAATTAATTGATTTTTTTTTTTTCATCAATAATTCATCATGAATTTATATAATATGGAAAAATGGTTGAAAAATCTATGAAATTTCTAAATATTTATAATATATTTTTTGGTTTTGGTTAAAATTGGTAATAAAATAAAATTATCTCAGATTTATACCGAAACATAATAAAAAACAAAAAAAATTATTAATAATTATTACCGAATATTTTATTTTATTGAAATTTTATTTTACTTTTTTATTTTTTTATTGCATTGCGTAATATTTTTTTTTTTTTTTCATATATATAAATTTTTTTTTTCGCTGATGATGAGGCTTAAAGTTCGCGGTTATTAATTAAGGTGGAGTGGAATATTTGTATAGTTGGTAACATAAATTTATAGTATTTAAAATTAATAATTTTCAGCTGTTGTCATGGTCACTGACTATTGAAGTTGAAATCAGAATTTAGAAAAATTATAATTTATGAAATTAAATCAAATTTTTAAGTTGAGTTAGTGGCGACAATATAATTTCGTTAGTTAATGTAGAGATTCTGTGATATCTTAGATAAATGTACTATTATAATTCCAATTAAGAAGATTATCAAGGATCCTAGGTGATATGAAGGAAATTTTTAGAATGGAATCCGCAAGGAAATCAAAAAACATTTGGAAGAGAACTCTAGACAAATAAATCACAGAGTCCGGTACAATGTCGGGTAAAATCAAGGTGTTAGCAAGAAACCCAACGAGATGAGAATATTTTACGAATTTCTAATGATCAACAAGAAGGATTTACAGGACTTAAAATAGGAGTATGAGAGTCTTTAATCACAAATATTTGATATACTATTATTGTCTCTGACTAAAGTAAATCTCATAATTTGTGATGTAAATATTTCCCACAAGATGGCTTCAGTCTGTTAAATTAATTATTTATGTTGGACGTGGAATTGAAGATTTTTCATGTTTCATTTACTATTACTATATTTACTGGCACATGCAAATAAAGAATCATCATTCAATCTACTCCCAAAACTGACAATATGATAACATATTGGACTTTACCTCTAAAACCTATAAATTTCAAAAGAAAAAAATAACCACACTACACCCTAAAATGACAGTACAATATTATTGTATAAAAAAAAATCATTTAATGAATACGGTATAACATTATTATTGTTATTATTTTCATTATTATAAATATGATTTTTTTTTTATTGCCAGAGTGAAAGTACTTTATATGTTTCCTCCCTGCTGGATTATTGTAGAGTGTGGCCACGCATTCGCTAAAATTATATAATTTAAATTTAAATATAATTTTTGAGAATTGTTTTGGACGTATTTTTTTTTTGTTTGTTTGGATAGTTGTTATTAAATTATAAAAATTAAACTTATACGAGATCAGATTAACAAAAAAAAAAACAAATATTCAACACTCTTTAAAAGTTGTTTCGTTTTTTTTTTTGAAAATGACTTGGGAAAAATTAAGTGAAATAAAAACACAAAAAAATTTTCGTGGAGAACTTGAAAAACTTGAACAAACTATAAGAGAAAAAAAAACATTGAAACTGAAAGAAACTTAAAATTTAAGGTTAAGTTTTTTGGTTAAAAATCTTTTTAAAGCAAATCTGTTTGATTAATTTTGCGTAATTTATTCGTAATTAATTATATATTTGTTTTGATTAGTTTAAATGATATTAATTTCATTTAAATTTACTATTAATTTCATGTATGTAACATGACAATTTTTCGAAATATTTTTATAAATTTTTGAAGAAAATTATAAAATTATTAAAACTTTTGGTGAAATTTATAAATAATTTAATGATGATTGTGTGTGAGGAACTTTTCCTTATTGGAAATTCTAAATTTCTTTTATTAATTTTTGCAGAATTTTGCCTGAAAATGTAACCAAAAAATTGAAATATGTTGAAGACTGCGTATTTGCAAATTTATGAAATCTACTTGCAATTTAAATGATGATTCAGATAGCAAGTAAGTATAAAGTAAGTATTCTGTATAGTAAAATTGTATGAAAATATCTAAAGGATGATAATTGATACAAAAAAAATGCCTTTTAACTCTTTGGAGCATTAAGGGTTGAAAAATATCCCACCTTTTTGATAACCTGATATCGAATGTAGGATATTTTTTAACCCACCATAAAAAATTAATATAAGTTAAAATAAAATGGTTCAAGTCTTGTAAGAAGCTGCATCCTACATCAGATCTTAACATGCAGTTAAGTTTTTTGTTAATTTTAAAAATTAATGAATTTTAAAATTAATTAATGAAATTTTTTTGTTATAAATTTTATTTGCTGCTTGTGTCTTTTTATAACTCTAAATATTTGTGACCCAAAGGGTTAATTCATTTTTGGATTTTAATTCGTGTTGTTAATCCATTTATAATTTCAACATTTGCTGAAAATATCAAATCAAATTAATCTGTTTCGAAAATATATAAACAACATTATAGGAAAAGGACTAATTTAATTTTGGAAATATTGAACTAATTTGGTTTTTGGAAAAAGGCGACCTATATGAATTTGTAAAAAAAGACGAATTTCCCTAAAAAATTTCTCTATATATACAATCTTCCAAAAGAAGTGAAATTGACTTGAGTGATAATTATAAATTAAAGTTGCCACTTCAGACAGAACCAAAAAAAAAAATTACCGAAATTTATTTTTAAAACAAAAATTGTAATAAACACATTATAAATGTTTTTTTAAGCAAATATTCCAAAAAAAAAATGAAAAATATTATAATATTTTTTTTTTAACTTGTAGTTAGTAAAGAGAAAAATAATGAATTAATAAATCACACCCAAATTAATTACGATAACAATTTTCGAGCTCCTATCCGTACATAAAAAATAGCAACCAAAACACAAATTCTTAAGAAATTTGAAATATTTTTAAACTCTGCGAGCTGATGTATAGTTGCTTGTGTCTTAAGGGCATATTAACAAAAATTAAATCAAGTGAAGCCTTTTTAATATTTTTTTTTGGGGTCTTCAAAGTTTAATTACACATGAAAATTACCAAAAAAAATTTTGCACATTTTTCAAATGAAGAAAAATGAAATTAACTTCACACCCAAAATAAAACAAGATCAGATTCACCAGTGCGCAAGGTGCGGCGCAGTAAACAAAAAAATAAAACAACGCAGAAATGAGATTAAATTTGGTTTTATAATGGAAATAAGGATTTTTTAATTTAATTGGATTTTGTTGTGGTGCTGCGCGTAATCTAACTGATGGTATCCGTAAAAGTTATCCTTGTCACATTGTTTACTTGTCTTATTTTTATTTAACTGCACAACAGCAACGAAAAATGAAAATGAAAATAAGATCAATTAATTATTTAAGGTTGGGCGCATATATGATCTTTGCGTGCTTCGAAATATACTAAAAGTTGTCAAATTTTTGTGCGTTTTTAAATGATGATTATACATCAGAGTTCATCATTGTAATAAAAGTGAAAATAACTGGAAAATTATTGTTATGATGACATTATGTAAAATGGATCAGTAAAAATGAATCTGTAATAATAAAAAAAAAGGAGTAAGTACTCCTTCAATTCATATTTTTTTTTTTGTGGTGAAATTTAATGTCTTATGGATGGTAATTTAGTGATGCTTCTTATTATAGCCAAAGAAACAAGTGTCTGAAATATTAGCATAATTATGTTAACATAAAAATAATTTGAATTTTTAATGTCATTATAAATTTTTAATGTCAAACGATTAAATGAGTTTTAACATAAATTTTCCAATTAACATTTTTTTTTTTTTGGGGTGTTATGAAGACATAAGAATGGGAAATATGTGTAATTTAATTATTTACGTAAATTAAATTTGAAATAAAAAATAATTATCTTCTTTCTTTAGATCCTGTAACTCCATGTGGAGCAAGAGTGATTCGTTAAACATTTCGAAATCGTTATATTCCTTACTATCAGATTAATTTTGGCCATGCTTCACTGGACTTACTTTGTCAAGGAGTTTCCCTAGAGATCCCATTTGATTCCATAGATATAATGATAATTTCTTGTTATATTTTTAGTTTTTAGTCCTTACACTAGTAATAGTGTAAGGACTTCTTTAACATTAAAATAAGGTTATATGAACAAACATTCTCTACAGAGTGAATCGACGTAAAATGAAGAACGTTTTGATTTACCAAATAATTGCAGTTCTTGCCGGGGCTGGGAAAACCAGTCAAAAACATTTCAATCAAAAACAAAAAGGCATTTCAGTCAAAAATAATGTCATACAAATTTTATGACTGAAATGCCTTTTCAAAAAGGAAATTCAGTAAAAAAAAAAAGGAATTCCGGTCAAAAAAAGTTTGACTGAGTTGCCTTGCCTTTTCTTTAATAACCAATTTTTTTATAAAAAATTATAAACAAATGAAGATATTTTCCCTTTTCCAGGCGGTTTTGAGGTTTTGACTGGAATTCCTTTTCAGTTTTTTGATTGAATTTCCTTCTGAAAAGGCAATTCAGTCAAAAATTATTTTGACACAGATGCCTTCTTATTTTTGACTGAAATTCCTTTTTTTTTTTTACTGAAATGTTTTTGACTGGTTTTCCCGGAGCCGTTCTTGCCTTAAGTCAGTAATTTTCAATTAATAAGTGCCAGAATGCCATTAGTCCTTGTAAATTACTGACTATTAATTGTTGCAAATAATGATCTTTGACCTGCATCATCCAACTTCACCTTACTACAATATATTGTAAATATGTAATGTAATCAGGGGAAGAAAGTTCATAAATTTCTTGAAAATTTGAACCTAAAGAGACTTTCTAATGATCCTTTTTGTGTTCGGCCGTTACTCGCACTTAAATATCAACAGGATAAAATCGGAAATTGGGAAAATACCGTCGATATTATTTAGTTGAGGCGAAAACCGCAGACCATATTCTAGGAATATATGAAACTATTTCCTGGAAACTGTTTGACTACTTAGTTCAGGAGGCTTTCTAAATCCCCCAGAATTTAGTTTTAAGTGAGATAATAGATTAAATAGATGTTTCACATTGCAATACATTTTAACAACTAACTCTCTACAATCTGTCATTACAGTAATTTATATTATATTAGTGTCATATTTATATTCTGAAATTTAATTCTTATCCATTTTCCATATGGCAAATAAATTGTTTTTTTTTTTATTTTAACAGTGTAAACAGATTCACAGTCTATTTAAATAATAATAATAATAATAATAATGACTCCCGCTGTAAATAATTCATTAAAACATCTGTTCATAAAAAAAAAACAATTCAAGAGAAATACTTATATGTACATATATATATGTACATATATAAATTCCCATGTCATAATTTATTGTTTTGTTGCAGATGCATTTGCATCAATTTTCCAGTCAAGTAATAATATCTATTTATATACATAATAATAAAATGTATCTTTATCCGTTACATATAATCAAAATGACACAAATACAATCTTACTCTTTATGCTTTTTAGTGTCGTTTTTCATAAATTTTCATAACTTCAAGATTTTTTTTTTTTTTGCATTTGTGTGCATTTTTTGCATTGAATAAAAAAAGCTCGCTCTTCCCATAATCCATGAAAATAATCAATTACAATTTTTAGAAGTATTTTGTAAATAAAAAGAGTGAGTGAGAATATATTTTGCTTGTGTGTGCGAACGTTGATTTACTCAAAAAGCACATACAAATTCATACCTAAAAAAAAATACTTTAATCATTTTTTCATTTATATACACAAATTCACGTGCTTTTTTGAACACAGAGAAACATATTATCGAACGGTTTTAATTGCAAAGAGAATTGAAATCTATATTTGAGTATGAGTAAATGCTTTGTTTTTTTTTTTTTTGAATGTTTTAAAATGTATTTGTGTATCTTTTTTATGTATTTTTATTATGTTTATGTATTTTTGAACAAAAATACAAAAAAAAAAAAACAAATAAACATAGAAAATGATATGAAAATGCAGTGCAATGACCCAACATCGCGTTGACCCACTTACGAAGCTTTATATAAATGCGAACGATACCGAATCGTGTCTGTGGGTCTATTTCACTTCTTTGACTTTTAATTATTATTATTTTTTTTTTTTATTATATTTTTATTTTTTTTCTGTGTGCTTTTTTTGTTGTTGTTGTTGTTGTTGTTCTTTTTGATTATTTATTAATAATTTTTATAAATGGATATTGGTGTGTGTGTAAAATTTTGTTGTTTTCTATGTATTAGTTTTGTATATTTTTAACTGTTTTTAATGATTTTTTTTTTTTTTGCATTTTTTTTAAATTATACAATCACGCATAGCTATATATCTTCGGTATACACATATGAAAAAAACGCGCGTACTGATGAGGACGTGGCGTTTTATATACAATTCTTTTTTTTTATTATGCGTGCGCGTATTTTTTTATTATTCATTAATTATTTATTATTAATGTTTCTATTTTATATTTCAATAGAAATTTTCTGTTATTTGTATTTTTGTTTAAATTTGATATTGCGACAAGCTTTGTTATTTATATTGCAAATATAATAAATGATCTTTTATGACACAAAGTTCAATTATTTATTTGTTCTCAAATTGTTTTTTTGTTGTTGTTGTGGTACAGTACGTCTATAGTAGCTAGTTTTAATTAATTAACGTTATTTTTCAAATCCCCAGATTTACAATTAATTATTTGAGAAAAAAAAACCGGCGATAATTTGATAAAGAAATAAAGTAATTTTTAATAATAAATTGTTGAAGCAATTGAAATGATCATCAGAGAGAGAAGGAGCATTTATTATGAAATATGTGTATTAAATGCTTTTTTCTGAGGGAGCGTATTTAAATTATTAGGTATAATATTTCTGAATAATTACGAAAGGGGAATTGGATATAGTAGTCTACGTATACTACCACTTTCTCGTCAACCATCTACATAGATTTTCTGACGATCCTTTACTAGATCTTTTGAGCTATAAGAATTTTGCTAATGCCTCCATTAAAATCACATTTAGGATAATCAGTAGTTTTCTAAGTAACTTCTGCAAGGCATATGAGAGAAAAACCAACTATTGACCACAGCGATAACCTCTATATAGAGAAAAGTCCAATTCTGACTACAATTTAAGACGATGAAATGAACGCCAGCATAGATGATCCATTTATGATATAACTTATAGAAGCAAGTTAAGGTTTACATTGTGGAAGTGGACGATATTATAGATTAAGTTAGAAAAGGTAAAACTTTGAATAAAATAATTGCAAATGTAATTATAGTGGAGTGACAAGTATAACTTAATCATTAATATCATTTAAGAAGCAAATTTCCTTCAATAAATTTACAAAAATGTATTTCATAATTATTTTATTTAATAATTAACATCAGTCAACTCTCACCGAAGTCCAGTATTTGACTCCACTACTCGTCTCCAATAGCTAAATTTTACTACTCGACTCAACTATCTAACTTTTACTACTGCTCAATTCTTTTTCTATTCTATTTCTTTTATATCCTAAACTTTATTTCTCTTAATCCTTTTCCTTGCATTCCTTGCACACGTGTGACTTTTCTACTCTAATTATCAATTACTCTCAATGCTAATGAATTACATGATTACATCAACTTAATGATCTACTATTTAGCTACTTTCTTGTATATTAATCTCTTCCTTGCACTCATTATTATCTCAAAATAAACAAATACTAAAACTAATTATACTACAAACTACAGTTTTACCTATTGAGGAGCTTTTCGTTGTATCAAGTCATCGACAAGTTATAATTTGCAACTATCTTATTAAATTTCAAATTACAACATGTCAGCAAGGATTTTTCTGACATTACAAGAAGATTTTTTTTTATTATCTTTTTCTTCTCCACTTTTTTTGGTTCATTATCCAGATTAAGGACTAGACCGTACCGCTAAGGATATCCGTGGAATGTCAATGCTATTATATGTCTCTACTAATTTTATTCCGTAACTATTATAAGTTCCTCTTTCTAGTGCAGGTAAAAAATACTAATTACAAGATAATGATCTTTAGTAGTGAGTCAATTGTCGACAATAGGAGAAATAGGACTCAGGAACAAACATTTTTCTCAATCAAAATTAAATTTCTGTAAATTTCACTATTTGGTACTCATTTAAAATCAATTTAAAATAACATCGTTGATTTGTTCGTGAGTCACAATTCAGGACACTACGCAGTGCAAGTATAGTATATACTGTAAATTAAACTAATATTGTTTTTGTTACGTCAGACACATATTTTTTAATAACTGAATTTTACAATTAAGCTTAAAAAGTTCACTTACCCATAAATAAATTGTATAAGAAATGGGGAAGACTATAGTAATTCATAGCCATGGAAAATGTAATTTAATCTTAAACATAGGTATATCATATTTTACTATACATATCGTTGGTTTTATGCATTTTCAAATTGCATAATTCTTTAATTTAATATTTTTTACAGTTTATCTGCAAATAAAGGTGATTACGAATTGCTTCTATAATATTGTAGAACTATGATTAAATCCTAATCATCACTATATAATGGCATATTTTTACTGAATTGTCTCTTTACTTTTAATCTTAAAACATTACATAGAGACATAAACTATGACATTTTACAATATTTTGATTATATATGTCCATTTTTTTTTTTATGTTTCTGAATAGTTTTCTTTCTTCTTCTAATAAATCTATTTTAAAAATCTATAAATATATTTATACACATTAAAAGTCTCCTAACCAGCTGCAATCTTAACCATATTTCAACCACACAAAAAATCTACAAATTCTTTGATATAATAGTTTCTGGCCATTTCCATTTTTACATTATAAACAATACATAAAACATAGAAAAAAAGAATCTTATTATAAATAGAAAAGATAGAAAAATAGAAATTATTATGTTTTGCGAAAAAAAGAAACCAAACTTCAAAACAATATAAAATGTCATCAAAATTGTTATGTTTATACGACCATAGTCGAGAGGGAATTTATTATATAAAAAAAAAAACCGTAGGAAGAATAAAATCTATTTATGTAAAAAAAAAAATAATAATAATAATTTTTATGGGAATTTTCTTTTTTTCTTTTATATTTGCTGAATTTTCTATTGTTTTATGTTTTTTAATGAGAAATTTTTTTTTCTTATTTCGTTTTTTTTCTATAATAATAGAACATAAAAAAAAATGTATAACTATTATTATAAATGATCATAAGTTATATAAAATACAGTCTTGGCCAAAAGTATTAGGCACCCTATGAAATTCTTAATATCTTTAAAAAGCAAAATTTTAGATGAAATCAAAGTAAGCAGATATGATAAATAAATAATTAATATTTGGTTGGGGCCCGCCTTTGGCTTTTATGACAGCAACGACCCTCTTAGGTTAGGCATAGAGCTAACAAGCTCCCACTCTGGCTGTAACACATTTTTAAACATTTTTAACTGTTTCTTTCGATGTAATAGAGTACTCCTGGATCCTATGCATCAGAATACCTCATAGAACATGTATCTATGCGGTATGCTGAAGCTTAGGATCAAGGAGTTCTTAACACTTAAAAATGTGTTACAGCAAGTGTGGTCTGCTATTTCTTCCGAAGAGTACCGCAAGCTAATTAGCTCTATTCCTAAGAGGATCACTGCTGTCATAAAAGCTTAAAGCGGTCCAACCAAATATTAATTATTTATTTATCACATCTGCTTACTTTGGTTTTATTTAAAATTTTGCTTTTTTAAGATATTAAGAATTTTATAGGGTGCGTAATACTTTTGGCCAAGGCTGTATATATATAAATGGTAGGAGTAAAATGTAGAGTTTTCTGTGTTATAATTGTATAAATGTTCTTAGGATGCTGCTGTATTGATATATATTTCGAAGAACATTTGGTTGGTTATGGTTTTTAAGGAGGAAGAAAACTATTTTTCATCGCACTGAAGACGATTGTGAGCCAGTTCTACAGTGCAGTCATTGGCAGAACCTTAAAACTCTATATGATATACCGCAGGTTAACATAAAATTAATTTCTTTATAAATTATTATAATATTTCTATGTAGAAGAGATTAAGGATTAAAAATTTAGCTATGCATACATAAAAAATTAAAGCCTAAATTAAAGGAAAAATTGAATCAATAAATGAAGTTTCCTAATTTTCTTACCATTTCATTTATATTTTTTTGTTTGGTAATGAATTTTGAAATTCATTCATATCTGGGAAATGCTTGAATATAGAACAAAGTTTTTCAGAATTTTCTTAATAAACTATAGAATAGTGGCTCTAAAACTTTAACATAATCATAATTCATTATATTTAAAATGTTTCTATATGATTTTTTGAGAAATTACATTTAATAACTATAGTAAATTTATTGTAATTTTTGTATAACATTTATTGCACAAATTAATTTTGTTATTACTATTAAGAAAATTAGAAGTTCCAATTATTCAATTTAGCATCGAAGATAATAAAAGGAATGATGGTTGTGCTCCAGCCACGAAAATTAGGATCCATTGTTTCAATAAAGTATCAGTGAGTCGATTCATTCAACTAATTCATTTAATAAATTAAAATAAATTTATCTCGTATAAGAGAATCTATCTGAATCTGTGAAAATGTATTGATATAATTCTGAATTTTTCACTGTTGACAAGATTTCTAATATTAAAGAATGATTTTTCCCTTTGACTATGGCAAAACTCTTAGCAAAATAAAGCCAGATTCTCTTAAATACTTTAATTAATTTAACAAAAATCAGCGAAAATTATCAATAAACTTTCATTTAAGTTAAATATTTTGGTAGATATACGAATGGGCATTGCGATGTCTATTAGAAATTTGAGTCCAAATGTTATTGAAATTAAATTTCTGATTAATCAATTTGGGTAATTAATTTAATATTTATTCGAAATTTTGGAATTTAGATATAGTTAAATGTATAATTACTATACAAATGAGCTAAAACTTATTTGAAAGACCAAGAAAAATCATTCTTTAATCAAAGAAAACTATTCTGGCCTTATAAGATTCTTAATAATTCTTATAATGATTAGACAAAATATGCATTTAATTCTCTCACCCTCATTTTTAAAGCAATATATACACAATTAAAATTTCTATATACACAAATTCACAAAAGTTATTAAGGAAAAACCTCTGCAAATTAATTAATAAATCAAAAAATAATAATAAATAATAAATAATATTTACACTATAAATGTACGAAACCCGCCATTAAGCATTAGAGAAAAGTGCACTCTATAAATTATTAGTTACAAGTTGTTTTTTTTTATCAATTTTTTTTTTTTAAATCATTTTGAAAAATTTTCATATTGCAAGTATGTCAATAAATTTAATAATATAATTCTTGGCAAGTGTGGTTTTAACTTTATCACAATTGTAAATCAAGTATAAACTGAAAAGAAAAAATCTAATAAAACCTTTATGTGAAAAATTATATATAAAAAAAAGAAAAAAATCAAAAGATTTATTATCGCGACTGGAGTACAAAACAGAGTTAAAGCCATACTTTGTACAACACGCAAATTATCGTGCTAAAATAAATTTTATATACACAATAATGAACAATGTTTGGTATATATAAAAGTAATTAAAATATTATGAAATATACTTAATTTATTATGCTATATTATATTATAGCAAGGTTTCTTGAGGTGGAAATTTATGTTGAGCTTTTACTTATACGCATTACAAGTTAAGTCTAAGAAATGTAATATGTATAATCAGAATTTATTGAAGAGGAAATTTCAATGATTTTGAAGATTAAATTTATTTCCTAGACCAATTAGAATTTATAGCTGATATATGTTGGATATGTAGATTATGTCCTGATTTGGTGGTTTTTAAAGCCGGTGGTCTGTAGATTAATTTAACTTTTCTTGTTTCGGTGTGACTTGCTATAGTAATATAAGTAAACTTTCAATGGCAGGGCCGGCGAAACAGCCCCGCAAGCGCTGCGTGGCAGGGAGGCGCCAGCTTATAAGGGGCGCCAAAAAAAAAATTAAACCTTTTCATTAAATTTTCACGGTACGGCGACGAAAGAAAAAAAGAATGTTTGATTACGAACATGAAGACGAATCTGTACAGGATCCCAAACATAGTTTTAAAATTAATTTTTATTATACAATTTTGGATCAAGCCATAATGTCAATCGAGGAACGTTTTGTTCAGCTTGAAGTGCATTATGATAAATTTAGATTTTTATATAATTTGCAAGAAACGGTAGAAAAACTCAAAGATGAGGAAATTATTAAAAATTGTAAAGATTTGGAATTAGTATTGACTGACGAGCTTAATAAAGATATTGATGGAATGGAATTATTCCAAGAAATTAAAATGTTAATTGACATTATCATGGTCAATGCTAACGAAACTCCAAATCCGTCTGAATTGCTAAAATACCCGTTAAATTTGCTAAAATTTATTTTTTCAAAAAATTTGGAGACCTATGTTCCAAATTTATCAATTTGTTTAAGAATTTTACTAACATTGCCAGTTTCTATTGCAAGTGCTGAGAGATCATTTTCTAAATTAAAATTAATAAAAACATATCTCAGGTCTACCATGTCACAGCAACGAATTTCTGGGCTTGCCCTTATATCAATTGAACATGAGCTGCTTGACCAATTAGATATATCGGATATAATTAATGACTTTGCTAGTGTAAAAGCTAGGAAAATTAAGTTTTAATTTAATAATTAATAATAATAATGAAGCAATATTATTTTTAATTTATTATTTTTATTTTAAATAATAATTTATTTTTTATTTCGTTATTTTATTTTATAATTTTGTTTTGTTATTTAGTTTATCAATGAGTTGGTAATTTTTATTTGTTTTTGTATCTATATCAAATAAATAAAAAAAAACAAAAAAAATTCATTATGTTTGAATATTGAGCGCCAAAAAATTATTTCGCAGGGGAGCGCCAAATTTTTTTTCAATCGTAGCACCGGCCCTGTTCAATGGCTGATATTACTAGTCCTATTTTATTGAAGAGACAGAAATCTTGAGCCAATTCTAATTTATCTATAAACAATTGTTTAATGTAAGTAACTTTCTATAGAGATCAAGAAAATTTAAATGAAATTTGTTTGTTGCCGCAGTAATACAATTTATAGATTTAGAAAAAACTAATCTATTGAAATATATTGTATATTATGCTATTGATACCAAAAATTCTATTTTGGGAAATTTGATTAACCAGTTAAGCGAGTAATTTATTTTCAAAAGTGTTTCAACAACACACGAAATGGCTGATCGACGATATACCACGCTATTTGTGGCAGTACTGGAAGAAAAAAATTATAAGAGCACTTTCCTGGATTCGGCCCCCACTTAGAGCTAAAGACGATTTGCTAGTGGGACCTCTAAAAAAAAGTAATATCATGTTTGGGTCCATAACTTTTCAACTGGTTCATGTTTTGGGTTTGTTGGATAGGTAATAGACAGGCCCTTAACACAAGCTATAAAGAGTTTTCGTATCTTCAGGGGTTTGGAACCTACATGCCCCGAAAAAATGTGATTTTTAATTATTTTTTTTAAATTTTGCTCTAAAATCCGATTTTCTGGGAAAAAATTACACTAACAAATCATTTTTTTTCTCTATAAAAATGCGCACTGATATCTTCTTTGAAATAAATAAAAAATTACTAAATTATCTTTCCCGTAACTCTCAAAATATCGTTTTTATAGAAGCACGTCGACATGACGTATATATACGTCAAACGCGCTTAACTGGTTAATTATTTTCTATCCAATTATAGACAGTTCTAAATTATACTGAGAAAGTTATGTCCTTCTCAGAGAATGTCCTGATGAATTTTACCAAAATAAAACTTTACTAAAATATTTCTCATCATATTCTGACTTACATTAAACCATTTTTTGGCTAATAAAAAATTACTTTTAAGTAATAATTTTAATTTTGAATTATAAATTAAACAAAATAAATTTTATTTATACAAAAGTTAAAAATTGATTCACGTAAAAAAAAAAAATGTATATAAAAAATTTCGTAAAAATCTATTATAAACCATGATAATTGGCAGCCTACAATCTACTTTTTTCCGTTTTAAAGATAATGTACATAAAAAATAGCTATAGTATAGTAAGCATAGTTGGGTCATTCGCATTTGAAATTAAAATCATTTTCTATTGTTGTTAAATAGATAGCCACAGTTAATTATATACACGATGATACGACTAAAAAGAATAAAAAATTTCATTTGCAAAATTTTGTAAAGTTACTAAATTAATGGCACGGTTTTCAATTACAAAATTTTTTGTTAAAATAAAAAATAAATAATCCAAAATTTATGACAATTGGGAATTTGAAGAAGAAGAAGAAAAAAAATAAGATTGCATAATAAATTAATCGTTTTGTTTATTGAAAATTAATTAAATTTCAAATGATTTTAATTTAAGAAATTAATTTTAGTTGTATAGAAATTCTTTGGTAAGTTTCTTCTTATAGATTATTCTTTTTATAATGAAGGTAATTGAATTTATGGACCTAATCTGATCTACGCGATGTCTTATTTTGATGGTCCTATGAACCGTGAATAGTAATTTGGTAGTAGGTGGTAACATGTCACATCAATATAGGTGAGAAATTAGTGGATATTGCTGATGCTGCAACTCTTACGGATCATGTGACCTCTATAGTGTCGCCAATGCTGATATTAAGGATACAAACATGTTAAGTCTGACTGACGTTCGAAGTATAATACCGACAACAACAAAACGATCAGCAAAAGTTAGATTCTACGCCAATGTAGATTATAGGCAACGTCAAGAGCAGAGGTCTGAGGATAATAGAGAACGCTATAGATCTGAAGTAAATAACCTCAGAAGAGAGCTGTCAATCAAAGCAGAGTCAGTTGTGGTATAGATTTGCTAGGAAAGCCAAACAGCAAACTATCGAAATGGTCAATCTTAAAGTATGGTAATAATGGGGATGAGGAGAAGGTTCAATTTGGTAAAGATTTAGAAAGCTTTTTATTAACTAACGGTAATATACTTGAAATGTAGTAAGTATAATGTTTTAACAGAGTGAGTTACTTATGTTTGATGGGTTACTGACGTCAGAAACTTAATGAAAATTAACAGGTGGTCTGTCAAATGTTAACCTTCCAGAGAGTAGTGGAAATTTCTACTCTATTTTATGGTACACAAATCCCAAATCAAATTAATATGCTCTCTGGCACTATAGTTGTATTGACAGCTCAGTTGTGTTCCCAAATTTACTATATTTTCAAATGAATTTTTGAATTTCATATAGTGCGTTGCTTGCAGACTGGGTAGAAAATGCCCAATTGATGAGTGATTCAGTGACATTTTCTTTATCATATCCAAAATTTAAACATATGCCAATTATGTTCTTTGTAAAATATAATTAATTAATTCAATTTCTCATATTTACATTAAAAATTTCCAAAAATATTTTACTACTTCCACCTTTTAAATATTTAAAATAAATATTAAATTTTATCTATGTTTTGATAAAGTTTAATTGAAATTTCCTTAGATATTTTTGCTAAATTATACAAATACACATAATTTTTTTTTTAGTAATAAAATTCTGACGTAATTTCTGATATTTGTAGATTTGCAAAAAAAAAACACAAAAATTGTTTGTATTATATACCAAATTTAAATGCATTTGAAAAGTGCAATAATGTATAATATTTTGTGTTTGTAAGCTTTTATATGTACACAAAATTGAAAATAAAATTATATATTATATACTTATATCCAAAGTTCACATATATTTATTCTACATATGAGCTAAAAGCGTGCACACACTGTCATAAAATTTAGAAACCATAAAAATATAATAAATATAAATCTATGTATACACAAATCGAAAATGAAATTATATTATTTATATTTACAATTTTTATTTATTTATACTTTTATTTTCATTTTAAATAGAAAATGCAAGTAAAAAAAAAATAAAATTATATTTTTGCGTCCACTTTTTTCATATTCAATTTAATTTTTAATTTGTTTTTTTTTATATTTATTTTGCGGAGGATTTGAAATACTTTTTTTTTTGTAGTTCAGAATCAACAAACGAAAAATATATATATACTTAGAGATAGATATAATTACCTAATAGAATTTAAGTATTTATATACAACAACATTATTTGTTTAAAAGTAAATTCAATTTTCAGAAAAGGTTTAAGGCAAAAAAAAAAAAAAAGATGGATGTATTATTTTTACTAGAAAATTTTTTTAATTGGATTAAAATTTACTTTAATTTTTTTTTAGTTTAAATATAGATTTTTAAATTGTTGGAAATTTCCTCTTCAATCAAAAAGTAGTAATAAATTTGTCTAAAAATTAATTGATTAATGTAAATGCTAGAAAATTAATCAAAATTTCAAAATTTCAACAAAAGTCATGTACATACTTTTTAAATGACAGATGATATTATCGCAATATGTCAAAATCGGTAGAAAAAATTGCTTAACCATTTCCTTCCTATTGTAGCCATTATGGCACACTTAATTATTTAACGCGTAAATCAATGTACATGCATTTTTTTTGTATATATTGTGTTCTACGTTTCATTTTAGTTGTAAAATAAAATTTTGTGTCAGTGAATTAAAATTAAAAAAAAATAACAGTAATTTTGTTTAGGTACGACAGGTAAATACAATTAAAAATTAATAATTAAAAATATGTTTTGCATCTGATAATATGTGTATTTTTAAATAATGCAACTATTTTAATTATATGAATTAAATTTGTAAATTTATAACGAAAAAAATGCTGGTGGTAGCCATATGGGTACCACTCCTTAAATGCCCACAGGATAATAAAATATTTGCATCACATTTATGACTTCTTTGCTATCTAAGTGTTAAGAAAAACCAATCAAATATTTTTTTCTTGGCACTATATAATAATTTGGGACTTAAAGGGTTAAATAGAAATTTCCGTTTTCAAATTATATGACAAATTTTATAATTACGATAATTTTCTGCATTTAATATATTCAATTTATGTGAAAATATAAATATGTATTCGAAGCGTAATCGATGATGACAAACTGAAATTCCCATCATATTAAAAAAATTCATAGAAATCATAAAATTGAAAAAATTCATAGAAATCATAAAATTTATATTTTCAATTAATATTTATATAAAAATGTAATGTAATGATTAATATACAGCCCAGTTTTTATATGTACTAAGAGTCTTATGTGTCTGAAATCGATGCATTTTTGTAGGACAAATTTGATTCCATTGAGCCAAACATGAGAATTTTTTTTTTTTTTGAAAAATTCAATTTTCAATTTCAAATCATTTTCTAATTTATTTATTATATATTTGTCACTTCTTGTTAGAACAATTTTTCAAAAAAATTAAAAATTTCCCCTTTAAAATTAATTAGAGAATCATCATTTGTGTTTCCCGGATGCTAGGAAAAGGAATAAGGAAATCCTTATTTAGTATTTTAAAATTCACCTGAAATTTTAGTGTTCATTTTAAAAGAAGACATCCTGGTTGATATTTTAGAAATTTATTAGAAATATTTAGAAATTTTCATTTATGTATGTAACTAAGAAAATATAATGTTACACAAAATTTTGATCAACGTTACAAAAAATTAAAGTTTTCCTTTTCAACAAGGAATTAATTATGGTTATAATTTGCTAGAATTACATTATATTGCTCAACAAATGAATAAGGATCAAATTCTCTATGGTATACAATCTTATTTCGGTCGAAACTTCTGACAAGAAGTGCAAAAATAACCTTATATACATCGCTGATAAGACCAATAGTTCTATATGGATGCGAAACATGGACGCTGACAATGGCAGAGGAGACCCGGCTGGCCATTTTTGAAAGGAAGGTATTGAGGAAGATTTTTGGACCTGTCAAAATTAGTCAAGAAGCGTGGAGAATCCGAACAAACGCGGAACTGAAAGCGCTGTATAGCCAACCAGACATCATTGCACAGTTTAAAAGCATGCGAATACGGTGGGCAGAACACGTGGCGCGGATGGATGAGGGCCGTGCAACTGTAAGGGCCTTAAAGAGCAACCCTCATGGTGTAAGACCAAAAGGACGTCCCAGAATTCGATGGCAGGATGAACTGGAACGTGACCTGCTCTCCCTTGGTATTAGAAAATGGAAGACGCAGGCCAAGGTAAACACGATGGCACCGAATGGAAGAGCGTGGTGTAGGCGGCAAAGGACCAACTCGGTCTGTGAAGCCAGAGAAGAAGATACAATCTTTATGCCATGCTATTTTGTAGGAAATCTACACACTAATTATAGAAAATAGTAGAAATTAGCCCAAAATAGAATCAAAAATTTATATAATTAAAATCTTAATTAAAAAAATTTCTTTTAAAAAAATTATTGTACGAAAAAAATTCAATTCAAAATTCAAATAAACTAATAAATTTTGCAAAAATTTTAAATTTTGATGCGTTTATAAACGCCAAAATTCTATTAAATTCAATGATTTTTAATATTTATATAAAATTATTTTAATTATTTTTAGAAATAATTAAATATTTACTAATAATTTTTTTGCTATCTTAAATTAATATATTAAAAAAAAAAAAAAAATTAAAAACTAAACATGAAAAACTAATATAAAAAATTATGAACATTTTTTTCTTACTATTTAATTTATGAAAAAAAAAAAAAAGTAAAACGTTCGCACGGATGTGCGAAAATTACATTAGAAAAAAACTATATAAAATACATGAATGTGTAATAGATGTATATAAAAATTGCATTGGCAAATACATAAAAAAAAAACTATGTATGTATTATTAACATTCTGGAAAATACAAAAAAAATTTCTGTTGTCGTCGTCGTTGTTAGTTAAATGCAGTTTGCAAAAACAAAACTATATACGTAAAAAAAAATATAATATCGATATTATTAAATAAAAATGCAGAAAAATGCAGTTTGTATGCGTTTTTTTCTATTTTTTATATACTTTTTAAATGTATTTGTATATTTTTGCTATCTAATATTATTTTTTTTTTGCTTCTATGTAGCTATGTATAGCGTTTTTTTGGCGAAGTGAATAATATATTATATACTATAAACATTTTTTTTTTTTTGTTTTTGTTATTATTATTATTATTATTTTCAAATAACCGTCCTTGGCTCGTCTATTCAACTTTGTCCTACTTTATAAAATATATAAATTTATTTTTTTCTCATTTTATTTGTGTGTGTATGTATAGTTAAGAGTTTTTGGCTTTCGAAGCGTTTTTTATATTAAAACTTTTATAGAAAATTTTTTATATATATATATATTAGCTTTCTGATATATTTTAAATTAAGTATCTTTTGGTATATTTAATGTATTTGTAAATGTATCTATTAAAAGTTTTATTTGACAGCATAACATGTGCATTTTTTTCTTCTAATTTTCGCGTATATATATTTATGTTTTATATTTGAAAATATTATTATAGCGAAATATTCTTATGATGTTTTTGTTAAATAGAAATATATTTATACATATAATAATAATAAATATTTCGCGCTTATTTCATAAATAAAGACAATTATTAAAATATCTAATTTTATGTAGCTATATTATAAAATTACTTGTATATTTTGAATTTTTTATAAATATTGCATTTATTTACCAAATTTAAATTCTATCCAAAATATTTTTTAATAACAATTTCTTTTCAGAATTTCCCACCACACCATGGTGGGATGTGAGAATTGTCAAAAATCTGTGGTGTAGGAAAGTGTAAGGTATGAAAAAAAAACATACTTTTACTACATCCTGACAAAATTCTTAATAATTTTAAATTGTTATACTTTTTTTTCATAATTTTTGTGTTTAAAACATTATTTAATTGACGATTGGTATATATTTCCACCACATCTCCACTTTCTATACCCTCAAATTTGAAAGTTTCCCGGATGCAAATTTTCTAGGCGCCGATGTAAAAAAGGGTGTAGAAAAGTGTAGAAGGTGTAGTCAAAAGAACGTAAAAATTTTCTACACCATGGAGGGTGTAAGAAAGTGTGTCTGAAAAGAAGTTGGTATTAATGACAAAAAATTTTATCGTTTCTCTATTGAAGTATTTTTATCATTAAATTTTATTTTATCATTAAATCAATTAAATGACTAAATTACTAGTGATTCATGTAGTATAATTAATTTAGTATTGAATTTGCGAATTATTTCTTACTTTTTACAGGTTTTGGTTAATTAATTATTTATAATTATTTCTGAAACACTTTTTCTTCCATAAAAATACATTCCCGATATATAATTCGGATTTCCGTACACCTAGAAAAAAGGATTTCAAAGTATATACACGTGCATTGCATTAATTTTCGACTTGAAGTAAGCTAACTCATATTCCAACACTCTAACACCCCAAAGAATAAAATGTCCAATTTGATGAACAAATTTCAATTCTACGCGCCATACAAAGTGATATAATGCAATTGTGTATGCATGTATTCAAAGAGTTAATTTTATTAATTATCTAAAATGTAAAATTTGCAAAAATGCAATATCTAAAATGGAAAATTTGTCTGGTAATTTATAGAATAGAAAAAGATATCATTGAAAATTGATTACAATTTGAATATTAAATCAATTTATTGTTTAATTTTAATTTGAGAATTAATTAATTAAATCTAAAAAATATATTTTAATGGAATTTATGGGTCCATGAAATTAAATCAAAACAATTTTTTTTAGTAAACAATTGGGAAGAAATTCAAGTTAAAACCTTAAAACTTAGAATGTTATTTTGAAGAAAATTGTTTTTCAAAAGCTATTTCAATCCAAAAGAATATAGAAATGAATCCCATAGATAAATAGGTAAGGTTTTGTCTGAATTTCCCAGAGCCACAATGAAATATCTTGAAAATATATCAAAAACTATAATAATGTTATGGCAATTTTGTCGATGCATTATGCATTATAATGTTTAGTTTTTTAGCACAGATAGATAAAAATGTTAATTATGCGGGTTTATTTCTTGGAATTTTACAAATTTTCTTTTTCGCATACTTGACTGAATTTAACGTTAAAATGTTTACAAGAAAAAATCATTAAATTTTTCATAGTATTTCATTTATTTCCGAACGGATATGAAGTATATTTTCAAACTTCCTTCGAATAAATCTCATTGACGCTTTTGCTAATATTTCGCAGATCATATATAATTTAGATTTCAGAGCTCAGACGTGTAGAATACAAAATAGTGCATCAATTTTCTTACAATTTTATTTAGAAGAAAAAGAATTTAATAAATGACATCGAATTATCAGATTGTCAATCAAATTTTTAGTGTAAAAAAACATTAAACTTAGTTAATATTGAATGAAATTATGAAATTATAATTAAGTATATATAAATTTCCATTGATCTGAAATTGAATCATAAAATTAAATTACATATTAAATTAGTAACAGAATTAAATTTTACAATACAAAATTATGGAAAAAGGAAATTGTAAAGTAAAAGTGAAAAATTATTAAAATTAATTTAATTTTCGGCAAAATTTTATTCAATATTCCAGCAAACTAAAAAAAAAAAATCATATTAAATGAAATTGCTTTATGCGACTATTTTAGTATACTAATTGCAATATTGCATAAGTTACGGTATCCAGTAGCTCACTCGACAGTGGAAAATAATACCAACCATAATAAATTTTTAATTACTTAATATCTTGTCTTTAAAAACTTTTAATAATTCAATAAACTTTTGTATATAAAAAAAATTTCAAAAGCATAAAAACTTAATTTTTTGAGAGAAAAATCTTTTCCATCAAATAAAAAGTTTGAAAAAAAAAAAACGTAATTACGATATTATAGTTTTTTTGTAAATTATATAAAAGTAAAGGATTTCAATTTTTTTCTTCCATCAGCTGTGAATTTGTCACCAATATTGGAGAATGTCGATATTTTACGACCCCTTGCCATTTTTTTGGCGTAATATATCGCCTTTCTCTGATATAGGTCAATTTGATGGATTCTATGGATGGATTAAAGTAATAATAGTAACAATATATTAGTCACATATCAGTTAACCACTAACTTTTATATAATTTTTAATGTACTATTTGAAAATCATCAAAAGTTTACAACAAAAATATTAATGTTTAAATCAGATAGAAAAATATTAACGAATGACATATAGTAATTATTATAGATGTAGGGGAGATGAACCGAAATTGTATCACTTTATTAAATAGTATGATAATTTCCGGCGTTTATTTCTAAAATAAATAATATTTTTGATATTTATATAGATGGGAAATGGTGGTACAAATTTTAAACATTTATTGCTATCAATATCAAAATTCAATTTCCGAAATATTTCATTATTTATTTGTCATTTTAATGTAAACGACGTTGGGCCAATAGTTTCTAGTATAGGACTGATGGATTTTTGACAGATTACAGTATGTAACTTTTCTTATATTTTGACTTAAGTCTATAGTAGTCTAAAATGTGTCACTTGGAGTTGAACCAGAAATGAATCACTTTGATATAGTTTGCCCGCATATTTTACCACTGCAAAAGGGAATCTGTCGAAATATTAAAGTTTATAAATTAGAAATTTAAGGTAAAATATAGAATGATACTAGTATGGTTTCAGAAAACAGATTCATAGATTGTATATACCATTTGGTATACCAATTTTTAATTTTCCATTAGTGGACCTACAATTGTATTCATCCCCCTAGAAAAATGATTTTTCCTAGTATCAAAAATATCAAAATTAGAAAATATAATCAAAAAATTTTTTAAAATATTTCCATCTAAATTTGAAAAAAAATACTACAAAATTGTACAATTTCGACTACTCTCCCCCATATAATTTTTTTTTTATAGAATATAACAAAAAGGTTTGAAACTTTAATTATATAGCACTCTTATCCAGGAGTGGAATTTTCATTTATGTAATTATTGTATTGCAATTTGTAAAGTCATTTTAATTGTCATATTATTATCTATATAAAATAAAAAAAATTGTTGATTTTTTAAATGTTCTGCAATTATTCTCACCTTTGGAAGCACATTTCATATATACAATAAATATTATCTTTAAAAATATACATATATAAATATATATGTTTATGTATTTAAAAGTTTTTTTTTTTTTATTGTTAAATGCATTAATTATGTTGCGATATGCTTGGATAAATTAACAGTTGAGTTCATGGACAAGTTTTTATTTTTTTTTTATTTGAAAGTGATATTTTTTTTTATATATACATATATGTAATATGTAATAATTTTGCATAATTAATTTTTTTTTTTTATAGAAAAAAGGTAATAAATTTTAAATTGATTATTTATTTATATAAAAATTAATTTTAATATAATTAAATTAAAAAATAATATGAACAGAAAAAAAAAAAATGCCGCGCAGCCGAACTACTGATCAGTATTTTTATAATTATGGGTTTTTTTTAAATGCAACTACTCTAAATGCATATTTGGAGTATATGTTGCACCCTCTAGCCGCAGAAATTAATATTATAAATGATTTTATACTACTACTTACTAAATTTCAGATGCGACATTAAACCTATTTTTTGGAGCTTATTCACAATTTGAAAACAAATTTTGAAAACTCTTATTTTAGAATTCTGCGCCTCTGGCGGTAGAAATTGGAAATACAGTTAACGGCATCGTATTCTACTCTCAAATACCTTTCCAACAAGTGGTCAAATATAATTTTTGGTGAACATTTACTATATAAAATTACATTTTTATTCGGAAAAAGATGTTTTGGCAAAATGCGAATAGCGCCGCCTGCCGGCCGAATTTTAAAATTCTATCAATTACATCTGGTTCTCAATAAATCAAGCTTTCCATCGGTGGGTCTATCATAAACTTGTGTGTACAGTAACTATGTAAAATAAGTGCTTTTTATTATGTTTACATCGGACAGACAGACGGACGGACAGAAAAGCGTTAACATAAGGGATTTTTTTTTTTAAAAAAGCCCTAAAAAATATTTTTATGGCATTGTCGGTGTAGGTAAGTAAAAATGTAGAGATTATACATTTCATATAATAATGTAATAATGTCTTAAAATTATTGTAGAGTGCTTTAAATGGTTCAATTTTGAATTGTCCAAACAGGCGCGAGTTTGTCCTTTACAAATAAATTATACAGAACTGTTTCTGGAGTAGCAAATTTCCTTAAAATTAATTCACCTAATTTGAATTTCACAAAAATTTTATAATGTCCTTATAACGAAACAATTTCCGTAACGATTCGATAATAAAATCGAATAAACTGATGAATCGTTTTATTAGTTTGGTGATATCGTCATCATTTTCGATATATATGTCAAAAAACGACATCTATTGATAAAATCGTTAACAAAAATTTGTTAAAATTTGAAATTTGTTAATAGTTAAAAGGAAAATCAACGATAATTTGTAATTTCTGTACCATATATCTCATACCCAGTACAATTATGCTACAAATACCTTCAATATAGTATGATATAAATACATAATATAAGAATTTATTTAAAATTTGACACTTCCCTCTCTAATTTGTCATTTTATAACAGCCATGCAAACTATAAGGATAAGGCAAGATATTGAAACAGTGCATATTTGAAGATTGAACAGAATCTAATTTCCATGATTTACAATCAAATCTTTCATCTATCTTAGATTAGATCATATTTAATTTAGAGAGTATAAATTACTTAATTTTCAATAATGTACAAATGCAGCCGGTCATAATTTAATGAAATTCCTATTAGAGAAACTAATCCGCAAATCGAAAAACTTTCCTATATATATTTAGTAAATTTTGTCAAATAGTATCAACATTATATTTTACACAAAATTCTATTAAACTCAATTTTTAATATTTTTTATAAATTTCTACAAAAAAAAAACTTTGAGAATTGAAGATGGTTAAAGACCTCAAATTCCATAATTAAAAATTATTATCTATACTACAACATCAATATATGCCAATGATTTTAATAATTATGAATATAGAAAAACCACAATTAACGACAATTATTATATAAATGACTACATATACCAATTAAGTAATAACCAGCTATTAAAATAGTGTAATTAATAAATTTGTTAATAATTCTTATGGATAGTTTTTAGCCACCAAAATTTGCACTTAAAAAAAATTCTTCAAGTTTTATTCGCAATTATATATAAAAACATTATTCGATTTCAACATTTTCGAAGAATAGAATTGCAGAAAAATTGCAGAATAATTCACATTATTAACCATAATTTATATATAATTATAAAGAATAAATTGTAAAATTAAAATTTTATGACAATAAAATAATCAATTAAAAATTTTATATACCAAAAAAAATAAATTTCTTAATTACATTTTACCATTTTTTTTTTATTATACAAAAATTTCAAAAATTAAATTATATTTAAAAAAATTATGTGTATCCTTCAATAAAAAATTTATTCACAATTTAATTTTTTTTTTTAAATAAAATTACAAAATCATTTAAAATAAATTTTTGAACTACCACAAAATAAAAAAAATCGAATTTTAAGTATAAAAAAGTGTTACAAATTTAATTCATAAAACATAATTAACTTCATTTTTGTTAAGTAGAAGAAAAAAAAAATGCAACTTCTTCTCTAAAATCACGAAGAAAATATTTCAAAAAAAAATACTTAGTTTCAAATTTTAATAAGAAAAAATGGACCCAACCCTCTTCAAAAAAAAAAAAAAAAACAAAAAAATATATTGAAACTTTCATCATAATTTTAATTTAAAAACCGAAAAAAAATTACATAAAATATATATTATAAATTTTATAAATATTTATATATAAATTAATTATTTGAAATGAAGTTTATTTATTGCTACAACATTAATTTTTTTGGTTTTATAGATTTTAGGTTTTTTTTTGTTGTGGAAAAATAAAATTACAAAAAAAAAAATAAAACTTCAAAATTTTTTTTAAAAAAAAAACTTTAAAAATTTAGTAATTAATGTATTTTATTTTTTATCTTAGTTTTTGACGATGTAAAAAATTTATTAATAGTTTAGTTTTTTCTGCTTTGTAAGCTATCAAAATCAAAATAAAATGATTAATAATTTATGATTGATTCACCTTTTAAAATTATGACAAATGAAATTTTTTTTTTTTAATCGAAAAAATTAAAAACCGAAATAAATCTAATTAATTAATATAAAATAGTTGAAAAAAAAAAAATAAAATGAAGCGAAAAAAAAATATTGAAATATTTGTAATAAAAAGTAAAAAAAAAAAGCGTTAAAATTTAAAATTATTAATTATGTATATGGACATAATTTATGGCTACAAAATTAATGGCCACAGATATTGTGTTTTGCAACATAATTCACAATTATTTGACAATCTCAACAAAAAATAAATTATGGACAAACATTAAATGAAATTATTAAAATATTTCTTCTGTTTTGTTTTATAAGGCAAATATCTCTAATAGGAATTTCCCTAAATCAAAAATAGTCCTTAAACTAAAATTTATTCTTGGTTTTCGTGGTATAACTTGGGCAAATTAAGAGATTTTTTTTTTAATTATTTTTTTGGATAGTTAAAAGTTTTGTTATAATTAAAATTTCGCGTCGATAGATACCAAATTTGTTTAAGCTTTTAAGTTGAGGGTCAACTTAATGTCAAAATTACCATTTTAAGACTAATTCTACTATAGTAATTCTCCTATTAAAGCTATGTGACTAATTGAAACCTGAAATCAACAATTCGGACTGAAGCTAATTTACACCACAAAATAGTGAACTATATATTTTACTGGGCTCGGATTCTCTGAGTCGATATCGAATACAAGATATCGAAATCTAACGATAAATTTCCTAATCTAAATAAATTCTATCATACGATTGATCGAGTATAAAACGATAAATTTTATCCGATAGCTATTTTGTTATCGAATGAAATTATTTATCATATAAATAATTAAATTAAAATCAAATTATATTTCAAATTATATAGTAAAGCCTAGTACGCTGCTCTTGCTAAACTAAATTAAATAGTAGAGATAAATAATGAAGCTTTAATAAAATTAGTAATTAAATATTATTAATTATTAATTAATAATTAATTACTTATTAATATTTAATAATTGAAGTTAAATTTTATATGGAAAATTTAGTTTACCAAGAGCAGCGTACTAGGCTTAACTATATAATTTGAAATTATATTTGTCATATATAATTTGACATTAATATTGAAGTAAAATCTACTACTTTTTCAAATAATTTCGATATGATATCAATCGATTGTCGTGATTCCAATTTTTTAATTGGACAATCGTCATCGAAATTTTTACTCGATTATCGTTCTACGCGATATCATCGACTCAGAGAATCCGAGCCCAGGACTTTTACTTTTATCTAAATAATTAAATGAAACATTCAATTTATTAATAATTTTTAATATATAAAAGGATATTCTGCTATTATAATTAAAATATTATTTCAGAAGAAAATTAAGTCCTTATCCTATATAAATAAGTTTAGCTTCAAATTCATTATTTTTCCTTTTCAAAATAATTTAACGATTAGACTAAAATTGATATAAAAAATAAATAAATAAATCTATAAATCAAATTGGTCACAATTCAATATCCAATCAATTTAAAATCTTACAACACAAAAAATTTAAAATTTCTAATTTGCCTTGTAAAAACAACTCCTCAAACTCTAATGAAAATAAGATATGAATAAAAAAAGATTTATATGGTTTTTTAATAAAGCTTTTTAAGTTTTTGCAAATTAAGTTTTCAAGCAGATGATTAAAAATTTGTTTTTTTAAATAAATTTGTTTTATATTAAAAGAAGAAGAAGAAATTTGTTAAGAAACAAATTCAAATATTGATCAAAGTTTTATAGATTTACACAATATTTTTTTTTTTGACAGTATAAAAAAATGTGTTTCATTGTAAATTTTTTATAGCTTGAAAATTGCATAAAAGAAAGTTTTAAGTATCTAAAAAAAAAACTTTTCTTCAAACTTGAATTGTTTTTAATCATTTGAGAATTTAATTTCATCAATTTTATTTTTTAAAAAATAATTATAAACATTATTGTTAAAAAAAAAAAAATAAAATAAAATTAATTTGAAATTTTGTAATTCACATTATTTATTTTTTGGGGGCTAAAATAAATTTTTTGAGGTATAAAATATGGGCATAGGTTGACAGGTATAATAATTAATTTTTTGTATCAACAACAAAAAAAAAATAAGTATGTGCGGTATAATTAGCAAATTTCATAATTTTAAAATACATTATAATGAAAATTTCGATATACAATAAATTTATTAATTAATTAGACAATATATTAATTTTATTAGTCAATAATTTTTAGAAATTTATTAGATTATTAAATTTTGAAAGATGCATTTGAAAAAATGTGGAACATTTCATAATTTTTAATATGTCATCCTTGTGTATGGAGCCCATGAGAAATTTCCCTCTATAGCGTTTTAATTTTAGTACAGTTTCTGATGGACTCTACTAGTAAAGTCAAAGATGGCTTAAACCTCAAGCATAAATTTAATTTTGGTAAAGCAATAAATGAATTTTGAAGAAGATATTTTGATTTTCTGATAACAATTTTATTCTTTCAGAGATTGCCAATTTACCTACTGCCCTCTATGTTCATTTCACTGAAATTCAACAAAATTATTCATCATCAAATAAATTGTATTAGTCGATAATTGTTTGAAAACTATTTCAATTTGAATATTTAATTTGAATTTTGCCCAAACTATTAAAATTGATAACTCCTTTAATTTTAATCAAAATTTAATCCTTTATTATAATACTAATAAATTCCTTATACGAGTATATAATTTATAAATTATCAACCGAATTTTATGTTATTACTGCAGGGATTAGACACAAACTAAAGATAGAAATCTAGAATAAATAATTATTAAGGTTAATACGCTACGGAAGTATATTTCGTTTTTACCCAAGAGAAATTTAATTCTATTTATAATTTTATATAATATTTATCTCTTACTTCAATATTATTATTAACCCCGAAATCAATATTGCCTGTTAACAGAAATCTGAAATATAATTTTATGTTTCTATGTCACCTTCTTTATTTATATAGAAATTACAAGAGTGTGTGGTGTCAATCATAGTACAACAATTGAATAAGTAATTCCCTAAATAAAAATAGTAGATATATTAATATATAGAAGACTATAAGTCCGATATAACATAAAAGCAGTAAATAGAAAAGTAATTTAATTGGAAAATCTAATTAAAAATAGAAAAATTTTTCTGGACAAAATTTTAATTTAAATATTTAAAAATATTTTGTTGAGTTTTTAGTAATTATGCCTAATATTATACCTTGAGCATTGAACTTTATTGATCAGAATTTAAAATATTACATTAAATTCAAAAGGATAATCAAAAAAAATGTATAGTAAATTTTGTAATGCATTTTAACGAATAAAATTGAATTATACTAACCTCAAATTTCCACAAATACTGAATTAGCGAAATACTTTCAATATAGTGAATCAATAGCGAAATATTCTTTATACTAGCCTCAAATTTTCATAAATATAGGGCGAATTAGTATTACAAACAGTGAATTATTTCAAACAGTGAATTAGTCAATGAGTATAAAGGTGATTTAGTAAACGCGTCAGAAAACTAAAAAAAAACTAAAAAGTGACAGACAAAAGTAATAATATGTAAAAAAATTATGTTTCCTAATGAGAGTCCATTAATTATATTTTCCCTTATATGTATTTCAGCTAAAGAACCGACAGCGTCTATTAATTGCCAATTTATCAGTCTCAGACCTCATAATTGAAATTTTGTAAGAGTTTTTCAATTAGATTTGAAATCACTGATAATATTTTCTGGAATAAACATACAATTGGAGGCTTTATTAAAATATAAGGGGTATTTACACATTCTATGAGAATTTGAAAGTATGGCAAAATTAATCGAAACAAGTTTGCCATACTTTCAAATTCTCATAGATTGTAAGTACCCCTTATATTTTCTGTGGTATTTCGAAGAACTAAATTGATATTATGTCAAGGATATATACTTGCAGGAAGGTGGTAAATGAAGAAAATATCAACAATTTGAAATTATGTATAAGGGTCAAGAATATAAGTTGTGAGACAGAAAATCAGAATCTCACAAAATTCTATAGAATCTCACAAAATTCTAGTAAGAATACAGAGTATTCTAGAAAATCTTAGATATTGTAGAAAACCATTTTTAAAAAGAAGCTCACAGAAGAAGTAAGCCAATACAAAATTTCAATATCAACTTCGTACTGATTCGTTTTTGATTTTCATTTCTACAGGTTCATGCCTCAATTTTAACTGTCATAAAATGCATCGCGAGTATAATACTATAGCTGAAACAGGACCAATTTGGCAGAAGATAATTCCCCTAAGGGTTAACAATCCATTTCACCAAATCAGTAACTACAATTCTCATATTTATTTATTATATATTTCCTATAATTTGATCTAGTCCACAAATAACCTACTAAACAATTAAAGCTATAAATGCAAAAAAATGTTTTATGTTTTTGCCAATAATCAAAATAAACGATAATGGGCTAACAATAATTAACATAAATTCAAAACAATTCCAAGTCAAATCAGTTTTTTTTTTTTACTATAGTATACAATACGATAAAAATAGGTTTTTCTGAAAATAGACATATTACTATATGTTGTACATTACATTATTATGTTTCAAATTTATATTCTAGTCAATCAATATATATACATATTTTATATACCAGTTTATTTAAATGCAATCCATCCAAAATTTATGTACATACATAAATTCTTACTTTTTTTCATTATTATAATTTTTTTTTTTTTTTGTAATTCTATGAAGCAAAAAGCATAATAAAAAAAAAAAAAAAATTTTTTTTTTTTTTAAACGCGTAAGAATTCCGTTTTTGTGCAGAAAATTTGTGTTATATTTTGATAACGTTATAAAAAATTTCTATCTGGAAGCATAATAATTTCATATCTATGCTTGTCACCCCGCAAAATTATCCGTGTAATATACGAATATACGATTCGCCATCATAAAGATTTTATATACCGTATATATCTCTTGATCATATTAGCACATAATATATAATTTCTGTTCAAAAAGAACTTCTTTTACTAGCTATATGCTTTTTAAGTATATATTATGTCTCTATGTATGAGTTATTGTGGATAGGAACCCAAAAAAGAAAGAAAAGAAAGCGAATATACCATCAGCCAACAACAATAATAAAAATTCCACTATTTAACTGGTAATCTTTACATATGTATATATATGCTGGTTAATGATTATTATTATGCTTATGGACTTTTTATATTATACCAACAAAATTTGTAAATGGATGAATCCAAAAAAAAAACAAAAAAAAAGAAGTAAAACTCACGTAAAATATCACGCAAGGTGTTCCCATGTCCCGTTATAACTGTACAAAATATATACGGTATACATATATAAAAAAAAAAACAATTTTTCTTTGGTTGTTTTGTTGTTATTCTTCATTTTTAGAGAGTATCTTTTTTATATTACATACATAAAAAGTATCTTGGTTTTTAGTTGTTGTTATGTGATTCTTTATGATTTTTATTCTTACGGTATAAAATAGTAATGTTTCTTTTTATTATTGTTAAAGAATAAAACTTTCTTGAATATGTTATTAGGTTAAAAAAAAAAAAAAAAAGACTTGTTGGTTACCATCGGGGACGAAGAGTTTAGTTGAAGAAGAGTGGCAAAGCAAAAGAAGCAGTTATAATGTTTATATTGTTTGGAATAATGATTAGTCATTTCTTTTTTTTTTTTTTTTTCGTTTTTTTTTATCAATAGGAAAATTTTTTGGGAAAATTATTTTTGTATAATTTTAAATATAATAATTGAACAGAATTTGATTGAAGAAATCATGTTGTTTTTTTTTTTTTGTTATATGTAATTTCAAAACGTTTTCATGCTGCAATCTTGATTGTTTTTTTGTTATTGGAAAGTTTGGAGAATCGTTTTTTTTTGTGTCGAAACTTTTTTGTGATTTGACTAATATTATTCGCTTTGTTGAAAGAAGATTTTACAGAAATTGGTAATAAAATCGACGATATATGATGTCTAATAGTCTATATCTATACTATAACACACTTAATCATTAATGTTACTTAGGAAGAAAATTTCCTTCAATTAATATCCAATAAGTGTATTTCATAATTATTTTATTTAACAAATAAACATCAGCCAACTCTCGCGGACGCCCAGTACTTGACTCCACTACTCGTCTACACTAGCTAAATTATACTACTTTACTGCATTAACTAATTTCTACTACTGCTCAATTCTTTTTCTATTCTCTTTCTTTTATATTCTAAACTTTATTCTCTAAATCCTTTTCCTTGCATTCCTTGCACACGTGTGACTATTCTACTCTAATTATCAATTACTCTCAATACTAATACATTACATCAACTAATGATCTACTATTTAGCTACGTTCTTGTATATTAATATCTTCCTTGCACTCATTATTATCTCAGAATAAACCTATTAAGGAGCTTTTCGTTGTGTCAAGTCGTCGACGAGAAGATAAGTTGTATTTGCAACTGACGCTTACAATACATTATTTGAAATAATTAGTAATTTATCCTTTTTATTATTTATCCTTACACAGAGGCCTTCGTTTCTGATAATTTTGAAGGAATTATATTATTCTGCATCCACAAATTTTATAAATCTATTCGAAATTCGGTGAACTTTTGGTAAGAAAAGCTTCTAGAATTGGAATATTGCTTTGTGATTAGTAAGAAAGAAGTATAAATTTTTAAATTTCTAAAGAAAAATATATTTCGAGTTTTGATAAAGCTGCAAAAAACTTCATGTGAATATAAAGATTAGAAGTAAAATTCAAAGAAAATCTAATTCTTACACATGACTATATTTAATTGTTACCATCCACATTTCAAATAATTTATTAATCATTTTCTCAATTAAAAAGCTAAATAAATCATGTCTCCTCATTTCGACATTGGAAAGGATTCGCAGTATTATAAAGTTGATCTTCCGGCATTGAAAAATTTCTAAATAAAATCGAAATTCATTACTAACATTTGAAAAGGATTAAATTTTCTGATAATGTTCTATATATTATGTAATAGGCTTATTGTTTGTAAATTGGGGGCTATCAAAAACCGTACATCTTACCGCACCTGTTCCCGTTGATATCCTCCCTCGCTGATAGCCAAAATCATTCATATTGGCTTAAAACAGCTCGTCGACCTGTCCGCATCGTCACCACCATGTTACTTAACCAGTTAAGCGGTAATTTATTTTCAAAAGTGTATTTTTTGGTGCGTAATTAAAATTGCAGATCACTATCACGTATACACAGGAAATGGCTGATCGACGATATACCACGCTATTGGTGGCAGTACTGGAAGAAAAAAATTATAAGAGCACTTCCTGGATTCGGCCCCCACTTCGAGCTAAAGACTATTTGCTAGTGCGACCTCTAAAAAAAAGTAATATCATGTTGGGGTCCATAACTTTTCAAGGGGTTCACGGAACAAACTAGTTTTCATTTTTTTGGATAGGTAATAGACAGGCCCTTAACACAAGCTATAAAGAGTTTTCGTATCTTCAGGGGTTTGGAACCTACATGCCCCGAAATGTGATTTTTAGTTTTTTTTACAAAAATTTGCTCTAAAAATCTATTTTCTAAAAACCGAAAATTTACACTAACAAATAATTTTTTTTTCTCTATAAAAATGCGCACTAATATCTTCTTTCAAATAAAAAAATATTACTAAAATATCTTCTCCCTAACTCTCAAAATATCGTTTTTATAGAAGCACTTCCACACATGACGTATGTATATACGTCAAACGCGCTTAACTGGTTAAGAAGTGATATTCTATATTTTTTTTTTAGTCTACCGCAGGGCAATTCCATTAAACTAACAATAACACAAATAATAATTATCACTTAATAAATTTAATGAACATATAATTTCTATTCTTTCAGATTCTCATGAATTGTAATTACCCATATTTGCCTTTTTCCATTTACCCAAGTTTGATTGAACAAAGAAATTTTAAATACAGTTTTACATTAAATTTTAAACTGTAAAAAAATAATTTAAAAATAAAAAAATTTAATTATATTCAGAAATTGGAATAGAAAAAAAATCCATAAACTATTCTTATGTATTTTTTTCGAGAGTTAAAGAGAAACAAAGTTTATTTTTTATGAATTTCAAATAAAATATCTAAAATTATGTAAAATAAATTAAAGTTAAGCACGCGATGTGTTTGTAGTCTTGTTACTACATATACTCTAATATGGTTACCAAATTTTATGCTATTATCAAAAAAAAATTTACAAATTTATAGTAACAAATATTTTTATTATATCACCCAAAATATATTATATTTTAATTGTAAATATCACAAAGTTTGGGTAAAACAATAGTGAGAAAAGTTCAAATAAATCAAACTTAGATTAAATACAAAATAAAAAACTATATTCGATGGTTGGACAAATTTTGTATAAAATGAAGATTAGTCAAAAACTACTGGAAACTTTTAATGTACCCCATAGCATTTTAAACTGATTAGTATTTTTTTACGAAAAGGAAATTCCATAAGAAAAAGCAATGAGGCAAATATTGGTCATTTTCTGCAATATGCATAAGTGCCTTGTAAGAGAGAGAACTGAGTTTCATATAATTTTACTCTATAGACAACAAAATTCTAAGTCGAGACCCTAAATCAAATCGTATGGCGCGTACGATTTCAGGTCATGTCCATATAATTTGTGGTACGTCGCGTATCTCGAGCGTACTACAAAATATATGGGAATGACAGCAATCGTATTGTCATATACGCTTTGATTTAGGGACAAGGCTAAGACACGCAATGACTAAGAAACGTTTTTATGAAAATCATGGCTTATATTCTTATATAGTTAGAAACGTGCTGTGCCTGAGGTCGTTTATTCAAATGCAATATGTTAAAAAATCTTACAGCCTTAAATTACTACTAAAATGTGCAGTTAAATTAATTTTTAGACTGATGATAAAAATTCTATACTATAGCGATGGACACAAAAATTACGGATTACCATTGATTCATTACTGAAATCGATTATTTTGTTGAAATTAATAGTTTCACCATAGCAGAGAAATTAAAAAAACATTAGTGTAGGTCCTTAATTGTAACAGAGTATCGGGAAAATCCATTTGAGATGTAGGCCAAGGCGCACAGCGTGCTGTTAAGCCAAGAAAGTATAGAATAAGATGGAAATTCTAATATTATAAATTTTCTGCCCATCAAAATTCGAATTGTAAAATATTGGAATTTACAATTTGGACATAAAAAGGAAAGAAAAATGTAAATTTCCTTTATTAATTTTATTTGAAAATTATTTCAAATTCTCTTGAATTAATAAATTAACAGAAATTAATGAAAATCCTTTATAGTAATCGTCGTTAATAAGTCAAAATTTAATATAAATTATTGAAAAAAATCAAATGAACTAACCCAGTCTTTTGGCAAAAATACAAATTTTATGATACAAAAATTCTTTATAGAATTCTGTCATTTAAAATTTATTAAATATAAATAATGACCTTCATTAAAAATATAATTTTAATTTAAAAAAATAATAATTAGAAAAAGAAATCGAAATAAAATTGTCCACCTTTAACTTATATATACAAATTATTTAAAATTTATTTTATGACCTCTTAAATCATAATTATTATTTTTTTTTTCCACATTTCAAAGACAACTCTGATAGAAAATTCCGATTTTCTTATAAATCATATAAATATTGCCATTCTCCTATTCTGTTATCAATATAAATTTTAGGCATTAAACTAAATATATACGCAATACCAAAAAAAAACAAATCAAGTTATTAAAAGTCTTGTTTGGTATACACACAAAAAATATATCGTCAACTTTTATAATTATAATATACGCACCTGTAATATATATTTGAACATAATTCTTTTCTCCAGTGTTGCACTTGTAAATTCTGGTAACTGGCGGGCAGAAGTTAAAAATGCAAGCTGAAGTTTTTTTTAAGGTACAAGCACAAGCAAAACCATTTATTTGTGTACCATTTACCTGAAGCAGTAGTTTAACCAGTTTTGAAAAAAAAAAAAACATAAAAAATTATTACATAATTTACGCAATTTTTTTTTCTTTATACAAGTTCGCATATTTATGTTGTATCTCTATTATAATACATTTAAAAAGATACAGAAGTTTTTTTATGCGGTTTATTATTCACGCCTTAAAAGTATAATTTTTATTTTGTTGCTTTGGAAGTTGATTTCTGTGATAATTTTGTCAAGTTTTTGTAAAATTAAAAATCACTATAAAAGAATGATTGTCAGAGGTCTGAGCATTTTACAATAATTCTTTGTTAATTGAAATTGTCATAGTAAATTGCAAAATAATTAAAATCATAAATTTAAATAATGAATTTTAACTATAAATTAGCGAAGAACTTATTTTGTAGAAAGTTAATTAGTGATTTAAAATATGTTAATTAAAAAATTAAATTAAATGTGAAAAATGTTAGGTGCGGATAAAACGAATAACTAGAGTAGAGAGTGTAGTTGAAAGGACTTAAATTCTCAGTTTTCCTATTATTCTTGTCTGTATCGCAATAATTTACTATAATACATTTACTATTAGTACTAAATTTTCTACATTTACATTTCTATAATGACTCTACCAATGTTTATGTTGTCCAATGTTTGTTCTCTTCTTCTTCTTTTATACATCTGTGAATTCCAGTTCCAGGGTCAGTCACAAGAATAATCCTTAACAAATTCAATATAGGATTACTCCAATTAGCCACCGCATTCAAGACAATTTCGTATTGTATCTATATCCTAGTAATATGAAAGGCCATTTTCCTACCTTTACAGTTTTCCTGCTAAGTTTCTATAATTTTTTTATAATACTATTTTCAAATTATATTTTCATAATTACAAATAATATTTTATCTATAATTTTAAAGTACTAACAATTAAACTTAGTCAATCTGCCACTTAAAGCTTCTGAATATTACCAACATGTTAAATTTTTTTAATATTAATTATAGAGTTAACAGCCTAAATTTTTGCCTTGAGTCCTGGTCTTTTACTATAAAAAAACTAACCCATATTCAGAATTCTTTCAATGATGTGAAAATCTGCTAATTCACTTAATGTGTAAGAGATTTCCGATAATATGTATTATATGAATTTTTCTGATGGGTGCCAAATATTTTTCAGAATTTGAAATTTTCTGAAGGTTACAGGAACAAAAATTACATTTTATTGGTTAATGCTTAAAACTTTTTCTCAATTGGTAATGATTAAATATTAAATTAACCATCTTTAATTTATACATATAATTAATTATAGAAAATTTTGCAAATATTTACTTTTTATTGGCCAAATATATATATAAGCTACTTTGGTTGCTTGGTGCTTGTTTAAGCTACTTTTTTATTTGCAATAATTTTTTTTTTTTTTTCAAATTAATTTTATATTTCACCATTTTATTCGGAAATAAAAATATCAAATAGTAATTTCAAACTCCAATATTGTGTATATATTATTTGCTAAGATTTTTGCTTAATAATTTTCAATTTTATGATTTTTCAATATTTATACATATTAACTATCTTTTACCAGCCAGCAAAATATATTAATCCAAAAATTAATTTTATATCATTTTGAGAAATATTATTTTTTTTGATTTTATGAAAATTTTTGTATATAATGAAAATTTCAGCACATCCTCATTTGAAATTACATAAGAAAAACTATGCATATAAAAAATTTGTTAAAATACAAAATATTTTAGATGTGAAAAAAGTGAAAAAATGGAACTTCAAGTGGAACCGAAAAAAAAAAAAAAAATTTTATAAGAGAAAATTATCAAAAAAAAAAAAATACTGTTTTTTTTTTTTAACCAAAATTAATTGATGTGTGCGGTGTATCTCTCCTATACAACCCACTGAGTTATATACTTTTGTATATAAATACATACTATAAAATTTATTGTATCTATACGCACTATCATCATCAATCGTCGTGAATTTACCGTTTCCAAAGTTTACAGAAATTTTATTTTACAACAAACTATCAAAAAAAAAATAATATAAATTATACTTTTTTTCGTTTTATGCTTTTTAGCTTTAAGTCATTTCACTCATTTTAATCAAAAGAGCGAAACTGATGAGGCCATTAACCCGACTGATAAATACTATATTATACATTGACAATTTTACACAAATTTTTTTAAAAAATTTAATATTTAAATTATGATAGTAGTGGTAATAGGTCTATATCTAATATACATTACCGAAAAATTACAATTTTTTTGTTAATATAAAATTATGTAGATATCATTAAACTCCCAACTATATTATACCAAGCTAGCGGAGTATACAAGTATTATGGACTTTTTGTCTGTGACAATTTTTTTTTTTTTTGCTATGAATTTAATAAACGAATTAATGACTGATTTCGCCCTACATGTATTTTTGTTGACAATTTTTGTTTTTAGAGGGTGGTAATCTCTGTCTATTAAATTTTATCTACAATTTTAAGAATTTTGAACTTTACACAAAAATTATGGTCTGAACGTTTTAATGGAAGGTATATAGAGAAATAATTAATCATATTTTTGAATTTGTTGAAAAATTATTTAATTATTTATTTAAAAATTTGAATTTTTTGTGTTGCGGATATTGGATAGAACTCCATGAATACGTCATCATAAGTACATATACTTCCATTAAAGTTACATAGTAATTTTACTTAGTTTCATCAACTAGTTTTAGTTAATCATTTAGAAATAGATTTTATTTGTCAGTGCCTAAGGTCATTAACTGGTCCATAAGCATTCTTTGATTTTGTCCAATCATCTTAATTTTTGTATTTTTATAAGCAATTTGAATTCTAATTCTACAATTTCGTCTCACAATCTTAAGTCAAAAGCGTACGGGTGCATAGTGTCTTTTGTATAGAAACATAGAAAATACAAAATACTTCTATACTTCTTCAGTGGCTTCCACAAAATATATTACGTTATATTCTTTCATTTATAGTTTCAAAATGTAGTGAAATAATATTTCAATTTAAAATTTCTCTAATTTTCATATATGTAGTATCATCAGACAGGATAGAATGATGATGGCGATGTCCACAGAAACATCTAAAAACATCTATAGGCCAAACCAATTGTCCAATTTCTGCAGATAGACTAACCATTTTTTTACATTTCCTAGAAATAATTGTATTTCTGCCAAAGTACGTCAATTAGATTAGATTAGATTTAATACAGGGATACGAATACGCGACTATTCGAAGGTTCTAGGATGCCCTGAAAGGTATACCAAACATATCACAATCTATCACAAAGGATGTGTCCAGTTGTCTCATTGCTAATATCACATATTCTACATAGTGGTGATATTGATCTATCTAGCTTATTAATGTGGTAGTTGAGGCGACAGTAGCTTGTTAGAAAGCCATTTAAGAATAATTACACTGACTAAGTGAATAAGGAGGTGAGTTTTTTTTGCTTTTCGAAATAAGTTTTACAATTGTAAACTGTAGTAGATAGATAGATAGATTTGAGTTGGGGGTCGGTAGATTTCTGCCTCGTCACTGCAGCCGTACGCTTATTGTAACTACCCTCTTTGTTCATTCGTTTTGGACAGACCAGTACTGGAAATGAAGTTGTATAGTCTTGTCAAAGATAAATTCCATGATTCGGATGGGGAGATAGTATAGCTGACGAAATGTATTAGCCTCTTATACAATAGGGCTTCACATTCACACAGTATATGCTCCGCTGTTTCGTCCTCATATTCGCAGAATCTACACAATCGGTCTTGACTTAGTCCTAATGTGTGTTAAACTGTTACTGTAGTAGCTGTTTAAGTAATTTATTAATTAAAATTTAGCAATAATAATACCAGAGGTATATTCAATTTTTCAATTATATTAAGTTTATTTCAAAATCATCTAAAACCCTTATAATAATAAATTAGTCTTTTTAAACCTGCAGCATTTACTTTAAGTAAAAAAACTTAAATTATTTTTCGTGTAATATCATGTCACTTGTCAATATTTTTTATTTTTCTTTAAAATTATGTTACATTAATAAAAAAAAATTTAATATTTTATGAAAAATTAATTATGATTGATGACGAATATTGGATACCATAAAAAATGATGAAGAAATCATTTTAAAATTATTTTTTTTTGAGAAATTGTCCTTGAAAGTTTTCGATTATTTTATTAATAAACTTCACCATCAAATTAGTTTTTTTTTTTTATTTGTGGTGAATTGGCTAATATAAAAATTTTTTTATAAGCTATTAATTTATTTATATTTCTTCGTTTTTTAGTTTTTTTTTTTTTTTTGAAACTTTTTTAAAAAAAAATTGTGAAAAAATTTGCTTGTCATAATTTCTTTTTATCAAATTTCTAATTTTAAAAAAAATTAAGTAACTCTTTACTATAAGTTTTATGTTAAATCTTCATCAATATGGACTCCCCACTATCATAACACTAAAGAGCTAAAGAAATTTCATAACATAACAAAATAAAATACAACAACAATAAAAACGTAAAAGCGTGAGCTTTTATATACTATGCCAAAAATGTTGAATAAAATAACAATAACAACATAAAAATCTACAACATAATAATTTATTATTAATTGATTGAGCAATTTATGAAATTATTTATTATTATGCATTCGCTCAATGACTATTTGTTTCATCCGTTTTGTTTCATGAGGTGACTATATAAAATATTTACAGATATAAAAAAATTTTTTTTTGTTGGTTTTTGGATTTTTTTCATTTCAATAATTTTCAAACCAAAAAAAAAATGTGATGGTTGTGTGTGGGTTTGTTTTTAGAGCCTATATCCATATACTGTCCATTATATAGAATTTGCAAAATGACCTAGTAAAATATTCTTGGGCCAAAGTATATACAGAGGATGAAATGGTTTTAATTTAGTCAAAGATGTTAAAATGATAATGATTTTAATTATGAACACACGCATTGATAATCAATTGAGGACAATTTTTTGGCATTATAATTCATTTTTGTTATTGAACTCGATATGACACACTAGTGATTGAACTCACCGCGTCGACTTGTGTCAGTGAATGTATTGTCGAAGGAGCATATAGGTATTTGATGGTATAATTGAAGTCGACTGGTAAAAGATGTGGTTACCATAACATTTCTGAAATAATCAATTTTTAAAATTGTTAGAAATAATGTCAATTAACTTGAGTTGGCCTTGGGAATGTAAAAACTATTACCAGTTGCCGGTGTTTTTTTTTTTAAATTAAGATTGTTCTATAATTGCCAGACAAATTAAATCAAACCCATCAGATTATTCTTATCATTAGACTGAAGAGGCGAATGAATATAAGGGTGAATGACTCACGATGCAATTTACTATAGTCAGAACTAACAATGTCGTCAGTATAAACACAGATACTAGATAAGTATTTATAAGATTTCCCTACTTTAAGTATATTACTATTCTTAGTTTGTTCTTCCAAGGGGGTCGCGCCCCGGAGTTTGTAAACCTCTGCAGTAGAATGTAATGCACTTAAGTTTTAGTCAAAATTTACCCATTCAGCATTGATTTTGACTTGAAAGTTTTTGGTTAACACTTACTAAAGAAGTTGTCCAAAGCATTGTAAAATTTTGATAGTCATATTTCAATATACTGATAAGTGGTCTGAGGAATATGATGGTACGAATAGTGAGACTAACGATTGGAACTGTACATAATTGGAAGCACAATCCGGACGTCAACTTTAAAGAAATACTTAAAATTATATTTGAAAAATTAAACATGAGTTTGTTTTTTCGTCAAATTAATATTATCTGTAATTTATTAGTATGTACTTAGCTCATTATTTAAATTATTTCAAAATATACTGGACTAAAAATCGGGGGATTAATCTAAAAAACCAACTCATGAATAAAGTAAACTTCATTTTGATCGCTACGAGCCACATATTCCTAAGGAAACATGCTCCGAGATTAAGAGTAACCGATATTTCAACCTGTAGAGGCTGTGGGGAAGATGAGGAAACTCTAGAACACCTCCTCGGTAAATGCCCTGCTGTTCGATACAGGAGACTTAAACACCTGGAGAGTCACTTCTTGACAAACCTGGTGGAGGCGGGCAAAATAAGCCCGTCAAGGCTGATCGCGTTCATGACTGAGGTGGGGTGGAACGATGTGCTATAGGGAAATTAAGTCATCGTATGGGGTGTACAACGGACCCAAGTGGTCTCAGTGCGTAGAGGGCTGGCCCCTTCCCCCTTTCAAACCAACCAAACTTCATTTTAGCCTTAATTTTCCTCAAATTCTAACCCAATTTAATAATACAATTTTGCAAAATTCTGTATAGATTTAACTTTAAATTAATTTAATTAATATATACTAATTACTTATACAATTAAAATTTAATAAAAATGCAATTAATATTGAATATTAAACAAAAAACATAATTTTGCAGAGAAAGCTCTTATCACATTTTCAAACTGATTCATTTCCAAAAAAAAAAAACTTGTAGGAGTAAAATTTCATATTTAAATTTTTTCAAAAAAGTTCAAATCTTTAAAAACCAAAATACAAAAATAAAAATCTGTTGAAAATTATTTTATTATATGAAAACAATTACCAGGTAAATTTACCTTAAAACAGAAATTTTTTAGTTTTGGTTTTTTGGGAAAACTCATAATTTTTAAAGTTTAGTACGTTTTTTAATAAATTTAAATATTGTACTTATATATTTTTATTATTATTATTGTTAAGCTTTTAAGTTTTTTTTGTTATTGTTGTGAATTTTTTGCATTTAAAATTTTTTTTTATTGTTTGTACGCGTGAAAATTTTTAAGTGAAAAATGTTTTTTTTTTTGTGCAAAAAAAAAAAAACAAACACAAAATTTTGGCGAAAGTTTATTTTATTATTGTTGCCGAAAATAATTATGAAAATATAATAATAATTATTTATTTAGATTAACCGATGAAAACAAAAGAAACATTTAATTTTAATTTGGATGTTAATATACCAAAAAATGTTTAGGTAAAGTTCAGAGATTTTGAATTTAAAGCTGAATTGAAAGACATCAAAATGCTGGGGAATTGTTGATATAAATATTAATATAATTGCGAAACATTACGAAATTAAATCATTTTTTAGGAGTCGTTAAAAACTAATGGGAAAAATGTAAAAAATGGAATTTGTTTTAGGTAATTTTTGGGTTTAGAAGCAGTAAATGATAATAGATAGTATAGTAGGGTTTGATCTTTTTACTCAATTTTGATGTTAATCAAAAGAAATTTTTTAATTATACTTTTAAGAGTTGAAAAAATTAAAGTCCTGTGAACTTTGAGTTGGTTCACAATGAGTTTTTTTAATTAATTTGACGTTTTTTTAATTAATTTGATTAATTTAAGTTAATTTGACTTGAAATTCCATTTGATTTGAACTCGCCTAGTTCTGTAATCCATAGAAAATCAATGTTTTTTCAATTTCCAAATTTTGTTGGGAAAAAAAGTGGATATAATATTACGATTAAAATGTGATATAGATTATTTATCAAAAATTGTTCAGCATTGTCCAAATTAGGCAACCTTTTTCTATATAAACATTATGCTTACATTTATTTATATCTCAGAAAATTTACATAATTGTTGGTGAAATTAAGTACTTATATTTGTATATAAAGCAACCAATTTACGATACAAATTATTCTCATAAAATTGTGTCCATTTTGTCTAAATTTTCTCATGTTGTACATACCATAAACATTATGATGGTGACGATATCCACGAACCAAAAAAAAAATGTAAAAACGAAAAACTATACGAACATAATGTCCTTTAATTTGATTCGACATAATTTTAATTAAAAGAATTTTACCATATTTAAGAACTAAGAAGTAGTGTTAACCACATTTTAGAAACAATTAACCACACTATATACCAAAATGAATATAGATCAATCTAATTCTCCATCAGTTTCACTAGATAAGTACAAATTCCAAATAATTTTACCATATACTAAAATATTTACAATTTTTGTACCTAATTTAATAGCACATCAAATTATTATTTATAAATATAATTTAATATATTTAAATAATAATCATAATATGCACATTAAGTGGAATTTTCTGGTCATTTTATAGGTTAATATATTTTACTTTATTGATTTATATATTTATATATACTATAATTTGTTACAAACATTTCGATTGTTTACTAACTTACGGCAATATTTTTATATATATTATAAAATATTTATGTAAATTTACACATTTGTAACCATATACACAGAAAATTTTCATTTACATTTTCATTTTTAAAGTATGTAAATTTTTCTGTTATAGTAAAAAGTGTTGAAATTATTTTATCTTATTTATTTATTTATATATATAGATGTGAAAAATTTTAAATTTTCAATTTATTGGTTATTTTAATGATCAATAAAAATAATGTATTTAATTATTTATTATTATTATAATTATTAAGAGTGCATTTATATTGATTTAATTTACAAATTTTATTTGTATACCATATAAAATTTAGATCACATTGAGATTAAATTTTAGAAAATTATTTGTCAAAAATTACTGACCTATTAAGTTTGAAGGGTAAATTACCAAAATTAGTAATGGAATTTTGATCTTATTAAATTATAATTTAAAAAATCCTGGTGATCATATTATATTGTGTAATTATTATTAGTTATTACAACGAATTTTTTTTTGGGTAAACAATATAAAATATTAAAGAGCTGATTTACCAATTCAAAAAAATAAATAAATTGGTAAATTATGGTTTTTAGAATAATCAAAATATGAACAATCATTATTAATTTTTTGGAGATGGTATAGCAAGATAATTGTATAATGAAGAGAAAGAAACAAGATTTCATATTCAAATATATTACGTTTTTTGTCTTCTACCTAAATTATGCAGCAAATTCAATCAAAGAAATTGTTAAATAAATGCAATAATTGGACCATTTTTATGGTTGCAATAGTACAAATATTAATAATTAAACAAATTTTTCATTTCCAATTCAATTTTTCTTGGTGTGGCTAATCCAAAAGGACTTTGTCCCAGACGAAATTGATTTGAGCAACAATTTGATTTGGAAAAAACACCAATTGAAAAAGGACGAATTTGATTTGAAATCAGACCCATTTGAACTGGAAAATCTAAAGGAGTATATATTATAATAATTTACTTCTATTTAGATCCAATTACATGCACATTTAATATGTATCCCGTTCAACCAATCGTGCCATAGCTGCAGGGAACCAAGTAAGAAGCAAATGGTAGAACATTTCCTATGCAAGTGTCCAGCGCTAGCCAGAGCTAGACACCGCTCACTTGGCAGCTACATCTTCAACGAACTAAACGATTTAGCCGCGTGCTGCCCAACGAACCTGACACAGTTCCTAAACACCACCGACTGGATCTAAAATAAACCAACCAACCCCGTGGTTACAAAATGGCGCGTTAGTGCTACTTGGAGGTACCCTACCAGAGGTGGGGCACCTCGCCACTTTAACCAACCAACCAACCATGGACTCTAGTATATTAAACAAATAAATTTCAATGTAATAAAAGCAAATTTACCTTTTCTCCAAAATTAATAATGTTGCAATGTTTAAGCTATACATTAAATTTCAAAATATTTTTTCAGTGAATTAGCAAAAAACCTTTAAAATTTTGTAATTTTGTTTTTAATTGTAATCCTCTTCAAAGTTTACAATTTTAAATGGTACTGGACTGGTCACAAACAAACAAAAAAAACACTATACATTTTTTTTACTCTTAATTGAAGTGAAGAGAATAATTTTTGACGAAAACTTATTGTAATATTTCGTTTTTATACATATAAATATTTATGTCAATTATTATTTATAAATATAGTAATCAATACTTAATTAAGTATTAAACAAAATATTACAAATTGAAATCTAAATTTTCATTTATATTTAATTTTTTTTTTTTATTGTTGAGATTATCAATTTATAATGTGACAGATTTATAATTTTATTTTTTAGTATACATAATTGCAATTAAAATTGTATGTTATGTACTTCTCTGTAAATTATCAATTAATCTGATTTTATATTGATTTTTTTAGATTTCATAATTAATGTATCATTCGGTAATATAGTAATATAAAAAAAATGTAATCTAGGTTAAAAATTGTGAACAGTATCGTTCCATTTATAAACTAGATTGTGTATATATACGAAAAAGTAGTTGGGATGAGATGGTAAAATTGATTGAGTTTGAATTAAGTACATAAATAATTATAATAAAAAAATTAATTTGAAAACTTTTCTTAAGAAATCCAAGATGATTTTACGCCATAATTAAAAATTGAAAAAAAAAATTCAAGAAATTAAGGAAAGGATAATAAATATATCGTTAAATTTACATGAAATACTTATAATCAAATATTTTTGAACATCGAGACATATCTAATATGGGTAATCTTTCTAGCTAAATTACGCAGTATATACATTGAGTAATTAGTTTCCAATTCAAATTAGTAATTTGAAGGTTCTCGTTTTGCACACATATTGTCCAAATTAAATGCCCAAAAAATTGTCCATATTTTCAAAAAAAAGCTTTTAGATGCTTCGAATATAGATTTAGCTAACATTCATATCATTGAGATTAAATTACTGGCATCAGTGTGTAATTAATAGCTTTGGAATGAAGTTTTAAATATGAAAATTTCTGCCAATATCTAATTATAAATCATTTATCTTTCTATTTCTATAATCATAACCTACTAAACATATAGTATCAAATCTATTAAGGATCAAGTTATGCGTTTAGAGACCGTACTGAAGAATTAAATAATAATTTCAAATGAACTGTTATGCAGCCCCCACAAATGGTCGAACTTGGTACTGCAACTTAATTTCGAACCATCAAAATGGTACGAAGAATTTGAAAGTTGTATCGTGTGTGGGGCAGTGTAGTTGTACAACCAAAATGACGTTTATTGAATTTTGATGTTAAAACCATAAATGGTTTTTTGTGACATCTTATTCAAAAAGTCTTAATTTATTAATTTTATTTATTTATTTTAAAAACTTTATACAACAAAATATCATATATGTTATTTTGACAAACGTCAAAGTAAAAAAAATATTGATGATTTTACAAATGGTTATAGAACAAGTTGTAGAACAAGTGGTAATGTGTATGGAGTGGTTCGCGGACTAGTACACGCGTACTTGTTGTAGTATCAAGTTCGACCATTTGTGGGCTGCATTAGCTAGATGCCGAGAAATTGACAGTAAAATAATAATAATTAGAGTTTTTGGCAGTTTACTGGACCTCGATAAAATTATTAGACCTGCTAGAATTACTATAAACTACTTGTAAGTACCTACATAATTTAATTCAAATGGAACAGGAATATTTTTTTGTTAAAAAAAAAGCTTTTCTACATAGTTTTTAGTTTAACAATATGCTACAATGTAAAATATGATAATTTCATTTACATAATTTCCAAAAAAAAAAAAAAATACATATATTTTTGTTTCAATATTACCACACATGATTAGATTTTTGGTCAATTATGTTTCACATTTGATTAATAAATAATTTAATATATATTTATATTGTATATTATTACGCATACCAATATAAATTTTCATATTTTTGGTATTTACATACGAGTATATATATTAATTATACATCACCTTTCTATTTTTCACTGTATTTCATTTCAGTATGGACTTTCCAATATAATGAAGGGAAGAAGACCATTATTATTTCATATATATAAAAATTAAATGCAGGGTGAGGGTCACATACAAAAAAAATTTAATCATGATTGTGATGCAAGCTCAGTTTTTTTTTGCCCGGTTTGGATCATTTTTTTATATATTTTCGTAAATGATTTTATACTTTCACTAATTGGTGAAAATATTATTTTTACGTCAATTGGATAAATGTTTATTTTTTATTTTTATTAAAATATTAAAAGTTTTTATTGTAAATTTAATTAGTTTTTAAATAAATATATAAATTTTTTTTTTTTTCTGATATTTTCTGTAGTCACCATGAAAATTTCAAATTTAAAAAAGGTTAAAGAGATTGGAAAAATTTTCTTACTAAAATTTTTTTAGTTTCAATAACATAAAAAACAAAGATTCAAATATGTTTTTTTGTTTTTTTTTTGAGCAATCAAATGGAATGTTTAAAAAATTATGTTGTATATACAATGATGAGAAATTACATAATTTTTATTGATTTTTTTATGCATTTTATTTTTTTATGATGCAAATATTTTTTTATTAAAATTAGTTAGTTTTTTTTTTTTTTTTTGGAAATTTGTCAAAATTTATGTTATTTTTTTTTATTGTTGCAACTTTGGTTTTGAGCTGTATGGCGATTGGTATATATAAATTGTGAAAAATAATAATACATATTATTAAAATTAGAAATTTGCAATATTATTTAAATTTTATTTATAAAAATCTATTTGAAAAAAAAAATTTGAATTAAATTATAAAATGTATTTCAATTAATTTCTTAATAAAACAATTTTTTAATGAAAAAATTTAAATTAATTTAGTTGAAGTTTGGTAGGTTTTTAAAAAAATTGTTCTTTGGTATTTTTTAAGGATTTTTTTTTTTGATATTCAAGGCTTTTGTGAGTTGATTACTAAAATTTCATCAAAAAATACAATAAATATTGCAATGATAAATTTAAGGATTGAGGTATTTGGAGGAGAATAATGTAAACGAAAAATCTTAGTTGGAGTGCACCAAAGTTCTAAGCTTTCTAAAATGATTTTGCTAATTGATGAAGTCGAAAATAGTAAATAGTAAAGTCATTATATTCAGCCATAATTTTTTTTTAATATTTAGTATTTAAGTATTAAACATTAAAATAACTCCTTTTGACCTGTTAACTGTTTAATTTTTTTTTGAAAAATCTTTTCTAGTTGCTGAATTAAATTTACGCGATGACGCGAATTTGCGACATTAGCAGCGTAAGTAAAGATTTGCTGAGAATTCAAAGAGTGGTAACGTTTTCAATTAGGTTTTCGCTGTATAGTAAAATTCTTAGAATATTAAAATTTCAAAAATAGTTTGTTTTTTTGCTTTACAACAAAATCATTGCAAATGTTTATTTTTTCGACTGACGCATGAACGCGACATTAGCAAAATAGGAGCGTTTACCATCGACACATATATGCGACATAAACAGTTAACATGTTAAAGTAACTCTTTTTAACTCTTCTTGAATAATTCAAAATTAGTGTTGAACTTTTCAAATTTAACTTGTGTGCTTGTGTCCAATAAAATTTTTCACTTTTCTCAAATCAACAAATTCGTACTTTTCTAAAAAGCTATCGTTCATATTATATTGTAAAACGATAAAATTTGATATACAAGAAGACAAATTTGATTTTAAAAAGTCAAATTTAACAAGAAAGTTCTATAATTTGTCCAAAATGGCAAAGAAAATCTAAATTTGAATCTTGGGATCGGTACAAAATTATGTATGTTAAAATTCTGTATTACAAAATACTGTATTTCAAAATTCAATTAAAAAATCCGCGATATTATCATCCCTTTTACAGAATTTAGTAAACAGATTTTTGTAAACCAGAATTTTGTAATATAGAATTTTACTATACAGATTTACGTAATACAGTATTCTTCTATACCCAACCCTTGAATCTTGATTATATAAGCAAACTACTTTAATTCCAATATTTAAGAAGAACTTTAGAAGATTTTTACCTAAAAACTTTAGCTCAAAACGCAATTTTCAGTCTCTTTAAATTTTTGTGTTTCATTTTTTTTTTTAACTTTTAACTTTAATTTTGTCAAAAATCGCACATTTTGATTTGATTTTATAATCCCCGCATTTATATTTTAATTTAATTTATAATTTACCTTTAATTGATCCACTAGATTGATTTTGTCCAGGTGTTTGTACATTTGTTTGTACCATTGTATTAGCATGTGCTTCTAATTTTGATGTAACACTACTCCACATATCAAACATTCTTGACGTATACATTTTTGACATATAAAAAAATATTTTTCGATTTTATTTTTTAAATTTTTTTTTATATTTTTTTAATTCTAAAAATTATTTTCAATAAAAAAAAACAACTTATTTCGATTATAATTTTATAATTTTATCGTAAAATATATTATACAAATTAATTTGAAAGTTTTGATCCGCGTTTTACTTTTAAATTTACTTTTTTTTGTATATATAATTTTTTTTACTAAATTTATACAAATATTTTTTTTTACATAAAATTTGATAAATTAAATTATTTACAATTATGTCCAACAATATCACAGATTTAAAAAAAAAAAAACAAACTATATTTGATTTGCAGATAAATTTTTTTTTTACGTATATATTTTTTTTACTTAAGGTACTGCAGGTACAAAAAAAATAATTATTTTTATGTTTTACAAAATTTTTTTTTTTTAATTAATTTTGCATTTAAATATTTTTTTAAGACACTATAATTACATTTTGTTTTTGTTTTTTGTTTTTTAATAATTAATTAAATTATTAAATATTATTTTAAATTTAAATTTTCTCCTTCATTTTTAAATAACCACAATTTTTTTTTTTTGATTTTATTTTAAATCAAAATGTCAAAATAGTCTTAAAATTTAAAGATGACATTTTTGATTTAGAAATTTGTTTTTCTTCGTTTTAAATTGGTAAAATCATATTTGAATTATATTTAAAAAATTTTATCTGTAGTTTAAAACTAAAATCTAAAAAAAAATTTTGTTATTAAAAAGTTTATTTCATCCAGGATTTTTATCCATTTTTATTTCTATAAAAAAAAATTTTTTTAATTTTTTTTGTTTAATTTTTCATTTGATTTGAAAGAATTTTCCCAATTTGATTGGAAAAATATTATTATCGCTTGGAAATTCAAGAAAATTATTGATTTTTATTTTCATTTTGATGGTTAGTATATGATAAAGTCGAAAATAGTAAATAGTATATAGTCAGTATATTTCAGTTGGCTGCACAATAGATCGAAAAGATCGGCGCAGTGCTGTCACGCGGTCTCCTCCATAGTCACCAAAAAAATATTCCGTTGGCAGATATTAGTTAGTCGACAGTCGACAGACATTAGTCAGTCAATATAGTCCTTTGTGACAGATCATAATACTTTACTCATGAAGACTTATTAAAGTTCCCAAGTAGAATATAGTAAAAAAAAATTTAAATTTGTTACTAGTCAGGACTAACGTTTCCTATTGAAAATTAATAATGTTCAATATTTGGTAAAAACGTTTAATATACAGTCATATGGTCACAGAAATAGATAATTCTTGACATAATTTCATTTTTATATCACTTTGCTTGGTGGATCTATTTCTCTGACCATGACTGTATATTTAAAAAATTTCAGTTTTTCTAATATGAAAAATCAAAATTCTAAAATTAAACTAATAAATTATCACATTTTCTTTAAATATAATGAATATGCGTCAATGCGTTAAAAGGAAAATAAATAAAATTTTCTAAATTTTAATAAAAACGAGAAAAAGGATAATCAAATTTCATAAAATTAAATTTACGCGATGACGCGAATTTGCGACATTAGCAGCGTAAGTAAAGATTTGCTGAGAATTCAAAGAGTGGTAACGTTTTCAATTAGGTTTTCGCTGTATAGTAAAATTCTTAGAATATTAAAAATTCGAAAATTTAACACGTTAAAAGGAAAATAAATAAAATTTTCTAAATTTTAATAAAAACGAGAAAAAGGATAATCAAATTTCATAAAAAAAAATTAAAATAAAATTCAATCTAAATCCAGCTACAAATAATCTATGTCTAATGAACTGTAACCATCTGTCGAAATTTTTTATATATAGTTCTGTTCAGTCTCACGAGTAGATTACAAATTTTTCTATTAAATACTTGCAATTTTGCTATTATTTTTTAGGACTACAAATACCAGCAGGACTATATATAATTTTTGAAGACTAATTATATGAATTATCTTTTTAAATCTAATAGGATTCAAAAATCTAATAAAGAAACTTCGTAGAATCTAAATAGAATTTCTGACTTTATATTTATAATCTAAAAATAGTCAAATTTACTATATGAAAAATTCTATAATAAATTTACTATTTAATATTGATTTATAGATAAATTTAAATGAAAAAATATATAAATATTAAAATATATACTATATTATACGATATGATATACTTAATTACTTCAAATCACGCCAGCCTCTAATATTATTTAATAATCATAATTTTTGTATATATTCTATTCCGCACCCAAATTTTATATTTTATACACCGAAAATATCCTTAATAAAAAATAATAAATGGTTTGAATTGATATCCGCTAATATTCAAAATAGATGGAAATATATATATTTAATATTTTATATTGAATTTCCTTATTTCCATATATTCTTCTGTGATAGTGTGTAGAAATTTAAATATGTGTATAAAAGTTGTTTTTTTGTAGTAAAATTCATGATATTTAATCGATATTTGATAATCGACAAGCTTTGTTCTTGCTTATAAGTAAAGAAGAAAAATCCTTTTTGAACATATTTTTATTATTTTTTCTATCAAAAAATGTAAAACTTATGGAAAAATCTTTGTAGATTATAAATTATAGAAATAAAATTTTGTGTATAGAAAATAATTTAAATGTGAAATTAACACGAGTTCCTTTTTGATTTTGTGATTTCTTCTAAAATTGATTTTTTTTTATCTATAAATTATCCTTATTACTTTAGAATTTTTGAAGAAAATGCTTTGCTATTGAATATTTTTATTACGCATAATTAAATAATTGAGTTGCAGATGGTAAATCTGTGGTTTAATACATTTTTTTAGATTATATAAAAATATAGTAAAACTACAAAATTGTGAAATTTGTGTTGAAAATATTCTATTAAGTTAGGAATTTCTGTCATTCTATATAAGAAAAAATTGAATTATAATCAGTAATTCTTCAGAAATTTACGATAAAATGGTTTATAAGGAAAAAAATTGTACATAAATTTCTTAATTTTGAATATATTTTAAGGCCTTTTCCTAACCACTGATTCTCTAGTTAGTGAAACTATAAAGAAAGCTTGTATAGGAACTGATCTAAAACATGGTTTAGCTATATTGTTATTAATTTACGATATCAATTAAATTATTTTCAAACATTACTATCCAAGCTTGTCCTTATAGTTGCACTACTCTACAGTCAGTGTTATTTAGGAGAATGCATAATATTTTTCAGAATTATGCAAATTATGTACAATTTTTCCCCTAAATAATATGTTCAAGATATTTTAAACGTAATATCGTAAATTTTAAAAATATATCTAGAATTTGTCTATACTAAAGATTAAGTCAACATTTTAGCAAAAACTTAAATGACCAAATGATTTAATTGAAGCTGAAATAATAGATCAAATAATCAAGCTGGAGGACTAGTCACTAATCATCCAGTCACGTGCCACTAGTCACTATAGTCACTATAGTATAACCAGGCACGTAATAACGAATAAAATTATTTTGATATTATAAATTTGGTTTTTTGTGTTCTTTGAAAATTGATAAAACGTAAATTTTTCTCTGATTAATTATTTTCTTGATTTATAAAAAAAAATTTTACATTAAAAATTTTGATTAAAATTTATATAATTAATTTGTAATAATAATCTAATTTATAATTTAACTGTATATTTGTGGGTTTGATATAAAATATATACTAAAATTATTATAATTTAAATTATTTAGAATATTTTTGTTTTTAATATTGTAATTTTATTTAAAACCAAAGAAAAAAACTAAAAACTAAAAACCACTAAAGATAAAATCAAATTCGAAAAATAAAAAGACTAAACCACAAAAACCATAATTTCAAAATATATTTTTTTTTCTATCTATGTAATAATAAAATTATATATATATACTCTTTTTTTTTGTAAAAAAAAAATTATGTATACGCAGCAGCAAGAGCATAAATTTTTCATGTTATTCAAATTTACATTAAAAAAATTTCGGAAAATATAGAAATTCTTCAAAGTTTATAGTGAAATTTATATAAATAATCAGAAAATTAGCTTTTATAAAGCAAAAATTGTCAAATTTTTTCATAAATTCCAATTTTAAATTATCATAATTTTTTACTATCTTACAATAATATTTTTTTAATCAAAAATATTATCATAGAAATATTGCAATTAATATAATATTGCACGACAAAAAATTTCCAAAAAGAAATATATTAAGTTTTTTGGCGCAAAAATGGAAATGTAAATTAGAAAATTTTCTATAAATTATATTTCCCATGTTAAACTTTAAACATATACTTAACAGAAAAACGTTTTTACCACCCTAATAGACCACCACCCGCATTTTAATTTATTATATTTATTTTCTCATGTTTTATTTCTATTTTTTTTTTTATGCTTTTATAAATATTTTTTATTTATTTATGTTTTGTATATGTCCAAATATTGCATAGATTTTTAACTATTATATATATACATGAAAAATTATGCTGCAATATTGTGAATGGTTTAATAATGAATATACATATTATATATAAATATATATAAATATATATATATATTGTGTATATATTAAATTTTTCCATTTATATACAACAAAGTAAATGTTCAGCAAGCTATTTATTAAAATGCTAAAAACCATTTACAGGCATGCAATCATGCACCAAGAAAAATATTATACATAAATAGTAAAAAAAAATATATAAGTCATCGGGTATATAGGACAAATACAGTTTAAAAAATATATATACATAGTAGGTATATAATGTAAATGAAAATTGTATACAATATACATTTATATATGTATAAGAAAAAATTATATGAATGAAGTCATTTATTTGAGTTGAATTTGAGTTTTTTTTTTGGTATATAATAAAATATAAATTTTAGATTTATTATTAAAGGGACACTAATTCATTTTTTGTCATAAATATAAAGTATATACGAAAATCGTCAATAATATTATTGTTTATTTATTTATTTTTTATAGGTAAAATGTGACAAGTTTAATTTTTGGTATATAAGATTACAATTATCAATAAATTGCTTTACTTTTATAGTGAACATAGTTTTTATGTTAATTTTCTTATTAAAAATTTTAAAATATAATAAAATTTTGTTAAAGGAAATTGTTTAAATTTAGAAATTAATATAGAATTTTTACTGAATGAATGGAAATTGCATGAAATGGAAATTGTTGTAGTTAGAAAAAGGAAATGGAAAAATCATAATGAATTAATTATTAATAAAGATTTAATTGGTCTATTTAAATTATTGACTTTGTTATTTAAATTAAGAAAATTCCAATATATAAATGGAATTAATATATTACTCAGTTCAGTGTGGTATGTGATCTTATCTAGGTATATAGAATTTCCAAAATAAATCAGTTTTGGAGTCAATACAAATTCTAAATCATAATTCAAATTGTGTACAATGATTAAGTATATTTGACAATTTCGAATATCGTTAATTGGACTCATTAATATTAAGAACTGTCTGAAGCTTTCAATTCAGTCATTAAAGCTATCATAAAATTCTGGATATAACTTGTAATAGCATAATGCACCAAACCAACATCTCTGCATAAAACTAATAATAATTGAATATATGAAATCAAAAATTAAATTAGACCAAAGTTTTCACCCAGTAGAAACTTTTTAATTAATATTTCTGTTGTATTATATTTTTAAGGCTATATTCTTTTTGGTAGATTAAAAATTTAATTACATTTTTTACTATATCTCTGTCAGAATCATATGAACTATCACTACCAATAGATATTTGAATTCTTAAGAATTTACTTGCACAATCAGTGAGCATTCACTGAACATTTCAGTGAGAAAAATATGTAATTTATGGCTGCAGTGACACAGTAGACAACTAGCAGTCCTTAACTGAAATCTAACCTAAGATATGCTTGTATGTTGAGTCGATAAACTGACAGTGAAAATTTTTAGGAAATATTCTTACATTATTCTGAGCTGTTTCTCAAGATTTAGACCATTTATTGTATTTATATTAAATTCGTTTGGTAGATTAGTACAAATGCATTTATACTAATTCTTAAAATTTGTTACTATAAATCATTGTAATAATTAATTCAAATAAAGAAGAAACTATATACCGAAATAAACATTGCACTATGAGAAATTTATATTTTATGTAATATTTCATATTTCTAAATTCTAAAATTTATATAAAAAATATTTTTGCATATAAACTTTTCTATTATATAAATTGGTTTCATCCCTTTTCTATATACCATATATAATTTTATTAAAAGCTTTTCTTTCTTATTTTATATAGGTCAAATTATTCAACAAAAGTTTTTATTATATATATAAAATGCAACTACAATTAAATATATATAAACTAACTGCAATATGTATCCCCCAAATATATTATTTCCATGACTATTATGGAATTGCATATATATAATAATATATTTTGGGGGTTAGAAATTATGTCAGACGGGTTTAATGTTTAACTTTTATATACAATAATGTTGTCAAAATTTATGTGTACATAGTCTGCTAACCTATATAAGTTCTTTTTATAATCAAATTCTTCTTCCAAAATTCAATTTATATAAGAAGGAATCAATAATTTTGCGAGAATTTCTGATGAAAATATTTTATATGAACAAATTTCTTTAAAAAAAAAAAATTCTAATCTTTTTTACAAAGAAATTTCCAATTTGCAGTATTTTTCATTCAAATTTTAATAAAACTTTGAATATTCTAATAAATTTTAACAAAAATTTTAGATATTTTGTCAAAGTTTTGGATTTTTTTTAGTAAAGTTTAGTCATTTTTATGTCAATTTTAATCAAATTCAACAAAGTTTTTGGCAATTTTAATAAAGTTTAGTCATTTTTATGTCAATTTTAATCAAATTCGACAAAGTTTTATGGAATTTTAATAAAGTTTAATTATTTTTCTGTCAATTTTAATAAATTTCGACAAAGTTTTTGGCAATTTTAATAAAGTTTAGTCAATTTTATGTAAATTTTAATCAAATTCGACAAAGTTTTTAGCAATTTTAATAATAAAGTTTAGTTATTTTTCTGTCAATTTTAATCAAATTCGACAAAGTTTTTGGGAATTTTAATAAAGTTTAGTCATTTTTCTGTCAATTTTAATCAAATTCAACAAAGTTTGATGGAATTTTAATAAAGTTTAGTCATTTTTCTGTCAATTTTAATCAAATTCAACAAAGTTTGATGGAATTTTAATAAAGTTTAGTAATTTTTCTGTCAATTTTGGTCAAATTCAACAAAGTTTTTGGGAATTTTAATAAAGTTTAGTCATTTTTATGTCAATTTTAATAAATTTCGACAAAGTTTTTGGCAATTTTAATAAAGTTTAGTCATTTTTCTGTCAATTTTAATAAATTTCGACAAAGTTTTTGGCAATTTTAATAAAGTTTAGTCAATTTTGTTATCGATTTAAATCAAACCTTTTAATATTTTTTGTAAATTTATCCATTTTTTTCTTTGTTCTACAATTAATCCTTTTTTGTAAAATTTTAAATCCTTTTTTTTTTTTTAAATATGAAACTCTTTATAATTATTAATCACTTTTGGATATAGTATAAAAAAATTTGAAGTTTTTAAATATATAATTTTATAAGAAATTCTAATTTTTCTATAGTATAAAAACGAATTATTTTTTTGTAAATATATTTTAATTGCACTTTTTTTTTTTATCTAATTAATTTTTCTATAATTTAGTTAAATCTAATTTTGAAATTATATTTTTAATTTATAAATAAAATAATTTAATCCAATTTGACTAGTAAAAATGAATTTTTTATTATAAATTGCATTTATATCCGATAAAATCCTAAAAAACAAAATTATATACCAAAAATTCCGAATAATTAATTTACAAACGCACAAAAAACTGAAAAAAAAAAATTAATTTAAAATAATTTAAATTAAAAAAAATCATTAGAAAATCATTCAAAGCGCACACATACAATTTTTTTAAATTCAATTTTAAAATCCTTTTTTTTTTTTGTATTATTATTGAAAAATCGCAAAAAGGACTTTTTTTTTTATGATAATTTTTTTTTAAATAGTTAAATAGTTTTTTTCGTATACATTTTTTTTTGTTTGTTTATTTTAAGATAATTATAATTTTTAATAAATAATTATTTATTTATTTTATAAAAAATTTTCTATATATATAAAATTATTATATTATATAATTATAATAAATGCCCCCCGAGATGCGCTCAATACGAAGTTCGGTTAAAGACTGCCTTTAATATAAAAAGTTCATTGTATTTTCCCAATAATGATAATATTATAAAAAAAAAACACACACCGTTCATACTATATATATTTCGTACACACAAAATCTACATCAGCAGCACAACACCATAAAATTTATGTATAATAATAAAAAAAAAATATACACAACACAAAAAAAAAAAAAAAACAAAATTTATATACCAAAAATCAAAAAAAGAAAAATTCATTTTTCAAACCATCAACATCATCCGCAACATTATTTTGGTGTCGTATATACATAATCCACGAAACTATTATTCCTATTTTTATGTATGTATGTATGTATGTATGTATGTATGTATGTAACAACAAAAATTAATCAAAATAAAAAAAAATCTATAAAAATTATCAAAGAGCATAAAAGATATTTTTATGATTTTGCCTTGGATACAATGTAAATAACAAAGATTTTGTTGCAAAAAAAATAAATATATGTATATACATCTTTGGCAACATATGTATATATAAAAAAAAAAATTGTGAATATATACTTAGTTTTTTTTTTATGCTCAAAAATTTATGTTGTTCTTCAGAGAAAAAACAACACTCATATTTCATATATAAGTTTTGTGTATTTATATTATGATGTAATGTAAAAAGTTATGCTTCGAGATAAATTTATTTTATATTGCTAGTCAAATTCACTGTAAAAAATATATGCAAATTTTCAAAGCAAAGAAAAAAAAATATGTTGCATTGAATTAAAATTTTTTGTTTATAATTAAAAATTTTGGACATGCGAGAAAAATTGATTTTTATTATTTTTATATATTGATAATTATTCTATATAGAGGCAGGATATTTTTCTATACCAGTTAAATTTGAAGTAGGTGGTGGCATTTATACACTGTAAAAAAAAATATATATAAATTATATTTTATCTATGAAATTTTCATTTAATTTTATTTGTATACAATTTTTCAAATTGCGGAGAAATTTTTACATTAATTAAAGAAATTTTAGAAAATATTCAATAAAATTTGATAAAATTTCATATTTCTGTAATTTTATTCACATAAATAAAATTCCAATTTACAAATTTGTTAGCAATAAAAAATTCAAAAATTTCAATTTTAGAAATAAATGTTTCTCAACATTTTTATTTTTTATCAACCAAAAAAAATAAAAATGTTGCGAAACATTTTTGTTACACTGTAAGGAAATTTAATGAAAAAAAAAAACCACAAAATTATATTGCATAACTTTTATTGTTTAGCTTTATAAATAGTTTTTATATACAACATAAGTATAAAACAAACTGTTATTTTTCGCTGTTTTTATGTTTTAAAACAAAAACAAAAACCATTCATACATACTTTTTTATGTATATGTACAGCAATATTTAACTTTTAATGCATAAAGTCATTGGCTTTTGAATAAAAAGCTCTTTTTATTATTATTTTATTATTGTTTGTACTTAAAAAATAGTACATTTTTCTTTATGTTACACAAATTTATCACTCTTTCTCTCTCAGAGTACTCTCCGCAATTTTATTTATGTGTGTGGGTTAGTTAAATATTGAACAAAATCTCAAAAAAAAAAATTCCCATGCATATAAAATTTGTTGTTAAACACGTGCACCAATACAAATAAAATGATAAAGTTCATAAATTTTTGATTATAAAAAAAAAAAAGCTTCTAAGGGCCACGTGTAATTTTAATTTGTATAGTAGTATGGTGGTAATTTTTTAGTTTATTTTACTGTGTGCGTTTAAATCTGGCAACACAAATATAAAATTTATTGAAAGTTTATGTTTTTTGATATGAAGAAGCTTTTTATCTTGATTTTTCTGTACTACAAAATGGACTTTTCTGTATACGTTCGATATATTCCCCGGTACGTAATCCTTTTTTTTTGTATGCTTGTGTTTGTATACGAAATTTAAATATAAAAAACTCTTTTTATCGTAAAAAAATTTCTTATTTCTTTTTTTTTTATGTTTTTTGAATTTTAATTTATGGCAGCTCTAATATTTTTACATTTTTAATATATATATAAAATTTTAGTATTGCCATATTGTAAAGTGAAAAAAAGCTTAAATTTTTTATAAAAGTTTATATTATTTTTTTTTCAATTTATTTATTATAATCATTTTATTTAGCATAATTATTTTTTAATAAAGAAATTTATTTAAATTTTATTAAGTATATTAATTAATTATGATTTTAATTATAATTAAATATATTTCTAACATTAAGAAATCCAGAAAATAAATTGATTTAGCTAAATAAAAGAAATTTAAATAAATTTTATTTATTTCATTGTAAAACGCCATCTATTACAAATAAATTGAACTTTTAAAATGTAAAGTTTAGAATTTTTTTGTTGTAATTTTTATTACAATATATTTTATTAATACAATATTTTTTGGTATATAATTAATTAATTAATGTAAAATATGAAGAAATTTTAGATTTTTTATAGTATATTCAATTAATGGGATGTATAGTATTTTAGACTGTGGGTCTGGTCAGTTACTAATAAACAATTTAGTGATAATATTTCGTAAATTATGATCAGAAAATGATAGAATTATGTATTTACTTATATTGCAATTTGATAAAGACTTTAATTTAATTTAATAGCAAAATTTAGACATTTGATTACTAAAATAGTTAGGTAAATTATATGCAGTGTTGGCTTGGCTTGTATTGTACTATATGCTGCAGCATATTAGATCTAATTCCCAGGCGAAGAATTGATGTCATTCAAAGTAGATTCAGCTGGAGTACAAGTAATAATAATATGCAGAAATATAATTTTTGCAAGACTGGAAAAAATTTGTGTAGGTCGAGTCCAATTTTTCGTCAGTACCACTAACTATACAAAACTATATTAATTAGTTTGTTTCTGTTAAAATAAAATGATTTAGAATTTATTGTGCAGATTCTATATCGTCGTGTGAGAAGCGAAATGTCGTAAGTGTTAGATACGTCAATTTGAGAGTATTGATACAGGAACATAGAAAATTTAAGTATCTATCGCCCTGAGTTCAGACGGATTCGATCCGAGAATATCCTGGCTACTATTTAATTCTAAATTGTTGTAAGTTGTATTTATCTAAATTAATTATTTGCGAAATGTTGTATACATTTTATACGGTATTTTGGTGGTGTAACGTAATTCATCATATAAATTGCAAAATGTTGTATATATACTTTAAGAACAAATTTTTACTATAAAATTCCAATTATGTTATATTCCAATTGTTGTATCTTTGTCATACGACAATAATATAAAAATAAATTACAATACAAATAAGTTGTTCTAATTATTGTATGTTAACTATACTACATTTTGTGGTTTATAAAATAGTGATGATTCATATGATTTAAATTGTGGTAAGTTGCATTTACAACATTCTGAGATTTTTCCATAGATCTAAATAAAAAATTAAATTATCGTAAAATTTGTGGTGCATCACTAAATTAAACTATAACAATCCTCTAATTCTATTTGAGACCAAAGTAATTACTGTTTTACATGGCTAAAGAACCCATCTTTGTAATAGAGTGTTAATTTATTGGATTCATAACATTATTTATTGAGATAAATGCATTTAAAGACCTCAGAAAAAAATTCAAAAACTTAATATTCATTTATCTCGGAACTTCATTTTTGCAGTTACGACAATTCGCTTCTCACACGACGATATATAAAAATCGTAGTAGGTCGTAAATTGGGATAGAAAATTCATTGATCCATCTCTTATTAAGATGAAAATCAATATAATACCCTACGATGATAGAAAGGAATTGCAGAAGAATGAATTTAGTAAAATCTTTAAAGAATACCAGAAATTACATGCTATTCTATTGGAAAAGTCGCAGTTAGCTAAATCCCCTCAGCAACAAACAGACAAATAATAAATTATAGACATATTACATAAATGAAACGTGAATTTAATCCAATTTTTATTTTTTAAAGTGATTAAGTAAAGAACAAATTTAAAGTAATAAAGAATATTTCTTTTTCATTTCAATGCAATAATAATTTTTGTTTTGAAAAACAATGAATAAAAAAAAAAATATTGCATAAATTTTCGCATAAATTTTTTTTTTTATTATTCTTTCTCAATTATATATCAAATTAACACAAATTTTTCAACCTATAAGCCCTTTTTTTTTTTGTCTTCACTACATTTAGTATATAGTAAAATTTTCATCATAAATTTGAAATTTGTTAAAGAACCGGAAGAACTGTTATAATTTTTCACAATAATAATAATAAGAAAAAAAATTTGTATATATAAATTATATTTTAGCCTTGTCTACCTAGATTCTATTTAATTTGCTGCTGCTGCTGCTACTTTTTCTATATGTGTATATACCATTTTTACCATCAAATGTCCCAGAATTTTCCAACAAAGAACAAACTCGCTATACTAAAAAAAAATAAACAATTGTTTTTTTTTTTTTTTTTTTCAAAACTTGCGCGTAAAAAACATAACAATTCATTCAACAATTTTAATTTATATTTTTTACAGTAAATTGCAATATATAAAAAAAACTAGAAAAATTATGCTTTGGAAGTTTGAAAAACAAAACACGTAAATTTATGAAAATGTGTGTCAGATACGATCTGATGGGGAAAAGATTATAACAAAAACAATAACAAAAAATTATTGTATATACAACATAATTTTTTTTCTTTAGCGTTTTACTGATTAGGTAATAATTATATTCTGGATAAGAAATACTGGAAAAAAAAAACGGTAATGATGATGCAATATGATTAAAGTCAATATTTTTGTACTCGGTATTGCAACGATAGAAATAAAATATTTTGTGTCAGGTTCTAAATTATTTAATGTTTCAATAACAGTTTTTTCAAAAAAATTATTTTTGTGACTATACAGAAACTATAGGAGGCTATATTTTCCAATATATATTCCCATTATGATGTATATGTATACGATACAACAAAGACTAAATGAAAACCTTTTTCTTAATTACTAGGATTTAATTCGTGTCCCTAGAAAACCTTAAGAAGATAATCAATTAATGGTATCTGTTTGAATTCTTCAAGTTCCTTGAATTCATAGATCTTTCCAGAAAGCGGTGACTGCTTCTATTGTGACTAGGTCAATCACGCTGCATTAATTTTATATCTCACACTTCCACAATGTCGTGAAAACCTCTGCAGCTTAAAAACACTGCAAATGTTCATGCTTTTTGGCCTAATTTTCCTAATAGACAGTGACCTGTTCCCGTAGAATATGCTCTCACATGCTTCGTGGCCTCATACTAACTCTCCTAATTCTTAGCCAAGCCAAGAAGAAGTGAGTGAGCAGCGAAATATTTCAGATTGGAAGGGTAATCACAATATTATATTCCAAAAAAATACAAATTTCTTTCTTTTATCAATATTAGAAAATAAAAGGATATTCAGCAGGATATTAAAGGATATTTGTAAAATGAATTATGATATTTTATTTTGATGTATAATTAGGTAATACAATTTTCTATAGAACAAATCAACTAATAAATTTGTTACAATTAATTAAAATTCAGTATTTTTGTAAGAAAAAATTAATTAGAAATTTTTTTTAGTACTTTCACAATTTATAATTTACTATTTATTTAAATATTATTTTACGGTTTACGTAAATATATGTGCTAATAAATTGATTCATCGACAAATTCAGCATTAATGATGGATATACCAAGAGAAATTAAGAAATTATTGAAATTTAATTTTAATTATGAATTGAATTAAATTAAAATCTCAATAATTTCGTTACATTTAATGGTATATATACGAGTAATTATAAATATTATTATGACCAATTAGATGTTTATAGTCAATTTTCTAGAATTCACATACAATATTGGCATTTTTATCAACTACAATAGCTTTTGGTTAACATATCTCTGTAATAAAGTAAACTGTGTAACCATCAGACAAATAATGGACAACTTAATTCGCAACTTTAAAATATCAAGAAGATTCAAACTAAATTTAATATATAAATATCAAACAGTTAATATAATATTCTTTCCAGTTACTAATTAAAAATATTTTTTTATATACTAATATAAATTTTTTTCATTAATGCATCTGACAAATTAATCAGTTTGATAACAGGATTTTCATTATTATTTATTTATATACAGTTTGTTCTTTTACAATTATTCTAACAAGTAAAGAGAGAAATTATGATTATTATCTTTTATTATTATTAAAATAGATTTTATTTATGATGCGATACAAAATATAAAAATTAACCGAGTTTTCGTTATAAATAATTATTTATGAATTTATTATTACATATTATTATTATTACAGAAAAATGTTGAAAGATTTCATGTTTTAAACTGACATGCAATAATTTATTTATCAAAATATGAACTACATATATAAAAATGAATTGTAATAATGGAATTTAGTATATTTTGTATAATGGAATTTAGTATATTTTGTTTATATAACATAATTGAAATTCACATATGTATGTACATATAATTCAATTTATGTACAAATTTAATTTTAAAATAAATTTGGATGACAAGAAATGGATAAAATAGATAATAGATATAACAGTTTCCAATAGAAATGATTATAATTTAATAAATTTTCTAATATTGTGAAGATTTCATTTCAATCCAAAGAAAGGATAACACTTTTCCCCAGGAAATTTCCGCACGAGGATATTAACTAATTGAAGAATTGAATGATAAATTTTTGGTGTAATTCAAAATTTTTGTAACTAGGATAAATATTATAGAAGTTCCAATTCAATTTTGAATTTTTTGTAGTGTTGAAAATCGTATATTCGTAAATTTTCGGTTTAATTTTGATTTGAAAAATTCCGATTTTGATCAGTAATAAAAGGAATTTGACTTAATTTTGATATACGAAATTATGTGTTTTAAATATTTTTTTTTCTATTATATATTTATATAAATTTTACCTTTGTTGATTTGAATTATTAAACAATTAAATTTTGGTGATTGAAAATCTTCACATACCTGGAAAATAAAATGAAAAATTTAGTTAATATTTTTGGTATTTATGTTAATTATTTAGTATATATAGTAAAGGGATTAAGTCTATAATTAAATTTATAAATTATTCTAATTATGTTTAAATCACAAACAAAATTCCTCAGACAAAATAATTTGTGGACAAAACAGAAGCAAAAAATATTATATTTACATTATTCCTATATCTTGCACAAAAAATTCTACAAAAGTGTGGAATGTCAAACATTATTTCTTAACTCAACTTATATCTACAAAAAAGATTTATATTAGAGAAACCACCGAAAGACTAAAAAAAAATGGAGAAACGCTGCGATTAAAATAATAAAAAAAATATAATAAAAATAACAGACTGTAATTCTACTTTCCCACTAACACCAGGTGGTATATAATAGTCATCTTCTACGTCCAATGCCCTCTAAAAAATAAACTGTAATTTGATTACACTTAATGAACATATCATATTTAGGGAGAAAATTATATAAACGTAAAAACTACGCACAACATAGACAAAACATAGTGAATCTATCACAATCCACCAAAATAAAAAGTGCAAGTGCTCGTTTTAATATAAAAAAAAAAATTGCATCCTTGGTATACGCGTTTGTCATTCTTTAAGAGGGATCAATCACCTCCGCATTAAATACAACGTTTCGCAGGTAAATAGACTTCTTAGAGGATTTACCTGTGTTTTTTTTTTTTTAATAAGGAGAAAGAAGGTATGGGAAAAAAATTAAAAGGATATTCAAGTGTAATGAGCGTAAAAATATGTGTATGATTTTTTTTTTAATATCAAAATATTTTTTCTATTTTTTTTTTTGATTAATTTCCTTGTTTTTTTTTATTATTATTATGTTTCTTTTATGACCGTATAACAAGGATAATAAAAAAATTATGTTGTTTTTTTTTTTTTTTTTGTTAAATATCTAAGATATTTTATTACATCGTTTATGAGACTCCTCTACTGTTTCCTGGTGCGGATTTGTTAATAGACAATTGATGAAATACCTAATTGTTTAAAATTTTGTAATTTTCTACGATGTAATAATTCCTAGATTATTGATGTATAAACACAAATTTTGATGGGAGAATTTTTAAATATATTTTATTAATTCTTCAAATTTGGTTCGTCAAAAATTACAAATTTGAATAGTTGTTGGAATTATACAATTTACATAAGGAGTTTAATAGCCTCTACAAACTGGGCGCCTATAACATGATATATAGCTATAACATGATATATACATGTTATAGACTAATATTTCCATATAAAAAATGTGTCAATCCTGTATTACCTCTATAACATGATATAGCGTATATCACCTAATTTTTGAGGGATTGACATAATAAAATTTCGATACTTTTGTAATATTTCGATGTTATCGGTAATATTTTCAGGAATTTTAGCACCCCTAGACAGCAATTGTCAATTTATTGTTATTTTTATTATTTTATTTGAACTTTGAAAAATAATTGTCGAGTGTATATTTATTACCTAGCGTTCCCATTGAAATTTTTAGTTTTTAGTTTTACAGGATTGTATGAAAAACAAACTTGACGAAAAATAAGAAAAAGAAAAAGTTAAAATCAATTTAACTTTTTCATAAAATTTTCATAATTTTTTTTCATAAAAATTCAATGGGAACGCGATTGTAAAAATTATGCGAAAAAACTATGTAAAATTCAATGGGATCGCACTGTTATACTATATTTATTTTTTGCATATATTTGCTCTTTGAATAAAATTAAATTTTTTCAGAAATTATAAACGTCAAAATATATCAAGTATTTTCAGTCTGAATGCGTTTTTCATAACATGTTATAGATGTGATATCATATAAAGGTGTTATAGGCGCCCAGTTTGTAGAGGCTATAAGCAATTATACGAAATTGATAAAGCTCATTTAGGAAAGTGAACTATTCTGTTCGTACTGATGCCATTAGTGGGTCTATTATACAAATATGTGGTAAATTTTGTTATAAATAAAATTCCCCGTCGACACCAAATTTGTCCTTGCCATTTTTTGGCATAAAATGTCGTCATCCTCCAATATATAGGTAAATTTGGCGTCTATAGACGGGGAATTTTAATTATAATAAATATATCCAAATCAATATATTTTAATTTGCCCAAGTTATAGCAAAAAAACTTGAAAAAAATCTGCAAAGAGAGAGCTACCTTCTGCATACTCCAATTTACTCAATTTTTAAGATACAATAAAGAATAAAGATTATGAAAATAGAAGATACAATAAAGAACCATGAAGATTCTGAGATTTCAATCTTTAATTTCGTATATAGAAAATAAATATCGGACTAAGATTTCTATATTTTTAAGCAACATGAAAAAAGAGTTCTTGATGGGAAAGTTTCGACGTTTTTGTAATCAAAAATTTCGTTTATAAATCACATAATTACTTTTAATTTGAAAGAAAAACCAATTTTGTGGTTAATTTTAATTAATTATAATTTAAAATTTTACCAGAAATAAATTTATTATTTAAATTAATTATAAATTAGATAAAAGTAACCACAATTGAATATTTTAGCTTTTAACTTTTAATTATAATCGAATCATTTTATTTGAAAATTCTCTTATAGTCACATAAATCGCAATAATTTTGGTATATTAATTGTCACAATTACAAAAATTACTCATTATGTTTTCTATACCAATTATTTTAAATTGATTCTATGAAATTATGAATATTTAATTTATTGATAAAATAATAAAGGAATTAGTAAGAATTATTTATGTCACTTAAAGTCTAATTGGAATTTTTGAAGATGATCCAGTAAGAAATCTACAAAAAATTTACTTAAATTTTACCTCGACTATGATTTTTCTTGTTGATTTTACTATGATTTGTTATGTAATTTTACAATCTTATTGGAATTCAATTATACTAATAGGAGTAAAATTTTCATAATTACAAAATATTTGCAAGAACACAACAAAATTATTTGTTAGAAATTATAGAAAAATATCAGAAAGTTGATATAATTAGAAATTCATTATATATTTATGATTCGTCATTATACAGGTAAAAATGTTATAGTAAATTTACTAATAATTAAATTAGATATTAGGGTCATAACAAATCAATATATAATATTTAACTCAAACCAAACAAAATTAACCTTAAAAATTATTATTTTTTTAAAGATTTTAGCACACTAAATAATTTTGTTTTAGGTTGGGCTAGAATTTATTTTTATAATAATTTTGTACCACTTTATTTTTTACGAAACCTAATAACGGTAATATTACACGATCATTAATATTATATCGTTATTAGATAAAACCAACTTAGACGTTCAGTAAATTTGTCATTGTTGGATAATAAATATTGACCTGCAAGGAGTGACACATATTCTGACACTAATACTTAATATTGCAGTATATATATAAAAAAAAGTGTCATTTAATCGATCATATAATCAAATTTTAGTATTCCTAGTTTCAAAATGGCCATATATTTGTATAGTCAATTAATGCGCTAGCAAGAGGATCACATTTTTCCGAAATTTACTCTAATTACTTGCAATTTTCCAAGTAAATACAATTTATCATAAAAATTCAGTGAACATTTAAATTCTGATCATGTAATTCAATTAGTAATTACTGTTCCACTATTACTAATCGTGTAAATATCACTTAAAAATAATTATAAATAGTCAGAAATGTGCAAATAGTTAAGAACTTTTAGTGAAAAATAAATTCTTTGTCGGTTTTCGGAAATAAGTATATAAAATGAAGTATGCATAAAAAAGTAAATAAAATGTATTAAAAATATTTTGTAATAAAAGCTGACTTTATATTTTTTATTGTAGACAACATCAAAAAATCGAGACAACATAATTTTTATTTTCTATGTCACAATATGTAAACATAAATAATTAAAAAAAAAATATGATTTCCCACCAGTTTTCACATTTTATTTATTTTATCGTTTAAAAACAAAGCAAAACATTTTAATTGCAATTTTTTTAAGTGAAAAATCTAGAAGTAGAGAAAATGGGTAACAAAATATTTTCAATGTTTCCATTTACAAATTCGTAACTTACACACAAAAATATGACACAGAATTTATTATTTATTATTAAAGATATAAAGTACATCGACGCCGTCATAGTTTAATCAGTTTACAACCCTTGGTATAATTTAGTAAATTTTTTGCCCTAATTTTTGCTATAGAATCAAAGTGAATTAAGCATGCGTATATTTTCGTATAACAAAAATATTTGTTGATTAATCGTAAATAAGATAATTAAAAATTCAAATTTTCTATTTGTTTTGGTTTTTACTATCCATTTGTCTATGATTCTATATACTTTGTGACATATTTTAGATAATTTTAATGGTGGTCATAGTCGAAATGTATTATTTTTGTTAACCACTCAAATTTGCTAATATTTTGAATGTATTGTTAACATTTTCTCTCAGAAACTGAGAGGTTTTTCCTTTAAATTAATTTATACCGGCTAGGAATCTATAATCATGCATTCATGAATTATAAAAAATACTTAGTTCCTTAATCCAATTCTAGACAACTATAAGACCTTTAGATGTAAACTCATATTAATCGAAATTTTTGTGAATAAATTAGAAAGCTGAAGTGTTGAAAGCCTTGCAATGTTATGAAGCCACATTAAAATTTACATAACTGATAATTTATTTTCTACCTACAGACCAGTGTCACTCCTCAAATTCCCTAGAAGAAGTTACAATAGTCAACTAGCAAAAAAAAAATATTGATTTAAATATTTTATGAAATTTGTTAAAGGATTTCAAACCACAAAAATTATACATAATAACAAAAATTCGACTTATATACTATTTATAGGTTAATCCTGTGGGGGCTATTGACCACAGAAGAAATAATATTATAATTTCTTGTTTGTGCTGGTGGCCACAAAATTAAATGATCAAAATATATTTAATTATTGGTTGTAATTATATACAATTAGATAAATTTTTACATTAAAAAAATATTACTCATGTAGAAACTTTTAGTTGTTAATATCTAAAATATTTCAAGAATGAAAATAATCTTGAAATGTAGAAATGTTGAAAATTATAATTAAAATAAAACCGATACTATTTTAACTAATCAGAAAGTCATTATCTCACAGTGCCTAGCTAAATTAGAGAAATAGTTTACAAACTTAGCCAACAGAATTAAATCAAATTACTTAAATTATAAAAATCTATACTGATAAGATATTTCTAATGGTTTAGTCAGTTTTAGAGAGATCATTTGATTCACCTATAATTTTTGTGAAAATTTACATTCATATCATTAAAATCTTCGAGTTAAAAATTAAATTTATAATTTCTTAAAATATTTAAACATGTCATGAATCAGTAAAATATTTGTCTCAAATTCTTTACCATTACTAGTAACGAAATATTTTCTGTTTCATCAATAAATTAATTAATAAACTTTATTATAAGAAATTTATCCAATCAAATAGTAAAAACTTAAATAATTCATATAAACATTTTAGTGTTTCACAAAATTTATTCAAGTATTTTGTAAAAATTAATTTCCAAAATTCAAAATAATAATAAGAATTTATTTTAATTTGAGAAATTCATTCTTTAATTATTCATAACTTTCGCATCTAGGATTTATCTTTGATTTTCGTAGTATATTGTAAATTCCTTCAACACAATTATAAAATGATTAAATTTTTTTTGAAATTCTTTTTGTCGAATTTTTTTAGCATGAAAGCTGCTTCATTTGGATTATGAGAAATTATGTTCGCAGATTTGTTTTCAATTTTGGTATACGTCACAGTGGAATAAATTTTAAATTAATTTTAATGGGAATTAGGACTAACTGTTAGAAATGTGACGCTATCAAAAGGATGATAGATATAGTGTCATATCTAGAGTAACAACCCCTAAGAAATGGTAATTTTGTATTTACAAATTTCTATCCCAGTGACTTATAACTTAGTGAGCACCCAGTTTTATATCTGAAATAGACATTAACATTTATTTAAAAGGCTGGCTTACTGGTCCAAATTAGATTATAAAGCAGGAACCATCTTTAAATTATTTAGTTCAAAACTATTCCCAGATTATTAAAAATTTTTAGGACCAATTAAAATTGATTAGAAAATATATAAATAATTTTATAAATAATATCCAACCTGTCATAGCTCCACTTGTACTCTCTCTTGTTGTTGTTGCTGTTGTAATTGTTGCAGTTGATGTTGTTTTATTTGATACTTGTTGTTGTGTTTGTAATTTAACAGTTTGTGTTTGTTTTTGTTGATG